>JARCFY010000021.1:30188540-30788540 GCA_029233225.1 Lepidodactylus listeri | reverse complement strand
GGAGCATTGCTGGTGAGTTAGTCCAGTATCCCTTCTCAACTTAGCAAGAGTGCACCTTGGCTACACGCAGTAGAAGCCCTTTGTTCTCAGCGTGCCGGCAGAGTTACAGAGTTACACAGAGTCACATTTTCAGTTTCAAGACTAACAATAGTCCTTTCATTTTAGGAACTACATTCTAGATACTGACACTTAAGAGATAGAGACAGAACTAATCTAAACTACCTTGGATGGGTCCGGATGTGGAGCGGCATCCAGCCTCCATTGTGAATGCGTGCGAGAGAAGAGAGTGTGCGTGTGAGAGGAGAAGGGAATGAAGATTTCCCTGTAATCTGTCAGTCTACTTCAAAGGGACGGAGGCAGGAGAGTAAGCAGGAGGAAAACCCCCCAGTTTGCCTGTCTATCTAACTAACTTGTTTGCAGGGGCAGAGTTTGGGGAGAAGAGGGACCTCAGCAGAAGAGAATGCCATAAATTCCACCTTCCAAAGCAGCCATTTTCTCCGGGGAAACTGATCCCTGTAGTCTGGAGATCTGTCGTTAATTCTGAGACGTCTCCAAGCCCCATCTGGAGGTCGGCAACCCAATCGGTGACTGTTAGCAATGCAAGCTGAATGGAACATGCATATTCAAAGGGAGTCTATCTCCAAATACCAGATGCACAGTAGGAGGGAGGGTGCTTCCGCAGCGGCGTTTATGTGCTCACGGTTGCAAACCAGGCGGATTCCCGGTCTGATCCAGCCTGGTTTTTGTCATGCCTCTGACCCTTCTTGCTTCCTTCACCTGTTTGCTGAACCAGTTCTGGTTGCCAGACACTTTCGGCTACTCGGCCCAGTTCCCCCAGCTGATGCGCGGAAGTGGGATTCGCCGGTTCCTGACTCAGAAGCTCAGCTGGAACCTTGTGAACACTTTCCCGGTGAGTAGAAGTTCTCTGGAGAGCCACGGGTGGAGGCTAAAGAGGTGCCCATGTTGTTCCCATAGGCCCACTGGTTTGGTGGGATTCCCCCTCTCCCTTTCATTTAACTAGATAGTACCATGAAGAACAGGAAAACAGAAGAGAAGCCATGCTGGGTCAGGCCAATGGCCCACCCAGCCCAGCTCTCTGTGTCAAACAGTGGCCCAAACCCAGCTGCCATCAGGAGGCCCACCAGCGGGGCCAGAGCTCCAGAAGCCCTCCCACTGTTGCCCCCCCCCCCAAGCACCAAGAATACAGAGCATCACTTGCCCCAGACAGAGTGTTCCATCTATACCTTTTGGCTAAGAGCCACTGATGGACCTCTGCTCCAGATGTCTATCTGATCCCCCCTTGAAGCTGTCTATGATTGTAGCTGCCACCACTTCCTGCGGTAGTGAATTCCACCATTCCTCCGTTGAATTGTGACACATGACTGTAAGTCGGGATCTGCTGCTTTCGTTCCTTTGTAGAATGGTCCCGGTGGTCTCCAGTTTGCTTTGGAGGTCCTGAACACATGTCCAGGGGAAATTCATTTATTCATTCGTTCATTCATCCATTCATTCCATCCACGTAACCCATTGTTATCGTGCCCTTTCTCCAAGGGGCATGGCATACACGGTTTTTCCCTCCTCCATTTTGAACCCTAGGGAAGGGCTGTGGCTGAGCAGAAGAGCTCCTGCTTTGCAGTTCAATCCCCAGCATCTCCAGTTAAAAGGACCAGGCAGTAGGTGATGGGAAAGACCTAGCTCAGTGGTAGAGCCTCTGCTTGACACGCAGAAGGTCCCAGGTTCAATCCCCAGCATCTTCCGTTGAAAGGATCAGGCAGGAGGTGATGGGAAAGACCTTGACTTGAGAACTTGGCTTGGTGATAGAGCAGCTGCTTGGCATGCAGAAGGCCCCAGGTTCAATCCCCAGCATCTTCAGTTAATAGGAGCAGACGGGAGGGTATGGGAAAGACCTTGACCTGGGACCCTGGCTTAGTGGCAGAGCAGCTGCTTGGCATGCAGAAGGCCCCAGGTTCAATCCCCAGCATCTTCAGTTAATAGGAGCAGACGGGAGGGGATGGGAAAGACTTTGACCTGAGAACTTGGCTTGGTGATAGAGCATCTGCTTGGCATGCAGAAGGACCTAGGTTCAATCCCCAGCATCTTCAGTTAATAGGAGCTGACAGGAGGTGATGGGAAGGACCCTCTGTGTGAGCTCCTGGAGAGCCACTGCCGGTCACAGTAGACAATCCTGACCTGACTAGACCAAGGATCTGAGCAGTTTTGCGTGCTCAGCCGTGGCCGTCTTCTCCTGCAGCACAACACTTTTCTCTGGGAAGGCATCGATGGTTCTCAAGTTCTGGCTCACTTCCCACCAGCGGATTCTTACGGGCTGGCCGGACACGTGGAGGAGGTAAGTGAAGTCTCTGTGCGGCATCTGTCTTGATTAACTTGTACACCTTATCCCGTGACCCTCAGACCTTATCCTCAGTGAGCCTTAATTACCCGTGACTGCATTTTCCTGCATTTGCTTGGGTTCTTTCCCGTCATTCCCTTTGTTGCCTCCTTCTCTGATGACATTCGGATTGTATGGGGCAGGGATCCACCCCCCCCCCTTATCTGTGAAATGTTATATTCAGATACCCCTCCATGCTGAATCCAGTAGCTTTTCACAGTATCTTGAGAAGTTCGGCTTTCCGGACTTTCTTTTTTGGACATTCTAGTCCTTTAGGTTGTGGAGAACGACTGAAAAACGTAAGACCATCGGAGAAGCCAGTGTTGGATCAGGCCAATGGCCCATCCTGTCCAACACTCTGTCACACAGTGGCCAAAAATACCTGAATCCCCTAACAGATGACACCAGTTGCTGAATAGCCAGTGATGTTAGTTAGGGTTTGGGAGGAAAGTACATGTCGAATGTGTCGTTGTGGAATTGACAGCGCATCACAGGTATGTTGAATCTTCTCTTAGATGTTAAAGACCCTGAAGAACAATAGGGACAAGGGGCGAGTGAACCACAGTGCAGCTCTGTTTGGGTTTGGAGACGGCGGAGGTGGTCCGACGCAGAAGATGCTGGACCGCTTAAAGAGGATGAAGGATACCGACGGCTTGCCCAAGTGAGTCTTCCCTGGTAACACAATGCGGTCCACCCCTTGAAAGAAGGAAAACACCACGATGAAAGCCAGCAATCGAAAGATCAAAATGGATAGGGTTGCCAGCACCCTGATCAGGGCGGGACTTTTCCGGTTTTGGGGGCCCCAATCCACTGCTGGTCAGTGGGGTATGCCCTGCCCCGAAGAGTCCTGGTGTACCCAATGTGTTCAGCGCAATAATGTCACCTGGAGGTGACATCATCGTGGTGGGCTTGTTGTTCGGGGGACACTCTAGTATTCGGGTAAAAACTCTATCGTGAACAGAAAGCCTGGCAACCCTAAAAGTGGACATTATGTTGGCTAAGAGAGCACAGATTAAAATGTGGAGTTGGCTGCCAGAGGATGTACTGATGGCCACAGGAACAAACAGCTTTAAAAGGGGTTTAGGCAGATTTATGGAGGGTAGGTCTATCAGTGGCTCCAACCATGGAGACTGAGGGGAACCGTTACATTCAGAAGAACTAATCCTCTGAATCCCTGAGCCAGGAGGCAACATCAGGGGAAAGCCTCAGCCTCTCTGCCCTGTTGTTGGCCCTCCAGAGGAACTGGCTGGCCACTGTGTGAGACTGGATGCTGGACTAGATGGACCACTTCTCTGATCCAGCAGGGAACTTCTGATGTTCTTGTGAAGGTCTCGGCCTCTCTGTCCTGTTGCTGGACCTCCAGAGGAACTGGTTGGCCACTGTGTGAGACGGGATGCTGGACTGGATGGACCACTGGTCTGATCCAGCAGGGCTCTTCTGATGTTCTTACCAGGGGAAGGCCTTGGCCTCTCTGCCCTGTTGTTGGCCCTCCAGAGGAACTGGCTGGTCACTGTGTGAGACAGGAGGCTGGACTCTAAATGGAAGGGGAGCTGAAACTGAAGCAAGGAGTTGGGGAGAGAAACAGATCCAGGGGCTTTGGGGTAGGGAGAAGAGGTGGAGGAAGATGCCCAGGAAGGACCATAAAGCTCTCTATATTTATTTATTTAAAACATTTCTATGCAACCTTTGTACCCAAGCAGAGTCCCCAAAGTGGCAAGTGTAAAAAACATTAAAGCTCTTGAAAACAATTAAAGTGCATTAAAAATGAGACAATCGTTCAATCAAACGTTTGAAAACAATTAAAATACATTTAAAATGAGACAATCATGCAAACATTTGAAAACAATTAAAAAGTACATTTAAAACGATACAACCCTTCAGTCAAACATTGGAAAACTATTAAAAATGATACAGTCATTCACTCAAACATTTGAAAACAGTGAATACATTTAATGTGATACAATCATTCAATCAAACATTTGAAACAATTTAAAATGATGCAGTCATTCAATCAAACGTTTGAAAACAACTAAAAATACATTTAAAATTCAATCAAACATTTGAAAACAATTAAAATACGTTTAAAGTGATACAATCATTCAGTCAAACATTTGAATACAATTAAAATACATTTAAAATGATGAAATCATTCAGTGAAATATTTCAAAGCAAAGATGCTGACAGAGCGAGACAGACAAATCTCCCCAGAGAGGGAATTCCAAAGTTTTGGTGCCGTGATGAAGGAAGTCCTTTCTCAGGTTGTCTGATGGGGGAGGCAACGGAAGGAGAGCCTCCAAAGACAACCAGCGTTTACAGGCAGGTTCATGTGGAAGGAGGCAGTCCTGATGTTATTTTGGTTCCTGGCCATCAATACCAGGATCCTGAATGGAGCCTGGGAGCCATTTGGAAGGTTTCCCACCTCTTGCCTGAGGAGTGGAAGAAATCTCAAAAATATCCCTGTTCGTATTTCCTTTTGGGAGGATGGGAAAGTCCCCCAGTCTTGATGTAGTTTGCTGGAGTGTTGAGGAGCACGGTGTAGTGGTTGAGAGCGCGGACTCTAATCTGGGAGAACCGGGTTTGATTCCCCACTCCCCCACACGCAGCTGCTGGCGTGACCTTGGGTCAGTCACAAGTTCTTTCAGGGCTGTTCTCTCAAGGGCAGTTCTCGGGAGAGCTCTCTCAGCCCCACCTACCTCATAGGGTGTCTGTTGTGGGGAAGGGGGAGGGAAACAGATTGTGAGCCACTCTGAGACTCCTTTGGGTAGTGAAGGGCGGGGTAGAAATCCAATCTCTTCTCTTCTTCTTCTCGTCTGTTCAGCTCCTGTCTTTCTTTCTCGCAGGGTCCAGATGTCCACTCCGGACCAGTTTTTCTCCGCCCTGGAAAAGGTGGAGTCCCAGTTGTGCCTGTGGGTCGGAGAACTGTTTCTGGAGTTACATAACGGCACGTACACCACCCACGGACAGGTTAGTATGCCCTGGGGAACATCGGAAAAGGACATTAGATTGTGGCTAATGCTTGCTCGTTGTATAGCAGTGATGCTGAAGTGGTCAAACCCTGTCTGGAGGCTTATGATCAACAAGCTGTGCTTGACCAACAAGCCATGTCTTATGTTTTTTAAAATATATATATGTATTTATAAAAACAAGAGAATAGTATAAAGGGTTACAGAAAAGGGAAAAAAGGGGGATCGTATAACAAGTTGTGTAAATTAAAAATTGTTATACATTGCGGGGTATATCAAAATAGATAGACAGATAGATAGATAGATGATGAAGATAGATAGATAGATAGATAGATAGATTCAAAACTTACTCTCAGTCCGCTTAACATTGTGGTCCATTTATATGCATTGCAACACCTTCATATACATTTTTAAATTGTTTCTCATTCTAAATGTTAAACCGCTCCTCATTTTAAGTCTCATCTCCGACTTGCATAATATACACGCCACCCGCTCCTCAGATTTCAAAATCGGTTGGCTGCATCAAATCTTTTACCCTGTGCTCGAGCTTGCGTAAATCCCGAATCTTTTTTTTCCTCCTCTCGGGAGTCAGATTAAAAAGGGGAACCGGGAGTGCGAGCGCCTCCTCCACGACGCCGAGGTGCTGAGCAGCTTTGCTTTGTTGAGAAATACCTCTTTTCGGTACCCTTCCGCCGCGCTGCAGCGTCTCTGGAGGTAAGGCTGTGAGTGGTCTCTTTGATGCCCTGCGGCAGATAGGACTTGGTAGGTCTGGGAGAAGGAGCCGCAAGTTCTGAACTGGGGATAGAGCATCTCTCCCCCCCCCCCCGCAATTCAGCAGCTGTGTGTAGGGAGAGCTGCCGAGATCCCTTTTCATAAACTTCCTTCATCTGCAGTCGGTCGGATCCAACCCCAGGACTGCGGGTGAAAAGATGGAGCGAATCCCTGTGGGGAGTACTGCAGTTACCAAAGCTGGCACCGTTTGGTGGAGGGAAGTGCCGTCGAGTCACGGCTGACTTACGGCAACCTGGTAGGGTTTCCAGGGCAAGAGGTGTTCAGAGACGGTTTGCCATGGCCTGCCTCTGTGTATAGTAATCGGAGCTGACCCTGCTTAGCTTCTGAGATCAGATAAGATCCTGCTAGCCCGAGCCATCCATTCAGGGAAGATGAACAGAGGCGGCTTGCCAGTGCCCGCCTCTGCGTATCAGCCATGGACTTTCCTTGGTGGTCTCCTATCTGAGGACTAACCAGGGCAACCCCTACTTAGCTTCTGAGATCTGACAAGAAGAAGAAGAAGAGGAGGAGGAAGAGATTGGGTTTATATACTGCCCTTCATTACCCGAAGGAGTCTCAGAGCGGCTTACAATCCCCTTCTCTTCCCCCTGTGAGGTCGGTGGGGCTGAAGGAGTTCTTTTGAGGACTGCTCTTGAGATAACAGCTCCGAGAGAACTTGTGACTGATCCAAGGTCACACCAGCAGCTGCATGTGAAGGAGTAGGGGATCAAACCCGGTACTCCCAGATAAGAGTCCGCGCTCCTAACCACAACCCCAAACTGGCTCCCTGATCGGGTTTGCCTGGCACATCTGGATCAGGATAGACGAACAGAGGTGGTTTGCCATTGCCTGCCTCTGCGTAGCAACCCCGGGCTTCCCTCGGTGGTCTCCCATCCAAGTGCTAACCAGGGCCGATCCTGCTTAGCTTCACAGATCTGACAAGATCAGGCTAGCCTGGGCCGTCCGGGTCAGGGCTTTCCACTGTCTGCCCCTTGCCAACTATATCTTCAAGACCCCGAGGTCTAGAAGCCTGCTTTTCATTTTTAAAAATGGAAACATAGAGCCCCTGTACAATTTCACATCCTAAATTCGCCAGAGAAACCTGTTTGCACAAGAGCAAAAACCTGAAAAGGGTATGTGTATGTATTTGTGTGTGGGCTCGATGGCCATCTGACAGCGATGCTGATTCTGTGGACTTGGGCAGATCGCGAGAAGGGAAGGGCAGGAAGGGTTGCATCAGTGCTTAGTTCTCGTGGCCCTTTCTTACACCCCCAAGGAAATGCCGGTCGCCTGTTTGAGGCCAGGAGGCCATTTTTCTCCAGGCTACTTTAGCCTGGGATCCTGGAGGTTCTTTGCCATCTTCTGGGCATGGAACAGCGGTCACTAGGGGTGTGTGGGGAGGGGAGGTATTTGTGAATTTCCTGCATTATGCCGGGGGTTGCACCAGATGACCCTGGAGGTCCCTTCCACCTCTGTGGTCCTATGATAGGCATAACTTCCGCCATAATGTTTGGCGATGTCTCCAGTTGTCAAAGATGTCTTTTTGAATCAAGGTTTTATTTATTGCTTGTAGAAGATAAAATAGTTCTGCTCTTTCCGGGGTCTCATCTATGTTTTCTTTGGCTCAGGCTCTTGCTGCTGAATCAGTTCCACGATGTGCTGCCGGGCAGCTGCATCCAGGTAGTCGCTGAGGATGCCATGAGATACTATGCCGGTAAGCTGGGGAGAAGGAACAGACTTGTAAACTGGATTTGGCTGAGAGAGTGATTGGCCCGAGTACTAAGGCTGATGTCTACAAAAGAGTAAGGACAGCACTGCTGGATCGGGCCTGGAGGCCCGTTCCCTACCAGCTGCCTTCCAGATGTTCTCAGGGAACCAGCTACGTCAGGGATACCCAATGAGGTTCCAGTGGATGCCGCCCGCCAATACGGCACCTTCCAAGTGTTTCTAGAAAGGGGGTGGGGCCAGCTGGGTTTTTTTGCCCAGCTAGGCTTCTGATTGGCTGTGCAGTTTTCCCCAGAAAATGTTGCTTTGGCAGCAGCTGTCACCACAGCACAAGGTTCATCACTGTGTGACTGATCATAAGCTGTGGGAGCCATTTTGTGGCTGGCTCTGCCTGCGATGACAGCCATTTTGTGGGTGTGCCCACTAGCTGCGTCAAAATTCTAAAGGTGCCCACAGATGGACCCTTGAACTGCATTTTCTAATTTCCTCATACCCCTTTAACTCACTTTTTATGGGTCCGTCCTTCTTCTTAAAAGTCCTTCGTCATGTGTTCCCAGAAATTCGAGACGCTGTAGTTCGTCTTCTAACCAATGCCATGCAGTCTTTGTTTGGGGATCTGTCGGGGAATGGCCGAGGGATGCCCGAAAGCGTCCTCGTCGTCAACACGTTGCCGTGGGAACGCACAGAGGTCATCTCTAGAACCGGACCGGGTGGATCTGAGACTTTAGGTACTTGCCGTCCCCAGATTACCTGGCTGCTAAAAGGCCGATACTTCACCAGCACTTCTGTTGAAGGCTGATATTTCCATTCAGGTATGAAACAAACAAGAATATCTGATTAGGTTTTGTGTCTTTCCCCCTCCAGCTTTGGTGAGAGTTCCCAGCATGGGTTATTGCGCCCTTCAGGATTCATTACCCCCGCCACATCCTGTGACAGTAACCAAAAAGGTGAGCTGCTTTTAGGAATTTGGTCCAAAAAAAAAAAAATCAAAGTCGGGGGTGTCAAACATAAGGCCCGGGGGCCAAAACTGGCCTGTCTAGGGCTCTTCTGTGGCCCGTAACTGGTGTAGAGCCAGTTTGGTGTAGTGGTTAGGAGCGCGGACTCTAATCTGAGAGAACCGGATTTGAAGAAGAAGAAGAGATTGGATTTATACCCTGCCCTTCACTCACTTGGAGTCTCAGTGCGGCTTACAAACTCCCTTCCCTTCCCCTCCCCACAACAGACACCCTGTGAGGTAGGTGGGGCTGAGAGAGCTCTTTCCCAAGCTGTCCTTGAGAGAACAGCTGGTACAGAGCTATGGCTTGCCCAAGGTCATCCAGCCAGGTGCAAGTGGAGGAGTGGGGAATCAAACCCGGTTCTCCCAGATCAGAATCTGCGCACTTAACCACTACACCAAACTGGCTCCCCACTCCTCCACGTGCAACTGCTGGTGTGACCTTGGGTCAGTAAAAAGTTCTCTCAGGAGCAGTCCTTGAAAGAGCCCCCACCTACCTCACAGGGTGTCTGTTGTGGGGAGGAGAAGAGAAAGGAGATTGTAAGCTGCTCTGAGACTTCTTTGGGTAGTGAAGGGCGGGGTATAAATCCAATCTCCTCTTTTTCTTCTGGTGGGAGGGAGGAAGCGCTGGGAGGGAGTCGGGGGAGCCACTCCGATTGTGGCTTCAGCACGGCAGAACAACCTTGTCTGCAGCAGTCAAGCATCGTGGGAGCGTCTGCCCAGCGCTGCACAGCTGCCTCCCTGGTCCACCTATGTGGGTTTTCCTCTGTACAGCCCCCCTCCCAAAGCCCATGGAGCCTTGCAGTGCGGATACACCAACCTGGAAGTTACTAGCTGCTGTCCTTTATACAATTTCTGTCTCTGGTACCTGGCATTACATTTTATGGCACACGTGGCCTGGCCCGACGAAGTGGCATCCATGTCAGATGCGGCCCTTGTGACAAATGAGCTCGACACCTCTGATCTAAGTAGTTCCCCACGCGGAAGGAATAGAGGTGTCGGCCTCCAGGTGGGGCCTGGGGATCCCCCAGAATTACAGCTCATCTCCAGACTACAGAGCTCAGTTCCACTGAAGAAGATGGATGCTTTGGAGGGGGGACTCTGTGCCACTGTACCCCACCGAGGTCCCTGTCCTCCCCAGGCTCCATCCCTAAATCTCCAACAGTTTCCCAGCCTGGAGCTGGCAACCCTAGGAAGGAAGCTGCAGACCAAAACATAAGAGAGCCGGTGTGACACTGTGGTTTAAGAGTGTCTGATAGAGAGAACTGGGTTCGAATCCCCACTTGGGCCATGGAATCTCGCTGGGGGACCTTGGGCCAGTCATGTTCTCTCGGCCTAACCTACCTCACAGGGTTGTTGTGAGGACAGAATGGAGGAGAGGAGAACAATGTAAGTGATTTTTGGGTCCCGGTTGGGGAGAAAGGCTGGGTACCAATGAATGGATAAATAAAATAAAAATAAAAAGAGCCCTGCTGGATCGGACCAAAGGCCCATCAAATCCAGCATTTTGTCCACACAGCAGCTGACCAGCTGCCACTAAGAAACCCACAATCTTAATAGCTAGATTGTGTTTTACATGGAAGGCAAAACAGTTTCACCCCAACAGATCTGCAAGGGCTCAGGGTGTCGTTTAAACAGCGCCGCGTCCTTTTCCTCCAGGCGGACGGTTCCTGTACCATGGAGAACGGCATCCTTCAAGTCCGTCTGGATACCATGGGACGTGTGACCTCGCTTCGCTTAGTTCGTTCCGAGAGGTACTTTGAAATCCGTATGGAATGGCATCCAGTCCTGATTTCAGCCTGTCTAAATACAAGTGGCAGCTTGAACTGAGCAGACAAATGCCTGGTAGTCCAAACTGTGTTAAGAGCCTTGGTCTATGGAGGGCAGTATTGTCTACTCTGATTGGCAGCTGCTCTCCAGGGTCTCAGGCCGGGGTCTTTCCCATCACCTGCTGCCCGGCCCTTTTAACTGGAGATTCTGGAACCTTCTGCATGCCAAGCAGAGGCTCTGCCACAGTGCCACTGAACTATGGACGCTCTCCAACACAGGAAGCTGCCTTATACTGAATCAGACTCTCGGTCCATCGAGAACAGTATTGTCTACTCAGACTGGCAGGTGCTCTCCAGGGTCTCAGGCGGGCGTCTTTTCCAGCACAAGCAATCTAATCCTTCTAATTCCAAATGCCTGTGGGGGAATAAGAAAGGTCCATGGAATTAGCATATGGAGGGGCGCACCTTAATTTCCTTCCGCAGTGCAGGCATCACAACTGACAAGGCCCTGCTGAGCGAGCATACCTGAGTAGCTGGGTAAAGGGCAGACGGCAGAGTTGGGCCTCAGTGAATCACCTAATGGTGTGGGGGAGGTCATATACAGGAGGGATCTCCTCCAGGAATGCAAAACCGGGGCTGAACTCCGCATCTGGTATACGGATCAGAAGCTAACCTAAACGCACATGAACTTCTTTATACTGGATCAGACTCTTGGTCCACCAAAGTCAATATCGTCTCCTCAGACTGGCAGCTGCTGTCCAGGGACTCAGGCGGAGGTCTTTCCCATCACCTCCTGCCTGGCCCTTTCAACTGGACTTACCGGGGATTGAACCTGGGGCCTTCTGCATGCCAAGCAGAGGTTCTACCACCGAGCCACGGCCCCTCCACAAAAAACACATGAAGTTGCTATATACTGAATCAGCACCTTGGTCCATCATGGTCAGTATTGCCTGCTCAGACTGGCAGCAGCTCTCCAGGGTCCCAGGTTAAGGTCTTTCCCATCACCTCTTACCTGGTCCTTTTAACTGGCGATGCTGGGGATTGAACCGGGGACCTTCCGCATGCCAAGCAGATTGCCCTGTATTTGGTACAGTTCCATGACTGTCCTGTCCTGGTCCTTTCAGAGAGACGGTCCCTGAAGGTTGCTATGCCAACCAGTTTGTGATCTTCGATGATGTTCCGTTGTACTGGGATGCCTGGGACGTGATGGATTATCACCTGGAGACCAGGTAGGTACTGATCACCGTAGTGACACAATTCAGTATTTCTGGATCAATATGAACAAATCCCGCCTGCCATAGGCTTGGGGCAAATCAGCCAGGAAGAATGACCCCAGGTATCCTATCTTTGCACAGGTGGGTGCTTGTGTGGCTCATGACCGGAGGAAACGTTAGACTTCAAGCTCGGAGGCAGTAATACTACATACTGGATATTATCAGTGTGGGGCAGTTCTGATCAAAGACGTAATTCTTCCAAAACATCTGGATAGCTGTTGACACTTCTGGTCTAACTTGCAAAAGCAATTCATATAATAATTAGTAATAATAATTATCATACGGCAGTGTGTGTAGTATAACCAGGAGATCCTAAGATTGTCTGGCAGCTAAAAGTTCTAGCTCTTTTAGCATTATGCACCACTAGGTGGCGAGCTAGACTTCGTTTTTAGGGCTGAGAGAGTTCTGAGAGAACTGTGACTGATTGTCAGAATCTGCAGATTCAGACAAGGTTTTCTGGGGTTTTCTGCTATATTATAACCTGTTGCTATGTATTGTAACCTGTGCCTGCACCCATTTTGTACTCATGCCTATTGCTATCAGTTGCTCCTATGCCCACTATGTAACCATACCTTTTGCCATCTGATAAACCATTGTAAACGTATGCTATGTGACCCCAGGTTTATGACTTTGACCAGGCCTGGTCTATGTAACTGTTTGCCCGGGAGAATGACAACTTCAAAGCATGGGAACAATGGGCCTCTCACACTCCTGCCTCCGCATTCCATTCATCCCGGCTGGGAAGACAAGGGGAGGACAGGGACTATTTCTTATCAACGTGCGAAAGCCTTGAGGGAAGCATTTGTTATGTGAATATGGTTACATCTGAGGGGTCTGGTTTGGGAAGGGAAATTTACTGCTTAACACCTAGCTTTCTTTCCTGTGGGAAGCAAACGGCCAGAGACCCCTTTTGCCCGCCGTTTTTCCCCTTTGGTGATTGGTTACCTATGGGCAATTCAAATTGTACTGAAGGGTATATTAGACCTGCTTCTATTGTATGCGTTATCTCTGACAATAATCCGAGGACCTGTACCAATGTAGAAATCGGAAATAAAGAACTGTGTTTCATCAACAAAGATCTGATCCTTGACTACTTTGAGCAGAAGCCTCACACCGATCCAAGGTCACCCAGTGGGCTTCATGTGGGGGAGTGGGGAATCGAATTTGTATGGCTATGAAGAACAGCTCACTTGAGAGCCAGGGTGGAGAAGCAGTTGAGAGTGTTGGACTACAATCTGGGAGACCTGAGTTCAAATCCCCACTCCGCCAGGGAAGCTTGCTGGGTGAACTTAAGCCAGTCACACTCTCTCAGCCTAACCTACCTCACAGGGTTGTGAGGATAAAATAGAGGAGGGGAGACCGATGTAAGACACTTTAGGTCCCCCTGGGGAGAAAGGTGGGGTATAAATGAATTAAATAATAAAATCATGTTAGTTGTTGTGGATTTTTCAGGCTGTATGGCCGTGGTCTTGGCATTGTAGCACCTGACATTTCGCCAGCAGTTTCGCCAGCCTCCTCAGAGGTATAATACAGAAAGGTGGAGTACTCTCTGTGTCAATGTGAGAAGAAAAATGGTAGGCAGGTATATATATCTACTCAGGAAGGTGGGGTAGGGCTGAGTCATTATCTTGTAGGAGTTTCCCAGGCTGTGAAATGCTAATGGAGGCTTTCCTGAGGAGGTTCTTTTGCATATGGATTGGCTGTGAGAAGAAAAATGGTAGGTAGGTAATATATATCTACACAGGAAGGTGGGATAGGGCTGAGTCATTAGCTTGTAGGAGTTCCCCTGGCTGTGATATACTAATGGAGGAGCTTTCCTGTGGAGGTTCTTTTGCATATGGATCAGCTGTTGAAATTCTAACCTTATCTGTAGTGCTGTTGTAAGATGTAGAACATTTTGTGTTTTTCAGGACTGGAAACCATGCCCTATTTATTTTTAAACTCTTTTTTTTCCTGTTGAAATGGTGTTTATGTTTATGAAAGCCTTTGACAATGTATTAATAAAATTATGGTTTGTGTCCTCAGTCAGGAGGACCAGAAACTTAGGGTTCTTAAAACAGAGCCAGCCTTGTCCTCCTGCTTGTGAAACATTTCCTGTCAATTCTCTCTTTCAGGAAGCCCATCACCGGACTCCTGAATCCCTTGGAAGTCGTCCTACCAGGGGGATTACGGGGCAGTGTGAAATTCTCCCTGCGGATCAGCGAGAGGAGCACGCTCACTCAAGAGGTCATCCTGGACGCAGCGTGCCCTTTCCTCCGTTTCCAGACTCAGGTTGGATGAGGCCCACAGGGGGGAAGCCCCCAGACAAATGGAGCTGGTCACCAAAAGGACATTGCAGAGCTGGGAAGAGTACAGTGGAGAGCAGCCAAGATGATTGGGGGGTTGGAGCACCTCCCCTGTGAGGAAAGGCCGAAGAGTCTGGGACTTTTTCATTTAGAAAAGAGACGACAAAGGGGGGACTTGATAGAGGCTTATATAATTATACACGGGGTGGAGAGAGTTGACAAACATAATTTCTTCTCCCTCTCCCAGGAGACTAGAACTTGCGGGCATCCAATGAAACTGATGGGCAGTAGGTTCAGGAGGACGGACAAAAGGAAATACCACTTTGCACAGAGAGTGATTAAAATGTGGAATTCCTCCCAGAGGGCTGTAGCGATGGCCACAGGAATAAACAGCTTTCAAAGGGGATTAGATAGATTCATGGAGAATAAGGCTATCAGTGGCTACTAGCCATGGGGGCTGAGGGGAACCTCCACATTCAGAGGCAGTAAGCCTCTGAATCCCAGAGCCAGGAGGCAGCATCTCGGTCTGTACGCCCTGTTGTTGGTCATCCAGAGGAACTGGTTGGCCACTGTGTGAGACAGGATGCTGGACTAGATGGACCCTCACTGCTCTGATCCAGCAGGGCACTTCTTATGAAGGCCTCTGCCTCTCTGCCCTATTGTTGGCCCTCCAGAGGAACCAGTTGGTCCCTGTGTGAGACAGGATGCTGGAGGAGATGGACCACTGGTCTGATCCAGCAGGGCTCTTTTTATAATCTTACATCCCTGCTCCCAAACTGAACATTTCAGTTTAATCCAGCCTTAATCGGATCCGCTTTTCTTTGCTGTTGGGAAGTGCTCTGGAACCGGGGCAGTGAGTCAGTTTCTGTCACGCCGTTACGACTTCCAAATTTGGATCGTTTTGGCAACCGAGAAGTTCACAGAGCAGGGAAGTCCTGAAACGAATTTAGGGCCACTGGGACAGCCGGAAGCTGTTGAGGGAGAAGAGAGGGGGACCTCCTGCTCCGGTCCCCCTCTCACGATTCTCAGTCACTCGTCTCACCATCTGCAGGTTGATTGGAACGAAGCCCACAAATTCCTCAAGGTGGAGTTTCCAGCCAGGGTGCGGAGCCCCAACGTGACGTACGAGATCCAGTTCGGTCACCTGCAGAGGCCGACTCACTGGAACACATCTTGGGATTGGGCCCGGTTTGAGGTGAGGCTCCGGTTGCTCATCTCGCCTCGTGTCACGGGCGTCCCCTTCTGGGGAGATCCGACGACTCTCAAGTTGAGTTCTGGCGTCCGTTCAGATCGAGGGCCAACCATGTCTGTTGTCGCTTCCTTTCGAGGTGTGGAGCCACAAGTGGATGGACCTCTCGGAGCACGGGTTCGGGGTGGCGCTTATGAACGACTGCAAGTACGGCTGCTCGGTCCGTGGCCACGTGATGAGCCTCTCCTTGTGAGTTGGGAAGGAAAGGGCTTTCGGGAGGGAAGAGGTGGCATCTCAGTTCTCCAGAATGCGGCGTATCTGTGGCTCTGGATGGAGCCCATGAACACAATCCTGTTCTTGTATTCTGGTGCTGCACAAATGGTGTGCAAATTATTCATTTATCAAGACATATATATCCTGCCTTTCCTCATGGTTCAAGGCGAGTTATGACAACAGGTAAACCACCCCCAGCGAAAACCAAAAATAAAAAAGCAAACCCCAAATCTCTCCTCCTCCTCTTAAAAGATGCCTGCCGTTTAAACCCCATTGAAAGCCCCGGCAAACAGAGAAGAAGAGATTGGATTTATACCCTGCCCTTCACTACACAAAAGAGTCTCAGAGCAGCTTACAATCCCCTTTCCCTTCCCTTCCCCTCCCCAGAACAGACACTCTGTGAGCAATGCTCCCTCTAAGCTGTGGAGTCTTGTGAGCAAAAATTCTACTTTCTGAGCTACTGGCATTAAGGCTGTGGGCGGGCGATTTGGCTGCTGCATCAGTTAGTTTGCTCTGGAGCCCTCCTTCCTGAGTGTAGACAAAAATGTGCGAGCTGGAGGTTAAAAAACTCTTAGCTAGCTCACACTAACTCAGCTTAGAGGGAACACTGCCTGTGAGGCAAGTGGGGCCGAGAGAGCTCTTTTGAGGACTGCTCTTGAGAGAACAGCTCAGAGAGAACTTGTGACTGACCCAAGGTCACACCAGCAGCTGCATGTGGAGGAGTGTAGGCTCTGCGGCACCACCGGAAGATCTCCAAGGCAGAACCATGATGGAAAAGGCCCGGGTTCTGGTCAATGCCAGACAGGCCAGCCTGAGTGGAGGAACAGCTTACAGAGGGCTGCCTGATGACGGATAACGCCGTGATGCAGAGGAATCAAAGGTGTTATGCTGAGGTTGAATGACCATCGGGGATAAAACGGCCGTCAGAGAGAAGGGGCTGCAAGCGTAGTTGTCTCTGTTTTGTGGCTCCGCCTCCCTTTGAGGAGGAGCCAGGGCTCAAGCGGAAGACAGCCAGTTTGGCGTAGTGGTTAAGAGCGGCAGACTCTAATCTGGGAGAACTCGGTTTGATTCCCCACTCCTCCGCATGCAGCCAGCTGGGTGACCTTGGGTCAGGCACAAGTTCTCTCAGAGCTGTTCTCTCAAGGGCAGTTCTCTTGCTCAGCCCCACCTACCTCACAGGGTGTCTGCTGTGGGAAGGAGATTGTAAGTGGCTCTGAGACTCCGAGTGAAGGTCGGGGTATACAACCAACTCTTCTTCTTCTTCTTCTTGGCCTGCAGAGGGTCCCAGGTTCAATCCCCAGCATCTCCAGTTTAAAGGATCAGGTAGTAGGTGATGGGAAAGACCTTGATCTGGGACTCTGGCTCAGTGGTAGAGCATCTGGTTGGCGTGCAGAAGGTCCCAGGTTCAGTCCCTTCCATCTCCAGTTAAAAGGACCAGGCAGGAGGTGATGTGAAAGACCTCTCCCTGAGACCCTGGAGAGCCACTGCCTATCTGAGTGACAATACTAAACTTGAGGGATTGATGATCTGATTTGGTATGAGACAGCTTCATGTGTGTTTGACAGTTGGATGTAAGCAGTGTCCCCCCCCCAATCGTTCATGACACTGTATGTTGATAGAGGGGTCATGGCTCAGTGGAAGAGGATCTACTTGACATGCAAAAGGTTCCAAGTTCAATCCCTCCATCTCCAGTTTAAAGGATCAGGTAGGAGGTGGTGTGAAAGACCTCCACCTGACACCCTTGGCTGAATGGTAGAGCCTCTGCTTGGCATGCAGAAGGTCCCAGGTTCTATTCCCGGCATCTCCAGTTAAAAGGAGGTGATGGGAAAGACCTCTGCCTGAGACCCTGGAGAGCGGCTGCCAGTCTGAGTAGAGAATACGGACCCTGACGGACCAAGGGTCTGATTCAGTAGAAGGCAGCTCCATGGGTTCAGCTGTAGAAGTCGGAAATGGGTGCAGTGTCTCCCAATTGCAATCTCAGAATTCTCTTTCTGGTCCTTACAAAGATAGGGAAGTTGTTGTTATTATTATTATTTTAAATTTCATTTTTCACTTTGTGTGCTATTTAATGCCATTAGCAGGCTCCAGGGACCGTGGGATATTAGGCAAGCCACTCCCTCTCCAGCTTCAGTTCCCCTGTCTGAAATATGGGAATAATATCAGTAAGGTTTACCACTGTTTCTGCATGAAGCCTTTTGAACACTGGCGGCGCTATACAAGCGCTGAACATGGCTGTTTTAATAACAGCAGAGTGCCATAAAAACAAATGATTTCCCCCCCATTCCTCCCGCCAAGGTTAAGAGCACCAAAGTCACCCGACGCCTCCGCCGATATCGGATGCCACCAATTTACGTACGCGGCGATGCCCCATACAGGTGAGCATGATGAAATTTTACATGTAAGTCACACTGTTGCGTAAGATTGAGAATCTCCTCATGGTTTCTGACTCGCGAGCCTGCTAAATTTTGAAGACATGCTATTCCTACCTAACCCCACCCCCCAGTAAAACTATTCTTTGACCTCCTGATCTCTAAGAAGCCATATCTCCGTCATGGGCTAGTGCCCGTAGCCAGGATTTTGTGGCTTATGGGGTTTTTCCTAGTGGGGCTGCCGTTATTTGACATAATCAAGGTGGGTGGCGCCCCCCCCTGCAAGATTTATTTATTTATTTTCAGGAATAGGGTTTTTTTATTTCTCAAACACACAAAACATAAAAAACATCCAACACACAAACACATATACATAAAAAGATCAGAGGGTAATATATAAAAATCTATACATCTAATAGCCAAGGCGTCCCCTGCGTGCGGATATCTAAATCCACACATCGGGGGCACCTAGGGGGCAGAGAGATTTTCCCGCACACTTGGGGGACTCCCCAGGTGTGCAGAAAAATCCGAAAAGTTAAAAAAATTATTCAGGGGATACTTAAATCCCCCCAAAAGTAAAAGAGCGTTCCCTGCACATGGGAACTGTCTGTTGCCACCGCTGTGGCTGCTGGGGGTGGGGAGGGAGAAGGCTTGGCAGGCCAGCCTTGCCGCCACCGCCGCTGGGGGTGGGGGAGGGATAAGGGCTCACCGGCTGCCGCTTCCTCCTCCTCCTCCGGCTTCAGCAGGCCCTGAGCTGTGGGGAGTACTCCCCCCCCCCACGCAAGTATCGCGGGTCCTTCCTCTTGTAATATCTCTAAAGTTGTTTCTTGTATCATCTAGTTATCAATTTCTATACACGTAGTGACCTAAGAAGAAAATAGTCCAAGTGGTCTGCAGGTTTTTGACGATAGTTGAGCGACTCATAATGTAGTCAGAGAGTATATAGTTCAGTTCATGTAACCTTCTAGTCATGTATAAAATCTAGACCATTTGTTGTAAAATGTCTCTTCCCTCTAATCCTTTCAAAAATGAAGTCAGTTTATCCATTTCCGCAGTTTCCAGTATTTTACTTATAATTCTAAATCTTGATCCTGCAGGATTTAAAGGGCCCTTCAGCTGATCGGTGGGGAGCGCGTGGCCACCGATCAGCTGGAGGGCCCTTTAAATCTTGCAGGAGGGGAGGGAGAGGGGCGTGCGCTACCTCCCCCATCTCTTCTCAAAAGCATTTGCTTTTGTGAAGATGTGGGGGCCCTTTGAGAAAAGGGCGGAGCCCCCAGTAACCCCACTATAGCTAAGGGCCATGGTGCCATCCTTATTTTTTTAGGGGAAAGCATAACAGGTTTGTTTCCCTTATGTCCCTCTTCGGAATGTTGGATGTACTCTAAGCAGAGGGTGGAGTGAATTATGTTTGGGAACCGAATTGATGGATTCTTTTAGAAATACCAGACCCTGACCTTTTGTCTGTTTTATCCTACAAAGGAAGAACTTTAAACCTTGATCAGTTTGCCGGCAGGATCTGGTCTTGCTTGCATTGCAACTATCGTTCTTAATAGAACTGCCTGCTCTGCTAGAGTGCGTCTTTTCTCTCCCAGATCGAACTCGGAGAAAGGGGTGTTTTACTAGAGTTTTGGAAACTCCCCTAAGTGAGTCTTGAGCAACTTGACTTCCAAAGAGAGTGGGGCGGAGCCCTTCCAAAGGACCCAGCACCCTCCTCCAAACACAGATGGGAGTTGGGCAGGAGGCGATCTCCTTCTCGGTGAGAGCCTGATTTGTAAATGTAAATCTTGCTGCAGCCACCCACACCCCCTCTGCCGTCTCCCATGCAGGTTCCTTCCAGGAGGCCGGAGTGATCCGACAGGCTTACAGCCTGAACTTCCCCCTTCACACGGTGCCCAGAGCCTCAGCGTCGCGTCCGGCGTGGAGTGCGTTCTCTGTGGAATCTCCAGCTGTTGTTCTGGAAACCGTAAAGCAGGTAGTTCGTTTTCTCTGACTTTGTTTATATGCCACCCGCTCAGCAGAGGAGGAGGAGTATCTCCTGTACTGCAGGCTGAGTTAGGTCTAGGTACATTCTGTCGCGTTGACTAGAAAGGAAATCTGTTCTATGTGCTGTGTGGTTCTCTAACCCAGGGCGGCTCGAGAGCTGCATGTGGCTCTTTCATGCATATTTGTGCAGCTCCCAGCAGGGTGGCTGGGGAAGTGGAGGGGAGACACGCCTCCCTGATTGGTCCCCTCTTCTCCAGCCAATGTTCCCCTCCCTGGGTAGCCCCTCTTCTCCAGACTGAACATTCCGAAGTGCCTCAGCCTTTCCTCACATGGCTTCTTGGTCTCCAGGCCCCCCATCATCCTCGTCGCTCCCCTCTACCCCCGCTCCATTCTGTCTACATCCTTTTTGAAGTGAGGCCTCCAGAATTCCATGCAGGACTCCAGGTGTGGCCTGACCAAAGCAGTGTACAGTGGGACTATGAGGTCTTGCGGTTTGGATGTTACACCTCTTCTGATACACCTCAGGATCGCATTAGCCTTTTTTGCCACCACAGCACACTGGTGGCTCACAGACAGCAATGTGCTGAATCTAAGAACTATTCTTCTTCTCCTCCGTCCAGGCGGAGGACAGGCCAGACGCGCTGGTCATCCGACTCTATGAGTCTCACGGCAGTACTGTTGAGAGCTGGCTCCGGATGTCACTCCCCATCCAAGAGGCCATCCTGTGAGTGTACATCGTGGTGGTGTTGGGGACACTCCAACAGTGTCTTCTGCCCAGAGTTCTGCTCCTCATCCTCTCGTCTTCTCCCCTCTTAGGTGTGACCTCCTGGAACGGCCCCATCCTGGGTATCCTCTGCCGCTGGAGGAACGTGGGGTGAAGCTTTCCTTCACGCCATTCCAAGTGCAGTCTGTCCTTCTGATTTTGAAACGGCGAGACAGCCCCTGAGGTGGAGGCTAACACCCATTCCCTCCTCTCCGTTGCTTGATTTCTTTGGTGGGGGGGATGCAGGAGGGACTGAACTTAAGGGACTGGGTACGGATTCAGACTCTTCAGCCTTTCCTCCTAGGGAAGGTGCTCCAACCCCCTCATCATCCTGACCTCCCTCCTGTGTACTTTTCCCCAGCTCTGCAGTGTCCTTTTTGAGATACGGTGGCCAGAACTCTACACAGTATTCCAAATGAGGCTGCACCGTAGATCTATCCAGGGTAATGAGTGATCCCTACTTATTTTGGGTTCCAGTTTGAGAGCCAGTTTGTTGTAGTGGTTAAGTGTGCGGACTCTAATCTGGGAGAACCGGGTTTGATATCCCACTCCTCCACTTGCACCTGCTGGATGACCTTGGGCAAGCCGTAGCTCTGTACCAGCTGTTCTCTCAAGGACAGTTGTCTCAGAGCTCTCTCAGCCCTACCTACCTCACAGGGTGTCTGTTGTGGGGAGGGGAAAGGAAAGGAGTTTGTAAGCCGCTCTGAAACTCCAAGTGAATGAAGGACAAGATATAAATCCAATCCCCTCCTCCTCTTCTTCTTCATTTTGGCCTGCATTCTGCTAAATGTTTGGACGGGACACGTCAAAACAGTGCTAAGAGAGGAGTCCCTATAGTCATTTTTTCTATCCGGCCATCTGGTCTTATTGTACCAGTAAGACACACCAAAGCTTTCTGTGGGGGGAAAAATAATTCTTTTATTCATATCAAAAACCGTATCCCCCAAAAGGATTTTTAAAAAATATACAATCGCCAAGGGAAGAGAGCAGCAAAGCATTTGATCAAAATAACCATTAAAAAAGTACTCCAGGGCCAAGGCGAGAGGCAGGGACGTAAAATCAATCAGATCTGGTTCCTGTCAGAATGCAAGGCTCGCTCGTAGTTCAGCCGGTCAGCTCCACTGGGTCTGCGGTTCGTGTGGGGCTTGCTTCGTTATGAAAAACTATCACGCCCCCAAAATGATGTGCAGGAGGAGACGCTGTGCTTTGTCTGTGCACAGGTCCCGGTCTGATTCTCGGTGCAAAGGATCAGCATCCTGATTTGGTCTCAAGAGCATACCTGATTTCATATAAAAACGCACCTCCCAAGCCAAAGGAGGGGAGGCATGTTCAGTTCTTGGGACAGGGGGTGAAGGAAAGGCAGTATCAGATTCTTGGCTGTGCTAACAGGCAACAGAGTCTCATGGCTTTGGAAGACTCTTGAAGGGAGCTGTGCTATCAGTTTGCAGGAAACCCAGCCACAGTTCCACGTCAGCATGAGGTTACAGCTGAAAACAGTCCAATGTTCTCGTCACAATTCTCCGTCACTGTTTTGCATAAGTACAGAGATCCTAATGCATTCTGTTTTAGTCATTGTGCACCAGAGGTGTGGATTCACAGCAGAACTCAAAAGCATAGAACGCTTTTGTGCTCCTTGGTTCCCAATTCCTAAGCAGGCGTTCTTGAATCAGCAAAAATTTTCACAATTTGCTTGTTGCAAGTAGAGATTTCCTGATCAAGCTGCATTGCCAGTGATTCAAAGCACTCGTCTCCCAGGCTGGAGCTTCCAGGGAGGGATAGTTTTGTCAGCAGGGCGTCTTTTTGGCCTTTGAACGTCGAGCTCTAGAGGCAACTGCAGCTGAGGCTAAAAGGGGAAAAGCAGCAATGAGAATTAAAAATATAAGAGCCCTGCTGGATCAGACCAGTGGTCCATCTAGTCCAGCATCCTGTCTCACATAGAGGCCAACCACTTCCTCTGGAGGGCCAACAACAGGGCAGAGAGGCCGAGGCATTACTTCCTGGCATTTGGTACTCAGAGATTAACTGCCTCTGAATGTGGAAGCTCCCCTGAGTCCCCATGGCTAAGACGTACTAAAAGACCTGCCCTTCATAAACCTGTCTCGTCTACTTCAATCCTGCTTTTGCACACAATTTAAACCAGGGGTCCTCAACTTTTCTCATTCAACATGGTGGACGCAGCCACAAAACAGCTGCTGCAGGAGGCACAGCCAGTCACCCAATGACTGCCACAGCATGCCCTCCGTCCCAACCTGGAAGTCCTTGTGCTGTTGTGGGAGCTGCTGATGCAACGTTTTTAAAAATCTGCACAGCCAATCAAATCTCCAGTGGCCAGCGCCCGCTTGCTAAAAACATGTGGGCTCCTGGAAAGGTGTCGGTGGAACCCTGGCACCCGTGGGCACCACGTTGGTGACCCCCTGCTTTAAATCAATTCAGCAACTTCGATGCCAGAGCCCGTCTCTCACCTGCGTTCTTCCGAGCAGGAGCTTGCCCATTCCGGCATTCAGCTGCAGAAGCAACCGTGGGAGACCCCCGCGAGACAAGGGCCTTTCTCCTAGCCCTCGTGTTCGGGTTCCCGGTGCCTGTTCCCCCAGCGTCCTCTGCCTTTCCTCGGGCGGCTTTGCCCCTCTTCTTCTTTTCTTGGATTCCGTCAGCACCTTCCTCAAGGGTCTCAGTCTTCAAGTTCTTTCTGGCCCTCGACTTTCTTACCTAGCCAGATACACAGTATAGACGCATGATTGAGAGAAAAGTGAAATTTCATCTTTGCCATTCAAAGGGGGCGGTGAGAGGGGCCGTGGCTCAGTGGTAGAGCATCCACTTGGCATGCAGAAGCTCCCAGGTTCTATCCCCGGCATCTCCAGTTAAAAGGATCAGGCAGTAGGTGACGGGAAAGACCTCTGCCTGAGACCGTGGAGAGCCGCTGCCAGTCTGAGCAGGCAATACCGACTTTGATAGGCCAAGAGTCTGATTCAGTATAAGGCAGCTTCATGTGCCCAAGGTCTTTTCAGACCTGGAACACCGGTTACGTAAAGCTATACATTTTATTATTAAGTTCTTTACCTTGGGACTCAATACCTCTGGCTCCTCTTTCACTCGCGACTGTCTTTTGCGTGACGTTCCCCCTGCCAACAAAAAGAAGGATTTCAATTCATAGATTTTCTCCTCACGGCCCAAACAACAAGGCTGACAAAAAAAAAAGTTCTCTTGAAATAGGGTCTCCAACATTGGGGCCCGTCAAGTGTTTTTAGAAAGTGAGTGAGGCCAGGTGAGGCTATTGGCCTCCGGAGATTTGATTGGTTGTGCAGATTTTTTTAAAAAAGCCGCTGTGTGACTGGAAGCAAGCTGCAGCAGCCATTTTGTAACTGGCTCCAACCCACTGCGGCAGCCATTTTGCAGCAGTCATTCTGTGGTTTTGCCCACCATGCTGTGTCAGAATTCCAAAGGCTGACCACAGGGCCAGAAAAGTTGGGGACCCCTACCTGATTTGTACCACTTGAGAACACAGGTGGGAGCTGATGTGGTCTAATATTTCTGCATTACACAAATTCCTGCCATCTAGAAATCCTGACAGGGAGATCACTAAGTGAAAACCCAGGCATTTTCTACACAAATGGATTCCCCACCTCCCCCCCCCAAAAAAGGTGCCCAGTGGCCACCCAGGAAACTGAAGCATAAGAACATCAGAAGAGCCCTGCTGGATCAGACCAGTGGTCCAACTAGTCCAGCATCCTGCCTCACACAGTGGTCACCCAGTTCCTCTGGAGGGCCAGCCACACGGCAGAGAGGTTGAGGCCTTCACAAAAACATCAGAAGAGCCCTGCTGGATCAGGCCAGTCGTCCAACTAGTCCAGCATCCTGTCTCACACTGTGGCCATCCAGTTCCTCTGGAGGGCCAACAACAGGGCACAGAGGCTGAGGCCTTCCCCTGATGTTGCTTCTAGGCTCTGGGATTCAGAGGCTTAGTGCCTCTGAATGTGGAGGTTCCCCTCAGTCACCATGGCCTTTGACAGAATTATCCTCCATAAATCTATCTAATCTGCTTTTAAAGGTGTTTATTCTTGTGGCCATCGCTACCTCCTCTGGCAGCGAATTCCACCTTTTAATCCCTCCCGATTTAAAGTCGTATTTCCTTTTGTCTGTCCTGAACCTCCCACCCATCAGCTTCTTGGCATCTCTCAAGTTCTAGTCTTTTGGGAGAGGGAGAAAAAGTTCTCTTTGTCCGCTCTCCGTCCCATGCATACTTTTATAAACCTCTATCATGTCCCCACTTAGTCGTCTCTTTTCCAAACGGAAAAGTCCCAGACTCTTCAGCCTTTCCACAACAAACCATACAGAACTGGAAACCGTATGGAAGATGGATTAAAAACAGCTTGTTTTCGAAAAAGGCTGCAGTCCTGTTGAAGGGGAAGAACCGCCTTCCTTCCTTCCTCCTCCCTGCAAGGGTGATCTCACAAATGGTGTCCAAGCTTCCACTTACCTTTGGGGACCAACAGTCCGGGGTTCCCCTGTATGAAAGAAAAAGGGTTCAGAATGCGATATACAGAAAACTCCCCCTTCAATTTAGACACTGGAACACAGTGGACAAAGCATAAGTTTTGTATCTTCATGCTGTCCTCCAGATGCGAAGCCACTTGAAAACAGTTAAAATCTCTTTTCATTTTTTCCCGCCCAGCATCTGGAAGAGTCCTTAGCTATTCGCTTATGTCTCTGAACGTTAAGAAAAGGACCCAGTGCAAAACAAGTCCTCTAAAATTCAGTGGGAAATGGTGCATTCTTTTTGTTCCGCAAAATTATTACATCTGCCCAGGGGTCATTTTGTAGAAAAACAGGTGCTGGGGCTCATTAGCATACCTATTAGCATAACTCATTAGCACATGCCATGCCCCCTGACATCACCGGAAGTGTGTCAGAAGGGAAAGCAAAAGAGGGGGGGGGGCATCTTCAAAACGCCTCCCCTTCCCTCCCGCAGCTGGCCTGCCATGGCAGGTCGGGGGGAAGCAAAGAGAGAAGCGGTTTAAAGTTTAAACCGCTTCTCTCTAGAGTCGCACAGCAGCAGCAATCTTTCCATTGTATTCTGTGGGGTCACAGGATACAATAGGACAGGGGTGGGCAATTGTTTTGGCTCGGGGGCCACTTTGTGGGAGCAGAGGTTAGCGAAGGGCCGCACCTTTTAAAATGATTGCATTAATTAGTTAACTTTGCATTTCAGAAAAGGTATACATTGTATCATAAAAATCAATATATAAATATAAATTAAATAAAATAGTGGTAGTTTTATTCAATTTATTTATTGTGCTAATTTCATATCATCTATAGCTGCAAGCACATTTAATTTTAGAATCAGTTTAATGAGACAAATGTACCCTATCACACTTTTCTACAACTTTTTTGAAATCAGGAGTGAGATTGCTTGTTGAGATTCTCATCACAGCCTGCAAGTTAGTGTCTGTCAAAGAGCATCTATATTTACTCTTGTTGATCTTCATGCAAGAAAAACTTTGCTCACAAATATATGTAGACCCAAATATAGAGAACATTTTCCCTGCAAATTTCTTCATACATGGAATTTTTTCAGCAGACAAAGATTTGTAAAAGTCAACTAATGTCACAGCATTAAACATTTCTTTCACAGTGTGATCTGACTGCACGTCAATAAGTTCAAGCTGCAGCTCCTCAGGTGCTGTATCAATATCAGCAGTGATGGGATAAGAGAGCAAATTGAATTTAGGCTCAATTTTCTTTAAGTCCTGAAATCTTCGTGGCAGGCCGCATGTGGCCCCTGGGCCGCAATTTGCCCACCCCTGCAATAGGAGATTGTGCCGCTGCTGCTTTAAACCCTTTCTCGCTTCACTTCCTCTGCAGGTCCGCTGGGAGTGGGGCTTGCCACCACCGCCATTTGTGCCCGCTCTTGAGCTGGTGGAGCGCTGCTCCACCTCGCTCTGGCCCCAAATGACCCCTGCATCTGCCTAACATCCCATAATCACAGAATTTGGTTGCTCTGGTAGCTGGGGTTCAGGAGGTGTCACAGAATTCTTTTGTATTTAAACCATTGGCTAAATGGGGGGAGGGAACCTACCAGATGTTGGGGGGGGGAATGAATGAATGTAAACCACATATTGCAGTACTGGTAGAATATCTAGGCTGGTGGTGGAAAGTGCCATCAAGTTGCACCTGGCTTACGGTGACCCCACAGAGGTTTTCTTTAATTTTAAACTGTTTATCAAAGATTGAAATAAAATACAGTGCAGTACTTAGTAAAACATGAAGGAAACAAATGACAGAATGATCATTGTTTGTGCTGAATCAAGGATTGCCATTACAAGTTCTCTTGCTAATTTTGAATTTGAATTATCATTCAAACAATTAAAAATAAAAATAAACAGAGTCCAAGCCAGTTCAGCCGAGCACTCTGACCCCATAGCGTTTTCAAGGCAAGAGACATTCAGCGGTGGTTTGCCATTGCCTGCCTCTGTGAAGCGACCCTGGACTTCTTTGGTGGTCTCCCATTCAAATATTAACTGGGGCCAGCCCTGCTTAGCCTCTGAGATCTGACGAGACTGGATAAGCCTGGACCATCCAGGTCAAGGAAAAGGACATCAAGAGATGGCTTGACATCGCCTGCCTCTGTGTAGTGACCCTGGACTTCCTTGGTGGTCTCCCATCCAAGTACTAATCTGAGGCCACTGCTGGCTTCTAAGATCTGACAAGATAAGAACATCAGAGAAGCCAATGTTGGATCAGGCCAGTGGCCCATCCAGTCCAACACTCTGTCACACAGTGGCCAAAAACACCAGGTGCCCTAAGGAGGTCCAGCAGTGGGTGCAGGACACTAGAAGCCCTCCCACTGTTGCCCCCCCCCCCAAACACCAAGAATACAGAGCATACCAAGATCCAGCTAGCCTGGGCCATTCAGGTCAGGGCAGACCAACTGAGGTGGTTGGCCATTGCCTGACTCTGTGTAGCGACCCTTGGTTGGTCCCCCATCTGACATATCAGGGCAAAATATCAAGAGAAGATTCCTTCACCTTGGTAAGGATGATTTCTTGCTATTGTGATGCTCTGACCGAACGTTCACCCTTTCAGTTCCTACCTGGAACCAGATTGTCCGGCCATTGGCATCCCGCCGGGACTTCATGCCGGGAACGTTGTAGCACTGAAGCCACTGTCCAAAGGCCGTGGAATAGGTGGAGCGCTCTGGATCATAACCGTTGCCCTCTGAAGCACAGAAAGGAAAAGCTCTTAGATACCTCCTAGCCCACCTTCAGTTTTGTCAAACCAAGCACAGCTGTTCTCAGCTTTTTTAAAAAAGATTTTCCTCCAGAGTGAGGACGAGAATCTTTAATTTTTTCCCCCAAAGCTGCTTAGATCTTCAGTTGTCTGTGGCACCAGGGGTCCCCAACGTTTTTGACCCTGTTGGCGTTGCTGGAATTCTGAAAGGGGGTGGTGGGCACAACCACAAGATGGCCACTGTAGGAGGCAGGCCATAAAATGGCCCCTGGGGGAGGTGGAGCTGATCGCACACACAAAGGAAGCCAAAGTGCAGTGGGGGAGAAAGGGGTAAACTATATAAAATCATCTGTATGTGGAAATTTTAACATTTGTGTCTTTGTTTTAGGGCATTATGCCCCTTGAACATTGCCCAGAACCTGGTGTAAGCTAGAATTGGGTGATTAACTAATAATAATAATAATAATAATAAATAGAAGAAGAGATTGGATTTATACCCCACCCTTCACTACCTGAAGGAATCCCAGAGCGGCTTACAAACTCCTTCCCCTTCCCCTCCCTACAACAGACACCCTGTGAGGTAGGTGGAGCTGAGAGAGCTCTGAGACAACTGTCCTTGAGAGAACAGCTGTGCCAGAGCTACGGCTTGCCCAAGGTCACCCAGCAGCTGCAAGTGAAGGTAGTGGGGAATCAAACCCGGTTCTCCCAGTTTAGAGTCTGCGCACTTAACCACTACACCACACTGGCTCCTAGTAGTCGTCGTCGTCGTCAGAGAAAGGATAAAACCAACACCGTAGTGCTGAAGAAATGTTACTTTAATCTACACAGCCAATCAAATCTCCAGTGGCCAATCAGAAGCCCGACTAGACATGGGCTCCACCCACTTTTCAAAAAAACTTGGTGGGTGTCACGGTGCCCCTGGGCACCACATTGGGGACCCCTGTTATAGTCATACAAGCATGCCCTGCTCTCAACGGTGAGCTCACACAGAACTGCTGGGCATTCCCTCCCCAAACTGGCTTTGCACCTAGGCACGACGAAGGAGCATCCGGCGGCTTCCTAGCCTCCCTCTGGGGACCCACTGACAGCAGTGCTGGGGAAAGGAGGGGTGCAGGAACCTTTTCACGCACTCCCATCTCCACTGTGTTCATTTTGGGGAGGGAGAGAAGCTGGTTTCCCAATAGCATCGAAAGAGAGAGAGAGAAACTATGTTCTAAACCAAAACTCAAGTTTATCCTATTACATAGTCTTAAGTGAGAAAACACTTTTGTAGCAGTTCAGTATTCAACACAGAATATTTCAACACAACCCCAATACATAAACAGTGCAGCGATCTTTCTCCCCCGCCCGCCCATCGGCAACACTCCAGATGCCACCCTCCGGCAAAGCCCATCCCCTAGCAATAAACACGAGACGGCACCAGCCCGGCCCTTACCCAGACGAACGACCTCCGTGGGCAACCTGTGGCAGAGCTCCAGCAAGTCTGGATTCTCCCGTTTGAGCTTCACCTTTCTGCTGAGCGTCATGGCGGAGTCCTGTTAGGGTCAGGAAAAGTCTACAAACAGACAACCACCATGACCGGACAATGACCAACTCCCTTCCTTCTCCCCAAGCTGGCTCGTTTCCTGCTTGAAGTGCCCCATAACTAGATCAGCTCCCAAACCAGAAGTCCTCAACATGGTGCCCGCTGCCACCTTCCCTGGTGCCGGCCAAGTGTTTTTAGAACGTGGGCGGGGCCGGGGGGAGCTTTTGCCCAGCCAGGCTTCCGATTGGCTGCTGAAGATCTGATGGGCTGTGCAGATTTTTTTAAAGCGTTGTTTTGGCAGCAGCTGCCAGTCCCGTGTTCCGTCTCAGCTGAGTTAGTCTGAGCGAGCTCACAGTTTTTTAGCCTCCGGCTCACACATTTTTGTCTTAGCTCAGGAAGGAGAGCTCCAGAGCAAGCTAATTTATGCAGCAGCCAAACCGCTTGTTCCCAACTTTAATGCCAGTAGCTTGCAAAGTGGAATTTTTGCTCACAAGACTCCACACCTTAGAGGGAGCATTGCTCACAAGCAGTGTTCCCTCTCAGCTGAGTCAGTGTGAGCTAGCTGACAGTTTTTTAGTCTCCGGCTCACACATTTTTGTCTTAGCTCAGGAAGGATGCCCCCAGAGCAAACTAATTTATGCAGTTGCCAAGTCTTTCGCTCACAACTTTAATGCCCTAAGCTCACAAAGTAGAATTTTTGCTCACAAGACTCCACAGCTTCGAGGGAGCATTGCCAGCCACCAAGGCACAAGGATCTCACCCGTGCAGTGGGCAAGGAAGAGACGCCGGTACCCATCACTCTGAGTGGCCTGTCAAAAACCAGCATGCAAAGAATTCTGGGAGGTTCCCCCCACCCCTTTCCTCTCACCTGCTCCCGATGCTGCAAGCTCTCCAGGACAGTCCGTGCCTTCTCAAAGGGAGGGATTTTCAACCTGAAAGGGCCCCCCCAGAAAAGCAACAGTCACACTTGCGAATACTGGACATCACAGTGACACGGTGTGCGAAGAGTGCCAGTGTTCCCTCTAAGCTGAGTTAGTGTGAACTAGCTCACAGTTTTTTAGCCTCCGGCTCACACATTGTTGTCTTAGCTCAGGAAAGATGGCTCCAGAGCAAACTAAATTTATGCAGTCGCCAAATCACTCGCTCACAACTTTAAGGCTAGTCGCTCACAAGGTAGAATTTTTGCTCACAGGATTCCACAGCTTAGAGGGAGCATTGGCGATGACATCAGAGAGCAAGATGTGTTGGAAACCTCCACCCACACTCGGGGAGGGGGGGTTGCCACTTAGAATCAGCAGGCCTCTGAGCATATCGGTGCCTTGATGCACAATCACTGCCACACAAGAGAAGCCAGGCCTAGGATAGCTTCCCCCCCCTTTCCTGTAAGGCTCTGCCAAGCGCATGAAGGCCTCGTGTGTTTTACGCATACCTCCCTCCAGGGCTTTTTTTACTGGCAAAAGAGGTGCCAGAACTCTCAAGCGGGAAATGGAAGTTTTCAATCTGTATACTGAAAAAGTTTTAAACATTTTAAAAATAATTTGGTCGGAGAGGTTCCGGAACTCCGTTCTGGCACATTCCCCCAGAAAATAAGCCCTGTTTCCCCAGAAAATAAGCCCTACAGCAGGGGTGGCCAAACTGTGGCTCATGAGCCACATGCGGCTTTTCTACATATATTGTGCAGCTCCTGGCAGGGCAGCTGGGAAAGTGAAGAGGAGGCATACTTTTTCTCCCTCCCATCTATTTGCTTTCTTTGTTTCTCTCTCTTTCCACCTCTTTCATTCTTTCTTTCCATCTCTCTCTCTTTCTTTCTCCCTTAGACAAATCAACATCATTAGCAAACAAATAAATATCGTTATCAATATCTGTTTTTACCTCGCTTTTGTTTTTATTTTTGGCAGTCTCATTTAATGTTAATAAAAAGCAGATTTGCATATTTAAAAAAAAAACAAAAACGGGTGTGTAATTTTTGTTCCTGTCTTGCGGCTCTCAATCATCTGACGTTTATTCAGTGTGGCTCTTAACGCTGAGCAAGTCTGGCCACCCCTGGTTTACAGGAAGGCCTCTGGGCCCTTCTGCACTTGGGTCTCCAAAGCCCCTAAAGCATCTCAGCAAACTGAATGATTTGACTCAAGCGAGTGTTTGGCTCCCCCCTCACCTGTAGAGGATTTCGGCTCGCAGGTAGTTGCCGATACCGTTGAAGAACTTCTGGTTGAGCAAGGCCTCGCAGATGGGCTTGTTGAAAGCTTTATCTGAGATATTCTTCAGCACGTTCTCCCTAGAACACAGAAGCGTTTGTTTGGAGGCAGCGAACCCAGTTAGAAGCAGGGGAGAGGCCATGGCTTAGTGGTAGAACATCTCCTTGGCGTGCAGAAGGTCCCAGGTTCAACCCCCGGTATCTCCAGTTAAAAGGACCAGGCAGTTGAGGGACAATCCTTAATCTGGGACCCTGGCTCAGTGGTAGAGCATCTGCTTGGCATGCAGAAGGTCCCAGGTTCAATCGCCAGTATCTCCAGTTAAAAGGACCAGGTAGTGGGTGATGGAAGAAAAGGCATATTTTCTAATCGTGGGAAGTAAACTGAGGAAAAAAATCCTGTTAAGTTGCCTCCACACCTGAGAGGAGATGAATGATGAGTCTCGGTTTACTTCTCACAGTTAGAAAAGATACCCTTACACATTTATCTCCTATTTTTACATATTTATTGCTTTGCTGTCCTTCCCCCTCCCTTAATTAAATCAAAATAACGGCTGACCTTATAACCTGAGCTTGTTATCTAGTTTTATCTTTGCGTATCTTGCAACATCTTCATCACGTTACATGTTAATTTGCTATTCAGCCTCTTGTCTATAACTTCGAACTCTACCGTCCATGCCCATGTATTTGAAAAAGTGGGCTTTGCACACGGAAGCTCATACCTTGAATACAACTTTATGGGTCTCAAAGGTGCCCCTGGACTCTGAATTTGGATACAGGAAATATGCATCATATATAAAAGCCAGGTGTTAATTGGCTCCGTCTTCAGCTCAAATGTTTGCATCGAGTTATTCTCACCCTAATGTTTTAGAATTTGGGGGAGCATATCAAATACACAGCACTGATCACCACACAACGGGGACGATCCGTACAGTCATAGACCCGGTGTTCGGTGTATGGAAGGCTTTGATATTCCTCACCTGAATTTCTCATACTCCAGCATCACACATGGTCCACGTTCAGGTTGCCACGAGCCGTCCACTTCCCACCTGCCGAAGCGCCTGTGATCCACGAAACAGAGAGCTCGGGGTGGACTCTCCTTGGTGTAGAAGCGCAAATGTGCGTGCTTGGGGAGTTCAGACGCCGGCGTCATCTTGAAGCTGCCTGACATCCCAAACCGGAAAATGACATCCATCGTCTTCTGGTCCTGCCCTTTGTTAGGGGGCGAATGTTCCCGTTTGACGGGCGTCAGCGTCAGCTTGAACTCTTTGCCCCGTGACGTGGTGGAGATCAGGTATTCCTCACTCTCAAAGGGCACTTCTGAATTCTTGCTCACCTGTGACTTCTCCACACGTCCTGAGAAGACGATCCCATCACACACGTCATTGATGTACTGGCTGGTTAAGAACAGCTCTGGGCCCTCCGGCATTCTCAAAATCTAGATAAAATGAGACAGAACAGAGAGAGAGAGAGAGAGAGAGAGAGAGAGAGAGAGAGATTGGATTTATACTCTGCTATTTGCGACCTGAAGGAGTCTCAGAGCGGCTTACCATCTCCTCTCCCTTCCCCTCCCCACAACAGACAACCTGTGGGGTAGGTGGGGCTGAGAGAGGTCTTTCGAGGACTGATCCTGAGAGAACAGCTCTGAGAGAACTTGTGACTGACCCAGGGTCACACCAGCAGCTGCATGTGGAGGACTGGGGAATCAAACGCGGTTCTCCCAGATTAGCTCCTAACCACTAGACCAAATTGTCCTCTTTTTTTTGGTGTCTGTCCTCTTTTGGGCTCGTTTAAAAAAAAACTGATGAAAACATCCTTTTTCAGGGTGGGAAGGTTAGGAATATTCCTAGTTAGCAGCAATGGTCACAGCTTAACTAGTAGGGCTATTATAAATGAGATTTATCACAGGGAGCCCTTGTTTGAAGTAGTCCTTCAGGAAATGGGTCCTCTTTTTTCGCTTTTCAAAATACGGTAACCCTAATTTAAGGGTTTCACTGCAGGAGCTGGATGGTTTAAACAGAATAGCATTTTTTTGGCATTTTTTTTTTAAATGACTAGCTGGCAAGCAGAGAGGAGGGAGAGATGTTGAAAATTGGCAGCCATCTTATTAATCGAAGCTTGGCATTAGAGTTTGTGTTGGATTTAGGGTGGGATGAAGATGAGAAGACAAATGGAACAAAGGAAAAAACCCTGGCCCGTAGCTATGGCGAGACTACTGGGGGCTCCGCCCCTTCCTTAAAGGGCCGGCCCCCTTCCTTAAAGAGCCCCACTTTTAAAAAGCCCTCATTTCTTCCCAGAAGCGTTTAAAGGGAACCTTTAAATTCTTTTGAGGAGAGGTGTGCGCCACCCCCCTTCATTATAGCAAATAATGGCAGCCCCACCGGAAAAAAATTTGCCCCACAAGCCACAAAATAGTGGCTACGGCCCTGGGGGAATCTATCAAAATAATACAAATATAGAAGTATTTTTAATACATCATTTCAACAACAATTAAAATATATTGATAAAACACCGGGCATTTCCACAGAGCGTGTACAGCGTGCAATTCTCGGTAAGTTGTCCATATTAAGACAACTGAACTAGCAGTAACATCCACTACATATTACAGAATCACATGAAATTCTTCATTTGAATGATTTAGGAATCATAACGACCTTCTAGATTCTTTTTAGATCCGTTCCCGCTATGTACCTTTCAGTGGAGTGAGCTGTCTGTCTGGGCATGTCTCAGCTCTTATTTACATGCGCAGGAAATGTTCTCAGTTATTTTAGTCCATTTATAACCCACTCTCCCCGAACCCGGCAGAGCAGGTGACAACAATGTATAAGACATACCATTTAAAACATTCTAAATATTACAGGGCTTCTTTCCCTGGGGGAACCGCTTTGACAAAATTCTTTTAAAAATGTTTAAAAGTTGCTGAATTTTCACTAAACAGATCAGAGCTTCATTTCCCTCTTGAGAGAGTTCTGGCACCTCTACTTCCAAAAAAAAGAGAGAAAATCCCTGATTACAATAAATACTAAGAATTAATTACAGCAAATACAATAAAATCAATAAAATAGATTCCCATACAACTAAAAGATGGTGTAAATTAATGGGGGGGGGGGGCAATATAAACATCTGAAGGAAGTGGGGGGAGTGAAGGGGTACAGACTTCCCAGTTTCAAAAGCCATCCACCTTCTTTCCTCAAGGGTTTACGGTGGGAACAGGGCGGAACTGGGTTCCTAGAGTTCCCACTCTGCAGGCGCTCTGTATATGCTCAGAGATTCTCTTTACTAGGGCTTTCTTTTTGAGGCTTGAACTCCGCCACCCAAACTGGAGCTGGATCCTAAAGCAGGCACTTTGGGGCAAGATGCAAACATTCCCCATCTTGCAGATTTAGCTAACAAATCCTCCCAAAAATTCAGGAGGCACAGGAGTTACATAACTCTCACCTACCGGTTCGCTTTTCCCACCGCACGGCTGCAAGCGCCTAAGCAAACTCCCCGCACGCGAGGGGAACACAGCCCGTTCCGACGAGCAAGTCACCCGGGTTGCAAAACCCGACCCCGAAAGGCGAGAGGTCCGAAATTCTCGCCTGCAAGCGAAGTAAAGAGATACCAGCGACTGCCCGCTCTGCTCCCATTGGGCAAGACGCACCACAAAGCATGTTGGGAGTTGTAGTTCCTGAGGAGCTACCTCTTTCCTGGTTACATGTGCCTTTTTAAAACTTCGTTTATATACCACTTTTTCCCTCGGGGGTGTGTGTGGGGGAGCTAAAGTGGGGTACATCGTTTTCCTCAATCAGGGACCCAAAGGAGCTTACAACATTGTTCTCCTCGCCTCCATTTATCCTCACAACAACCCTGTGAGGGTTAGGCAGAGTGCGTGTGACTGGCCCGACTGGTCCACGGCATAGCAGGGATTCGAACCAGGTCTGATCCTTAGGGATGCCAGCCTCCAGGCGGGACCTGTGGAGCCCTCAGAATTACAGCTAGGGTTGCCACTGCCGCCAAGTGGGGCCTAGAGATCTCTCGCCTTTTCAGCTGATCTCCAGCTGACGGAGATCAGCTCCCCCGGAGAAAGCGGCTGCTTTGAAGGCATTATACTTTGCTGGCCTTCCTCAAACCCCGCCCTCTCCAAGACCCACCCCCAAAGTCTCCAGGTATTTTCCAACCCAGAGCTGGCAACCCTAATCACAGCTCATGTCCAGATGACAGAGATCAGTTCCCCTGGAGAAAATGGGTGCTATGGAGGGTGGACTGTATTGCATTGTACCCCCTCTGAGGTCCCTATTCTCTCCAAGACCCGTCCCCAAATCTCCAGGAGTTTCCCAACTTGGATCTGGCATCCTTATGTGACGCTCCAAAACTATGCAGGAGATAGAAAAGGTAGAGAAAGAGGTACTTTTCTCCTTTTCTCATAATACAAGAACTTGTGGGCACACCATGAAATAAATGAGCAGTAGGCTTAGGACACATCCACACACTTAACCACTACACCTTCTTCACTCAAAGTGTCATTCACACATGGAATTCCCTGCCACAGGAAGTGGTGGCTGCTATAAGCATAGGCAGCTGCAAGCGGGGACTGGAGAAACATCTGGAGCAGAGGTCCATCAGTGGCTCTCAGCCACAAGGAATAGATGGAACAGTCTGTCTGGGGGCAGTGATGCTCTGTCTTCTTGGTGCTGGGGTGGCAAGAGTAAGAGGGCTTCTGGAGTTCTGACCCCGCTGGTGGACCTCCTGATGGCACCTGGACTTTGACCACTGTGTGACACAGAGTGTTGGACTGGGTGGGCCACTGGCCTGATCCAACATTGGCTTCTGTTCTTAATTAATGATAGGAACAATTCTAATAGATAGTTTGAGGACAGTTGCTGTGGAAAAAGAATAAAATATTGTCTGGATTGCTAAGGAGTGGAGATAGCTACACTTCCCTGTCTCAACACATTGCTCTTATCTTGACATTCCAGGGATTCGCATATTTCAGTTTCTCTGCCCAATCAGGAAAAGGCAGCTAATTAGTGAACTAAAAACTATTCAGCCCTGATTTTGTTCTTGCCTCCTGGTTTGTCAAACGGATGGCTTGAATTGGTCTCCAGTAGTTCTACTGTAAGCCAATGGTTGATTTTGTGAGTCATCTTGGAACCCCTATTTTAGGGGAGAAAAGGAGGCCGAAGAAGAGACTGGACTTATACCCCGCCCTTCGCTACCCAAGGGAGTCTCAGAGCGGTTTACAATCTCCTTTCTCTTCCCTTCCCCACAACAGACACCCGGTGAGGTAGGTGGGGCTGAGAGAGACAGCAACCAGTAATTTTGTTTAGGCCAAAGAAACATACAGGTTTAAAAACTGCAGTATACTTTGGAAACAGAAATCTGTCCTGTTTAAAATAAGAGACATGTCTACTGAAAGCTACATGAACACATGAAGCTGCCTTATACTGAATCAGACTTTCGGTCCATCAAAGTCAGTATTGTCTACTCAGCCTGGCAGCAGCACTCTGGGGTCTCAGGTGGAGGCCTTTCCCATCACCTCCTGTCCGGTCCTTTCAACTGGAGATGCTGGGGATTGATCCTGGGACCTTCTGCATGCCAAGCAGATGCTCTATCACTGAGCCAGGGTCTCAGCTCAAGGTCTTTCATATCACCTACTACCTTATCATTTCAACTGGAGATGCCGGGGATTGAACCTGGGACCTTCTGCTGGCCAAGCAGAGGCTCTGCCACTGAACCAAAGGCCCCTCCCCGAAACAGACTACATTCATCCAACTCGCCACCAGCCTTCTCAATACACCAAGATTTATTTGCTCCCATACCTCCCAAAGTACATATTTTTTTTTAACAAAGGAACAACTTCATGCTTTATCCACGAGCTGCAAATGCTTGAGAGAGGCGTAGCTTTCCAGATTTGCTGCTCAGAGGATCGCAGGCCGACAAGCACACGTTTGGGAAGAGGGCAGGCTCCGCCCCTTCAGTGCCTTTAAGTAAAGATGTCGCCGTGGTCAGTGAGAAGAAGACACAAGTCCCTGGTTAGCGGGAAGATGGATCCAAGAAACGGCAGCCAGTAGAAGTCCGTTGGAAAATCAGACAGAGGTGGTCAAGGGCAGTGTGGGACCCCATCAAGATCTCCTGCTGCTACGAAGTCACAAGAGCTTAGAAACTCTTGGGGTCACCTATACTCATGAACTGACCTGGTAAAACTTCAGACCCAAACAAAGAGCTCGCAGGCAGCTTCTGTTTTGAGGACCGCACACCTGAGCAATTTTTGCACTGAGTTTCAGCAGACCTAATGAGATGGCCCCACTTCAGAAATTGCATTGCACAGCCGTTGCCTTGCTCCTCCTTGCTGGGGAACGACTGGCGTTTATTTGGGACAGCGTGGTTGGGCAAGTGACTTCCTTCCAAGGGGGACCCTCTCGCTAGCCGCGGCAGGGAGATCGCCCTCGACTTGTTTTGCCAACGGTGAAAAATCTAGGAGACTGGTGGGAAAGAGAGCGAGTCGGTCAGAGCTGAAGAACAGCCAGGAGGTATTTTTTTTTAACAGAAATACGGAACCGACTGGGGCCACCGCTGCCACGTAACTGCAGGATTGGCCTCAGTTTTCAGCCCAAGGAGGAATGGATTGTGGCAATGGCTTCCGCGCCGACAGGGAGCAAGCGCCGGTGTACGCGGGGGCATCCCTCGCAAAGTAATTGTCCACTGAACACTTCTCAGGCTGCCGAAAGATCCGTGCATTCCAGCTCCGATGCTCTCCGCCTGTGATGCTCCTCAGTCGAGTGTCTTCATAAGGGCGTGGGCCTGCTTCAGCTCTGAAAGAAGGGAAGAATAAGGGGACCAGAAATGGGGGCAGATGGACCATACTGTAAATCACTGTCAGTAGAAGAAACAGCCTGCCTGCAACAGGGCACGCTATAATTTAACGAGATCTAACACGGGAGACACATTAAGTCTGCTGGAACGCTACACAGTCTCCTGGAAGATCTGTATATGCTTCCTGGTGGATTGTTATTTGTGGAACGTAGAAGTTTCAGGTGGCCCTGATGCCACTATTTTTTCCAGAAGACTTACCTGCTGAATCGAGCAACCTTTATGATTCGTATTTAGCTTCGTAGCTGATGCGTTTAAGTTCTCTAACAGGGTATTGTACATGTCTGAAGTGCACTTGGAAGTTTTCATTCTAGTATAAGATTCTCGAAGTTTATATAAATCTACTGACCTGTGGGTTTGCAATAGTCTTTATCTGGTTCCCACATAGTTTATAAGTGAATCTTCACAGTGGCTTTTTTTTTGGGGGGGGGGGTGTTTTTGCCATTTATAGCACGGTGTTCCCTTACATATATATTTTTTCATAACCTTTATTCCAGCAACCTCCGGGTCAATTTTAAGACCCATCCAACATTTGGACCTCTTTTTCTTATGAAATGATTAGCTATACCGTATCTCAAGAAGGACATCGCAGAGCTGGAAAAAGTACAGAGGAGGGCAACCGAGATGATGATCTCCCTAGGAGAGCCTGGGACTTTTCTGTTTAGAAAAGAGGCGACAGAGGGGGGACATGAGAGAGGTTTATAAAGTTATGCACGGGGTGGTGGAGAAAGTGGACCAACAGAACTTTTTCTCCCTCTCCCAGAATACTAGAACTCGAGGGTACCCAATGAAGCTGATGGGTAGTAGATTCAGGAAGGACAACAGGAAATACTACTTTGCACAGAGAGTGATTAAAATCCGGAATTCGCTGCCAGAGGATGTCGTGATGGCCACAGGGATACGCAGCTTTCAAAGGGGGACTGGACAGATTCATGGAGGATAGGTCTACCGATGGCTACTAGCCATGGCGACGGAAGGGAACCTCCACATTCAGAGGCACTAAGCATCTGAATCCCAGAGCCAGGAGACAATCTCAGAGGAAGGCCTCGGCCTCTATGCCTTGTTGTTGGACCCCCAGAGGAACTGGTTGGCCACTGTGTGAGACAGGAGGCTGGACTAGATGGACCACTGGTCTTGATCCAGCAGGGCTCTTCTGATGTTCTTATTTCTAGTGTCCTACCAGCAAATAAGCCCTGCCCTGGGTAGCCCAATCTCGTCAGATCTCAGAAGCCGAGCAGAGTCAACCCTTTGTATCCAGATGGGAGACCACCAAGGAAGTCCAGGGTTGCTATACAGAGGCAGGCAAAGGCAAAACACCTCTGTTCATCTGCCCTGACCTGGACGGCCCAGGCTAGCCTGATCTTGTCAGATCGCAGAAGCTGAGCAGGATCAGCCCTGGTTTGTACTTGGATGAGAGACCACCAAGGAAGTCCACACTCACTACACAGAGGCAGGTAACGGCAAACCGCCTCTGAAAGCCTTGAAAACCCCAGGAGGTCGCCAGAAGTCAGCTGGGACCAGACGGCAAAAAACCAAACAAACCTGCCAGTAAGACGCGGAACTTCTCCGCCGACAGCGTCATCGCCACCGGTTCCAAGACATCTTTGTCAACATCCCTTGTGTTAAGCTTGAGATGAACGACCGGTTCGTTGACCTGCTGGAGCTCGCTGGAGCTAAGAGTATAATCCACTCGCCAGGACACGGAATCTAGGCGGTTCACTGTGGACAGCGAGAGATGGACATGAGTGGTTAGGGAGACCATTTGTGGGGGGGAAATCGGGTTCTCCTGAATTCACGGACCACCCATCAAACCCAAAAGATGTCTGCGACTGATGCTAGAAGTTCTCTACCACCTTAATGTGTCATGCGAATACTAATTGCTCTGCTTCAGTTCTTTCTGATAGTTCCGGACGTCTAAATTCCTAATGCATTTGGTAACTGAATGTGCCATTTTGCGCACTGTACTGACGCATTATGTGTAATCCACCTTGGGTCCCTAGGAGAAAGATGGACTATAAAGAATGAAAATAAATAAGTAAATTCCAGAAGAAAGGCATTCCAGAGAAGAAGAGATTGTATTTATACCCCACCCTTCACTACCCGAAGGAGTCTCAGAGCGGCTTACTAACTCCTTTCCCTTCCCCTTCCCACAACAGACACCCTGTGATGGAGGTGGGGCTGAGAGAGCTCTTTTGAGGACTGCTCTTGAGAGAACAGCTCTGAGAAGAGATTGGACTTACACCCCGAGAGAGAACAGATCTGCTCCATCTTCTACATGACAGCCCTTCAAATATTTGAAGACTGCAATCACGTCCCCTCTAAGCCTTCTCTTTCCCAGGTTAAACATCGTACAGCCTAACTTATTTTACAAGGTGACTGGGAGGACCTGGGCAAATCCAGCTGTGCAAAGATGGAACAGATCATTCTGCGTGCCAAATTTTCACGAGCGCCAGTCTCCCAGGGGCCAAAAGCCAATCCGTTGGACTTACGTCGCAGGCTGCATCCCCGGAGGCTGTCCTGTAAGGGACTCTGCTTCTCCTCGTAGGAACGGCACAGTCCCGTGGCATGTTCTGGAATGCAAGAAGGAGGGGGTTCAGAAACCAAGTTGGAGGTGGGAATCCAGCCAGCCATCAACCCCGTCTAACCAGGGGCATAGCCAGAAAATTTTGAGACAGGTGGGAAACCTGGGGGGAGAGGGGAGGAGGGAGGAGGGGGGAGAGATCCCATCAACAGGAGAACGAGCACAGCAGAGAGTGCGTGCTTGCTGAGTCTCAACTGCACCGGATGGCTCTCCTTCTCCTGTCGCAGCCAAAGCAAACGAATGTGGCTGGCAGGTAAGAGCAGGAGTTGGGGGGGGGCGTGGGCCACGAGTTGAGGGGGCACTGCCCCTAAGTGCCCCACTTTGGCTACAGGCCTGAGTCTGACTCAGCCTGAGCTGGAGTCAAAAACATTTATCCCAGTCCCAAGCAGAGGTCCATGAGTGGCTCTTAGCCATAAGGTATAGATGGAAGACTCTCTGGGGCAGTGATGCTCTGTCTTCTTGGTGTTTGGGGAGCAACAGAGGGAGGGCTTCTACTGTCCTGGCCCCACTGGTGGACCTCCTGTTGGCACCTGGAATTTTGGCCACTGTGTGACACAGAGTGTTGGTCTGGACGGGCCACTGATCTGACCTAATATTGATTTCTCATGTTCTTAACCAGAGCAATCAAACGAACCCTAAGCCAAATCCATCCGTAGCAGATCTAGAAGACCGAACACTATTCTGGCACACGAGGATCTAGCCAAGGGATTGATTTTGCTAGACAGACCAGGGTCCCACAGCGTATAAAGCTTCTTCCTAGGTTTGCGACAGCTGCGCTCACCGCTTGGGAACTCTTAACGGTGCCCCCCTCCCCACTCCCAGGACTCTCCCTTTCAGTGTTCCCTCTAAGCTCAGTCAGTGTGAGCCAGCTCACAATTTTTTTAGCCTCCGGCTCAGACATTTTTGTCTTAGCTCAGGAAGGACGGCCCCAGAGCAAACTGATTTCTGCAGCAGCCAGATCGCCCACTCACAACTTTAATGCCGGTAGCTCGCCAAGTAGAATTTTTGCTCATAGGACTCCACAGCTGAGAGGGAGCATCGACCTCACCTTGCCCTGGCTCACCTTTGGGCAGCCCCAGCTGCTGCAGCTCGCTGGATAGAGACTCGCTGTCGACGTTGTGCTTGGCAGCGCTGGAAAGGATGAAGTTGAGGACCGCGACGGTGGCTTTGACGTCCCCGGACTCTGTGGAGGGGAGAAGGAAGAGGGACGATGATCAGCACACCAGTGGAAGCGACTCAGGCATCATGGCAAGGATCTGGGTTGCAGATGTTACCTGCTGCTCTTTCTCCATCACAAAGCAGCAGCAAACATCTTTGCTCTGGTAAAGGTTTCCCGTGCTCAAAAGCCAGTCGAATCCGACTCTAGGGGGTGGTGCTCATCTCAGTTTCCGAGCTGAAGAGCCAGCGCTGTCCAAAGACTTCTTCGTGGTCATGTGGCTGGCATGATTAGACGTCGAGGCCCACGGAATGCTGTTACCTTCCCACCAAAGTGGTACCTATTTATCTACTTGCAGTTCCTTGCTTTCGAATGGCTAGGTTGGCAGGAGCTGGGGCCAGAGACGGGAGCTCACTCTGTCACGCGGCACTCGGGTCTCAAACTGCCGAGCTACTGACCTTCCGGTCTGCAGCTTCAGCATCTTAACCCCTGAGCCACCGCAGGTCCTTGTGATCCAACAATCACATTCAGCTGAGTAGCATTTGGGAATAATTCATTCTGGGTACTAACATAGCAGTTACAAAGTTGAACTTGACAAGCACATGTGGATTTTGGATTATTATTGTTGTTGTCATCATCATCATCATATGGCATTGTGTGTAGTATACCCAAGAGGTCCTAAGACTGGCAGCCAGAAGTTCTAGCTCTTTCAGCGATATGAGCCACTAGGTGGCGAGTGAGACTTGTTGTTAAGACGTTTCAGAGGTGGTTTGCCATTGCCTGACTCTGCGTCATGACAACTCCAGTATCCCTTGGAGGTCTCCCATCCAAATACTAACCAGGGTTGACCCTGCTTAGCTTCCAAGATCTGATGGGATCGGGCTAGCCTGGGCCATCCACATCAGGGCATATTAGCTATTATACTTAATATTATCGTATGGCACTGTGTGTAGAATAGCCAGGAGATCCTAAGATTATCTGGCTGCCAGAAGTTCTATGTCTTTTAACTATATGCACCACTAGGTGGTGCGCTAGACTTGTTTTTGAGGCAACATCAGAGGTGGTTTGCCATTGCCTGCCTCTGCGTCACAGCGACCCTGGTAATCCTTGTAGGTCGCCCTTCCAAATATTAGCCAAGGCCGACCCTGCTTGGCTTCCGAGATCTGATGAGATCAGACTATCCTGGGCCATCCAAGTCAGGGCTTCCGTCCAGAAAAAGGAAAGAGAACTCACCAAACTTAGCATCTGATGTCAGCTTCAGAATCTTCTCGTACTGCAAGAGGAGAAAAAGCAAATTCAAAAAACCAAACCCCCCAAAACAATTGCTGGTTTAGGCGTCTTGAAAAAACCACAAAGATGCTCCAGTCCTCCTTATTTGTCATAGAACTTCTCAAGTCCTCAAGAGACACCGGTTCAGTCCAGATCACACAGACGTTTCTAGAAGGGCTACTGCAGTTAAAACGATTTGCTCGTAACCGGCTCCTGCATCGTATCAGTCAAGTATAATTTGGGACTGGGAAACAAACAGACTTTTCAAACATATCCTCCGAATTCTGCAAAATCATTACACACAAATGCTATTTTTTGGAGGGGGGGAATGGCTATCAAACAGGACACACTCCCAAGTTTACTGGGCTACAGTTGCATGGCAAGATGTATTGTTGGACTACAAATAGTCCTTAGAATGTTGTTTTATTTATTTACTATTTACCCTGCCCATCCTACAAACTCAGATGAACCAAACTGTACCTTCTCTGATGTTTCCTGACCCCTAGAAATCAAGATTAACAGGGCAATCCTACACAAAGTTGCTTCAATTTAAAACCACTGATTTCAGTTGGCTTTGACCAATTTAACTGCACATACAATTACATTTTCAGGCCAACAGTAGGGCATACTTTCAGTAAAAGGGCCTATTTGAAAATGCAAGCTTCCGGGGGGGGGTGTATATGCTCATTTCTCTCGGGGGAAGATCATCTCCCTTATTCGCGGCGGGAACTAGATAATAGAAGAACTGATTTCTCACAGTTGTTTGGTCTATGCAGGTGTAGCCAGGATGAAAGATTCAGAAAGACAGAGAAGAAAAATGACTTACGTCAATTCCCTCCCCAAGTAGATCCTTTAGAACCTGGGCACAGATCAGCTTAAGTTTCACCGAGGACTGAAGCAAAAAACAAAACAAAATACCCACTCAGTCTTTGCCAGTTACTTCAGCATCTCCGTAAATTACACAAGGAAACATTCCAGAAACAGCATATTCCAACACATCCTACATTTTACATCGCTGCATCAAATAAGGGGTTATGGAAGATACCCCCATCTACAAGGTTACGTCACTTAGTTTTAAACAAAATAAAGTTACTAACTCCAGGCTGGGAAATTCCTGGAGATTTGGGGGTAGAACCTGGGGGGGGGGGGGGGAAGAGTCTGGGATGTAATGTCATAGAGTCCAACCTCCAGAGCAGCCATTTTGCACAGGGGAACTGATCTCTGTAGTCTGGAGATCAGTTGGAAGTCCAGGAGAGGCAGCCCTAAAACAGTAGCTTCGAAACAATTACATTTCTCAGGCACACCCAAATTTTCCCCGGCTTGTAGGAAAAATGGCAGGAAATCACTGCAAGATCTTCCAGCAATGAAATAGCATCCAACTGGGGGCGGGGATCAAGTTGCAGCCGACTTATGCAGACCCTGTAGGGTTTTTAAGGCAAGAGATGTTCTGGGGTGGTTCACCATTGCCTGCCTCTGCATAGCAACCCTGAAATTCCTTAGTGGTCTCCCATCCAAGTATTAGCTAGAGCCGACCCTGCTTAGTTTCTGAGTTCCGACAAGACTGGGATAACCTGAGCCATCCAGGTCAGGGCAAGAGATGTTCAGAGGTGGTTCGCCATTGCCTGGCTCTGCATAGCAACCCCGGACTTTCTTGGCCGTCTCCCCACCAAATACTGAACCTGGGCCGATCCTGCTTAATTCTCAAAATCTGACAGCATTGGGCTAACCAGACGGTTGTTAGTCTGGAGTGAACCAGAACCACACAGCAAGCACAACAAAGCAAATTCCAAACCACCAGAGGAGTACTTAAGCCAATACACCCCATCAGAAGCAAAGCGTGTATTTTTAGCACAGAGAAATGATCCACCTACTATTTTGGCCAAAGTGCTGATCTCTGCCAAGACCCAGTCTGGGCAGTCCAAGTCGCCACAGAACCGGAACCTCTGGAAAGGAGAAGCAAAATTAATTCCCATGCACAAAAGTCGCCCCCCTGTCAATCGAAACCCAAATCCCTCTTGCTTAAACAAAACGAAAACAATAATTCACCAGCTCACCATGATTCCCTGCACTGGCTTCCTTCCCTCGACTCTGCAGAGCAGGATCAGCTGACTCCTCTCCTCCAGCCAATCACTGAAGGGCTACGGCGGTGTCAGCTGACACTAGAAGACAGTCAGCTGATCACGCTCGGCTCCTGCCTGTAACCCTTTCGTGCCCGACGTCATTTTGCTGGCAGATCAGACGCCCCAAGCCCGGAAAGTTGCCTCATAGCTCTTGCAGCCCATTTCAGGATCTTACTTTTTTCTCATGCTGTGTTATGTGCCGTCAAGTCACTTCCAGCATATGGGAAACCTATAAATTCACACTGAAGATGTGCTATTATGAGACAGAGAACAGATTTCCCTTCAAACACGGGTATACTAAAAGTTATAGCTAGTATGTAGTATTGGTGAAATACACATGGCTATTTTAGGGCAGGAACGCACAGGAACTGAGTTCTGGCTGGCTTCTTAGTTGGCCATGCCTACAACCAAAACTTAGGTTTTGACTTTGATTCCCTGAGTTCTAGTCTAACCACTACGACTCTTAACATGTATTATTATTTATTAGAGAAGAGGAGATTGGATGTATACCCCGCCCTTAACTACCCAAAGGAGTCTCAGAGCGGCTTACAATCTCCTTTCCCTTCCCCTTCCCACAACAGGCACCCTGTGAGGTGGGTGGGGCTGAGAGAGCTCTGACAGAAACTGCTCTTTTTCAAGAACAGCTGTGCCAGAACTACGGCTTGCCCAAGGTCATCCAGCAGGTGCAAGTGGAGGAGTGGGGAATCAAACCTGGTTCTCCCAGATTAGAGTCCACACACTTAACCACTACACCAAACTGGCTCTCATAAGAGAAACCATGTTGGATCAGTCCAATGGCCCATCCAGTCCAACAGTGTGTGTCACACAGTGGCCAAAACCCAGGGGCCATCAGGAGGTCCACCAGTGGGGCCAGAACTCCAGAAGCCCTCCCACTGTGGCCCATCTGGCACCAAGAATACGAAGCACCACTGCCCCAGACATAAGAACATAAAAGAGAAGCCATGTTGGATCAGGCCAGTGGCCCATCCAGCCCAACACTCTGAGTCACACAGTGGCCAAAACCCAGGTGCCATCAGGAGGTCCAGTTACGAGGCCAGAACTGTTAACGGCTGTCAATGGGCCAATCCTTCTCACATCAAAGCTTCTCTATGGAAAAAGATATTGGGGTGGAGTGATTTATGGGCCAAATGCGGTCTGGAAAGGGAGGCGATTGCAAGCCATTCCGAGACTCCTCCGGGTACTGAAGGGTGGGGTATGAAACCAACTCTTCTTCTTCTGTTTCGAAGGCAACCACAGTCTCGCAGCTTTGTTATGAGCGCCATCGCACATGTGTTGTACAAGCATCGGCAACTGTAAAAAAACCCATGCCTCCCTTCCTGAATTTAGCCACACATCGTAGAACCTAAATAAACACACGGAGCGTCCATGCTTTTGGTAGCGGACACGTTTAATTAATATGCGCAGTTATACAAACAAAGGAATGTGGACCCATCTTCTGAAAACATCACATTAATCATGGAGAATGGAGTGCTGTGAGCAACCAGCACCCATTTTTAATCATGAAGTTCAGCAGCACTAGGTCCCGTCAAGCTAATGTCTGTTGGGAGCTCGTTTGAAACTTAAGATCCTCACACAAGGGGGTGGGGGGAGATGATTTGGATCGGGGCTTGGTACCTGGGGAGAGGGGGGGTTAAGCCCAGGCCCGTAGCCACAGTGGGGCATCTCAGGGCCATGCCCCCTTAGTTCATCACCATGCCCCACAGAACGTGCTCTCCAAAATTATAGTGCTTTTTTAAAAAATCAAAATTTAGCTGTGGTGCACCACATTCTTCTTATTTCTCTCTTTCACTCTTCCCCCCTCTCTCTCATCCCCCACACTCCCATGCCCCACTGGATTTCCCAGTGCCCCACAACCCAAAATTTTCTGGCTACACCCCTGTTTAAGCCTCTCCCACTGTGATGTTTTCCTGACCTGCAATGGTCCCAGGAAGTAGCTGTCTGCCCAACTTGTGTGGGCTACATGTAAAGTCCCCCAAGCATGGCAAACAGTGGCTCTTTCCGGGGCCATTTTAGGTCATGACCAGGCCCCGCACAACTCCCTCTCACCTAGGAATTCCCAGCACACGGCCATTTGACGGGACCTGAGGTGGACCCAGGCATCGTGTTGCATCGGGTATTGCTGGGGAATGCGCACGCACCTGCGTGCGTGATGAGGTGGACCGGAAGCGCAGAAGGCAAACCAGAGACAATCACATCAAAGAATTACCCGACTCAATATAAGTCAGTGTATATACAGTGGACGGGTTGCCGGGTTAATGGGAAAAACACATCTCAGACTTGGCTGCTGCAGACGCCGAGGCCCGAGATGTGGAGGCAGGAACGAAAAAATAGATCCAAGCCTTACTTAGCCGTTTGACTTTCCCCCCGCCATGGGTCTGCCTGGAATTCAAGTACCTAGAAAATTTTTGCAACCCATGAATCGGGTCCTTTTTATACACAGAGAGCAGGGTGGAGAGGCAGACACCATGCAGCGCTAAGCTCTGGATGGTGGAACGGCTGAGGAGCCTCCGCGTCAGCAGAGGCTGAAGGGAACCGTAACTCTGCAAGCTGGAATAGGTGATCACCGGTCTCCGGTCCATTCCTGGGTTCACGTCCAACACGGTACAGAGGTCCTTCACGGACTTGGCGCAGTCGATGACTTGGCTATCATCCAACTGCCCCCAAAGGTACTCGTGATTTAGGCTATTCAGGGTGTAGCTGGGGAGGTCTGGGATTCTCTCCTTAATGAGGGTCAGGGCATCTAAGAAACCAAAGACGGCCGCTTTGAAGTCCTCTTCCTTCTTGGTGGCCTGCAAGGCATTCACCAGGACTCGGAAGTCCATGGACCACAGGTCGTAGCCCACTAGGATGGGTTGGCGGAGACTCAGGAGGTAACGGAGGAAGTTCCCCAGCCCAATCTCGCAGAGGCCCCCTTTCACATCTCCTCTGGGCGAAGAGACCAGCGGCTGGACCATGACGGAGAACATGTTGGTTTCGTCCACGATGGCTACGAGGTGAAGGATCCTCCCAGCTGCAAGAAAAGGGAGAGGTTGCGTTTTGTCTGAGACTGTGGACTGTAGAAAGCTATTTTGAGTGAGCCCTGTTGGCCAACAAGAGCTAAGGGCGTAAGAAGACCCTTGCTGGATCAGGCCAAAGGCCCATCTAGTCTAGCGTTCTGCTCTGACAGTGCTTGACCAGCTGGTTCTAGGAAGCCCACAAGCAGGATGAGTGCCACAGCATCTTCCCACCCGTGCTGTCCAGTAACTGACATGAATATGAGAAGCCATCTTGTACAGAATCAGACCATTTGGTCCACCAAAGACAGTCTTGTCTACTCAGACTGGCAGCGGCTCTTCAGGGTCTCAGGCAGAGGTCATTCCGATCATCTACTGCCTAATCCTTCTAACTGGAGATGCCAGGGATTGAACTTGGGACCCTCTGCATGACAAGCAGCGGCTCTGCCACTGAGCTATGGCCAATTTCTATGGCTCCCCATGGTCTCAGGCAGAGATCTTTCCCATCTCCAACTGCCTGATCCTTTTAACTGGAGATGCCAGGGATTGAACCTGGGAACTTCTGCATGCCAAGCAGTGGCTCTGCCTCTGAGCCGAGGCCTTCATAAGAACATAAGAGCCCTGCTGGACCAGTGGTCCATCTAGTCCAGCATCCTGCCTCACACAGAGGCTGACCAGTTCCTCTGGAGAGCCAAACAAACAGGGAACAAAGACCAAGGTAAGAGCTAGCTTGGTGTAGTGTAGTGTCAGATTAGGATCCTAGCAGGCCTGGGTTCAAATCCCCACTGCTACCATAGAAGCCTGCTGGGAGACCTTGGGGGCTGTTACAAGCTCCCTGCCTGGCCTCTCTCACAGGCTTGTTGTGAAAAAAATGGAAGAGCCGAGAATGAGGTTCTAAAAGCCAATCTGAATCCTAACTGGGGAGAAAAGGGAGATGTAAATAAATGCAAATGCAATGCCCCACTGTTGCCTCCTAGCACTGGGTTCCAGAGACTGACTGCCTCTGAAAATGGAGGCTCCCTTCAGTAACCACGGCTAGTAGCCACTGACGGATGGATCCTCCATGAACGGGCAGACGAGAGAAGCCAAAGATCTGTTTGCCTTGCATCACAGGCTACAATCTCCCTCTCAAGAGAAACCCGGGTGCTGCATTTGAATCTGTACGAGTGCCGGCCTCTTACGTAAAACCTTCAGGTCAAAGAACACCAGGGATCCTGGCCCTGAGAAAAGCTGTATGGGTGGGCAGAAGACATCTCTCCAGAAGTCATCCTGTCTGCTCTCTGAGTTGACATCCTCTTGCAGAACGGAGCCCTAACAAGAAGATAAACAGGCACTATGAGACTGTCCAGACAACCCTGAAACTGTCAAACCCCCTTCTTGGCAAACAGGAGGTGGGAAGAGTCAGGGAGGAGGAAACAGAGCTACAGGGCAGGAGTAGAGCGTGAAACAGTAATTCCGGGTCCCAGCTGGCAAACTTCTGGGGTGCGTAGAATGACCCGATAAATGGAGCTGGTGGGGTCACTGTTGATCGCTAGGTTCTGGAACACTGAGGCTGTTTCTAGGTTTTCAGAATTTGTCGGGGGAAACTTTCAGGAACAGAGAGGAACTCTGACAGGTTAGGGAATTCCGGGAGATTTGGGGAGGGTGGGGTTTGGCGAGGAGAGGAACCTCAGCAGGGGGAGGAGGAGGAAGAGGAGGAAGAAGAAGAAGAGGAGGAGGAGAAGGAGGAGGAGGAGGAAGAGGAGTCTCAGGTCAGGGTCTTTCCCATCACCCACTGCCAGATCTGTTTAACTGGAGATGCCGGGGATCGAACCTGGGACTTTCTGCATGCCAAGAAGAGGCTCTTCCACTGAGCCACGGCCCCTCCCCAAGTTTAAGAGACCCTCAAGTTCTAGCATTTTGTGGGAGAGAAAAAGAAAAGTTCTCTCTATCCACTCCTACCACTTGTATAATTTAATAGACATAAGAACATAAGAGAAGCCATTTTGGATCAGGCCCATCCAGCCCAATGTTCTGTGTCACACAGTGGCCAAAGCCCAGGTGCCATCAGGAGGTCCACCAGCGGGGCCAGGACACTAGAAGCCCTCCCACTGTTGCCCCCCCAAACACCAAGAAGACAGAGTCACTGCCCCAGACAGAGTGTTCCATCTATACCTTGCGGCTGATAGCCACTCATGGACCTCTGTTCTTAAGAACATAAAAGAAGCCATGTTGGATTAGGTCAGTGGCCCATCCAGTCCAACACTCTGTGTCACACAGTGGCCAAAACCAAGGCCCACCAGCGGGGCCAGAACTCCAGAAACCTGTTGACCCCAAGCACCAAGAATACCAAGCATCACTGCCCCAGACATAAGAATATAAGAGAAGCCATGTTGGCTCAGGCCAATGGCTCATCCAGTCCAACACTCTGTGTTACACAGTGGCCAAACCCAGGTGCCATCAGGAGGTCCACCAGAGGGGCTAGAACTCCAAAAGCCCCAAGAATACAGAGTATCACTGCCCCAGATTGAGTGTTCCGTCTATACCTTGAGGCTAATAGCCACTGATGGACCTCTATCATGTCCTCCACTTAGTCAAATGAATCTCTTCTAGAATGGAAAGTACCAGACATTTCAGCCTTTCCTCATAGGAAAGGTACTTCAGTCCCTTAACCAAGGGATGCTCTAGGCTGATCCTGCATTGAGCAGGGGGTTGGACTAGATGGTCTGTATGGCCCCTTCTGACTCTTGTGATTCTATGAAGGGATATCCAGCGTTCTTTTTCTAATCCTGCTCCACCTGCAGAAATCGCTTACACGTTTGTATTGCGGAGGGCCAGAAAATGGCTTCTGAGAAAGGTGGTATTAAGTTCTGGGCCCAGTACAGCAGCTCCATAGTAGGAATGCAAAGTAGCCGAATTCACCCAGCTGTAGCCACGCGGTTTTAGCTCTCCATGCCTTCAGCTCTTGCCTACTTCCCCCTGCAAAGATGCCTTCCAAAGCTGATGAATTCCGCATGTAGCAAATGACATCTGATTGAAAAAACCACCACCACCACCACCCAAACCACCACCACCACCCAAACTCAATTTTTTCCCAGTTCCAAAACATAATTTCCCAAGATCTGGAGATGCAGAAAAACACCTCCTCTTCTTCTTCTTTTGGTATTTGTGTGGCCCTGTTATTTATCAGACCTAAAGACTCCGAACCACCGCCGGGCGTTTATGCTGGTGAGATTAAATGCATTCCCCTCTAAAGTCTTACAGGGGAGATCTCATCAAGTACCCCCGAGTGATAGACTGCTTCTGCGGAGTGAATACCCCCAACTCAATTCAGCATATATCGCTCCACTGTTCTAGGTATGGCAACCTCCATAAGGAACTATTTTGTGGGCTCTCTTTACCCCCTGACTGTTTGATCAGTCTTCCCTTCTGTTGGCATTTATTGAGTGATACTAAGCGGTGGCTCAGAGGTTAAGACGCTGAACTGCAGACCGGAAGGTTGGTAGCTTGGCAGTTCGAGACCTGAGTGCTGCGTGACGGAGTGAGCTCCCGTCTCTGGCTCCAGCTCCTGCCAGCCTAGCAGTTCGAAAGCAAGAAATGGCAAGTAGATAAATAGGTACCGCTTCGGTGGGAAGGTAACAGCGGTCTGTGCGCCTCGGCGTCTAGTCATGCTAGCCACATGACCACGGAGAAGTCTTCAGACAGCGCTGGCTTTTCGGCTTGGAAACGAAGATGAGCACCGCCCCCTAGAGTTGGATTCGACTGGCTTTCAAGCAAGGGAAACCTTTACCTTTAGGCAGGAGACTACTGAAGCTGTAGCCAGTTTTTTGGCGGATATTCTTAAATCCAAACCTGACTAAGTATGATGGTATGTGCAATTATTTACATATGGTAAATCTTCTTTCCATTCTGTATATACTTGATTATGTATGTTATGCCATTAAAGATCGGAATTGAATTGATTTGGTGTTTGTGTGTGTGTGTGCTTGTAAGCCATGGTGACTTCTGGTGACCCCTAGTGGGGCTTGGATGTTCCAGAGAGTTGGCTAGATATTACCTGCCTCTGCATCCCAGCCCTGTTATTCCTTGGCGGTCACCCTTCCAAGTACTTGCCAGGGTCGGCCCTACTAAGCTTCCAAGATCCGACGAGATCCTCTTCTTAATTATAATTACTTGGAAGCAGTGTTCCCTCTAAGCTGAGTTAGTGTGAGCCAGCTCACAGTTTCCTAGCCTCCAGCTCACACATTTTTGTCTTAGCTCAGGACGGAGGGCTCCAGAGCAAACTAATTGATGCAGCAGCCAAATTGCTCGCTCACAACTTTGCTGCCGGTAGCTCTAAGAGTAGAATTTTTGCTCACAACTCAACAGGAGAATGACGGCAGCTGCTTTGGGTCTCCACTGGTAGGGTATAGATGACATCAGCAAGTAGCAAACCCGGGACTTACCACGGATTCAACATCATCACTGCTGGCGTCTTCTTCACCACGGTTCAAACAAATGAGGGCATCTGGAAGAGGTGAAGCAGAGCGTCAGAACAGTCCGGTCTAGTACCCTGCGGTCTCCACTTCTCCATACATAAGGGTTGCCAGCTCCCGGTTGGGAAATACCTCGAGATTTTTGGGGGTGGAGCCTGAAGAGGGCGGGGTTTGGGGAGGGGAGGGACTTCAATTGGGTGTACAATGCCACAGAGCCCGCCTTCCAAAGCGGCCATTTTCTCCAGGGGAACTGATCTCTGCTGCCTGGAGATCAGTTGTAATCCCAGGAGATCTCCAGCCGCCCCCTGAATGTTACAGACTAAATCTGAAAAACACTGTAATGAAGGAACATACACGAAGTGCTATTTGAAATTACAAAAAAACACCCTTATTAGCTATTCTTTACAGATGCAGAAGTTGAAATTAAACATACGAAGCTAAACGATGCCCTGTAAGACTCGCGACGGCTTTACCTGCATCGGATGACTCTGAGGATGAAACGGGGAACCATTCTTTGGGGATATTCTCAGTATCTTCTCCTTTCCAGACGCTGTCTCCATTCCCTCCCGGACGGTCCCCAGAACTGGTTCCTGGCTGCTCTGGATCCACCTGTTCGAATGAGTCTGCGGACAAAACAGGGAACCAGTCTTCGGAGACGACCTCTGTAGCTTCTCCTTTCCAGACGCTCTCTCTGTTCCCCACTGGACGGTCCCCAGAACTGGTTCCTGGCTGTTCTAGATCCACCCGTCCAGCTGGTTGTTTCTGCTCACCGTCGTCGGGTTCGATTTTGATAAATTTCATGGGGGTCAGAGAGGAGTTTCCCACTTGCACGCTTTTTCTCTTTACTGGTGTCTTCCCTACAGATTCCTGGAAAATAAGAACAAAGTCCTCAAAGATATTTCGATTGCCCCTGGAGAAGTCAAAGAAATAATGCTTGGAAAAACTACTGGGAATCCAGGATCATTGCCACGTCAGAGAAAGGGAGAAAGATGAAAATGATGATTGATTTCTGTACCGGGGGTGGCCAAACTTGCTTAACGTAAGCGCCACATAGAATAAACAACAGATGTTTGAGAGCCTCAAGACATAAACAAATATTACACACACGTTTTTGTTGAAAAAATATGCAAACTTGCCTTTTATTAATATTAAATGAGGCTGCCAAAAATAAAAACAAAAGGGGTAAACACAGATGCAGATAACGATTATTCATTTGTCTGATGACATTTCTTTGTCTAAGAGAGAAAGAGAAATAGCGAGAGAGGTGGAAAGAAAAATGAAAGAGGTGGAAAGAAAGAGAAAGGGAGAGAAACAAAGAAAGCAGATAGATCCAAGGTTGGGTGGAGTGGCTATTTGGGATATTTGTGGAGACCACTGGCCAGAACAAGACCAGCTCGGGGTTGTTGTGGTTTCTCCTGGGTACAATAGTTGGGGCACACTGAGTCTTTCAGCTATACTTGTGTATTCAAGGGCATGAAAAAATATTTTCTGTGGCCAGCCAGAGTACCACGTGAATAAAGCAGGCTGAGACGGCGTCACAACAGCTCTTACCTGGTTGTATGTGATTCTGACGGGAATTGGAGCAGGTTCTAAACAAAGGATTAAATAACAAGGAATTAGAAAATAGGCCACTGGGCGGGGCGGGGTGGATCCGACAATTTCGTTTTACAGCTTCAGCTACTGCAGGCATACCAGTGGACTTCGTAGTCCTCAGCAGTCAACGCAGCCAAAAAACTGAATTTGTTTCCTAGCCGGAAATAATCCGACCTTGTGGGATGTTATTTTCACGGAACAGGTCATGTGTTCGAAAACATGTATTGACAGGCTGGGAAGTGGTGCATGCATCACGACCTCAGTGGTCAACTAATGTTTGAGATGTACTTATCCGTGGGAAAAAAACAAGATTTGTAAGTTTAGGTAACGGCAACCCAGAGGCATTTATGGGAGTTTGTAGGTTATGTGGATAAACTAGATCAGTGGAACAGCATTGGCTTGGCATGCAGAAGGTCTCAGGTTCAATCCCCATCATCTCCAGTTAAAAGGACTGGGTAGTAGAGGATGAGAAAGACCTTGATCTGGGACCTTGGCTCAGTGGTCAAGCTTCTGCTTGGCAAGCAAAAGGTCCCAAGTTCAATCCCTGGCACCTCCAGTTGAAAGGATAAATTAGTAGGCGATGGGAAAGACCTCCGGCTGAGGTCCTGGCTCAGTGGAAGAGGACCTGTTTTGCACGCAGAAGGTCCCAGGTTCAATCCCCAGCCTCTCCAGTTAAAAGGATTGGGTAGTAGAGGATGAGAAAGACCTTGAGCTGGGACCCTGGGTCAGTGATAGAGCCTCTGCTTGGCATGCAGAAGGTCCCAGGTTCAATCCCTGGCATCTCCAATTAAAGGGTCAGGTGGGAAATGATGTGAAAGACCTTGGTCTGAGACACTGGCTCAGTGGAAGAGCCTGTGTTTTGCATGCAGAAGGTCCCAAGTTCAAACCCTGCCATTTCCAGTTGAAAGGATAAGTTAGTAGGTGATGGAAAAGACCTCCACCTGAGATCCTGGTTCAGTGGAAGAGGACCTAAACATACTCAGCTCCTTCAACCTTTCCCCATAGGACTTGGTCTCCAGACCCCTCACTATCTTAGTTGCCCTCCTCTGAACATATTTTGGGCTGCCCTGAGCCCATTTCTGGGATGGGGTGGGATATAAACCCAATAAAGTAAACAAATAAATAAAGAATGCCAGAGAGTCCACCTTCCAAAGTTTTCTCCAGGGGAACCGATCTGTCGCCTGGATATCAGTAGCAAAAACAGGAGATCTCCAGCCACCACCTGGAGGTTGGCAACTGAAATCAAGAGAAACCCAGCATTCCCCTGTTCTAGCAAGGTAGTAACTGTCTCAAAAAAAGAGATAAGGTTAGTCTGACATGACTTGTTCTTGAGAAACCCATGGTGGCTCTTGGTAAAACTTTGACGTCAAACTTGCTTCGGCTCTATGGATTATTTTAGAGAGTCATCTGAGCAGGTTCCTATTCCTATTCCAGTTCCTACTCCCCTGACAATATGGGCGCCAACCAACTAGCACAGGGGTGGCCAACCTGTGGCTCGGGAGCCACATGCGGCTCTTTCACACATATTGTGTGGCTCCTAGCAGGGCGGCTGGGGAAGCAAAGGGGAGGCATGCTTTTTCTCTCTTTCTCCCTTCCTTCCTTCCTTCCTTCCCTCCTCCCTCCCATCTATTTGCTTTCCTAGTTTCTCTCTCTCTCTTTCTTTCCACTTTTTTAATTCTTTCTTTCCATCTCTCTCTTTTTCTCTCTCTCTCTCAATATCATTAGCAAACAAGTAATATCATTATCAATAACAGGTTTTCCTCGTTCGTTTTTATTTTTGGCAGTCCCATTTAACGTTAATAAAAAGCAAATTTGCATATTTTTAAAAATAAAAACGTGTGTGTGATATTTGTTCCTGTCTTGCGGCTCTCAGACATCTCTATGTGGCTCTTATGTTTATTCTATGTGGCTCTTACGTTAAGCAAGGTTGGCCGCCCCTGAACTAGCAGGACAAAATACTAAAAAAGTTGCCATGCTCCCCTGGGAAGTTCTTACCTTCTTCCTTCGTCACTCTTTTGTAGAACACCTGAAGCTGCGCCTCCACGTTGGCAAAGTTCCCCACCGGGATCTGGGTCTCCACCATGGGGGGCTCCTTCCTCTTTAGCTCTTCCAGGGACTCCCGGATGAAAGGGTACATGTCCATCACCTCCTGGTCGGAGGCATAGAGCTGCATCTTCTCCACCAGCTGGTTGCAGGACTCCATCCTCTGGCCCACCAGCTCCACATTGTGGAGCTTCTCCTCCGTGTCCTGGACGCGGCGCTGGTGTTGCTCCTGCACGGACGCCAGGAGCCTCTCGCCTTTCTCCTGCACCAGCCGCAGCATCTCGGCCACCTTCTGCTGGATCAGCTCTCGGGTTTTGTTCCGCACCTCCACCATGTTGTTGACCAGCTCCCGGAGGTTGCTGCAGGTCCGGTCGTAGGAGGTCTTCTTCTCCTTCAGTTCCGTGCTCACGCTCAGCAGCTCCTGCTGCCGCCGCTGGATTTCTTCTCGGATGTGGCAATGGTGGCCGTTGTGCTGGGAGTCCAGCACTGCGCAAACGCAGCACATGGATCGCTGGCAGGCTTTGCAGTAGATGCTGTGGATCGAATTCAGGTCAGAAGCCCGTTATACTGCTAGTTTGGTGTAGTGGTTAAGTGCGCGGACTCTAATCTGGGAGAACCGGGTTTGATTCCCCACTCCTCCACTTGCAGCTGTTGGATGACCTTGGGGAACCCATGGTTCTGGCACAGCTGTTCTTGAAACAGCTGTTCTCTCAGCCCCACCAACCTCACAGGGTGTCTGTGGTGGGGAGGGGAAGGGAAAGGAGTTTGTAAGCCACTCTAAGACTCCCTTGGGTAGTGAAGGGTGGGGTATAAATCGAATCTCTTTTCTTCTTCTAGTTGGAATCTTCATGGCCAGTGTTCCCTCTAAGCCGAGTTAGCTCACACTAACTCCGGCTCACACCTTTTTGTCTCAGCTCGGGAAAGAGGGCTCCAGAGCAAACTAACCTATGCAGCAGCCAAATCGCTCGCTCACGACTTTGATGCCAGGAGCTCACAAAGTAGAATTTTTGCTCACAAGACTCCACAGCTTAGAAGGAGCATTGTATGGCCATAACCACCAACCATAATTCTATTAAATTAAGGGTAGGCAAGGTACCGGCTGGACATTAGGAAAAATATTTTGACAGTAAGAGTTGCGGAGCAATGGAATCAGCTGCCTAGGGAGGTGGTGAGCTCCTCCTCACTGACAGAATACCGTAAAGTTCTCCCGGTTACAATTACCTACTGATCTTTCACTCTTTCTGAAGAACTACTGCAAGACGACTAGATTCCCACAATGAAGCCTGTTGGCGAAACGTGTAGGGAATTTCTGGAGATTTAATTGAGTAACAAAATATATTTTTAATCTGATTTTGCACCATCAGCCTTGCCCTTATCGTTTATCTGCCTAGATCCTAGAACACTGCCACGATGTTGGTGACGTGACGATGCCACTTCCTGTGCATACCGGAAATGACATCACTGTGTTGCTAACAACGAGGCCTAAGCCTCCCTCCCACTCCTGTTAATTCCCCTGCCCCGCCCCATCACCGGAAACCAGGAGTGACCTGGGAACTTTAATCCTACCTTAAATTTTGCGTTTTGTGCTCTGCGTTGGAGCAGAACATGACAGCGGTGTTCTTGAATTCGGTGAGGAATCCCTTGCTCGATTCGGCCTTGATATCCTTCACGGCCCTCGCTTCGTGGCTCTCCCTCTTGAGGTACCTCTGGTGGCTTTCGTAACACGCGGTGCACATGAATTCCTGGCAGTCAGAGCACCAGTACACCCCCTCTTTCTTACAGTTGTTGCAAACCAAGTCCTGACCACTCTTAATGATCTGGAAGACGCTCAGCTTGGCCCGAAGATTCGCAAAGAGCATGTTGTCTTGAACGGAGGTCCCGTCTGTTTGGGCATGCGGGGCCTTGCAGATGGGGCAGCAATTCACGGGTTTGGTTTCCTGAAGGCATTCGGTGCATACGTTGTGAAGGCAGGGCAGCAGTTTTGGGCACCCGACTTCCTGGTGGCAGTTCTCGCACAGCAGGAACTGGAATTCTCCATCCATTTCCTGGAGGGAAAACAGGACGAGACACAGGCCTGTAGCTAGGTTGGGGCTTTTTGGGGCTATGCCCCCTTTCTTAAAGGGACAGCCCCACAAGGTTCCTCTTGAAAACCCTTTTTTAGACATTTCTCACACCCACTTGGTACATGTTGGCTGCCTCCTTTTCTTTGGCAGCCCCCTTAAATACGTGAAAGCCCCGCCGAAAAATAAAATCCTAGCTACGGGCTAGACAAGATACAAATTTTTACATCACAGCTGCCAAGTGAGGGAGGTGCCATGGTAGAAAATTCTGGGATTCCTGTCCAACCCCTGATCTGGATGGCCAAGGACGGCCCTGTCTCATCAGCTCTTGAAAGCTAAGCAGGGTTGGTGCTTAACACTTGCAATAAAATGGAAGACAGAAGAATGTCCCACAATGGAGATTTGGAAAGAAAAATTAGCTGAGTACGTGACAGTGGCAAAACTAACTATATAAACAAAAGACGGCTGAAAGAGTTTCAGTGGAAATTGCAAGCTTGTTACTCATATTATGAAAATAGTTAAATGTCTTGAATTTTTAAAAATTTAACTGAATATTACGTCAACGGTGACGAAATTTACTGATTACAGTTTAAATCTCTTTTATTTTATTATTATTTTATTTTTTGTATTTATAGCCCACCCTGCTTGCAAGTGGGCTGAAGGCGGGTAACAACATTTCAAACACAACAAATATAATAAAAGATTTAAAACAGAGCTCTCTCTCTCTCCACACAGAGAGAGAGAGAGAGAGAGAGAGAGAGAGAGAGAGAGCCAAATATATATATTAAAAAGGTGGTCACAGCTCAAGGATAGAATTAGCCCAAGGATAAAATTTAATACTCATTAAGTATTTAAGACATTTAGTAAAAATATTTTTTAAAAATAAAAATTCCAAATTTTAAAGATGGTTCAAACTTAGTGTTCAGGCCCACAGACTAATTAAAGGACAAATGAATATCAATATACAAGGGAAAATATCTATTGCAGTAAATGTTTCTTCACTTAGGGCACAGTATCCAGTGAAGGGAGACGAAGATGCCAGCTTTTTCTCTTCGTTTCACTAATGCTTCCTCAGTGAACTCAATTCTCAATATGTAAAGCACGTAAGTGCTAGAATCAACTTGCAACTGGATCAAGTTCCCAAAGTGTTCCGCGTCCAGAATTTATTTCCACAGCCTTTCAGTTCCCAAAGACAAATGGGCTGCCGCTCATGCCTCACTTCAAAAGTCGGTGCTGCCAAGCCTTTTGTTGGTTTATTTCAAGGAGAGAACTTATTCTTGAATACTGCAATAATGACATTTTATTTGCTACTTCTATATTTGAACAAGGTATTTCTTATTAATACAGAGATTCAACTTGTACGCAGCTATTCATGATACTGGATAACTTTTGATTAATTCACGCTTTCCCTCACCTCTTTCCCCTTTTGTATCCTCCTTCTTTTAAAAAATAAAAAATTTAACCAGGTGGGGGGGAAAAGCAGGGTCAGCCCTGGATAGTATTTGGACGGGAGACCTCCAAGGAATACCAGGGTCGCGACACAGAGGCAGGCAACGGCAAACCACTTCTGAACGTCTCTTGCCTTGAAAACCCCATGGGGTCACCATAAATCGGCTGGCACTTCGTGGCACTTCTCACCACGAATCTTGGCCACAGCGGGCGTGCCGCAGTTCACCCGGCAAAGCTTCGTGACTCAAATGAGGATTCGCGCTTGAGTCAACAATCCAATCTGTCCAACCACCCTGGTTTGTTTTAGATTCGCGTAAATCCCTTGAGGCAGAGGTAGGCAGCGCCAAACCAACTCTGCACATCTCTCTGCCTTGAAAACCCTAAAGGGGTCACCCTAACCGGGACTCGAGGGCCCTTTCTGCCACCACCAATCTTGTCTAATTTCTATAGCTGCCTGAGTCCTTAGCTGTTGATGACTCAGAGCTCTTTCCTCCAACCCCCAGGAGCCCTCTTCAAACTGAACCTCAAACCTGAACCGCCAAAGACCTTGAATAAACCTTTGTTGGTCTCAAAGGTGCCACTGGACTCTAAATTGGTTCTGCTGCTTCAGACCTACATGGCTGACCACCTGGATCTCTCCTCCAAAGAGTCAAGCTTAAACAATGTGCAATGCTCCCTCTAAGCTGTGGAGTCTTGTGAGCAGAAATTCTACTTTGGGAGCTCCTGGCATTAAAGTTGTAAGTGAGCGTCTGCGATATTCGAGATTACTGTTCCAAATTTTTATCACTTTGCCCTATTATTTTTATTATATACAATTTTACAAACTGCTGTACTCTGATTGTTTCCCTTTGTTGACGTATGGGTTGATTTGTACTGCTGTTCTGTTATGCCAATAAAGGTTACTGGAATTGGAATTGTAAGCAAGCGATTTGGCTGCTGCGTAAATTAGTTTGCTCTGGAACCCTCCTTCCTGAGCTGAGACAAAAAGGTGTGAGCCGGAGGTTAAAAAAAACTGTGAGCTAGCTCACACTCACTCAGCTTAGAGCAGGGGTGGCCAACCTGTGGCTCGGGAGCCACATGCGGCTCTTTCACACATATTGTGTGGCTCCTAGCAGGGCGGCTGGGGAAGCAAAGGGGAGGCATGCTTTTTCTCTCTTTCTCCCTTCCTTCCTTCCTTCCTTCCCTCCTCCCTCCCATCTATTTGCTTTCCTAGTTTCTCTCTCTCTCTTTCTTTCCACTTTTTTAATTCTTTCTTTCCATCTCTCTCTTTTTCTCTCTCTCTCTCAATATCATTAGCAAACAAGTAATATCATTATCAATAACAGGTTTTCCTCGTTCGTTTTTATTTTTGGCAGTCCCATTTAACGTTAATAAAAAGCAAATTTGCATATTTTTAAAAATAAAAACGTGTGTGTGATATTTGTTCCTGTCTTGCGGCTCTCAGACATCTCTATGTGGCTCTTATGTTTATTCTATGTGGCTCTTACGTTAAGCAAGGTTGGCCGCCCCTGGCTTAGAGGGTAACACTGCCCATGTTGAGGTCGTCAAATGTTAGACATTTTTCCTCCAGGCGAAGAAAAGTCACAAATCAACACTTGCAGCGTGTTTGCACAAACACGCCTCTCCTTCAACAACTTTTGTTTGCAGTTTTATCTAGACAAAATACGCGTCTCTCTGAGAAACAAGCATCTAAAGTGGGTGGAGGCACCTCTGAACTGTTTCCCAGCGTTTCCGGTCTCTCTTCTAGGATTCCTGCCTCTGTCAAGAAAAGATTACAAACTGGCAAACTGGCTCTTCTTCCCGTTTGACAAGCTCTTAAAATGTCCTTCTGTTGGAGGTTGCGATACTTTTGAAGCTTAGTTCAACCCCCCCGCCCCCCCGCGCAATGGCGCCTTTTAGATGGAGAGAGGCCAGTGTTCCCTCTAAGCTCAGTTAGTGTTAGCTGGCTCACGGTTTCTTAGCCTCTGGCTCATACATTTTTGTCTTAGCTCAGGAAGGATGGCTCCAGACCAAACTAATTGACGCAGCAGCCAAATCGCTCGCTCACCCCTTTAAGGCCAGCGGCTCACAAAGTAGAATTTTTGTTCACAAGACTCCATAGCTTAGAGGGAGCATTGGCAGGGAAGTTATTATTTTTTTAGAGGGCACCTTTCCAACCACACCCCGCCTGCCCCGAGCGCCGCCTTGATTCGCCCGCACGTGTCGGGTTGCCATCCTCCAGGCGGCGGCTGGAGATCTCCTGGAATCCCGGCTGACCTCCAGGCGGCATAAATCAGTCCCCCTGGCGAAAATGGCCACTTTGGAAGGTGGAGTCTCAGGTATTATATTTATACCCCTCCCCAACCCCTGTCCTTCCTCAATTCCACCCCCCCCCCCAATCTCCAGGCCCTCTCCAGACTGGAGCTGGCAACCCTGCGCCACGTGTGAACGCAGCAGCATAGTCCGGAGTCCGATCCCCCGCCTCTCCCAGTGTGAACAGGCCACGCACGCTCGCAAGACACGGGAACAGCCCCCCCCCCCCGCCACCGAGAAGACTAAAAATAACCTCCTCGGAGACACCGAAGGGCTGATCCTGCGGGGTGCAGGGCGCGGGGGGAGGGGGGGGTTGTGTCTTTGCACCGGCTTCGCACCCCACTGAGAGACACGCCTTTTCCGTTTTCACTCCCCCCCCATTGCAAAACTTGTCTTTGCAAAAAAAAAAAAAACACCTTTGCAAACCCCCCCCCCCCCCCTTCAAGCGCATTTGGGGCTCACCAGTGGCGACTGGGACGGCGCGGGGCTCGATCCAGAACTCTCTTGAGCCATCGCTTCTCGCTCTCCGCTTGGCCTGTTATTTTTTTGGCTTCTCCGTTAATGGAAGCTTCTCGGCCCTTCCCCACCTTTGCAATTCGGTTTCGTTTTCGGGGAACTGGAAGGGAAATGCCTTTGCCTTGCTGTTGTTCCTGCTCCTGCTGAGTCCCCCCCCCCCCCCCCCGCGCCTCTCTTCCTCTCTCTTCTTGACTCTCTTTATGAAGAAAGAAAGAGCCCCTTTTTACTGCTAGACGCCCGCCCGTCTAACAATACAACCCTAAACAGAGTTCTGCCCCTCTAGAAGCCCCTGGACTTTTCAATGGCTTCAGAAGGGTGTCCTTGCACTGGAGATCCGGGTTTGGGAGGGCATAACTGGGTGTAGGATCCCACTGAAGGGCACAACCCCCGCCTGGGAGTGCGCTGGAACAGACATGCTGCAAATCAGGGTTCCCTCTAAGCCGAGTTAGTGGGAGCTAGCTCACAGTTCTTTAGCCCCCAGCTCACAGATTTTTGCCTTAGCTCAGAAAGGAGAGAGCAAACTAATTTATGCAGCAGCCAAGTCGCTTGCTCACAGCTGTAATGCCAGTAGCTCACCAAGTAGAATTTTCGCTCACAAGACTCCACAGCTTAGGGGGAGCATTCCAATCAGTGCTCTCGCTAAGCCAGGGGTGGCCAAAACTTGCTCAACGCAAGCGCCACATTAGAATAAACCTCAGATGCCCGAGAGCCGCGAGACGTGAACAAATATTACATGTTTTTATTGACAGATATGCAGATTTACCTTTTTTTGACATTAAATGAGACTGCCAAAAATAAAAACAAAAGGGGTGGAAACAGATACTGATGTTTATTTGTCCAACGATATTTGTTCGTTTGCTAATGATGTTTGTCCAAGAGAGAGAGAAACAGAGAGGCCGAAAGAACGAATGGAAGAGGTGGAAAGAAAGAAAGAGAGAAACAAAGAAAGCAAATAGATGGGAGGGAGGGGGGAAGGAAGGAAGGAAGGGAGAGGGAGAGAGAAAAGGTGTAGGAGCCGCACAATGTGTGAGAGAGCCTCAGTGTGGCCACCCCTGCTCTAAGTTGCGGTGCCTTGTGAGCAAAAATTCTACTTTGTGAGCTGCTGGCATTAAAGTTGTGAGCGAGTGATTTGGCTGCTGCATCAATTAGTTGGCCCTGGAGCCATCCTTCCCGAGTGAAGCCAAAAATGTGTAAGCCGGAGACTCAAAAACTGTGAGCTCACTAACTCAGCTTAAAGGGAACACTGGCTGCAATGTACGGTTGCCAACTTCTAGGTGGGTATAATAATAATTAAAACCCCCCACAAGGACCGTGGAATTATAACTAGGGAAAGTTCAGTACTTTCAATATTTTATTATTATAGTGCATGTGTCTCTACAACAGTAGGTGTCTTAATCGCAGTCGACAGTTCTCTTTGTCAGAGCTGGGTTTCTCGAAAACTTATGCTGCGATAAAGTCTGTTAGTCTTAAAGGTGCTACTGGGCAGGAGGCACTCGAACACTGAACCTTGGCACGACCATTTCAGCTGCAGAAGAAGAAGAGAAGATTTGATTTATACCCAGCCCTTCACTGCCCGAAGGAGTCTCAGAGCGGCTTACCATCTCCTTTCCCTTCCCCTCACCACAACAGACACCCTGTGAGGTAGGTGGGGCTGAGGGAGCTCTCTTGAGAACTGCCCTTGAGAGAAAAGCTCTGAGAGAATTTGTGACTGACCCAAGGTCACACCAGCAGCTGCGTGTGAAGCGGTGGGGAATCAAGCCCGGTTCTCCCAGATTAGAGTCTGCACTCTTAACCGCACCAAACTGGGTCTCACTCTCCCCTACCTGAAAAATAAAGGGCGGTTAAGAGAACACGTTAAAGAAATTAAAACGCACAGAGAGCAGATAAATTTGTCTCCCAGAATACTAGAACTTGGGTTTACCCAATAAAATTGTTTGCAAGTCAAAATGGGCTCCCTTCCTTGGTTGTTGAAGGGAAGGGGGAAATGTATGCTTTCAAAGGACAAGTCTTTTCTCCTAAAAAATGCCAACAGCAAAGCCCTGATTTGAACACCAGAAATGAGTGGAGGTTCAAGGGTTAACACTCCTTTCCTTCCTTGCACTGCCCTGAGGAAAACTGAGGCAGCAAGAGTCTGCAACTGATCTTTTATGGACAGAATCCTCCTGAGCCACTCTGGGACCTGAAATTAACGTGTGAGTAGAATCTAGGGTTGTCAGGTGGTGGCTGGAGATCTCCTGGGATTACGACTGATCTCCAAGCGACAGAGATCAGTTCCCGTGGAGAAAATGGCCGCTCTGGAAGGAAGACTATGGCATTATACCCCATTGAAGTCCCTCCTCTCCCCAAACCCCTCTCCCCAGGCTCCCCCCTCCCCCCCAAATCTCTGTTTCCCAACTCAAAGCTAGTTCTTCTAATTCGAGTTCTTCTAACCACGATTCTTCTAATTTGAATTTGCTTGCACAAATTATGCGCTGTCATCAAAGTGGCAAGCGATCCTCAACGGTGTATGGAGGAGTTTCAAAATGTGAGGGCACAGTTTCTATCCCCAGCATCTCCAGTTAAATGAATCAGCAGGCGTGAGACTTCCTTGGAAAGTTGCTGTTGATTTAAGGTTGCCAGCTCTGGGTTGGAGAATTCCTGGAGATTTGGGGGTGGAGTCTGGGGAGGCGGGAGACCTCAGCTGTGTACAATGCCATAGACTCCACCCTCCAAAGCAGCCATTTCCTCCAGTGGAACTGATCTCGGTCGTCTGGGGATGTAATTCTGGGACATCTCCAAGATGGCTACCCTGTTGTGGTCAAAGTAGACAATACCCTAGGAGATTGGATTTATACCCCACCCTTCATTTTCCCAAAGGAGTCTCAGAGCGGCTTCCAATCTCCTTTCCCTCCCCCTCCCCCCAACAGACACCCTGTGAGGTAGGTGGGGCTGAGAGAGCTCTCCTGAGGACTGCTCCTGAGAGAACAGCTCTGAAAGAACCCTACCACATAGGGTTGTTTTGAGGACCCCATAATGTTTTGTGCTTTCAATGCCAATAAAGGTTTGTCGTTGTTGTGAGGAAAAAATGGAGGAGAGGAAAATGACGGGCGCCGTAATGGGGAGAAAGCCCAGGTGTGAATGACGTAAATAATAAATAAATGTTGTTTATTGCCTTAACATTCAGACAGCAAGAATTAAGATACAGGATATTTTTTAAAAAACAAACAAACAAAAACAAAACATATGCACCCAAGACAAATTTTAAAAGGAAACTCTGAGATTAAAAAAACACCAAGAAGGGTTTTCAGATGCCGATATCTTGCTGCTTTTGCGCAGAATTCCGTTGCGGGGTGTCTTCACCGATGGCGTAAACGAGTGTGTGGCGTTGCCCGCCCACTCTTCTTGAACCCCAAATCGTTCCCTGATCACTTGGACACATCCATTAATCCCTTCAAGTGACCTTCAATGGCCGATCTGTGCTGCGGTCTTTCGGCACGAGGAATGGCTTCAGGGGGACTTTAGGCCTTTGCGGCACTCAAGTTTGCCGAACGATCAAAACCGAGGGGCCCCAAGTTTGCGGGCACAGCAATAGGGGGTGGTGGGAGGATCAAAGCAACCTATCACCTGTCAAGCTAGTTTGCCCAAGCGGGTACACACGTGGATGGGCAAAGAGCCACACTCATGGGAGAGCACCTCTCCACAAAGGTCGTCCTGAAGAAATTGGCCCAGATGTTGTTGTGGCCCAGAGTCATTCGGGGGGTGGGGGGGAGCCCTATTTCATCGCCCTGAAGAGGGCTTCCAACATCAGGGCCTTGGAGAGGTCTCCGTGTGCCCGTAGTTTCCCAGAGACATAGGCGTTCAGGGGGTTGAGCTTGCCTGAGATTAAGGGCCCCAGGTCACACTCTGCCATCTCCAGCACCACGTTGCGGCCGGTTTCCCCGTGGCCTGCAGAAGGAAGGAGAGAAAGATCAGGGTCTTGCACAACAGAGGTCCCCCAGTCTTTCTGAGTCTGCCATTTCCAGTTGAAAGGATAAGTTAGTAGGTGATGGAAAAGACCTCCACCTGAGATCCTGGTTCAGTGGAAGAGGACCTAAACATACTCAGCTCCTTCAACCTTTCCCCATAGGACTTGGTCTCCAGACCCCTCACTATCTTAGTTGCCCTCCTCTGAACATATTTTGGGCTGCCCTGAGCCCATTTCTGGGATGGGGTGGGATATAAACCCAATAAAGTAAACAAATAAATAAAGAATGCCAGAGAGTCCACCTTCCAAAGTGGCCGTTTTCTCCAGGGGAACCGATCTGTCGCCTGGATATCAGTAGCAAAAACAGGAGATCTCCAGCCACCACCTGGAGGTTGGCAACTGAAATCAAGAGAAACCCAGCATTCCCCTGTTCTAGCAAGGTAGTAACTGTCTCAAAAAAAGAGATAAGGTTAGTCTGACATGACTTGTTCTTGAGAAACCCATGGTGGCTCTTGGTAAAACTTTGACGTCAAACTTGCTTCGGCTCTATGGATTATTTTAGAGAGTCATCTGAGCAGGTTCCTATTCCTATTCCAGTTCCTACTCCCCTGACAATATGGGCGCCAACCAACTAGCAGGACAAAATACTAAAAAAGTTGCCATGCTCCCCTGGGAAGTTCTTACCTTCTTCCTTCGTCACTCTTTTGTAGAACACCTGAAGCTGCGCCTCCACGTTGGCAAAGTTCCCCACCGGGATCTGGGTCTCCACCATGGGGGGCTCCTTCCTCTTTAGCTCTTCCAGGGACTCCCGGATGAAAGGGTACATGTCCATCACCTCCTGGTCGGAGGCATAGAGCTGCATCTTCTCCACCAGCTGGTTGCAGGACTCCATCCTCTGGCCCACCAGCTCCACATTGTGGAGCTTCTCCTCCGTGTCCTGGACGCGGCGCTGGTGTTGCTCCTGCACGGACGCCAGGAGCCTCTCGCCTTTCTCCTGCACCAGCCACAGCATCTCGGCCACCTTCTGCTGGATCAGCTCTCGGGTTTTGTTCCGCACCTCCACCATGTTGTTGACCAGCTCCCGGAGGTTGCTGCAGGTCCGGTCGTAGGAGGTCTTCTTCTCCTTCAGTTCCGTGCTCACGCTCAGCAGCTCCTGCTGCCGCCGCTGGATTTCTTCTCGGATGTGGCAATGGTGGCCGTTGTGCTGGGAGTCCAGCACTGCGCAAACGCAGCACATGGATCGCTGGCAGGCTTTGCAGTAGATGCTGTGGATCGAATTCAGGTCAGAAGCCCGTTATACTGCTAGTTTGGTGTAGTGGTTAAGTGCGCGGACTCTAATCTGGGAGAACCGGGTTTGATTCCCCACTCCTCCACTTGCAGCTGCTGGATGACCTTGGGGAACCCATGGTTCTGGCACAGCTGTTCTTGAAACAGCTGTTCTCTCAGCCCCACCAACCTCACAGGGTGTCTGTGGTGGGGAGGGGAAGGGAAAGGAGTTTGTAAGCCACTCTAAGACTCCCTTGGGTAGTGAAGGGTGGGGTATAAATCGAATCTCTTTTCTTCTTCTAGTTGGAATCTTCATGGCCAGTGTTCCCTCTAAGCCGAGTTAGCTCACACTAACTCCGGCTCACACCTTTTTGTCTCAGCTCGGGAAAGAGGGCTCCAGAGCAAACTAACCTATGCAGCAGCCAAATCGCTCGCTCCCGACTTTGATGCCAGGAGCTCACAAAGTAGAATTTTTGCTCACAAGACTCCACAGCTTAGAAGGAGCATTGTATGGCCATAACCACCAACCATAATTCTATTAAATTAAGGGTGGGCAAGGTACCGGCTGGACATTAGGAAAAATATTTTGACAGTAAGAGTTGCGGAGCAATGGAATCAGCTGCCTAGGGAGGTGGTGAGCTCCTCCTCACTGACAGAATACCGTAAAGTTCTCCCGGTTACAATTACCTACTGATCTTTCACTCTTTCTGAAGAACTACTGCAAGACGACTAGATTCCCACAATGAAGCCTGTTGGCGAAACGTGTAGGGAATTTCTGGAGATTTAATTGAGTAACAAAATATATTTTTAATCTGATTTTGCACCATCAGCCTTGGCCTTATCGTTTATCTGCCTAGATCCTAGAACACTGCCACGACGTTGGTGACGTGACGATGCCACTTCCTGTGCATACCGGAAATGACATCACTGTGTTGCTAACAACGAGGCCTAAGCCTCCCTCCCACTCCTGGTAATTCCCCTGCCCCGCCCCATCACCGGAAACCAGGAGTGACCTGGGAACTTTAATCCTACCTTAAATTTTGCGTTTTGTGCTCTGCGTTGGAGCAGAACATGACAGCGGTGTTCTTGAATTCGGTGAGGAATCCCTTGCTCGATTCGGCCTTGATATCCTTCACGGCCCTCGCTTCGTGGCTCTCCCTCTTGAGGTACCTCTGGTGGCTTTCGTAACACGCGGTGCACATGAATTCCTGGCAGTCAGAGCACCAGTACACCCCCTCTTTCTTACAGTTGTTGCAAACCAAGTCCTGACCGCTCTTAATGATCTGGAAGACGCTCAGCTTGGCCCGAAGATTCGCAAAGAGCATGTTGTCTTGAACGGAGGTCCCGTCTGTTTGGGCATGCGGGGCCTTGCAGATGGGGCAGCAATTCACGGGTTTGGTTTCCTGAAGGCATTCGGTGCATACGTTGTGAAGGCAGGGCAGCAGTTTTGGGCACCCGACTTCCTGATGGCAGTTCTCGCACAGCAGGAACTGGAATTCTCCATCCATTTCCTGGAGGGAAAACAGGACGAGACACAGGCCTGTAGCTAGGTTGGGGCTTTTTGGGGCTATGCCCCCTTTCTTAAAGGGACAGCCCCACAAGGTTCCTCTTGAAAACCCTTTTTTAGACATTTCTCACACCCACTTGGTACATGTTGGCTGCCTCCTTTTCTTTGGCAGCCCCCTTAAATATGTGAAAGCCCCGCCGAAAAATAAAATCCTAGCTACGGGCTAGACAAGATACAAATTTTTACATCGCAGCTGCCAAGTGAGGGAGGTGCCATGGTAGAAAATTCTGGGATTCCTGTCCAACCCCTGATCTGGATGGCCAAGGACGGCCCTGTCTCATCAGCTCTTGAAAGCTAAGCAGGGTTGGTGCTTAACACTTGCAATAAAATGGAAGACAGAAGAATGTCCCACAATGGAGATTTGGAAAGAAAAATTAGCTGAGTACGTGACAGTGGCAAAACTAACTATATAAACAAAAGACGGCTGAAAGAGTTTCAGTGGAAATTGCAAGCTTGTTACTCATATTATGAAAATAGTTAAATGTCTTGAATTTTTAAAAATTTAACTGAATATTACGTCAACGGTGACGAAATGTACTGATTACAGTTTAAATCTCTTTTATTTTATTATTATTTTATTTTTTGTATTTATAGCCCACCCTGCTTGCAAGTGGGCTGAAGGCGGGTAACAACATTTCAAACACAACAAATATAATAAAAGATTTAAAACAGAGCTCTCTCTCTCTCCACACACAGAGAGAGAGAGAGAGAGAGAGAGAGAGAGCGCCAAATATATATATTAAAAAGGTGGTCACAGCTCAAGGATAGAATTAGCCCAAGGATAAAATTTAATACTCATTAAGTATTTAAGACATTTAGTAAAAATATTTTTTAAAAATAAAAATTCCAAATTTTAAAGATGGTTCAAACTTAGTGTTCAGGCCCACAGACTAATTAAAGGACAAATGAATATCAATATACAAGGGAAAATATCTATTGCAGTAAATGTTTCTTCACTTAGGGCACAGTATCCAGTGAAGGGAGACGAAGATGCCAGCTTTTTCTCTTCGTTTCACTAATGCTTCCTCAGTGAACTCAATTCTCAATATGTAAAGCACGTAAGTGCTAGAATCAACTTGCAACTGGATCAAGTTCCCAAAGTGTTCCATGTCCAGAATTTATTTCCACAGCCTTTCAGTTCCCAAAGACAAATAGGCTACCGCTCATTCCTCACTTCAAAAGTCGGTGCTGCCAAGCCTTTTGTTGGTTTATTTCAAGGAGAGAACTTATTCTTGAATACTGCAATAATGACATTTTATTTGCTACTTCTATATTTGAACAAGGTATTTCTTATTAATACAGAGATTCAACTTGTACGCAGCTATTCATGATACTGGATAACTTTTGATTAATTCATGCTTTCCCTCACCTCTTTCCCCTTTTGTATCCCCCTTCTTTTAAAAAATAAAAAATTTAACCAGGTGGGGGGAAAAAGCAGGGTCAGCCCTGGATAGTATTTGGACGGGAGACCTCCAAGGAATACCAGGGTCGCGACACAGAGGCAGGCAACGGCAAACCACTTCTGAACGTCTCTTGCCTTGAAAACCCCATGGGGTCACCATAAATCGGCTGGCACTTCGTGGCACTTCTCGCCACGAATCTTGGCCACAGCGGGCGTGCCGCAGTTCACCTGGCAAAGCTTCGTGACTCAAATGAGGATTCGCACTTGAGTCAACAATCCAATCTGTCCAACCACCCTGGTTTGTTTTAGATTCGCGTAAATCCCTTGAGGCAGAGGTAGGCAGCGCCAAACCAACTCTGCACATCTCTCTGCCTTGAAAACCCTAAAGGGGTCACCCTAACCGGGACTCGAGGGCCCTTTCTGCCACCACCAATCTTGTCTAATTTCTATAGCTGCCTGAGTCCTTAGCTGTTGATGACTCAGAGCTCTTTCCTCCAAACCCCAGGAGCCCTCCTCAAACTGAACCTCAAACCTGAACCGCCAAAGACCTTGAATAAACCTGTGTTGGTCTCAAAGGTGCCACTGGACTCTAAATTGGTTCTGCTGGTTCAGACCTACATGGCTGACCACCTGGATCTCTCCTCCAAAGAGTCAAGCTTAAACAATGTGCAATGCTCCCTCTAAGCTGTGGAGTCTTGTGAGCAGAAATTCTACTTTGGGAGCTCCTGGCATTAAAGTTGTAAGTGAGCGTCTGCGATATTCGAGATTACTGTTCCAAATTTTTATCACTTTGCCCTATTATTTTTATTATATACAATTTTACAAACTGCTGTACTCTGATTGTTTCCCTTTGTTGACGTATGGGTTGATTTGTACTGCTGTTCTGTTATGCCAATAAAGGTTACTGGAATTGGAATTGTAAGCAAGCGATTTGGCTGCTGCGTAAATTAGTTTGCTCTGGAACCCTCCTTCCTGAGCTGAGACAAAAAGGTGTGAGCCGGAGGTTAAAAAAAACTGTGAGCTAGCTCACACTCACTCAGCTTAGAGCAGGGGTGGCCAACCTGTGGCTCGGGAGCCACATGCGGCTCTTTCACACATATTGTGTGGCTCCTAGCAGGGCGGCTGGGGAAGCAAAGGGGAGGCATGCTTTTTCTCTCTTTCTCCCTTCCTTCCTTCCTTCCTTCCTTCCCTCCTCCCTCCCATCTATTTGCTTTCCTAGTTTCTCTCTCTCTCTTTCTTTCCACTTTTTTAATTCTTTCTTTCCATCTCTCTCTTTTTCTCTCTCTCTCTCAATATCATTAGCAAACAAGTAATATCATTATCAATAACAGGTTTTCCTCGTTCGTTTTTATTTTTGGCAGTCCCATTTAACGTTAATAAAAAGCAAATTTGCATATTTTTAAAAATAAAAACGTGTGTGTGATATTTGTTCCTGTCTTGCGGCTCTCAGACATCTCTATGTGGCTCTTATGTTTATTCTATGTGGCTCTTACGTTAAGCAAGGTTGGCCGCCCCTGGCTTAGAGGGTAACACTGCCCATGTTGAGGTCGTCAAATGTTAGACATTTTTCCTCCAGGCGAAGAAAAGTCACAAATCAACACTTGCAGCGTGTTTGCACAAACACGCCTCTCCTTCAACAACTTTTGTTTGCAGTTTTATCTAGACAAAATACGCGTCTCTCTGAGAAACAAGCATCTAAAGTGGGTGGAGGCACCTCTGAACTGTTTCCCAGCGTTTCCGGTCTCTCTTCTAGGATTCCTGCCTCTGTCAAGAAAAGATTACAAACTGGCAAACTGGCTCTTCTTCCCGTTTGACAAGCTCTTAAAATGTCCTTCTGTTGGAGGTTGCGATACTTTTGAAGCTTAGTTCAAACCTCCCCCCCCCCCCCCCCCCGCGCAATGGCGCCTTTTAGATGGAGAGAGGCCAGTGTTCCCTCTAAGCTCAGTTAGTGTTAGCTGGCTCACGGTTTCTTAGCCTCTGGCTCATACATTTTTGTCTTAGCTCAGGAAGGATGGCTCCAGACCAAACTAATTGACGCAGCAGCCAAATCGCTCGCTCACCCCTTTAAGGCCAGCGGCTCACAAAGTAGAATTTTTGTTCACAAGACTCCACAGCTTAGAGGGAGCATTGGCAGGGAAGTTATTATTTTTTTAGAGGGCACCTTTCCAACCACACCCCGCCTGCCCCGAGCGCCGCCTTGATTCGCCCGCACGTGTCGGGTTGCCATCCTCCAGGCGGCGGCTGGAGATCTCCTGGAATCCCGGCTGACCTCCAGGCGGCATAAATCAGTCCCCCTGGCGAAAATGGCCACTTTGGAAGGTGGAGTCTCAGGTATTATATTTATACCCCTCCCCAACCCCTGTCCTTCCTCAATTCCACACCCCCCCCCCCAATCTCCAGGCCCTCTCCAGACTGGAGCTGGCAACCCTGCGCCACGTGTGAACGCAGCAGCATAGTCCGGAGTCCGATCCCCCGCCTCTCCCAGTGTGAACAGGCCACGCACGCTCGCAAGACACGGGAACAGCTCCCCCCCCCCCCCCCCCCCACCGAGAAGACTAAAAATAACCTCCTCGGAGACACCGAAGGGCTGATCCTGCGGGGTGCAGGGCGCGGGGGGAGGGGGGGTTGTGTCTTTGCACCGGCTTCGCACCCCACTGAGAGACACGCCTTTTCCGTTTTCACTCCCCCCCCATTGCAAAACTTGTCTTTGCAAAAAAAAAAAAACACCTTTGCAAACACCCCCCCCCCCCCCTTCAAGCGCATTTGGGGCTCACCAGTGGCGACTGGGACGGCGCGGGGCTCGATCCAGAACTCTCTTGAGCCATCGCTTCTCGCTCTCCGCTTGGCCTGTTATTTTTTTGGCTTCTCCGTTAATGGAAGCTTCTCGGCCCTTCCCCACCTTTGCAATTCGGTTTCGCTTTCGGGGAACTGGAAGGGAAATGCCTTTGCCTTGCTGTTGTTCCTGCTCCTGCTGAGTCCCCCCCCCCCCCCCCGCGCCTCTCTTCCTCTCTCTTCTTGACTCTCTTTATAAAGAAAGAAAGAGCCCCTTTTTACTGCTAGACGCCCGCCCGTCTAACAATACAACCCTAAACAGAGTTCTGCCCCTCTAGAAGCCCCTGGACTTTTCAATGGCTTCAGAAGGGTGTCCTTGCACTGGAGATCCGGGTTTGGGAGGGCATAACTGGGTGTAGGATCCCACTGAAGGGCACAACCCCCGCCTGGGAGTGCGCTGGAACAGACATGCTGCAAATCAGGGTTCCCTCTAAGCCGAGTTAGTGGGAGCTAGCTCACAGTTCTTTAGCCCCCAGCTCACAGATTTTTGCCTTAGCTCAGAAAGGAGAGAGCAAACTAATTTATGCAGCAGCCAAGTCGCTTGCTCACAGCTGTAATGCCAGTAGCTCACCAAGTAGAATTTTCGCTCACAAGACTCCACAGCTTAGGGGGAGCATTCCAATCAGTGCTCTCGCTAAGCCAGGGGTGGCCAAAACTTGCTCAACGCAAGCGCCACATTAGAATAAACCTCAGATGCCCGAGAGCCGCGAGACGTGAACAAATATTACATGTTTTTATTGACAGATATGCAGATTTACCTTTTTTTGACATTAAATGAGACTGCCAAAAATAAAAACAAAAGGGGTGGAAACAGATACTGATGTTTATTTGTCCAACGATATTTGTTCGTTTGCTAATGATGTTTGTCCAAGAGAGAGAGAAACAGAGAGGCCGAAAGAACGAATGGAAGAGGTGGAAAGAAAGAAAGAGAGAAACAAAGAAAGCAAATAGATGGGAGGGAGGGGGGAAGGAAGGAAGGAAGGGAGAGGGAGAGAGAAAAGGTGTAGGAGCCGCACAATGTGTGAGAGAGCCTCAGTGTGGCCACCCCTGCTCTAAGTTGCGGTGCCTTGTGAGCAAAAATTCTACTTTGTGAGCTGCTGGCATTAAAGTTGTGAGCGAGTGATTTGGCTGCTGCATCAATTAGTTGGCCCTGGAGCCATCCTTCCCGAGTGAAGCCAAAAATGTGTAAGCCGGAGACTCAAAAACTGTGAGCTCACTAACTCAGCTTAAAGGGAACACTGGCTGCAATGTACGGTTGCCAACTTCTAGGTGGGTATAATAATAATTAAAACCCCCCACAAGGACCGTGGAATTATAACTAGGGAAAGTTCAGTACTTTCAATATTTTATTATTATAGTGCATGTGTCTCTACAACAGTAGGTGTCTTAATCACAGTCGACAGTTCTCTTTGTCAGAGCTGGGTTTCTCAAAAACTTATGCTGCGATAAAGTCTGTTAGTCTTAAAGGTGCTACTGGGCAGGAGGCACTCGAACACTGAACCTTGGCACGACCATTTCAGCTGCAGAAGAAGAAGAGAAGATTTGATTTATACCCAGCCCTTCACTGCCCGAAGGAGTCTCAGAGCGGCTTACCATCTCCTTTCCCTTCCCCTCACCACAACAGACACCCTGTGAGGTAGGTGGGGCTGAGGGAGCTCTCTTGAGAACTGCCCTTGAGAGAAAAGCTCTGAGAGAATTTGTGACTGACCCAAGGTCACACCAGCAGCTGCGTGTGAAGCGGTGGGGAATCAAGCCCGGTTCTCCCAGATTAGAGTCTGCACTCTTAACCGCACCAAACTGGGTCTCACTCTCCCCTACCTGAAAAATAAAGGGCGGTTAAGAGAACACGTTAAAGAAATTAAAACGCACAGAGAGCAGATAAATTTGTCTCCCAGAATACTAGAACTTGGGTTTACCCAATAAAATTGTTTGCAAGTCAAAATGGGCTCCCTTCCTTGGTTGTTGAAGGGAAGGGGGAAATGTATGCTTTCAAAGGACAAGTCTTTTCTCCTAAAAAATGCCAACAGCAAAGCCCTGATTTGAACACCAGAAATGAGTGGAGGTTCAAGGGTTAACACTCCTTTCCTTCCTTGCACTGCCCTGAGGAAAACTGAGGCAGCAAGAGTCTGCAACTGATCTTTTATGGACAGAATCCTCCTGAGCCACTCTGGGACCTGAAATTAACGTGTGAGTAGAATCTAGGGTTGTCAGGTGGTGGCTGGAGATCTCCTGGGATTACGACTGATCTCCAAGCGACAGAGATCAGTTCCCGTGGAGAAAATGGCCGCTCTGGAAGGAAGACTATGGCATTATACCCCATTGAAGTCCCTCCTCTCCCCAAACCCCTCTCCCCAGGCTCCCCCCTCCCCCCCAAATCTCTGTTTCCCAACTCAAAGCTAGTTCTTCTAATTCGAGTTCTTCTAACCACGATTCTTCTAATTTGAATTTGCTTGCACAAATTATGCGCTGTCATCAAAGTGGCAAGCGATCCTCAACGGTGTATGGAGGGGTTTCAAAATGTGAGGGCACAGTTTCTATCCCCAGCATCTCCAGTTAAATGAATCAGCAGGCGTGAGACTTCCTTGGAAAGTTGCTGTTGATTTAAGGTTGCCAGCTCTGGGTTGGAGAATTCCTGGAGATTTGGGGGTGGAGTCTGGGGAGGCGGGAGACCTCAGCTGTGTACAATGCCATAGACTCCACCCTCCAAAGCAGCCATTTCCTCCAGTGGAACTGATCTCGGTCGTCTGGGGATGTAATTCTGGGACATCTCCAAGATGGCTACCCTGTTGTGGTCAAAGTAGACAATACCCTAGGAGATTGGATTTATACCCCACCCTTCATTTTCCCAAAGGAGTCTCAGAGCGGCTTCCAATCTCCTTTCCCTCCCCCTCCCCCCAACAGACACCCTGTGAGGTAGGTGGGGCTGAGAGAGCTCTCCTGAGGACTGCTCCTGAGAGAACAGCTCTGAAAGAACCCTACCACATAGGGTTGTTTTGAGGACCCCATAATGTTTTGTGCTTTCAATGCCAATAAAGGTTTGTCGTTGTTGTGAGGAAAAAATGGAGGAGAGGAAAATGACGGGCGCCGTAATGGGGAGAAAGCCCAGGTGTGAATGACGTAAATAATAAATAAATGTTGTTTATTGCCTTAACATTCAGACAGCAAGAATTAAGATACAGGATATTTTTAAAAAAACAAACAAACAAAAACAAAACATATGCACCCAAGACAAATTTTAAAAGGAAACTCTGAGATTAAAAAAACACCAAGAAGGGTTTTCAGATGCCGATATCTTGCTGCTTTTGCGCAGAATTCCGTTGCGGGGTGTCTTCACCGATGGCGTAAACGAGTGTGTGGCGTTGCCCGCCCACTCTTCTTGAACCCCAAATCGTTCCCTGATCACTTGGACACATCCATTAATCCCTTCAAGTGACCTTCAATGGCCGATCTGTGCTGCGGTCTTTCGGCACGAGGAATGGCTTCAGGGGGACTTTAGGCCTTTGCGGCACTCAAGTTTGCCGAACGATCAAAACCGAGGGGCCCCAAGTTTGCGGGCACAGCAATAGGGGGTGGTGGGAGGATCAAAGCAACCTATCACCTGTCAAGCTAGTTTGCCCAAGCGGGTACACACGTGGATGGGCAAAGAGCCACACTCATGGGAGAGCACCTCTCCACAAAGGTCGTCCTGAAGAAATTGGCCCAGATGTTGTTGTGGCCCAGAGTCATTCGGGGGGTGGGGGGGAGCCCTATTTCATCGTCCTGAAGAGGGCTTCCAACATCAGGGCCTTGGAGAGGTCTCCGTGTGCCCGTAGTTTCCCAGAGACATAGGCGTTCAGGGGGTTGAGCTTGCCTGAGATTAAGGGCCCCAGGTCACACTCTGCCATCTCCAGCACCACGTTGCGGCCGGTTTCCCCGTGGCCTGCAGAAGGAAGGAGAGAAAGATCAGGGTCTTGCACAACAGAGGTCCCCCAGTCTTTCTGAGTCTGCCATTTCCAGTTGAAAGGATAAGTTAGTATCAGGGGGAGGGGAGGGACTTCAATTGGGTGTACAATGCCACAGAGCCCGCCTTCCAAAGCGGCCATTTTCTCCAGGGGAACTGATCTCTGCTGCCTGGAGATCAGTTGTAATCCCAGGAGATCTCCAGCCGCCCCCTGAATGTTACAGACTAAATCTGAAAAACACTGTAATGAAGGAACATACACGAAGTGCTATTTGAAATTACAAAAAAACACCCTTATTAGCTATTCTTTACAGATGCAGAAGTTGAAATTAAACATACGAAGCTAAACGATGCCCTGTAAGACTCGCGACGGCTTTACCTGCATCGGATGACTCTGAGGATGAAACGGGGAACCATTCTTTGGGGATGTTCTCAGTATCTTCTCCTTTCCAGACGCTGTCTCCATTCCCTCCCGGACGGTCCCCAGAACTGGTTCCTGGCTGCTCTGGATCCACCTGTTCGAATGAGTCTGCGGACAAAACAGGGAACCAGTCTTCGGAGACGACCTCCGTAGCTTCTCCTTTCCAGACGCTCTCTCTGTTCCCCACTGGACGGTCCCCAGAACTGGTTCCTGGCTGTTCTAGATCCACCCGTCCAGCTGGTTGTTTCTGCTCACCGTCGTCGGGTTCGATTTTGATAAATTTCATGGGGGTCAGAGAGGAGTTTCCCACTTGCACGCTTTTTCTCTTTACTGGTGTCTTCCCTACAGATTCCTGGAAAATAAGAACAAAGTCCTCAAAGATATTTCGATTGCCCCTGGAGAAGTCAAAGAAATAATGCTTGGAAAAACTACTGGGAATCCAGGATCATTGCCACGTCAGAGAAAGGGAGAAAGATGAAAATGATGATTGATTTCTGTACCGGGGGTGGCCAAACTTGCTTAACGTAAGCGCCACATAGAATAAACAACAGATGTTTGAGAGCCTCAAGACATAAACAAATATTACACACACGTTTTTGTTGAAAAAATATGCAAACTTGCCTTTTATTAATATTAAATGAGGCTGCCAAAAATAAAAACAAAAGGGGTAAACACAGATGCAGATAACGATTATTCATTTGTCTGATGACATTTCTTTGTCTAAGAGAGAAAGAGAAATAGCGAGAGAGGTGGAAAGAAAAATGAAAGAGGTGGAAAGAAAGAGAAAGGGAGAGAAACAAAGAAAGCAGATAGATCCAAGGTTGGGTGGAGTGGCTATTTGGGATATTTGTGGAGACCACTGGCCAGAACAAGACCAGCTCGGGGTTGTTGTGGTTTCTCCTGGGTACAATAGTTGGGGCACACTGAGTCTTTCAGCTATACTTGTGTATTCAAGGGCATGAAAAAATATTTTCTGTGGCCAGCCAGAGTACCACGTGAATAAAGCAGGCTGAGACGGCGTCACAACAGCTCTTACCTGGTTGTATGTGATTCTGACGGGAATTGGAGCAGGTTCTAAACAAAGGATTAAATAACAAGGAATTAGAAAATAGGCCACTGGGCGGGGCGGGGCGGGGTGGATCCGACAATTTCGTTTTACAGCTTCAGCTACTGCAGGCATACCAGTGGACTTCGTAGTCCTCAGCAGTCAACACAGCCAAAAAACTGAATTTGTTTCCTAGCCGGAAATAATCCGACCTTGTGGGATGTTATTTTCACGGAACAGGTCATGTGTTCGAAAACATGTATTGACAGGCTGGGAAGTGGTGCATGCATCACGACCTCAGTGGTCAACTAATGTTTGGGACGTACTTATCCGTGGGAAAAAAACAAGATTTGTAAGTTTAGGTAACGGCAACCCAGAGGCATTTATGGGAGTTTGTAGGTTATGTGGATAAACTAGATCAGTGGAAGAGCATCGGCTTGGCATGCAGAAGGTCTCAGGTTCAATCCCCATCATCTCCAGTTAAAAGGACTGGGTAGTAGAGGATGAGAAAGACCTTGATCTGGGACCTTGGCTCAGTGGTCAAGCTTCTGCTTGGCAAGCAAAAGGTCCCAAATTCAATCCCTGGCACCTCCAGTTGAAAGGATAAATTAGTAGGCGATGGGAAAGACCTCCGGCTGAGGTCCTGGCTCAGTGGAAGAGGACCTGTTTTGCACGCAGAAGGTCCCAGGTTCAATCCCCAGCCTCTCCAGTTAAAAGGATTGGGTAGTAGAGGATGAGAAAGACCTTGAGCTGGGACCCTGGGTCAGTGATAGAGCCTCTGCTTGGCAAGCAGAAGGTCCCAGGTTCAATCCCTGGCATCTCCAATTAAAGGGTCAGGTGGGAAATGATGTGAAAGACCTTGGTCTGAGACACTGGCTCAGTGGAAGAGCCTGTGTTTTGCATGCAGAAGGTCCCAAGTTCAAACCCTGCCATTTCCAGTTGAAAGGATAAGTTAGTAGGTGATGGAAAAGACCTCCACCTGAGATCCTGGTTCAGTGGAAGAGGACCTAAACATACTCAGCTCCTTCAACCTTTCCCCATAGGACTTGGTCTCCAGACCCCTCACTATCTTAGTTGCCCTCCTCTGAACATATTTTGGGCTGCCCTGAGCCCATTTCTGGGATGGGGTGGGATATAAACCCAATAAAGTAAACAAATAAATAAACAATGGCAGAGAGTCCACCTTCCAAAGTGGCCGTTTTCTCCAGGGGAACCGATCTGTCGCCTGGATATCAGTAGCAAAAACAGGAGATCTCCAGCCACCACCTGGAGGTTGGCAACTGAAATCAAGAGAAACCCAGCATTCCCCTGTTCTAGCAAGGTAGTAACTGTCTCAAAAAAAGAGATAAGGTTAGTCTGACATGACTTGTTCTTGAGAAACCCATGGTGGCTCTTGGTAAAACTTTGACGTCAAACTTGCTTCGGCTCTATGGATTATTTTAGAGAGTCATCTGAGCAGGTTCCTATTCCTATTCCAGTTCCTACTCCCCTGACAATATGGGCGCCAACCAACTAGCAGGACAAAATACTAAAAAAGTTGCCATGCTCCCCTGGGAAGTTCTTACCTTCTTCCTTCGTCACTCTTTCGTAGAACACCTGAAGCTGTGCCTCCACGTTGGCAAAGTTCCCCACCGGGATCTGGGTCTCCACCATGGGGGGCTCCTTCCTCTTTAGCTCTTCCAGGGACTCCCGGATGAAAGGGTACATGTCCATCACCTCCTGGTCGGAGGCATAGATCTGCATCTTCTCCACCAGCTGGTTGCAGGACTCCATCCTCTGGCCCACCAGCTCCACATTGTGGAGCTTCTCCTCCGTGTCCTGGACGCGGCGCTGGTGTTGCTCCTGCACGGACGCCAGGAGCCTCTCGCCTTTCTCCTGCACCAGCCGCAGCATCTCGGCCACCTTCTGCTGGATCAGCTCTCGGGTTTTGTTCCGCACCTCCACCATGTTGTTGACCAGCTCCCGGAGGTTGCTGCAGGTCCGGTCGTAGGAGGTCTTCTTCTCCTTCAGTTCCGTGCTCACGCTCAGCAGCTCCTGCTGCCGCCGCTGGATTTCTTCTCGGATGTGGCAATGGTGGCCGTTGTGCTGGGAGTCCAGCACTGCGCAAACGCAGCACATGGATCGCTGGCAGGCTTTGCAGTAGATGCTGTGGATCGAATTCAGGTCAGAAGCCCGTTATACTGCTAGTTTGGTGTAGTGGTTAAGTGCGCGGACTCTAATCTGGGAGAACCGGGTTTGATTCCCCACTCCTCCACTTGCAGCTGCTGGATGACCTTGGGGAACCCATGGTTCTGGCACAGCGGTTCTTGAAACAGCTGTTCTCTCAGCCCCACCAACCTCACAGGGTGTCTGTGGTGGGGAGGGGAAGGGAAAGGAGTTTGTAAGCCACTCTAAGACTCCCTTGGGTAGTGAAGGGTAGGGTATAAATCGAATCTCTTTTCTTCTTCTAGTTGGAATCTTCATGGCCAGTGTTCCCTCTAAGCCGAGTTAGCTCACACTAACTCCGGCTCACACCTTTTTGTCTCAGCTCGGGAAAGAGGGCTCCAGAGCAAACTAACCTATGCAGCAGCCAAATCGCTCGCTCACGACTTTGATGCCAGGAGCTCACAAAGTAGAATTTTTGCTCACAAGACTCCACAGCTTAGAAGGAGCATTGTATGGCCATAACCACCAACCATAATTCTATTAAATTAAGGGTGGGCAAGGTACCGGCTGGACATTAGGAAAAATATTTTGACAGTAAGAGTTGCGGAGCAATGGAATCAGCTGCCTAGGGAGGTGGTGAGCTCCTCCTCACTGACAGAATACCGTAAAGTTCTCCCGGTTACAATTACCTACTGATCTTTCACTCTTTCTGAAGAACTACTGCAAGACGACTAGATTCCCACAATGAAGCCTGTTGGCGAAACGTGTAGGGAATTTCTGGAGATTTAATTGAGTAACAAAATATATTTTTAATCTGATTTTGCACCATCAGCCTTGGCCTTATCGTTTATCTGCCTAGATCCTAGAACACTGCCACGACGTTGGTGACGTGACGATGCCACTTCCTGTGCATACCGGAAATGACATCACTGTGTTGCTAACAACGAGGCCTAAGCCTCCCTCCCACTCCTGGTAATTCCCCTGCCCCGCCCCATCACCGGAAACCAGGAGTGACCTGGGAACTTTAATCCTACCTTAAATTTTGCGTTTTGTGCTCTGCGTTGGAGCAGAACATGACAGCGGTGTTCTTGAATTCGGTGAGGAATCCCTTGCTCGATTCGGCCTTGATATCCTTCACGGCCCTCGCTTCGTGGCTCTCCCTCTTGAGGTACCTCTGGTGGCTTTCGTAACACGCGGTGCACATGAATTCCTGGCAGTCAGAGCACCAGTACACCCCCTCTTTCTTACAGTTGTTGCAAACCAAGTCCTGACCGCTCTTAATGATCTGGAAGACGCTCAGCTTGGCCCGAAGATTCGCAAAGAGCATGTTGTCTTGAACGGAGGTCCCGTCTGTTTGGGCATGCGGGGCCTTGCAGATGGGGCAGCAATTCACGGGTTTGGTTTCCTGAAGGCATTCGGTGCATACGTTGTGAAGGCAGGGCAGCAGTTTTGGGCACCCGACTTCCTGATGGCAGTTCTCGCACAGCAGGAACTGGAATTCTCCATCCATTTCCTGGAGGGAAAACAGGACGAGACACAGGCCTGTAGCTAGGTTGGGGCTTTTTGGGGCTATGCCCCCTTTCTTAAAGGGACAGCCCCACAAGGTTCCTCTTGAAAACCCTTTTTTAGACATTTCTCACACCCACTTGGTACATGTTGGCTGCCTCCTTTTCTTTGGCAGCCCCCTTAAATATGTGAAAGCCCCGCCGAAAAATAAAATCCTAGCTGCGGGCTAGACAAGATACAAATTTTTACATCGCAGCTGCCAAGTGAGGGAGGTGCCATGGTAGAAAATTCTGGGATTCCTGTCCAACCCCTGATCTGGATGGCCAAGGACGGCCCTGTCTCATCAGCTCTTGAAAGCTAAGCAGGGTTGGTGCTTAACACTTGCAATAAAATGGAAGACAGAAGAATGTCCCACAATGGAGATTTGGAAAGAAAAATTAGCTGAGTACGTGACAGTGGCAAAACTAACTATATAAACAAAAGACGGCTGAAAGAGTTTCAGTGGAAATTGCAAGCTTGTTACTCATATTATGAAAATAGTTAAATGTCTTGAATTTTTAAAAATTTAACTGAATATTACGTCAACGGTGACGAAATGTACTGATTACAGTTTAAATCTCTTTTATTTTATTATTATTTTATTTTTTGTATTTATAGCCCACCCTGCTTGCAAGTGGGCTGAAGGCGGGTAACAACATTTCAAACACAACAAATATAATAAAAGATTTAAAACAGAGCTCTCTCTCTCTCCACACACAGAGAGAGAGAGAGAGAGAGAGAGAGAGAGCGCCAAATATATATATTAAAAAGGTGGTCACAGCTCAAGGATAGAATTAGCCCAAGGATAAAATTTAATACTCATTAAGTATTTAAGACATTTAGTAAAAATATTTTTTAAAAATAAAAATTCCAAATTTTAAAGATGGTTCAAACTTAGTGTTCAGGCCCACAGACTAATTAAAGGACAAATGAATATCAATATACAAGGAAAAATATCTATTGCAGTAAATGTTTCTTCACTTAGGGCACAGTATCCAGTGAAGGGAGACGAAGATGCCAGCTTTTTCTCTTCGTTTCACTAATGCTTCCTCAGTGAACTCAATTCTCAATATGTAAAGCACGTAAGTGCTAGAATCAACTTGCAACTGGATCAAGTTCCCAAAGTGTTCCGCGTCCAGAATTTATTTCCACAGCCTTTCAGTTCCCAAAGACAAATGGGCTACCACTTCAAAAGTCGGTGCTGCCAAGCCTTTTGTTGGTTTATTTCAAGGAGAGAACTTATTCTTGAATACTGCAATAATGACATTTTATTTGCTACTTCTATATTTGAACAAGGTATTTCTTATTAATACAGATGATTCAACTTGTACGCAGCTATTCATGATACTGGATAACTTTTGATTAATTCACGCTTTCCCTCACCTCTTTCCCCTTTTGTATCCCCCTTCTTTTAAAAAATAAAAAATTTAACCAGGTGGGGGAAAAAAGCAGGGTCAGCCCTGGATAGTATTTGGACGAGAGACCTCCAAGGAATACCAGGGTCGCGACACAGAGGCAGGCAACGGCAAACCACTTCTGAACGTCTCTTGCCTTGAAAACCCCATGGGGTCACCATAAATCGGCTGGCACTTCGTGGCACTTCTCGCCACGAATCTTGGCCACAGCGGGCGTGCCGCAGTTCACCCGGCAAAGCTTCGTGACTCAAATGAGGATTCGCGCTTGAGTCAACAATCCAATCTGTCCAACCACCCTGGTTTGTTTTAGATTCGCGTAAATCCCTTGAGGCAGAGGTAGGCAGCGCCAAACCAACTCTGCACATCTCTCTGCCTTGAAAACCCTAAAGGGGTCACCCTAACCGGGACTCGAGGGCCCTTTCTGCCACCACCAATCTTGTCTAATTTCTATAGCTGCCTGAGTCCTTAGCTGTTGATGACTCAGAGCTCTTTCCTCCAACCCCCAGGAGCCCTCTTCAAACTGAACCTCAAACCTGAACCGCCAAAGACCTTGAATAAACCTTTGTTGGTCTCAAAGGTGCCACTGGACTCTAAATTGGTTCTGCTGCTTCAGACCTACATGGCTGACCACCTGGATCTCTCCTCCAAAGAGTCAAGCTTAAACAATGTGCAATGCTCCCTCTAAGCTGTGGAGTCTTGTGAGCAGAAATTCTACTTTGGGAGCTCCTGGCATTAAAGTTGTAAGTGAGCGTCTGCGATATTCGAGATTACTGTTCCAAATTTTTATCACTTTGCCCTATTATTTTTATTATATACAATTTTACAAACTGCTGTACTCTGATTGTTTCCCTTTGTTGACGTATGGGTTGATTTGTACTGCTGTTCTGTTATGCCAATAAAGGTTACTGGAATTGGAATTGTAAGCAAGCGATTTGGCTGCTGCGTAAATTAGTTTGCTCTGGAACCCTCCTTCCTGAGCTGAGACAAAAAGGTGTGAGCCAGAGGTTAAAAAAAACTGTGAGCTAGCTCACACTCACTCAGCTTAGAGCAGGGGTGGCCAACCTGTGGCTCGGGAGCCACATGCGGCTCTTTCACACATATTGTGTGGCTCCTAGCAGGGCGGCTGGGGAAGCAAAGGGGAGGCATGCTTTTTCTCTCTTTCTCCCTTCCTTCCTTCCCTCCTCCCTCCCATCTATTTGCTTTCCTAGTTTCTCTCTCTCTCTTTCTTTCCACTTTTTTAATTCTTTCTTTCCATCTCTCTCTTTTTCTCTCTCTCTCTCAATATCATTAGCAAACAAGTAATATCATTATCAATAACAGGTTTTCCTCGTTCGTTTTTATTTTTGGCAGTCCCATTTAACGTTAATAAAAAGCAAATTTGCATATTTTTAAAAATAAAAACGCGTGTGTGATATTTGTTCCTGTCTTGCGGCTCTCAGACATCTCTATGTGGCTCTTATGTTTATTCTATGTGGCTCTTACGTTAAGCAAGGTTGGCCGCCCCTGGCTTAGAGGGTAACACTGCCCATGTTGAGGTCGTCAAATGTTAGACATTTTTCCTCCAGGCGAAGAAAAGTCACAAATCAACACTTGCAGCGTGTTTGCACAAACACGCCTCTCCTTCAACAACTTTTGTTTGCAGTTTTATCTAGACAAAATACGCGTCTCTCTGAGAAACAAGCATCTAAAGTGGGTGGAGGCACCTCTGAACTGTTTCCCAGCGTTTCCGGTCTCTCTTCTAGGATTCCTGCCTCTGTCAAGAAAAGATTACAAACTGGCAAACTGGCTCTTCTTCCCGTTTGACAAGCTCTTAAAATGTCCTTCTGTTGGAGGTTGCGATACTTTTGAAGCTTAGTTCAACCCCCCCGCCCCCCCGCGCAATGGCGCCTTTTAGATGGAGAGAGGTCAGTGTTCCTTCTAAGCTCAGTTAGTGTTAGCTGGCTCACGGTTTCTTAGCCTCTGGCTCATACATTTTTGTCTTAGCTCAGGAAGGATGGCTCCAGACCAAACTAATTGACGCAGCAGCCAAATCGCTCGCTCACCCCTTTAAGGCCAGCGGCTCACAAAGTAGAATTTTTGTTCACAAGACTCCACAGCTTAGAGGGAGCATTGGCAGGGAAGTTATTATTTTTTTAGAGGGCACCTTTCCAACCACACCCCGCCTGCCCCGAGCGCCGCCTTGATTCGCCCGCACGTGTCGGGTTGCCATCCTCCAGGCGGCGGCTGGAGATCTCCTGGAATCCCGGCTGACCTCCAGGCGGCATAAATCAGTCCCCCTGGCGAAAATGGCCACTTTGGAAGGTGGAGTCTCAGGTATTATATTTATACCCCTCCCCAACCCCTGTCCTTCCTCAATTCCACCCCCCCCCCCCAATCTCCAGGCCCTCTCCAGACTGGAGCTGGCAACCCTGCGCCACGTGTGAACGCAGCAGCATAGTCCGGAGTCCGATCCCCCGCCTCTCCCAGTGTGAACAGGCCACGCACGCTCGCAAGACACGGGAACAGCCCCCCCCCCCCCCCGAGAAGACTAAAAATAACCTCCTCGGAGACACCGAAGGGCTGATCCTGCGGGGTGCAGGGCGCGGGGGGAGGGGGGGGGGTTGTGTCTTTGCACCGGCTTCGCACCCCACTGAGAGACACGCCTTTTCCGTTTTCACTCCCCCCCATTGCAAAACTTGTCTTTGCAAAAAAAAAAAAACACCTTTGCAAACCCCCCCCCCCCCCCTTCAAGCGCATTTGGGGCTCACCAGTGGCGACTGGGACGGCGCGGGGCTCGATCCAGAACTCTCTTGAGCCATCGCTTCTCGCTCTCCGCCTGGCCTGTTATTTTTTTGGCTTCTCCGTTAATGGACGCTTCTCGGCCCTTCCCCACCTTTGCAATTCGGTTTCGTTTTCGGGGAACTGGAAGGGAAATGCCTTTGCCTTGCTGTTGTTCCTGCTCCTGCTGAGTCCCCCCCCCCCCCCCGCGCCTCTCTTCCTCTCTCTTCTTGACTCTCTTTATAAAGAAAGAAAGAGCCCCTTTTTACTGCTAGACGCCCGCCCGTCTAACAATACAACCCTAAACAGAGTTCTGCCCCTCTAGAAGCCCCTGGACTTTTCAATGGCTTCAGAAGGGTGTCCTTGCACTGGAGATCCGGGTTTGGGAGGGCATAACTGGGTGTAGGATCCCACTGAAGGGCACAACCCCCGCCTGGGAGTGCGCTGGAACAGACATGCTGCAAATCAGGGTTCCCTCTAAGCCGAGTTAGTGGGAGCTAGCTCACAGTTCTTTAGCCCCCAGCTCACAGATTTTTGCCTTAGCTCAGAAAGGAGAGAGCAAACTAATTTATGCAGCAGCCAAGTCGCTTGCTCACAGCTGTAATGCCAGTAGCTCACCAAGTAGAATTTTCGCTCACAAGACTCCACAGCTTAGGGGGAGCATTCCAATCAGTGCTCTCGCTAAGCCAGGGGTGGCCAAAACTTGCTCAACGCAAGCGCCACATTAGAATAAACCTCAGATGCCCGAGAGCCGCGAGACGTGAACAAATATTACATGTTTTTATTGACAGATATGCAGATTTACCTTTTTTTGACATTAAATGAGACTGCCAAAAATAAAAACAAAAGGGGTGGAAACAGATACTGATGTTTATTTGTCCAACGATATTTGTTCGTTTGCTAATGATGTTTGTCCAAGAGAGAGAGAAACAGAGAGGCCGAAAGAACGAATGGAAGAGGTGGAAAGAAAGAAAGAGAGAAACAAAGAAAGCAAATAGATGGGAGGGAGGGGGGAAGGAAGGAAGGAAGGGAGAGGGAGAGAGAAAAGGTGTAGGAGCCGCACAATGTGTGAGAGAGCCTCAGTGTGGCCACCCCTGCTCTAAGTTGCGGTGCCTTGTGAGCAAAAATTCTACTTTGTGAGCTGCTGGCATTAAAGTTGTGAGCGAGTGATTTGGCTGCTGCATCAATTAGTTGGCCCTGGAGCCATCCTTCCCGAGTGAAGCCAAAAATGTGTAAGCCGGAGACTCAAAAACTGTGAGCTCACTAACTCAGCTTAAAGGGAACACTGGCTGCAATGTACGGTTGCCAACTTCTAGGTGGGTATAATAATAATTAAAACCCCCCACAAGGACCGTGGAATTATAACTAGGGAAAGTTCAGTACTTTCAATATTTTATTATTATAGTGCATGTGTCTCTACAACAGTAGGTGTCTTAATCGCAGTCGACAGTTCTCTTTGTCAGAGCTGGGTTTCTCGAAAACTTATGCTGCGATAAAGTCTGTTAGTCTTAAAGGTGCTACTGGGCAGGAGGCACTCGAACACTGAACCTTGGCACGACCATTTCAGCTGCAGAAGAAGAAGAGAAGATTTGATTTATACCCAGCCCTTCACTGCCCGAAGGAGTCTCAGAGCGGCTTACCATCTCCTTTCCCTTCCCCTCACCACAACAGACACCCTGTGAGGTAGGTGGGGCTGAGGGAGCTCTCTTGAGAACTGCCCTTGAGAGAAAAGCTCTGAGAGAATTTGTGACTGACCCAAGGTCACACCAGCAGCTGCGTGTGAAGCGGTGGGGAATCAAGCCCGGTTCTCCCAGATTAGAGTCTGCACTCTTAACCGCACCAAACTGGGTCTCACTCTCCCCTACCTGAAAAATAAAGGGCGGTTAAGAGAACACGTTAAAGAAATTAAAACGCACAGAGAGCAGATAAATTTGTCTCCCAGAATACTAGAACTTGGGTTTACCCAATAAAATTGTTTGCAAGTCAAAATGGGCTCCCTTCCTTGGTTGTTGAAGGGAAGGGGGAAATGTATGCTTTCAAAGGACAAGTCTTTTCTCCTAAAAAATGCCAACAGCAAAGCCCTGATTTGAACACCAGAAATGAGTGGAGGTTCAAGGGTTAACACTCCTTTCCTTCCTTGCACTGCCCTGAGGAAAACTGAGGCAGCAAGAGTCTGCAACTGATCTTTTATGGACAGAATCCTCCTGAGCCACTCTGGGACCTGAAATTAACGTGTGAGTAGAATCTAGGGTTGTCAGGTGGTGGCTGGAGATCTCCTGGGATTACGACTGATCTCCAAGCGACAGAGATCAGTTCCCGTGGAGAAAATGGCCGCTCTGGAAGGAAGACTATGGCATTATACCCCATTGAAGTCCCTCCTCTCCCCAAACCCCTCTCCCCAGGCTCCCCCCTCCCCCCCAAATCTCTGTTTCCCAACTCAAAGCTAGTTCTTCTAATTCGAGTTCTTCTAACCACGATTCTTCTAATTTGAATTTGCTTGCACAAATTATGCGCTGTCATCAAAGTGGCAAGCGATCCTCAACGGTGTATGGAGGAGTTTCAAAATGTGAGGGCACAGTTTCTATCCCCAGCATCTCCAGTTAAATGAATCAGCAGGCGTGAGACTTCCTTGGAAAGTTGCTGTTGATTTAAGGTTGCCAGCTCTGGGTTGGAGAATTCCTGGAGATTTGGGGGTGGAGTCTGGGGAGGCGGGAGACCTCAGCTGTGTACAATGCCATAGACTCCACCCTCCAAAGCAGCCATTTCCTCCAGTGGAACTGATCTCGGTCGTCTGGGGATGTAATTCTGGGACATCTCCAAGATGGCTACCCTGTTGTGGTCAAAGTAGACAATACCCTAGGAGATTGGATTTATACCCCACCCTTCATTTTCCCAAAGGAGTCTCAGAGCGGCTTCCAATCTCCTTTCCCTCCCCCTCCCCCCAACAGACACCCTGTGAGGTAGGTGGGGCTGAGAGAGCTCTCCTGAGGACTGCTCCTGAGAGAACAGCTCTGAAAGAACCCTACCACATAGGGTTGTTTTGAGGACCCCATAATGTTTTGTGCTTTCAATGCCAATAAAGGTTTGTCGTTGTTGTGAGGAAAAAATGGAGGAGAGGAAAATGACGGGCGCCGTAATGGGGAGAAAGCCCAGGTGTGAATGACGTAAATAATAAATAAATGTTGTTTATTGCCTTAACATTCAGACAGCAAGAATTAAGATACAGGATATTTTTTAAAAAACAAACAAACAAAAACAAAACATATGCACCCAAGACAAATTTTAAAAGGAAACTCTGAGATTAAAAAAACACCAAGAAGGGTTTTCAGATGCCGATATCTTGCTGCTTTTGCGCAGAATTCCGTTGCGGGGTGTCTTCACCGATGGCGTAAACGAGTGTGTGGCGTTGCCCGCCCACTCTTCTTGAACCCCAAATCGTTCCCTGATCACTTGGACACATCCATTAATCCCTTCAAGTGACCTTCAATGGCCGATCTGTGCTGCGGTCTTTCGGCACGAGGAATGGCTTCAGGGGGACTTTAGGCCTTTGCGGCACTCAAGTTTGCCGAACGATCAAAACCGAGGGGCCCCAAGTTTGCGGGCACAGCAATAGGGGGTGGTGGGAGGATCAAAGCAACCTATCACCTGTCAAGCTAGTTTGCCCAAGCGGGTACACACGTGGATGGGCAAAGAGCCACACTCATGGGAGAGCACCTCTCCACAAAGGTCGTCCTGAAGAAATTGGCCCAGATGTTGTTGTGGCCCAGAGTCATTCGGGGGGTGGGGGGGAGCCCTATTTCATCGCCCTGAAGAGGGCTTCCAACATCAGGGCCTTGGAGAGGTCTCCGTGTGCCCGTAGTTTCCCAGAGACATAGGCGTTCAGGGGGTTGAGCTTGCCTGAGATTAAGGGCCCCAGGTCACACTCTGCCATCTCCAGCACCACGTTGCGGCCGGTTTCCCCGTGGCCTGCAGAAGGAAGGAGAGAAAGATCAGGGTCTTGCACAACAGAGGTCCCCCAGTCTTTCTGAGTCTGCCATTTCCAGTTGAAAGGATAAGTTAGTAGGTGATGGAAAAGACCTCCACCTGAGATCCTGGTTCAGTGGAAGAGGACCTAAACATACTCAGCTCCTTCAACCTTTCCCCATAGGACTTGGTCTCCAGACCCCTCACTATCTTAGTTGCCCTCCTCTGAACATATTTTGGGCTGCCCTGAGCCCATTTCTGGGATGGGGTGGGATATAAACCCAATAAAGTAAACAAATAAATAAAGAATGCCAGAGAGTCCACCTTCCAAAGTGGCCGTTTTCTCCAGGGGAACCGATCTGTCGCCTGGATATCAGTAGCAAAAACAGGAGATCTCCAGCCACCACCTGGAGGTTGGCAACTGAAATCAAGAGAAACCCAGCATTCCCCTGTTCTAGCAAGGTAGTAACTGTCTCAAAAAAAGAGATAAGGTTAGTCTGACATGACTTGTTCTTGAGAAACCCATGGTGGCTCTTGGTAAAACTTTGACGTCAAACTTGCTTCGGCTCTATGGATTATTTTAGAGAGTCATCTGAGCAGGTTCCTATTCCTATTCCAGTTCCTACTCCCCTGACAATATGGGCGCCAACCAACTAGCAGGACAAAATACTAAAAAAGTTGCCATGCTCCCCTGGGAAGTTCTTACCTTCTTCCTTCGTCACTCTTTTGTAGAACACCTGAAGCTGCGCCTCCACGTTGGCAAAGTTCCCCACCGGGATCTGGGTCTCCACCATGGGGGGCTCCTTCCTCTTTAGCTCTTCCAGGGACTCCCGGATGAAAGGGTACATGTCCATCACCTCCTGGTTGGAGGCATAGAGCTGCATCTTCTCCACCAGCTGGTTGCAGGACTCCATCCTCTGGCCCACCAGCTCCACATTGTGGAGCTTCTCCTCCGTGTCCTGGACGCGGCGCTGGTGTTGCTCCTGCACGGACGCCAGGAGCCTCTCGCCTTTCTCCTGCACCAGCCACAGCATCTCGGCCACCTTCTGCTGGATCAGCTCTCGGGTTTTGTTCCGCACCTCCACCATGTTGTTGACCAGCTCCCGGAGGTTGCTGCAGGTCCGGTCGTAGGAGGTCTTCTTCTCCTTCAGTTCCGTGCTCACGCTCAGCAGCTCCTGCTGCCGCCGCTGGATTTCTTCTCGGATGTGGCAATGGTGGCCGTTGTGCTGGGAGTCCAGCACTGCGCAAACGCAGCACATGGATCGCTGGCAGGCTTTGCAGTAGATGCTGTGGATCGAATTCAGGTCAGAAGCCCGTTATACTGCTAGTTTGGTGTAGTGGTTAAGTGCGCGGACTCTAATCTGGGAGAACCGGGTTTGATTCCCCACTCCTCCACTTGCAGCTGCTGGATGACCTTGGGGAACCCATGGTTCTGGCACAGCTGTTCTTGAAACAGCTGTTCTCTCAGCCCCACCAACCTCACAGGGTGTCTGTGGTGGGGAGGGGAAGGGAAAGGAGTTTGTAAGCCACTCTAAGACTCCCTTGGGTAGTGAAGGGTGGGGTATAAATCGAATCTCTTTTCTTCTTCTAGTTGGAATCTTCATGGCCAGTGTTCCCTCTAAGCCGAGTTAGCTCACACTAACTCCGGCTCACACCTTTTTGTCTCAGCTCGGGAAAGAGGGCTCCAGAGCAAACTAACCTATGCAGCAGCCAAATCGCTCGCTCCCGACTTTGATGCCAGGAGCTCACAAAGTAGAATTTTTGCTCACAAGACTCCACAGCTTAGAAGGAGCATTGTATGGCCATAACCACCAACCATAATTCTATTAAATTAAGGGTAGGCAAGGTACCGGCTGGACATTAGGAAAAATATTTTGACAGTAAGAGTTGCGGAGCAATGGAATCAGCTGCCTAGGGAGGTGGTGAGCTCCTCCTCACTGACAGAATACCGTAAAGTTCTCCCGGTTACAATTACCTACTGATCTTTCACTCTTTCTGAAGAACTACTGCAAGACGACTAGATTCCCACAATGAAGCCTGTTGGCGAAACGTGTAGGGAATTTCTGGAGATTTAATTGAGTAACAAAATATATTTTTAATCTGATTTTGCACCATCAGCCTTGGCCTTATCGTTTATCTGCCTAGATCCTAGAACACTGCCACGACGTTGGTGACGTGACGATGCCACTTCCTGTGCATACCGGAAATGACATCACTGTGTTGCTAACAACGAGGCCTAAGCCTCCCTCCCACTCCTGGTAATTCCCCTGCCCCGCCCCATCACCGGAAACCAGGAGTGACCTGGGAACTTTAATCCTACCTTAAATTTTGCGTTTTGTGCTCTGCGTTGGAGCAGAACATGACAGCGGTGTTCTTGAATTCGGTGAGGAATCCCTTGCTCGATTCGGCCTTGATATCCTTCACGGCCCTCGCTTCGTGGCTCTCCCTCTTGAGGTACCTCTGGTGGCTTTCGTAACACGCGGTGCACATGAATTCCTGGCAGTCAGAGCACCAGTACACCCCCTCTTTCTTACAGTTGTTGCAAACCAAGTCCTGACCGCTCTTAATGATCTGGAAGACGCTCAGCTTGGCCCGAAGATTCGCAAAGAGCATGTTGTCTTGAACGGAGGTCCCGTCTGTTTGGGCATGCGGGGCCTTGCAGATGGGGCAGCAATTCACGGGTTTGGTTTCCTGAAGGCATTCGGTGCATACGTTGTGAAGGCAGGGCAGCAGTTTTGGGCACCCGACTTCCTGGTGGCAGTTCTCGCACAGCAGGAACTGGAATTCTCCATCCATTTCCTGGAGGGAAAACAGGACGAGACACAGGCCTGTAACTAGGTTGGGCCTTTTTGGGGCTATGCCCCCATTCTTAAAGGGACAGCCCCACAAGGTTCCTCTTGAAAACCCTTTTTTAGACATTTCTCACACCCACTTGGTACATGTTGGCTGCCTCCTTTTCTTTGGCAGCCCCCTTAAATATGTGAAAGCCCCGCCGAAAAATAAAATCCTAGCTGCGGGCTAGACAAGATACAAATTTTTACATCGCAGCTGCCAAGTGAGGGAGGTGCCATGGTAGAAAATTCTGGGATTCCTGTCCAACCCCTGATCTGGATGGCCAAGGACGGCCCTGTCTCATCAGCTCTTGAAAGCTAAGCAGGGTTGGTGCTTAACACTTGCAATAAAATGGAAGACAGAAGAATGTCCCACAATGGAGATTTGGAAAGAAAAATTAGCTGAGTACGTGACAGTGGCAAAACTAACTATATAAACAAAAGACGGCTGAAAGAGTTTCAGTGGAAATTGCAAGCTTGTTACTCATATTATGAAAATAGTTAAATGTCTTGAATTTTTAAAAATTTAACTGAATATTACGTCAACGGTGACGAAATTTACTGATTACAGTTTAAATCTCTTTTATTTTATTATTATTTTATTTTTTGTATTTATAGCCCACCCTGCTTGCAAGTGGGCTGAAGGCGGGTAACAACATTTCAAACACAACAAATATAATAAAAGATTTAAAACAGAGCTCTCTCTCTCTCCACACACACACACACAGAGAGAGAGAGAGAGAGAGAGAGCCAAATATATATATTAAAAAGGTGGTCACAGCTCAAGGATAGAATTAGCCCAAGGATAAAATTTAATACTCATTAAGTATTTAAGACATTTAGTAAAAATATTTTTTAAAAATAAAAATTCCAAATTTTAAAGATGGTTCAAACTTAGTGTTCAGGCCCACAGACTAATTAAAGGACAAATGAATATCAATATACAAGGAAAAATATCTATTGCAGTAAATGTTTCTTCACTTAGGGCACAGTATCCAGTGAAGGGAGACGAAGATGCCAGCTTTTTCTCTTCGTTTCACTAATGCTTCCTCAGTGAACTCAATTCTCAATATGTAAAGCACGTAAGTGCTAGAATCAACTTGCAACTGGATCAAGTTCCCAAAGTGTTCCATGTCCAGAATTTATTTCCACAGCCTTTCAGTTCCCAAAGACAAATAGGCTACCGCTCATTCCTCACTTCAAAAGTCGGTGCTGCCAAGCCTTTTGTTGGTTTATTTCAAGGAGAGAACTTATTCTTGAATACTGCAATAATGACATTTTATTTGCTACTTCTATATTTGAACAAGGTATTTCTTATTAATACAGAGATTCAACTTGTACGCAGCTATTCATGATACTGGATAACTTTTGATTAATTCATGCTTTCCCTCACCTCTTTCCCCTTTTGTATCCCCCTTCTTTTAAAAAATAAAAAATTTAACCAGGTGGGGGGAAAAAGCAGGGTCAGCCCTGGATAGTATTTGGACGGGAGACCTCCAAGGAATACCAGGGTCGCGACACAGAGGCAGGCAACGGCAAACCACTTCTGAACGTCTCTTGCCTTGAAAACCCCATGGGGTCACCATAAATCGGCTGGCACTTCGTGGCACTTCTCGCCACGAATCTTGGCCACAGCGGGCGTGCCGCAGTTCACCTGGCAAAGCTTCGTGACTCAAATGAGGATTCGCACTTGAGTCAACAATCCAATCTGTCCAACCACCCTGGTTTGTTTTAGATTCGCGTAAATCCCTTGAGGCAGAGGTAGGCAGCGCCAAACCAACTCTGCACATCTCTCTGCCTTGAAAACCCTAAAGGGGTCACCCTAACCGGGACTCGAGGGCCCTTTCTGCCACCACCAATCTTGTCTAATTTCTATAGCTGCCTGAGTCCTTAGCTGTTGATGACTCAGAGCTCTTTCCTCCAAACCCCAGGAGCCCTCCTCAAACTGAACCTCAAACCTGAACCGCCAAAGACCTTGAATAAACCTGTGTTGGTCTCAAAGGTGCCACTGGACTCTAAATTGGTTCTGCTGGTTCAGACCTACATGGCTGACCACCTGGATCTCTCCTCCAAAGAGTCAAGCTTAAACAATGTGCAATGCTCCCTCTAAGCTGTGGAGTCTTGTGAGCAGAAATTCTACTTTGGGAGCTCCTGGCATTAAAGTTGTAAGTGAGCGTCTGCGATATTCGAGATTACTGTTCCAAATTTTTATCACTTTGCCCTATTATTTTTATTATATACAATTTTACAAACTGCTGTACTCTGATTGTTTCCCTTTGTTGACGTATGGGTTGATTTGTACTGCTGTTCTGTTATGCCAATAAAGGTTACTGGAATTGGAATTGTAAGCAAGCGATTTGGCTGCTGCGTAAATTAGTTTGCTCTGGAACCCTCCTTCCTGAGCTGAGACAAAAAGGTGTGAGCCGGAGGTTAAAAAAAACTGTGAGCTAGCTCACACTCACTCAGCTTAGAGCAGGGGTGGCCAACCTGTGGCTCGGGAGCCACATGCGGCTCTTTCACACATATTGTGTGGCTCCTAGCAGGGCGGCTGGGGAAGCAAAGGGGAGGCATGCTTTTTCTCTCTTTCTCCCTTCCTTCCTTCCTTCCTTCCTTCCCTCCTCCCTCCCATCTATTTGCTTTCCTAGTTTCTCTCTCTCTCTTTCTTTCCACTTTTTTAATTCTTTCTTTCCATCTCTCTCTTTTTCTCTCTCTCTCTCAATATCATTAGCAAACAAGTAATATCATTATCAATAACAGGTTTTCCTCGTTCGTTTTTATTTTTGGCAGTCCCATTTAACGTTAATAAAAAGCAAATTTGCATATTTTTAAAAATAAAAACGTGTGTGTGATATTTGTTCCTGTCTTGCGGCTCTCAGACATCTCTATGTGGCTCTTATGTTTATTCTATGTGGCTCTTACGTTAAGCAAGGTTGGCCGCCCCTGGCTTAGAGGGTAACACTGCCCATGTTGAGGTCGTCAAATGTTAGACATTTTTCCTCCAGGCGAAGAAAAGTCACAAATCAACACTTGCAGCGTGTTTGCACAAACACGCCTCTCCTTCAACAACTTTTGTTTGCAGTTTTATCTAGACAAAATACGCGTCTCTCTGAGAAACAAGCATCTAAAGTGGGTGGAGGCACCTCTGAACTGTTTCCCAGCGTTTCCGGTCTCTCTTCTAGGATTCCTGCCTCTGTCAAGAAAAGATTACAAACTGGCAAACTGGCTCTTCTTCCCGTTTGACAAGCTCTTAAAATGTCCTTCTGTTGGAGGTTGCGATACTTTTGAAGCTTAGTTCAAACCTCCCCCCCCCCCCCCCCCGCGCAATGGCGCCTTTTAGATGGAGAGAGGCCAGTGTTCCCTCTAAGCTCAGTTAGTGTTAGCTGGCTCACGGTTTCTTAGCCTCTGGCTCATACATTTTTGTCTTAGCTCAGGAAGGATGGCTCCAGACCAAACTAATTGACGCAGCAGCCAAATCGCTCGCTCACCCCTTTAAGGCCAGCGGCTCACAAAGTAGAATTTTTGTTCACAAGACTCCACAGCTTAGAGGGAGCATTGGCAGGGAAGTTATTATTTTTTTAGAGGGCACCTTTCCAACCACACCCCGCCTGCCCCGAGCGCCGCCTTGATTCGCCCGCACGTGTCGGGTTGCCATCCTCCAGGCGGCGGCTGGAGATCTCCTGGAATCCCGGCTGACCTCCAGGCGGCATAAATCAGTCCCCCTGGCGAAAATGGCCACTTTGGAAGGTGGAGTCTCAGGTATTATATTTATACCCCTCCCCAACCCCTGTCCTTCCTCAATTCCACACCCCCCCCCCCCCCAATCTCCAGGCCCTCTCCAGACTGGAGCTGGCAACCCTGCGCCACGTGTGAACGCAGCAGCATAGTCCGGAGTCTGATCCCCCGCCTCTCCCAGTGTGAACAGGCCACGCACGCTCGCAAGACACGGGAACAGCTCCCCCCCCCCCCCCACCGAGAAGACTAAAAATAACCTCCTCGGAGACACCGAAGGGCTGATCCTGCGGGGTGCAGGGCGCGGGGGGAGGGGGGGTTGTGTCTTTGCACCGGCTTCGCACCCCACTGAGAGACACGCCTTTTCCGTTTTCACTCCCCCCCCATTGCAAAACTTGTCTTTGCAAAAAAAAAAAAAACACCTTTGCAAACACCCCCCCCCCCTTCAAGCGCATTTGGGGCTCACCAGTGGCGACTGGGACGGCGCGGGGCTCGATCCAGAACTCTCTTGAGCCATCGCTTCTCGCTCTCCGCTTGGCCTGTTATTTTTTTGGCTTCTCCGTTAATGGAAGCTTCTCGGCCCTTCCCCACCTTTGCAATTCGGTTTCGCTTTCGGGGAACTGGAAGGGAAATGCCTTTGCCTTGCTGTTGTTCCTGCTCCTGCTGAGTCCCCCCCCCCCCCGCCCCGCGCCTCTCTTCCTCTCTCTTCTTGACTCTCTTTATAAAGAAAGAAAGAGCCCCTTTTTACTGCTAGACGCCCGCCCGTCTAACAATACAACCCTAAACAGAGTTCTGCCCCTCTAGAAGCCCCTGGACTTTTCAATGGCTTCAGAAGGGTGTCCTTGCACTGGAGATCCGGGTTTGGGAGGGCATAACTGGGTGTAGGATCCCACTGAAGGGCACAACCCCCGCCTGGGAGTGCGCTGGAACAGACATGCTGCAAATCAGGGTTCCCTCTAAGCCGAGTTAGTGGGAGCTAGCTCACAGTTCTTTAGCCCCCAGCTCACAGATTTTTGCCTTAGCTCAGAAAGGAGAGAGCAAACTAATTTATGCAGCAGCCAAGTCGCTTGCTCACAGCTGTAATGCCAGTAGCTCACCAAGTAGAATTTTCGCTCACAAGACTCCACAGCTTAGGGGGAGCATTCCAATCAGTGCTCTCGCTAAGCCAGGGGTGGCCAAAACTTGCTCAACGCAAGCGCCACATTAGAATAAACCTCAGATGCCCGAGAGCCGCGAGACGTGAACAAATATTACATGTTTTTATTGACAGATATGCAGATTTACCTTTTTTTGACATTAAATGAGACTGCCAAAAATAAAAACAAAAGGGGTGGAAACAGATACTGATGTTTATTTGTCCAACGATATTTGTTCGTTTGCTAATGATGTTTGTCCAAGAGAGAGAGAAACAGAGAGGCCGAAAGAACGAATGGAAGAGGTGGAAAGAAAGAAAGAGAGAAACAAAGAAAGCAAATAGATGGGAGGGAGGGGGGAAGGAAGGAAGGAAGGGAGAGGGAGAGAGAAAAGGTGTAGGAGCCGCACAATGTGTGAGAGAGCCTCAGTGTGGCCACCCCTGCTCTAAGTTGCGGTGCCTTGTGAGCAAAAATTCTACTTTGTGAGCTGCTGGCATTAAAGTTGTGAGCGAGTGATTTGGCTGCTGCATCAATTAGTTGGCCCTGGAGCCATCCTTCCCGAGTGAAGCCAAAAATGTGTAAGCCGGAGACTCAAAAACTGTGAGCTCACTAACTCAGCTTAAAGGGAACACTGGCTGCAATGTACGGTTGCCAACTTCTAGGTGGGTATAATAATAATTAAAACCCCCCACAAGGACCGTGGAATTATAACTAGGGAAAGTTCAGTACTTTCAATATTTTATTATTATAGTGCATGTGTCTCTACAACAGTAGGTGTCTTAATCGCAGTCGACAGTTCTCTTTGTCAGAGCTGGGTATCTCGAAAACTTATGCTGCGATAAAGTCTGTTAGTCTTAAAGGTGCTACTGGGCAGGAGGCACTCGAACACTGAACCTTGGCACGACCATTTCAGCTGCAGAAGAAGAAGAGAAGATTTGATTTATACCCAGCCCTTCACTGCCCGAAGGAGTCTCAGAGCGGCTTACCATCTCCTTTCCCTTCCCCTCACCACAACAGACACCCTGTGAGGTAGGTGGGGCTGAGGGAGCTCTCTTGAGAACTGCCCTTGAGAGAAAAGCTCTGAGAGAATTTGTGACTGACCCAAGGTCACACCAGCAGCTGCGTGTGAAGCGGTGGGGAATCAAGCCCGGTTCTCCCAGATTAGAGTCTGCACTCTTAACCGCACCAAACTGGGTCTCACTCTCCCCTACCTGAAAAATAAAGGGCGGTTAAGAGAACACGTTAAAGAAATTAAAACGCACAGAGAGCAGATAAATTTGTCTCCCAGAATACTAGAACTTGGGTTTACCCAATAAAATTGTTTGCAAGTCAAAATGGGCTCCCTTCCTTGGTTGTTGAAGGGAAGGGGGAAATGTATGCTTTCAAAGGACAAGTCTTTTCTCCTAAAAAATGCCAACAGCAAAGCCCTGATTTGAACACCAGAAATGAGTGGAGGTTCAAGGGTTAACACTCCTTTCCTTCCTTGCACTGCCCTGAGGAAAACTGAGGCAGCAAGAGTCTGCAACTGATCTTTTATGGACAGAATCCTCCTGAGCCACTCTGGGACCTGAAATTAACGTGTGAGTAGAATCTAGGGTTGTCAGGTGGTGGCTGGAGATCTCCTGGGATTACGACTGATCTCCAAGCGACAGAGATCAGTTCCCGTGGAGAAAATGGCCGCTCTGGAAGGAAGACTATGGCATTATACCCCATTGAAGTCCCTCCTCTCCCCAAACCCCTCTCCCCAGGCTCCCCCCTCCCCCGCAAATCTCTGTTTCCCAACTCAAAGCTAGTTCTTCTAATTCGAGTTCTTCTAACCACGATTCTTCTAATTTGAATTTGCTTGCACAAATTATGCGCTGTCATCAAAGTGGCAAGCGATCCTCAACGGTGTATGGAGGGGTTTCAAAATGTGAGGGCACAGTTTCTATCCCCAGCATCTCCAGTTAAATGAATCAGCAGGCGTGAGACTTCCTTGGAAAGTTGCTGTTGATTTAAGGTTGCCAGCTCTGGGTTGGAGAATTCCTGGAGATTTGGGGGTGGAGTCTGGGGAGGCGGGAGACCTCAGCTGTGTACAATGCCATAGACTCCACCCTCCAAAGCAGCCATTTCCTCCAGTGGAACTGATCTCGGTCGTCTGGGGATGTAATTCTGGGACATCTCCAAGATGGCTACCCTGTTGTGGTCAAAGTAGACAGTACCCTAGGAGATTGGATTTATACCCCACCCTTCATTTTCCCAAAGGAGTCTCAGAGCGGCTTCCAATCTCCTTTCCCTCCCCCTCCCCCCAACAGACACCCTGTGAGGTAGGTGGGGCTGAGAGAGCTCTCCTGAGGACTGCTCCTGAGAGAACAGCTCTGAAAGAACCCTACCACATAGGGTTGTTTTGAGGACCCCATGATGTTTTGTGCTTTCAATGCCAATAAAGGTTTGTCGTTGTTGTGAGGAAAAAATGGAGGAGAGGAAAATGACGGGCGCCGTAATGGGGAGAAAGCCCAGGTGTGAATGACGTAAATAATAAATAAATGTTGTTTATTGCCTTAACATTCAGACAGCAAGAATTAAGATACAGGATATTTTTAAAAAAACAAACAAACAAAAACAAAACATATGCACCCAAGACAAATTTTAAAAGGAAACTCTGAGATTAAAAAAACACCAAGAAGGGTTTTCAGATGCCGATATCTTGCTGCTTTTGCGCAGAATTCCGTTGCGGGGTGTCTTCACCGATGGCGTAAACGAGTGTGTGGCGTTGCCCACTCTTCTTGAACCCCAAATCGTTCCCTGATCACTTGGACACATCCATTAATCCCTTCAAGTGACCTTCAATGGCCGATCTGTGCTGCGGTCTTTCGGCACGAGGAATGGCTCCAGGGGGACTTTAGGCCTTTGCAGCACTCAAGTTTGCCGAACGATCAAAACCGAGGGGCCCCAAGTTTGCGGGCACAGCAATAGGGGGTGGTGGGAGGATCAAAGCAACCTATCACCTGTCAAGCTAGTTTGCCCAAGCGGGTACACACGTGGATGGGCAAAGAGCCACACTCATGGGAGAGCACCTCTCCACAAAGGTCGTCCTGAAGAAATTGGCCCAGATGTTGTTGTGGCCCAGAGTCATTCGGGGGGTGGGGGGGAGCCCTATTTCATCGCCCTGAAGAGGACTTCCAACTTCAGGGCCTTGGAGAGGTCTCCGTGTGCCCGTAGTTTCCCAGAGACATAGGCGTTCAGGGGGTTGAGCTCGCCTGAGATTAAGGGCCCCAGGTCACACTCTGCCATCTCCAGCACCACGTCTGGAGGGTGGTCTGGCAGCCCGCGGCCGGTTTCCCCGTGGCCTGCAGAAGGAAGGAGAGAAAGATCAGGGTCTTGCACAACAGAGGTCCCCCAGTCTTTCTGAGTCTGCGGCAGCGTTGGAATTCTGACACACAGTGCTGGGCGCAAGCACAAAATGGCCGCCGTGGAGGGCGGAGCCAAACACATAGACAGAGAGGAAGCCCACGTGTGGGGACAAGAGGAGTAATTTTTAAAAAATACACTTGGAAAGAGCGGGGTGAGAGAGGGCAGAACCAGCGCTATGGTGGTAGCTGTTCCTGCGACGTTACATTAATCTGCACAGCCAATCAGATCTCCAGTGGCCAATCAGAAGCCCCACTGGGCAGAAGCCCCACCGGACCCCGCCCACTTTCTAAAAACTGATGGTGTAACCCACCTGGAGGCTAGCAACCCTACAAAAGTCTTTCTGGAACAGAAATGTTCTTTGTTCTCCTCCCGCAGGCCTCACCCTGTGGGCATGGGAATTCCGCACAGGCAGGGCTCATTTCGTAGTAGGAGCTCCTTTGCATATTAGGCCACACACCCCTAATGTAGCCAATCCTCCAAGAGCTTACAGAACTCTTCTTACAGGGGCTACTGTAAGCTCTTGGAGGATTGGCTACATCAGGAGTGTGTCGCCTAATATGCAGAGGAGCTCCTGCTACGAAATGTGCACAGGTCTCTCTGCGAATCCTGCCTCATATAAGGCAGAAGGGTCCACTGCATTGATTTCAAGACTTGCCCAGCTAGATTCAAATCCAGAAGCGCCTCAGAAACCACAAGATTTTCGGGCTAAATGCTAACGAAGGGAGCTTTGACTCCCGAACGCTTACTCCCCCCAAATCTTGGTGGTTTAATCTGCCAGTTAGGAGCGCAGACTCTAAACTGGGAGAACCGGGTTTGATTCCCCACTCCACATGCAGCTGCTGGCGTGACCTTGGGTCAGTCATGTGTTCTCTCAGAGCTGTTCTCTCAAGGGCAGTTCTCGAAAGAGTTATGTCAGCCCCATCTACCTCATAGGGTGTCTGTTGTGGGGAGGGGAAGGGAAAGGAGATTGTAAACCGCTCTGAGACTCCTTTGGGTAGTGAAGCGTGGGATATAAATCCAATCTCTTCTTCTTCTTCGTTGGTGGTTTAATCTGCTCAGCCAATCAGGTGCGGCCGATCCTGGAAACAGTGATTCCCAGGTTTGAGGGGCATAAACGACTGAGAAGGTGCTACTGGACTCGAATCTGTCTCTTTTACAGCAGACTGACATGGCTACCCTCCTGAAACTACCCTCATGGAGGACTTGGATAAAGTGATACAGGAGAAGAGGACCTTCTGGTACTGCAGGTCCAAACCCTTAGAGCTTTCCAGGCATGCGTTTCCGCTCATCTGGGAGCACTGGTTGCTTCCAAGCAGCCAATGGCATCATTTCTTACGGATCAAATCAACTGACCTGTGGAGAGATCGATGTAATAGGTGTTCTGCTCTCCACTTGGCAGCAGAATGTTGAACTGGTAGCAGGCTCGGACTTGGTTCACTAAGGACTCGGACAAGTGTTCATCCACCGTTCGCAAGAACACCTCAGGATCAAAGTGCTTCCGGATGTCCTGGACCATGATCCTGTTGGTAGGGGCAGAAGGCCCAGTTTCGCTCTGTACCTCCATACGTTCCACTGAGGGGGGAGAAAAGGTCAAGATCTTTTAAGCAGTCAGAGGAAGCAACAACAACAACAACAACAAAACCCGTGAAGAAACGTTTGAAGGCAACCTGATCTTGACTGATTCCCAGGTTCAAGGGGCATAAACAATCAGGAACCAGGGACTCTGCTGAATTCAGGGACGGCTGGAAACAGTGATTCCCAGGTTTAAGGGATAAACAATCAGGAATCTTTGGCACTGTTGAATTCAGGGACTCCTGGAAAGAGTGATTCCCAGATTTGAGGGCATAAACAATCAGGCATCAGGGATTTTGTTGAATCCAGAATCTCCTGGAAACAGTGATTCCCAGGGCTGAGGGGCATAAACAATCAGGAATCTTTGACACTATTAAATTCGGGGACTCCAGAGAGTCCTGGAAAGAGTGACACCCCCCCCCCCATTTGAGGGCAAAAACAATCAGGAATCAGAGATTTTGTTGAATTCAGAGTCGCCTAGAAACAGTGATTCCTAGATTTGAGGGCATAAACAATCAGGGATTTTGTTCAATTCAGAGTCTCCTGGAAACAGCGATTCCCAGGTTTGAGGGCCTTAAACAATCAGGAATGTTTGACACTGCTGAATTCAGAGACTCCTGGAAACGGTTTCCAGGTTGAAGGGGATAAACAATCAGGAACTCGGGACTTTGTGGAATTCAGAGACTCCTGGAAATAGTGATTCCCAGGTTGGAGAGGCACAAAAAATCAGGAATTGAGGACTTTGTTGAATTCAGGGACTTCTGGCAAAAGCAACCAATGACACATTCTGTTCACTGCTTTGTTTCAACTGTGTGATGTTCTCTTACTAGACTTATGAAGCTCCATTATACCAAGTCCAACGTCACATTGTTTACTCTTCCTGGTGACAGCTCTTCATCTCTCCTGAGCTCCTTTTAACTGGGGACTGAACTGTTCCATGTGCAAAATATGTGCTCAGCTGCTGAGTTACAGCCAATCCGGTTTGGCCAAAACTGTGGGAAACTGCCCATACCATATTTATTGCCCACCCCTTCCTAAAAGAAGCAGAGGGCGGCAGATACGATTCTCCCTTCCTCCGTTTGGTCCTCACTACAACCCTGCAAGGTAGGGTCAGCTGAGAGACAGCAACTGGCCCAGGGTCGAACCAGTGAATTTTGTGGTATAGTTGGGGGACCTGAACCTAGTTCTCCACAGTCACAGTATCTACCACGCTGGCCGTCCATCCCAACGCCCCCTGAGATGACAAAACCCAGATGGCGGATGGAGGAATTTACCTTGCGCTCGGATCTCATCCTTTCCAGAGACAACTATATGCTTTCTTTCTCCCCAAAGCGAACATGAGGTGGCACCACGTGAGGAAAGGGAAGTAGTTTCTTCGCGCAACACATTATTAACTTCTGGAACAGAGTGTGACAAGATTGGGGAAGGCTCACAGATTCAGGCAACTGTAAGAAAAGGATTAGGCCAAAGGTCCCCAACTTTTCGCCGCTTGTGGGCGTCTTTGGAAGCCTGATATAGTGGGGGGGGGGGCAGCCACAGAATGGTTGCCACAAAATGGCTGCCACAGATGGCCACTAACCACACAGTGGAAATTCTTGTGCTGTAGAGGCAACTGCCACCAAAGCAATGTTGTTTTAAAAATCTGCCAATCAAATCTCCAATGGCCAATCAGAAGCCTTGTTTGGCAGAAGCCCCACCTTACCCTGGGACTCCTGGTTTAGAAGCTAAACTAGGCACTTCAAGCAGGAAATGAGCAAACTTGGGGGAGGAGTGGGCTTGTGTTTTGCCACACTGGAGATTAGCCAAATTCATGGGGTTTAGATAGCTAAGAAGAGAGCTTCCACTGTCAGGGGAAGTCTACCTCAGTTCACCCACTGCCAGGGAAACGGGGATTTTTATTTCTTGTTTTGGTCAGGCTTAGCTTATCGACGGACAATCACCTGTCTCGAGAGGTCCCTTGGGGCTGGTCCCTCCAGTGGCTAAGCCCTTGCCAAAGAAGTGAAGGGCCAGCTGCTGAAAGGTGCTATCCAGCCCTTGCATCCCAGCCACGGAACTCATCCTATGAGAAGCTCCCGCCACTGTCTCGGGGGGGACCTGCAGCACGGACTCCAGTATCAGTTCCATGCGGTCCACCTCGAGGCCCCACGACTTGGTGACGTCATTGATTTCCAGCTAGAAATGAGGGAGGACAAAACAAACACAATAGACAGACTGCCCTAAGTACTGGGTGTTTGGGTCTTCTTGATGATGAGCGGAAGCTATTGGTTCTCAGAACTGTTGCTTCAGCTGGCAGAAGTGATTAACTTGCAGCAGCTGCGAACTGTTGTCTAAAGTGGTTGACAGCCTGCAATGTAGAGATCTGTCCTGGTAACAGCTTTCTGTTGGCTCAGTGGCTTTTCTTTCTGCACTGAGAACTTCAGCCCCGCCAGAAAAAAGAGCAATTTGCCCCACAAGCCACAAAGAGCCTCGAGAACTAAGCACTGAGGCAACCCTTCCTGCCCTCCGCCTCACGATCTGCCCAAGTTCACGGAATCAGCATTGCTGTCAGACGGCCATCTAGCCTCTGCTTAAAAACCTCCCCAAAAAGGAGAGCCCACCACCTCCTGAAGAAGCCTGTTCCACTGAGGAACCACTCTAACCGTCAAGAAGTTCCTCACAGTGTTGACCATCAGGAGGGAACTTCCTGACAGTTACAGCAGTTACTCAATCCAGGGGCGGCTGCTTGTTCCAGTGGGCTCCCCCAAAGAAGAGGAGGGGGGTATCCAATTGCTCGGCCACCACCTGCAGGTCGTTACCAAGAGCTGGTCGCTAATCCTCAGCTTCTCCGTTTGGATCTCCCGCAGGTACTTCTTCAGCAGAATCTTGGTCATGACGTTCTGAGCGGTCATCCGCGTCGCCATGTTGAGGTCTTTCACCGTCATGACAGAAAGCACTGGATCGCAAACACGGAACTGGACGTCGGCGCCAACGGACACCAGAGCTCCATCTTGTGAGGACAGCTGCAGAGACCGGAAGAGCGAATACTGAACTATCGATCCAACGTTCGGGGTCGGAGCCAGTGTGGGGTACTGCTTGGACTCTTGGACTGGGATCTGGGAAACCTGGTTGCAGATCTGGGTTTAAATTCCCCCTCCTGTTGGGTGAAACTGCATTCGTTCAGCCATTTAGGAAAGAGATGACTAAAGGGGGACGCGGCAGAGGGTTATAAAATTACGCGTGGGGTGGAGAGAGCTGACGAAGAAAACTTTTTCTTCCTCTCCCCGAATACTAGAACTCAAAGGCATCCAGTGAAGCTGAGGGGCAGGAGGTTCAGGACAGGCAAAAGTAAATAGCACTTTACACAGAGAGTGATTAAAACTGTGGAATTCGCTACCAGAGGATGTAGTGATGGCCACAGGAATGAACGGCTTTAAAAGGGGATTATACAGATTCATGGAGGATAGATCTGCCAGTGGTTACTAGCCATGGTGACAGATGGGGAACTTCCACATTCAGAGGCACGAGCCCTCTGAATCCCAGAGCGAGGAGACAACGTCAAGCCTCTATTCCCTGTTGTCTGCCTTCCAGAGGAACTGGTTGGCCACTGTGCGGGACAGGAACCTGGACTAGATGGACCACTGGTCTGATCCAGCAGGGCTCTTCTGATGTTCTAATGAAGGCCTCGGCCTCTCTGCCCTGTTGTTGGCCCTCCAGAGGAACTGGTTGGCCCCTGTGGGACAGGATGCTGGACTAGAAGGACTATTAGTCTGATCCAGCAGGGTTATTCTTATGTTCTTATCAGGGGAAGGCCTCGGCCTCTCTGCCCTGTTGCTGGCCCTCCAGAGGAACTGGCTGGCCACTGTGTGAGACAGGATGCTGGACTAGATGGACCGTTGGTCTGACAACACAGTCAGAGATGTTTAAGTACTTGCAAGTTGCGTGTGGCTCAATTTTTTGAGCCTTGTTGTAACCCAATGCCCTCCAAAGAAGATGCAATGGTCCTGAGCTGACACGAGGGTTGCCAACCTCCAGGTGAGACCTGGAGATCTCTTGGAATCACAACCAACCTTCAAACTACGGAAATCAGTTCTCCTGGGGGGAGGGGGAATGGCTGCTTTGGAGGGCAGATTGTAGAACATCATGTCCCCACTGAGTTCTCTTTCCCCTCCAAATCCCATCCTCCTCAGACTCCGCCCTCAAAACCTCCAGGAATTTCTCACCCCTGGATGCCCATCTTTCTTTCCAAAACAGCAATGGCTCACCTTGCAGGGTGGAATGCTGAAGGCGTGGGTCCTCAAGTCCACGCGTTGCCATTGGTCGATGAAGGGGAGGAGCAAAACCAAGCCCGGCCCTTTGGGGGCTCGGATCCGCCCCAAACGGAACACAATGACTCGCTCATAGGTTGGGACAGTCTGGAGAGGAAGAAGGGCAAAAGGAAAGGCCAGGTGTGAACTCAAAGGAGGCCTTACGTGTTAAACCATTCATACCAAGGGCTGCCGACCTCTAGGTTGTTCACAAGCTCTCTCGTCGGCCTTGACTGACGAGAGAGATCGTGAGCGCATGTCAACGCTGAAGGTTTAATTGCTTAGGCTAGAGAAAATACTTGATCGTGACTGTCGACCTGATACTCTGCTAGTTTCCTTTACTGAAGAAGGGACCTAACCATTGAAACGTGGGAGTCCACCGGAATCCACGTCTCGTTTGTACTTTGGACCACTGTTCAGATTCCGTTTGTGGTTTGGACAGTGTGCCGGTTGTGATTAACTCAACCTTGGAATATTGTTCTTGGACTTTCCCCCTTTTAAAGGTTTTTTGTTAGGGGCCGCGGTGGTTCAGAAGTTAAGACGCTGAGCTGCAGACTGGAAGGTCAGTAGCTCGGCAGTTCGAGACCCGAGTGCCGCCTGAGAGAGTGAGCTTCCGTCTCTGGCCCCAGCTCCTGCCAACCTAGCAGTTCGAAAGCAAGAAATTGCAAGTAGATAAACAGGTACCACTTCGAAGGGAAGGTAACAGCATTCCGTGCGCTTCGGCGTTTAGTCATGTTGGCCACATGATCACGGAAAAGTATTCGGACAGCGTTGGCTCTTTGGCTTTGAAACGGAGATGAGCACCGACCCCTAGAGTCGGCTTCGACTGGGTTTCAAGCAAGGGAAATCTTTACTTAAGGGTTTTAGTATGTTTCACTGACCCAGGACTAGACTATTATAAATTTGGATTGACTATCGTATTGAGAATATCAGAAACAATTATGACAACATACATTTCAATTATAGTATTATTTTGTCTTCACTTTTGTAGCACTATATTTCACTGGGGACACTTCACAGGGAACTGACTGTTGCTTGCAATGAGTATGGGAGGCGAGACGTGCCCAGATCGCTCTGGAACCCAATAACAACTCCACTTCCCTGGGGCCAGTGTTCCCTCTAAGCTGAGTTAGCGTGAGCTAGCTCACAGTTTTTGGGCCACCGGCTCACATATTTTGTTGCAGCTCAGGAAGTATGGCTCCAGGGCAAACTCATTGATGCAGCAGCCAAATCGCATGCTCGCAACTTTAATGCCAGTAGCTCCGCAAAATAGAATTTTTGCTCACGAGACGCCACAGCTTAGAGGGAGCATCGAAGTGCTGGTTTCTGTCCATCATCAACCCGGATTCAGGCAGAGGCTGAAAGAGAGGCAGAGCGAAAGCCAGCCACCCGTCTCTGGATCGCCCCTTGAAATGTCCTTTTGACTTGTCTGTCCGCCACCTCTTACCTTCAGAATGAACCAGCCAGAAATCGGGAAGGTGAGGACGGTCAGCAGAAACACCAAGGCAATGACCGTCCGATGGCAGAGCCGTGAGAAGAACCCTTGGGGTGCGCCTGAGCAAAAAGAGATCAGAAGTAAAGAGAGAGCAGGGGTGGCCCCCAAACCGTCTTCCTAGCATCACAAAGCCCCCTCCCCCCCAAACTCACCATAAAAGATACCATCACTACAATTGATCTACCAGGTTCCTAATGCTTCGCTCATTGCACACAGAGGGATTAAAATGTGGAATTAGCCATGGTGACTAAAGAGAACCTCCATGTTCGGAGACAGTCAACCTCTGAATCCCAGCACCAGGAGACAACATCAGGGGAAGGCCTCAGCCTCTGTGCCCTGTTGTTGGCCCTCCAGAGGAACTGGTTCGCCACTGTGTGAGATGGGATGCTGGACTAGGTGGACCACTGCTCTGATCCAGCAGGGCTCTTCTGGTGTTCTTATGAAGGCCTCGGCCTCTATGCCCTGTTGTTGGCCCTCCAGAGGAACTGGCTGGCCTTTGTTTAAGTAAGGATGCTGGACTGGATGGACCACCGGTCTGATCCAGCAGAGATCTTCATATATTCTTATGAGAAGAAGAAGAGGAGATCTGATTTATACCCCGCCCTTCACTACCCGAAGGAGTCCCAGAGCAGCTTACAATCTCCTTCCTTTCCCCTCCCCACAACAGACACCCTGTGAGGTAGGTGGGGCTGAGAGAGCTCTCTCTCGAGGACTGCTCTTGAGAGAACAGCTCCGAAAGAACTTGTGACTGGCCCAAGGTCACGCCAGCAGCTGCGCATGGAGGTGTGGGGGATCAAACCCGGTTCTCCCAGATTAGAGTCCGCGCTCCTCACCACGACCCCAAACTGGCTCTCAAGCCACCAGACTCCACCGCCATTAAAACAGCATACAGGGAACATGGCCCCTAAAATTCTTCTGTCGTTCCAATACAAAATGTTCTTATTAATCCTGTTTTTTCTGGGCGTTTGAGGTAGAAATACCTGGCAAGTCATGAATCACAACAGCGCTTTCGTTGAGCATAATCCATTGCCAATGTCGAAAGCCGCCTGTCTTTGTGCCACCTCGCTATGCGTGCTGCTAGAGGTCGGACCCGTCAGCGGGCAAAAACCACGACGGGGTATTAAAACAAATCCATTATGTATTGGGGTGGGACGCACCACCCTCAGTGCATCACATAGGGTTAACCAGAGGCTCGAAGGAAAGGAACCGGTTGTAGCAGAACGGTCCCGCTGAGCTCCCAGAGAGCCGGAGCTCCGTAGAACGGAAGATCGGAGAACCCACAAAACGTGTTGGCCGGACAACTCAACCGAGACGGAAGCCTTCGGAGTTCCGTTTGACCGAGTTCCAAAGGACGGATGTTGCTACCACCTCCAACGCAGAACACACTGACTACCGTCTCTGGAAGATCCCACCTATGTTCTTCGAAGCTCCATACATTAAGGAACGAGTGGAGCTCCACACACACACAAAACCCTCGACCACTCTTACCGTGCAGACCCGCTACGGCTCGCTAGAACGGCTGCTGACGTGGTTCAGAGGGAATAATTCCACCAACATCTGTTTCCTCGGCAAGAATGACGAATCGATTGCCCTAATCCCAGCACATCAGGCCTGTAGCCAGGATTTTTTCGTTCGGGGGACACTGACATTTTTTAAGAGGGCCATTAAATTACAGATAATTAAAGTAATCTGCACGCCCGTCGTTTGTTTCTAGCCCTTCCTTTCAAGGGACAGGGCAGCAAGTTCTTAGGAAAAAAACAGCTCAAGAGGGCATTTTGTTGCCTTCAGAAGGCATTTAGATGCCTTTTGAGTTCCCTTCCACAGGGCTAGAAAGCTTAGAAAGGCACTCAAGAGTGCTGCTCACCCGAAACCCAAGTCCCAGATCTCCAAACCCGAAACCCAAGTCCCAGATCTCCTGCACCAAGGACATGCACAACGCCCTCTAGGAGTGCTCCAGAAAGGCAAATCAGACTTCACCCTTTCTGCTCCCATTTGACTGGCGCTGGGGTGGGCTGCCCCCCCCCCCCAATTGCAGGTTTGTGTAGGGGTATAAAAGCCTCCCCCCCACCCCTGAGAGTTGCTGCACAGTAGACAATGCAGGGAGTTGCTGTCGGAGTGGACAATGCAGCTCTGGATGAACTCACTGGGTCTGATGTGGTATCAGGCTGCTTTTTAAAGGCACCTTTTCCTAGCCTTGGTGCCCAAGATTCCTTAAGCTGGTAGTGGACAGATTGACTGTCCCAGAAAATGGCAAGGATGGAACGCCTTGGGGGTGATGGTAGTGGAAAGCAACATCGTCACACTCTACTTATGGTAACCCCAGTGGTATTTTGAAGGCAAGAGACGTTCAGAGGCAGTTTGCCATTGCCTGCCCCCGCCTCCCAACTGCTGGTATTCCTTGAAGGGCTCCCATCCAAGTACTAACCAGGGCCGATCCTGCTTAGCTTCCGAGATCTAACAAGATCAGGCTAGCCTGGGCCATCCAGGTCAAAGCCTTGGTTTGGTACCTTTATTTTATATTTTTATTTGATTTTTTAGTTATTCAGAATATTTATTAGCTGCCTTTCTTCCTACGGAGCTCAAGGCATCTTACGATATTAATAAAAGCACATCTAAAAACCCAAAATGTAAAATCACAATTTAGGATTGCTTTACTCAAATAGTGGTTGATTAAACACATGGAATTCACATGGAATTAAACACATGGAATTCACTGCCACAGGAGGTGGTGGCGGCTACAAGCATGGACGGCTTCAAGAGGGAACTGGATAAACATCTGGAGCAGAGGTCCATCAGTACAAGGTATAGATAGGAACTCTCGGTCTGGGGCAAGTGATGCTCTCTATTCTTGGTGCGGGAGGGGGGGGGAAAGTGGGAGAGCTTCTAGTGTCCTGGCCCCACGGGTGGACCTCCTGAGGGCACCTGGTGTTTTTGGCCACTGTGTGACAGAGTGTTGGACTGGATGGGCCATTGGCCCGATCCCACATTGGCTTCTCTTATGTTCTTGTGAAGTCCTAAATAAAACCGTCTTCAACTGCCTCCTAAAATTTGAAAGTGAGGAGCTTAGGCATACCTCCCTGTGGAATTTGTTCCATAGTTGTGGGGCTACCGCCAAAAAGGCCCTGTCTCCTGACCCCACCAAACGAGCATCTTTGATTGATGGGACAGCCGGAGGGGCCGCTCCCTGTGCTCTAAATTCCCTGGCAGAACATATTTATGTTTTAGAATCCACGTTAGCTATAAACGACCTCCCAATCAGTTAATTTCAGGAACGATCCAGTAGGTACGAAAGCAGGTAAGCTGACAAGCCCTGGACAGACTCCAAAACCCAACATGGAGTTTATGGATTCATCATGCCCCTAACATTGGAGGCAAACTTACCTATTCCAGTCCGTACTTCGTCCAGCGGGTCATATGTTGGCCCCGGCGAGAAAAGGCCTCTGTGCGATCCATTTAGCCAGGTGCCGGATTGCTGGAATCGGTCAAAATCTCCCAGAGGAACAACCTGGTACCCTGAGCGGCTGAACATCTTTCAGTCAACTTCCCAAGTCTCCGCGCTAAGGCCTCTTTGCTGAGTCTCCAAATCCTGCCCTTCTTTCGAATTAACTATAAAGGGTTTTGCATGTCTAACCTATTTTAAATTCTGGACGCAGAAGCATCAGGAACGAAAGGGTGTGTGTGTGTGTTATTTGCAATTTCTGATCTGAGCTGGTTTTTCTCCCACCACTGGCATTAAGAACTTCAGAACTGTCACCCCTGGGATCAATTCTTGGGGGTCTTTCAGGCGCCTCTTTTAGTGCCGCAGACTAACGCAGCTATCGCCCTTTGGTGCTCCTCCAAATAGTTTTTGTGGTTTGTGCTTTACCCTGTCTTCACATTACCCACAAAAGCCAGTTGGCACACCCAATCGTAGTTGCGTCAGTTCCCAGACTAGTCCAATCTTGTCAGATGTTGTCTGCTAAGCAGAGCTGGCCCTGGTTAGGACTCGCACGGGAGACCGCTAAGGAAGTCGAGGGTGGTGACAAAGAGACAGGCAATGGCAAACCATCCCTGTGCATCTCTTGCCTTGACCAGTACGGCCCACGCTAGCCCAGTCTCGCCAGCTCTCAGAAGCTAAGCAGGGTTGGCCCTGATCAGTAGTTGGAAGGGAGACCAGCAAGGAAGTCCAGGGTTGCTATGCAGAGACAGGTAAAAAGCAAACCACCTCTGAAGAAGAAGAAGAAGAAGAAGAAGAAGAAGAGGAGGAGACTGGATTTATACCCCGCCCTTCACGTGGAGTCTCAGAGCAGTTTACAAACTCCTTTCCTTTCCCCTCTCCACAACTAACACCCCTGTGAGGTAGGTGGGGCCGAGAGAGCTCTTTCCAGGACTGTCCTTGAGAGAACAGCTCTGACAGAACTATGGCTTCCCCAAGGTCATCCAGCAGCTGCAAGTGGAGGAGTGGGGAATCAGACTCGGTTCTTCCAGATCAGAGTCCGCGCACTTAACCGCTACACCAAACTGGCTCTCTCTGTTCGTCTCTTGCCTTGAAAAGCTGACAGGGTCGCCCTAAGTCAGCTGAGGGTTGATGGCAAAGATAAAAGGAAACACCCTGCCAGTGTATTCAAGACCACAACTTTCTGGCTCTGGTGAAAGGCTTAGATTAGAAGCTACCGCTGTCTCTACAGTAGCATTACTCCCTGCTATTATCCCTGATTTCCCGGCCTACTCAAAGATAATTCTCTCTGCCTCCCCTTTTTTCCAAGGATTGGAAGAGGCATCCCATTGCAACAACCGCTTTGCCTTTAAAGTCCCGTTTAAGGAAACAAAACAAAACAAAAAGCACTCTCGGCTTCCTTCAATTCCCCCAACCTTGGCCAATTAAGCCTCTGTTAGCTTGTAAATCCAGGCTAAGTTAGAACATGTTTGCTCGCTCACGCAGGGATGTGCAGAGAAGGCTGTTACACTTCCTGGTGGCGGCGTCCGGCTGCGTCTGGCCCTCAGCGACAGCAACCTGGTTCAGAGAGAGAAAGAGAAGGACGGTTGACGCTCCGTTTCAACGAGGGAGATCTGAGAGCGCTCCCTCTGCCTCAGGGAGGACTTTGGCACACGTAAAGAGCACGGATTCTGCACCTCCGTTTTGGAAAGGGAAGCAGCTGTCTGCGGAGGTTGTTCGCACATGCTGCGGGACAACACGGTTGTGGTTTTTCACGCCGAGAAAGGTTCACTCTGGTTGGGAAGAACAGCAGGCTGCTGTGTTTGTCCACTGCAGGGAGAAACCCATATGACATATTAGCATCATACTTTTGTTTAGGGGCAATTCAAAGTCAGAAGAAGAGGAGGAGGAGGAGACTGGATTTATACCCCACCCTTCACTACCCGAAGGAGTCTCAGAGCGGCTTACTAACTCCTTTCCCTTCCCCTTCCCACAACAGACACCCTGTGATGGAGGTGGGGCTGAGAGAGCTCTTTTGAGGACTGCTCTTGAGAGAACAGCTCTGAGAAGAGATTGGACTTACACCCCGAGAGAGAACAGATCTGCTCCATCTTCTACATGACAGCCCTTCAAATACTTGAAGACTGCAATCACGTCCCCTCTAAGCCTTCTCTTTCCCAGGTTAAACATCGTACAGCCTAACTTATTTTACAAGGTGACTGGGAGGACCTGGGCAAATCCAGCTATGCAAAGATGGAACAGATCATTCTGCGTGCCAACTTTTCACGAGCGCCAGCCTCCCAGGGGCCAAAAGCCAATCCGTTGGACCCTTGTGAGGTAGGTGAGGCTGAGAGAGCTCTTTCCAGAACTGCTCATGAGAGAACAGCTCTGAGAGAACTGGTGACTGACCCAAGGTCACACCAGTAGCTGCAAGTGGAGGAGTGGGGAATCAAACCCGTGGAACCCGGAATGGGGAATCACTACGCCAAACCGGCTCTCAAGGTTGTGGGCTAGCTTTGGAGTTCCACAGAGCTCTCTGGCAGGGGAAATAGGACACAAAAACTCTGTGCGCGTGTGACAATAAAGGGCATGGTGTTGGTGAAAGACATCCTGTCCTCTTTATCACCCTACAGGGGACAGTGGGACTGACCCCTTAGGAGGTATGCATACGCTTGTGACCTACAAATGTGCATTTACCTGGGCAGAAATCCCCTTAAATTAAGTGCAATTTAAAGCCAATTTATACAATCCACCCAATCAATGTTTTGATATTTTTACTGCATGTTTTGCATACAAATAGCTCCTCAAAAACTCCGTTCATGTAGAAAACAGAGGTATCGGGAAGCAGTTGCCAGCCTAGCTCAGCCTGAAAGTGGAGACTGAAACGGTTCCAAAAACAAAGTAACTCCCTGCATGGAGACATCTAGGACATCAGGAAACAGTTATGGGCCTTACTGTTCAAGCCAAGACTGATATGGTTCCATAAATAAACCAACTCTCTGCATGTAGAAAACTGGATCATCAGGAAGACATCTTTAATCTAATACTACCTTCAGGACCAGATTGAAATAGTTAAACTAGCAAACTCCCTGCATGTAGAAAAGCAGGACACCAAGAAGCAGTCAACAGTCTAGCTTGGCCTACGGGATGAGACTAAAATAGTTCTTCAGACAAAGACAGTCCCTGCTTGTAGAGACCTTGGGCACTAGGAAGTGGATAGCAGCCTAGTACAGCCTTCAGGCCAAGACTGAAATAGTTCCACCAACTCCCTGCATGGAGAAAACTAAGACATCAGGAAGCAGTTGACACCTAGCTCAGTCTTTAGCCTGAGGCTGAAATAGTCCCATAAACAAAGAAACTCCCTGCATTGAGAAAGCTGGACTATCAAGAAGCAGTCAAAGGCCTAGGTCAGCTTTCAGGCTGAGAATGAAATAGTTCCTCAAACAAAGAAGTTCCCTGCATGCAGAAAACTGGAATGCCAGGCAGCAGTCAATAACCTAGGTTAGCTTTCAGGCTGACGCTGAAATAGTTTCACAAACAAAATCTTTGAATATAGAAAACTGGAATATCAGGAAACAGTGGACAGCCTAGGCCAGCTTTCAGACTGAGAATGAAATAATTCCTCAAAGACAGAAATCCCCTGCATGTAGAAAACTGGTCTTTTGAGAAGCAGTTAATGGCCTAGGTCAGCTTTACAGATGAGACTGAAATAGTTTCACAAGCAAACTCCCTGCATGTAGAAAACTGGACTATCAGGAATAAGTCAATAGCCGAGGTCCACGTTAGAGACGAGACTGAAATAGTTTCACAAGCAAACTCCCTGCATGTAGAAAACTGGACTCTCAGAAAGCAGTCAACAACCTAGGCCAGCTTTAGGGCTGAGACTGAAATAGTTCCTCAAACCCAGAAACTCCCTGCAGGGAGAAAACTCGACAGCATTCCAGATGAGATTGGAATATAGATCCACAAAGAAACTCCTTGCATGGAGAAAACTAGAATATCAGGAAGCAGTTAGATACTAAACCATCTTTCAGGCTGCAACTGAAAGCATTCCCCAAACAAACTCCCTGCACGCAGAAATCTAGACCACCAGGAATCAATCACCAGCCTAGACTCTCTTTTGGACTGAGAGACCAACTGCTTCGCCGATGAACTAATTTCCTACCCACTGAAAACGAGCACAGCTTGCAATGCTCCCTCTAAGCTTTGGCGTCTTGTGAGCAAAAACTCTACTTTGTGAGCTACTGGAATTAAAGTTGTGAGCAGGCGATTTGGCTTTGGCATAAATTAGTTTGCTCTGGAGCCATCTTTCCTGAGCTAAGACAAAATGTGTGAGCCAGAGGCTAAAAAACTGTGGGCTAGCTCACACTAACTCAGCTTAGAGGGAACACTGGCAAATATTCTCCTTTGTGAAGCTACCGGCATTAAAGTTGGGAGCGAGTGATTTGGCTGCTGCATAGGTTCATTTGCTTATTAAAGAAGTAGGGCATTAAAGTTGGGAGCGAGCGATTTGGCTGCTGCATATGTTCATTTGCTCATTAAAGTTGTGAGCGAGCGATTTGGCTATGGCATAAATTAGTTTGCTCTGGAGCCCTCCTTCCTGAGCTAAGACAAAAACGTGTGAGCCGGAGGCTAAAAAACTGAGCTAGCCCACTCACTCAGCTTAGACGGAACACTGCTCGAGAGACTTGAGAGGTGGGAGGCCTGTTTCTCCGCCAAGCACGCCCCTCCCACTTTTGCCCTGACACCCTAGCTTTCTCCTTGCAAGGATTTTTTTTCAAAGGAAGGGGGGCGTGCCACCGAAGACTGCTGCAACTGCCCCTGCCCAGCCTGAAACGGTGCAACGCAGGGGGAACTGTCCGCTTTGGTTCCTGCGAAAAATGACCTTTGCACCCGAGTAAACACGCCCGGAGATCGGGTTGCACGAACGGCCAGAAGGGGGAAGCGATACGCGCAATCCTCGGGTCCGAGTCGACTCCTCCTCCTGGTGGCCGACGGAGCAAATCCGTTGCAAGCTTGGGCGACGCGCTCCCCGACGCCCCTCCTTCCGTCGTTTCCGTCACCAGCCGAAAATGAAACTGATCTGCTTCAGCTGCCCCCGAGTTTCGGTCGTTTTTCTCCCGCCGTCCGGAATTGCATTCGAAAAAAAAAAAACCATTCGTTTCTGGGCTGCGGCGTTAACGGAATCCGCTCGCCATGCAGGTAATTCACCCGAGATCTCCTTTTCCCGTTTCTTGCCTTGTGCGTAATTGCCATTCTTTCAGGGAGCTGGGCATCATTCAGACGTGACGGTGTGAGACACGGGTGTGCCGTCCCGTGTTAAGTCGCAGGAGGCCAAGTTGTGGGGAGATCCGTGGCCAGATTTTTCCGGGGGTGGGGGCCGCTACCTTAGGCTATGCTACCAAACAGAACAGTGGTACTTTAACTACGGTTGCCAGCTCTTGAGTTAGGAAATACCCGGAGATTTGAAGGAGGGGGTGGTGGAGCCTAGGCAGGCTGGGGTTTGGGGAGGGGAGTGACCCCAGCAGGGTATAATGCTTTACAGTCCACCCTCCAAAGCAGTCGTTTCCTCCAGGAGAACTGATCTTGGTGGTCTGGAGAGCAATTGTAACAGCAGGAGATCTCCAGGTGCCACCTGGAGGTTGGCAACTGTATGACCACCAAGATTATTCCAGCATTGAGATGGATTCAGGTTGGGTAGCCATTTTGGTCTTGGGCAACGGAACAAACTTCGAGGCCAGGGGTGCCTTTAAGACCAACAAAGTTTTATTCAAGGTGCGAGCTTTCGTGTGCATGCACACTTCTTCAGATACAGTGGAACAGAAACTCCTCAACCATTACTTATTTGGGGTGGGGTTTAAGGGCCATTTTGTGTCAAGATGCATTAGCCCTGGGTGATTATAGCTTAGACTGGATGTAAGAAAAATCTGTGAATGGCAGTAAATTAGCATATAAATATGAGAATTAACAAACAGATGTGGGACAAGAGGTTTGAGTCTAGTGGCACCTTCAAGACAAATAAAGTTCAGTTCTGGGTATAAGTGAGTACTGAGAGACTTAGTATGGACACGGCTTCAGATTCATTGGAAAGGATGCTGTTAGTTATCTCCATGCATGAGAGAAGACAGATGGAGCATCACAATAGGTTCTCCGTTAATTACTCTCAGCTCTCCATAATTAAGAAGGGTACCTTTACACATCGATCTCCAATTCTGATATATTTATTTGCTTCACTGTGTTCCCACCCCCCCCCCCCCCCGGGGATTAAATCCAAACAAATAGTGACCATATAAACTAAGCTTGTTATTTCTGTTTGGTCCTTCCATCTGTTAAATGTCTTCATTATTATACTATATACTAATTTGCAGCTCACCCTCTAGCTATATATATGGACTGGTAACTTCCACTTTAATGTATCTGAAGAAGTGCGCTTGCACACAGAAGCTTATACCTTGAATAAAACTTTCTTGGTCTTAAAGGTGCCCCTGGCCTGAGTAAGGCAGCTTCATTTGTCTGTGTGTCTCCCCCCCCCCCCCCAAATTACTTTTATATATAGTCTAAGTTTTCAAAACAATTTTTTCTAAGAACACTGAATAGTTTAATATTTGTAGATGCTTAGATGTTATATTGAAAACGATTTCAAAGCTTAGCTGGGAAAATATTTTTACTGAAATGCTTCTAAATGTTTTAAGACAGGACAACTTAGCGGCTCGATGCTTCCCTTAATGTAATTTAAAGTTTAAGGGTGTGAGACTTCTGCTCAAAGTAGTCAAGGATCAGATCTTTGTTGATGAAACACAGTTCTTTATTTCCAATCTCTACATTGGTACAGCTTCTCGGATTATTGTCAGAGATAACGCATATGACAGAAGCAGGTCTATTATACCTTTCTAAGCAGTTTGAATTACCCATAGGTAGCCAATCACTACACGGGAAAAACGGCGGGCAAAACGGGGCTCTGGCCGTTTGCTTCCCACAGGAAAGAAAGTGAGGTGTCAAGTTGTAAATTTCCCTTTCCAAACCAGACCCTTCAGATGTTACCATTTCACATAACAATCAATGGCCTCGAGGCTTTCGCACGTTGATAAGAGATGAGACTCGTCCTCCCTTGGAGTCCCAGCCGGGGCGAATGGAATGCGGAGGCAGGAGTGTGAGAGGCCCATTGTTCCCATACTTTGAAGTTGTCCTCCTCCCGCTCTGACAGTTACACAGACCAGGCCTGGTCAGGGTCATAAACCTGGGGTCCCATATTCTACATACATACTGGCCCAACTGAGGGTTTACCTAGGGGGGGGCATTGCATGACAGGTAAGAAGGAAGCAGCATACATACATGCATTGCAATATGAATATAGTATGGCATACAGACATGACAGTGAAAAGCACAGCAAGAAAACATAATACATAGCTGCAAGCAATAGAAATACTTTGTCTGAATCAGCAGATTCTGACAAAGGGGGGGGGAAATTAACGTCTGGAGGTCTGCGAATGTACTTGTTTCTGCATGCCTGAGAAATGAGGTGTTCATCTTGTGCGTTCGCGCTGATGCTTGTGAGTTTTGTCCGTATTTCCCGCTCTTCTTTCTAGAGCGAGGTTTCTTGGCTGCCGAAGGTGTGTCTGCAGCTTTGATGGGTTTTTTTCATTATCTAAATAGATCATTCACCATCCTGGCATTTAATGTGCTCTTCTTTGATAACTGTGTTTTTTTCAAATCTCATTCCGGTTTGTTTGAGTCACTTGATTCGGCTCTTGGTGTTTGTTACTCATAAACGGTTTCAGTCTGGGAGGGAAAAGATAAGTTGTGATTTCAAAACAGCTTGGGCCGTCTCTTTATTTGAGTTGCCAAAATCCAGGTGGTGATGTTGAACCATGGGGGCAGGATTTCCAAGGAGTTAATTTTACTCTGTTTAATATTGGCGGTGAGCAGGGGTCATTTCGTAGAAAAAGAGGTGCAGGAGCTCATTACCATAACTCATTTGCATATGCCACACCCCCTAACATACCAGAAGTGTGTCAGAAGGCAACACCCACCACTCAGGCTCCACTCTACAGATGAGTGAAACTGACCTGCTCTTCCTCCATTCCCTTCCCCATCCAATACTTTGTGCAATAAAAATAAGCGTAAAGAACACACCCTCATTCTCTTCCTGCTCCCTTGAAACCACCAGGTTTCAAGTAGACTTGAGATACCCAGGACATGTGCACCACCCATCCCTTTCCCTTCCCCTCACCACAACAAGACACCTGTGAGGTAGGTGGGGCTGAGAGAGCTCTTTTGAAAACTGCTCATGAGAGAACAGCTCTGAGAGAACTTGTGACTGGCCCAAGGTCACACCAGCAGCTGCATGTGGAGGAGTGGGGAATCAAACCCGGTTCTCCCAGATTAGAGTCCAACTCCTGACCACTACACCAAACTGATGGGGTGGAAGCTGCTGAAGGGTTGGTGAAATTTCTCCAGTACTTATGTGCCATGTGCCCAGATAAAAAATGGTATACTTAGAAAATTTATATGCCACCTTGAGCAAGTCTCTGGAAAAGCAGCACACAGTCATAAAAGGAACAATGATAAAATTATCAATATTAAAACAAAACATTAAAAACAATAAAGACCCTAGCAGGGTTTTCTCCAGGGCGCTGTATCTCTGCACTGCTCGGGGAAGCCGAGGAGGGGGCGGGGCTTAGTCATGTGCCCGCCTCCTGGGCTCCTCACTCCCGGAGCTGCGCTCCTGTGTGCTCCCGCTCCAACGGACCCCTAGCGGTGAGGCTTGCTTTTGCTCGACTTTGGAAGCAGGGCCTAGCCCCAGATATATGGAACTGGATGGTGAAAAATCCAGGGGATCTGTGTTAGTTTGAGGCTTGTGTATTTGCAAAAGAGGAAGCTGCGTGATTCAATTTGACGCTATATGGAGTTCTGTATGGATTATGTAACTTTTATAGCTTAAGATGGGTAGCCGTGTTTGTCTGTCTGTAGCCGTGGAAAAGAGCCAGGAGCACCTTAAAGACTCACAAAAGGTATGGCAGAGCTTTCCTGAGTCACTGCTCACTTCTTCAGATAACCAAAATGGGTGGCCGCGTTAGTCTGTAAGTCCAGTAAGCACTTTGAAGACCAACAAAATTTGTGGCAGGGTAGGGGCTTTAGTGAGTCACTGCTCACGAAAGCGCATACCCTGTCACAGATTTTGTAAGTCTTTAAAGGGCTACTGGACTCTTGCTCTTTCATAATTTTTATAACTCCTTTATGGTTTGATTTGGTTTTGCTGTTGTTGAAACAATAACATTTAAAAAGACCCACCCCTCACACCACTCTTTGCGTCAAGCATGTTGAAAACTAATTTGAGAGCCAGTTTGGTGTAGCGGTTAAGAGCGCGGACTTTAATCTGGGAGAACCGGGTTTGATTCCTGGCTCCTCCACATGCAGCTGCTGGTGTGACCTTGGGTCAGTGATAAGTTCTTTCAGCTGTTCTCTCAAGAGCAGTCCTCGAAAGAGCTCTCTCAGCCGCATCTACCTCACAGGGTGTCTGTTGTGGGGAGGCCTTCCCTTCCTTTACCCACAGCACTCACTTTGTGGGGTGGGGGTGGGGCTGAGAGAGCTCTGAGGGAACCGTGACTGGCCCAAGGTCACCCAGCAGGCCTCATGTGTCTCAGAGCAGCTTACAATCTCCTTCCCTTCCTCTCCCCATACCCTGTGAGGAAGGTGGGGCTGAGAGAGCTCTTTTGAGAACTGCTCTTGAGAGAACAGCTCTGAGAGAACTGTGACTGGCCCAAGGTCACCCAGCAGGCCTCATGGGTCTCAGAGCGGTTTACAATCTCCTTTCCCTTCCTCTCCCCACAACAGACACCCTGTGAGGAAGGTGGGGCTGAGAGAGCTCTTTCGAGGACTGCTCTTGAGAGAATAGCTCTCAGAGAACTTGTGACTGACCCCAGGTCACCCAGCAGGCTTCATGGGCATGAGTGGGGAATCAAACCCAGTTTTCCCAGATTAGAGTCCGCCGCTCTTAACCACTACACCTTGGTAGGCTCTCTTGCAAGGAAGCCATGGATTGTCCTCCAGAGCAGGCTGGGCCGGTCCTCGGGTTTCAGACAGAATGGACCCACAGTTAAGGTATGAACGCTTCTATTTCCCTGGCGGTACCTGGAGTGGCACAGATGTGGGATGTCAGTGGCACACCAGTGGGCTGCCAGCAGCGATGTAGGATTTCCTGGGGGGGGGGGGGGGGGGGACTGAACTGGACAATTTGCCAGAAAATTTAAAAGAAAAAAAAATTAAATGACGTTAGCTGAATTTCAATAACGTTTGCCTTCCTTTTGCTAGCACACCCTGTGCGAATGCTGTGGTTTGTCAATGCTCAGTCTCCCACCTAACACGATCGGTTTGCAGCATGACAGCTACAGATAAACAGATGCTGGGGCGATCTCCTCAGATTTCGGAAGCTAAGTAGGGTCAGCCCTGGTTTGTACTTGGATGGGAGACCACCAAGGAAGTCCAGGGTTGCTACGCAGAGGCAGGCGATGGCAAACCACCTCTGTTTATCAGCCCTGACCTGGATGGCCCAGGCTAGTCTGAGCTCACCAGATCTCGGAAGCTAAGCAGGGTCAGCCCTGGTCAGTATTTGGATGGGAGACTTGCAAGGAAGCCCAGGGTTGCTACGCAGAGGCTGACAACGGCAAACCACCTCTGTTTGCCTCTGCCCTCACCTGGATGGCCCAGGCTAGTCTGATCTTGTCAGATCTTGGAAGCTAAGCGGTTTGGTCCAGAGAGGCGCTAACCTCTTCCTCTCTCATCCTCAGGGAACAGAGGAAGAATTCCGGTTCCTGTTGTGTGAGAAATGCCAGAGAGAACCCCAGAACCCCAAACTCCTCGCCTGCCTTCACACCCTCTGCTCCGAATGCTTCCAAGAATCCAAGCCCGTCGGCCACTGTCCCATCTGCCGGGTCTCGGTCCCCTCCCCGAAGGACAACCTCCTCTTCACCCACCTGCAGGCCAACCTGAACACCTTCCGGAAGATCGTGGCGGGGGAGGACTTGGCGTGTTCCCGTTGCAAGGAGGGAGCGGAGTTCTGGTGCTCCGAATGCAAGGAGTTCCTCTGCGTCCGGTGCCACGAGGCCCACCAGTGGTACCTGAAGCAGAAGAGCCACGAGGCCCAGCGGATCAGCGACGTGAAGGTCGGTTCCGCCGCCACGTTCCTGGCGGGGGCACGGAAGTCCTGCATCCTCTTCTGCTCCAGTCCGACACACAGTAACCAGAGTCAGACTGCAAGGTATGAAGCCGGGGGGGGGGGGGGGGGATTGCGGAAGGGGAAGCAGGCCGTTCGGGAAGTCTCTTGAGCTTGCCAACCTCCAGGTGGGGCCTGGAGATCTCCCACCATGACAGTTGAGCTTCAGGTGGCCAAGAGAGCCAGTTTGGTGTAGTGGTTAAGTGCGCGGACTCTAATCTGGGAGAACCGGGTTTGATTCCCCACTCCTCCACTTGCACCTGACTGGATGACCTTGGGCAAGCCATAGCTCTGTACCAGCTGTTCTCTCAAGGACAGTTCTGGAAAGAGCTCTCTCAGCCCCACCCACCTCACAGGGTGTCTGTTGTGGGGAGGGGAAGGGAAAAGGAGTTTGTAAGCCGCTCTGAGACTCCCAAGTGAGTGAAGGGCGGGGTATAAATCCAATCTCTTCTTCTTCTTCTTCAAGATCAGTTCCTCTGGAGAAAATGCCCGCTTTGGAGGGTGGGCTGTATGGCGGTATACCCATCCGAGGTCCCGCCCTTCCCCAAACCCCGCCTTTCCCAGACTCCACCCCCAAGATCTCTAGGTATTTCCATACCCCGAGCTGGCAACCCTACTCTGAGAGCCTACCTGGCCCCGCCTGCTTTCCCAAAACACTTGGCAGGCTCCAGGAAAGGTGTCAGTGGGCGCCCAGGGGCCCCACGTTGGGGACCCCCCGCCAAAGGGCCGGGGATACGGAATTGGGACACCACTGCCGCCGCGTTGTGTTTGGCACTGTCTCTTGTCTCGGCAGCCTCTATTGTCGCGAGTGCTGCGAGCCGCGGTGCTGTTCCTGCGCCCTGCTGGACAATGCCCACTCCACGTCCTTCCGCGACATTGGCAAGGAGATCCAGCAGCGGAAGGAAGAACTGGGCCGGATGAGCGAGGAGCTGCAGGAGAAGGAACACTGTTACGAGCAGACCCACGGCGAACTCCAGCAGCGGGTGCAGGAGATGGAGGCGGTGCGGAACGAGACCCGGGCGCTGATCCAGGAGAAGGTGGAGGAGATGGTCCGCCACCTCCGGGAGAAGGGGGACCAGCTCTTGGAGAAGGTGGACCAGCAGCTCCAGAAGGAACGCCAGGACTCCCGGGCGAAACTGCAGGCCATGGAGGGAGCTCTCCACCGGATGAAGACCGGCAAGCAGCTGGTGGAGAAGATGGCCAGCTTTGCCTCTGACCAGGAGGTGATGGACATGCACCCATTCATCAGGAAGTCGCTGGACGAGCTCAGGAAGGAACGCGTGCCGACGGCGGGGCTGAGGGTCCAGACGAGGAACTTTGCGGAGGTCAAAGACCAGCTCCAGGCTCTCTGTAAGAAAGTGATGGGGCAGAAAGGTGAGGCGCTGCCTGATGTCAGGCTCTTTGGCTCGCTCTGGGGACTTCTTAAGAACATCAGAAGGGCCCTGCTGGATCAGACTCAGTGGTCCATCTAGCCCAGCCTCCTGTCTCACACAGTGGCCAACCAGTTCCTCTGGAGGGCCAACAACAGGGCAGAGAGGCAGAGGCCTTCCTAAGAACATCAGAAGAGTCCTGCTGGATCAGACTAGAGTGGTCCATCTAGTCCAGCCTCCTGTCTCACACAGTGGCCCGCCAGTTCCTCTGGAGGGCCAACAACAGGGCAGAGAGGCTGCGGCCTTCCATAAGAACATAAGAAGAGGCCTGCTGAATTAGACCAGGTGTCCATCTAGTCCAGCCTCCTGTCTCACACAGGGACCAACCAGTTCCCCTGGAGGGCCAGCAACAGGGCAGAGAGGCAGAGGCCTTCATAAGAACATCAGAAGAGTCCTGCTGGATCAGACTAGAGTGGTCCATCTAGTCCAGCATCCTGTCTCACACAGTGATCAGCCAGTTCCTCTGGAGGGCCAACAACAGGGCATAGAAGCTGAGGCTTTCCCCTGATAAGAACATCAGAAGAGCCCTGCTGGCTCAGACTAGTGGTTGGTCATATGTTCTCATGAGATCCTGGAGGGCTTTTGCCAGGCAAAACAGACCATATTAACCTGGGTAGACCAAAGGGTCTGACGCTATAAATCAGTTTTACATCTTCTTTTCTTCCCATAGATCCTGCTGCTGCTAGCAGTGTACCTTCTACTTCTGCTGCGCTCAGCACGGTAAGGTGGTGGGAGTGGATGTGGGGGGTGACCCCCCCTCAAAAATGTTGAGGTTCAGAGTTGGCAGGGGTGGGCTTCGATGAGGACAAGGTTCCACAGAGTATCTCAGCGGCCAAGTATGGAACCCAAATGGCGAAATATGCTGGGAACGTCACTTCTATTATTCCCACTGGAAAAAAATGTGAGAAGATGCATAGATGCGTTCCTGGGTCATGTGCAGCTCCCATGCATTCCAATGGGGGTTTGCGCAGCCGTTCTTGGTGGGTTGGATGAAGTTGAGCAGCATCCAGTGGGCCGTGACGTATTTTATTTGAAATACTGTAACTCGGATTTTCTTCTGCACAGCATTTAGGGTGGTTTAAAGTCTAGAATGAAAGGGTCTCAGATGAAGCTCACAAGCCATCTTTGGGGAGGAAAAGACCAAATTGTGTAATCAAGACTTGGCCGAAAAATCATACCAAGCAGATGGCTTTAAAAATAAAAGTTGTGTGTGTGTGTGTTTACTCAGTATTTGTAGGCACCCGCACAACATATTCCGAAATCACATGATGGAAAATTAGTTCTCAGCTGAAGCTGATATTTCTTGCTTACCTTTCAAAGGACAAGTGAAGCTGGAATTCTGCAGTGCTTTAGTTTATTCACACTCTTCCCGATTCACACTAACTCAGCTTAGAGGGAACACAAGGTGGTTGTGAGTCTAAAGGGGAAGAGAGGAGAAAGATGAAAGCCACTTTGGTTCCTCACCTGGAATAAAGGCAGGGTATAAATGAATACATACGAACCATCGTGTTGAAGGAAGGGAGGAGATGGACCGGGGCCATAGCACAGGGTGTGTGGAGGTAATTTGGGTCCCTATATTTCCCGCCAGCTTAGTTAGGATCAGCGCTCACCTCCCTGATTTCCTTCGGCTTCTGGTTCATCGTCGAAAGAGCTGAGTTCAACCGTCTGTCAGTCCCTCCTGGGAGTAAAAGCTGTTTTAATTTCCACTTCTGTTTCCTTTTTGCATACAGGAAGCTCTGCATAATGAGGTTAACCACCCCAAAGCCCAGGGGTCGCAGATGCCCACGTCTACCCTCAGCACTGAAAAGAGTCCTCATGGATTCGTAAGTTCCTCGTGGGGGGATAACGAGCTTGTTTCTGTGTCCGTCTCCTGAGCACTTCATAGGAATGCGAGAGAAGCCATGTTGGATCAGGCCAGCGGCCCATCCGGTCCAGCACTCTGTGTCACCCAGTGGCCAAAACCCAGGTGCTACCAGGAGGTCCCCTAGTGGGGCCAGAACTCCAGAAGCCTCCCATTCTTGCCTCCCCGATGCACCCAAGAATACTGAGCATCATTGCCCCAGACATAAGAACATCAGAGAAGCCATGTTGGATCAGGCCAGTGGCCCCTCCAGTTCAGCACTCTGGGTCATACAGTGGCCAAAACCCAGGTGCCACCAGAAGGTCCACCAGCAGGGCCAGAACTCCAGAAGCCCTCCCACTTGGGTCAGTCACAGTTCTGTCCGAGCTGTTCTCTCAAGAGCCGTTCTCTCAGAGCTCTTTCAACCCCACCTACCTCATGGGGTGTCTGTTGTGGGGAGGAGAAGGGAAGGAGCTTGTAAGCCATTCTGAGTCTCCAAGTGAAGGGTGGGGTATGAATTCAACTCTTCTTCTTTGCCGTCTTTTTCTCCCCAGTGGGGATTGAAGTTTGTTTATGTAATTCTCCTCTCCTCCATTTTGATCCTCACAACAACCCTGTAAGGTAGGTTAGGCTGAGAGCGTGTGACAGGCCCAAGGTCACCCAGCGAGCTTCCGTGGCACGAGTGGGGGGGATTCGAACCTGGACCGCCAAGATACTAGTCTGACACACTTAACCACGACATCCCACTTGGCTCTCAATTAGAACTTGGGATGTGCAATTTGTCCTTAAGAGGGCCGGCATGCTGTAGCGGTTAAGAGTGCTGGACTAGTTTTTGTGGGTTGTACTAGGATCTGGGTTCAAATCCCTGCTCTGCCATGGAAGCTTGCCGGGTGTCCTTGAGCCAATCACACGCACTTGGCCTAGCCACTTCACAAGGTTGATGTGAGGCTAAAGGAGAAGAGAGGAGAAAAATGAATGCCGCTTTGGTTCCCCACCTGCAAGAAAGGCAGGGTGTAAATGAATAAATAAGAACAGCCATGTTGAAGGAAGGGAGGAGATGGACCGGGGCCATAGCACAGGGTGTGTGGAGGTAATTTGGGTCCCTATCTTTCCCGCCAGCTTAGTTAGGATCAGTGCTCACCTCCCCGATTTCCTTCGGCTTCTGGTTCATCGTCGAAAGAGCTGAGTTCAACTGTCTGTCAGTCCCTCCTGGGAGTAAAGACTGTTTTAATTTCCACTTCTGTTTCCTTTTTGCATACAGGAAGCTCCGCGTAATGAGGTTAACCACCCCAAAGCCCAGGGGTCGCAGATGCCCACGTATACCCTCAGCATTGAAAAGAGTCCTCATGGATTCGTAAGTTCCTCGTGGGGGGATAACGAGCTTGTTTCTGTGTCCATCTCCTTCTGGGCAGTTCATAGGAACGCGAGAGAAGCCATGTTGGATCAGGCCAGGGGCCCATCCAGTCCAGCACTCTGTGTCACCCAGTGGCCAAAACCCAAGGCCACCAGGAGGTCCACCAGTGGGGCCAGAACTCCAGAAGCCCTCCCACAGTTGCTCCCCCAAGCACCAAGAAGACAGAACACCACTGTTCCAGACATAAGATGATAAGAGGAGTGGCCCATCCCGGCCAACACTCTGTATCACACAGTGGCCAAAACCCAGGGGCCATCAGGAGGCCCAGCAGTGGAGCCAGAACTTCAGAAGCTCTCCCACTGTTGCCCTCCAAACACCAAGAAGACAGATCGGGGCCCTCCGGGACTTTTTACAGTTCTGCAGGGTCTGTAAGACAGAGCTACTCTTCAAGGTTTTTGGGTGAGGCAGCGGACATCAAATATCACCTGACCCCTCCTGTTACCATCTGTTATCATCTATCACAAGGTCTTCAATTTTTGAGGACTCTGAACAACAACCCACCTTGGTTTAGCCAAGGTTAGGGTATCTTAACATCTGGAATCCCTTTATGAGATTAACCCTGGAGAGCCAGTTTGGTATAGTGGTTAGGAGCGCAGACGCTAATCTGAGGAAACCGGGTTTGATTCCCCACTCTTCCACACGCAGCCACTGGCGTGACCTTGGGTCAGTCACAAGTTCTCTCAGAGCTGTTCTCTCACGAGCAGTTCTCGAAAGAGCCTCTCCTACCTCCCAGGGTGTCTGTTGTGGGGAGGCGAAGGAGAAGGGATGGTAATCCGCTCTGAGACTCCTCCGGGTAGTGAAAGGCGGGGCATAAATCCAATCTCCTCCTCCTCCTCTCCGCTTCTAACTGAATAATATTGGGACACCATGGAAATAGTTTGAAGTAGTTTGAACGTCATCATTTTAGGGGCTAAGGTTTTACAGTTTTTGTCTGATTTTATTGTTCTGTAACCAATGTTGTAACCCCCCCTGAGCCCGTTTGTGGGACGGACGCGATGGAAATTGAACCAAGTAAATAAATGACCTTCGGTACACAAAGTACGGACCATCTTCTCCTGTGTGTTCCTGCCCAGGAATTAAGAGCAACGGGAAAGGCCCTCCTAGCCGTCCCATCAATCAAAGAATCTAGTTTGGTGGGCACACAAGACAGGGCCTTTTCAGTGGCTGCCCCACCATTATGGAACAACGTCCCGGGAGAGGCGCGGCTGGCCCCTTCGCTGTCGATCTCTAGGAGTTCGTTTTAAGACCGTCCCGTTTAGGACTGCATTTGGCAAAGTTTACTAGCAGCCCTAAGTTGTGGTTTTAAATTCGGGAGGGTTCATGGATTTTATTTTATGGATGTTGTTTGCACTGTAAGTGGCCTTGGGCTCAGTCCAGAAGTGGAGCGGCGAACGTTGAAAATAGAATCAGTCCGCCGGCAGTGAGAGCGCGGGTCTGCCTCCATGGAATCCATGCTTTGCTTCTCGCCTCCGTAGACCTCTTCCATAACCACCTCGAGGAAGCGCCCCCTGAACCTATGTGAGAAATCCATCCAGGCCTCTCCCAAGTTGCTGAAACACGAGTCCCACGGGAGCCAGGAAGGAGAAACCTCCGCCGGGCACGTCCAGGAGGTGGCGACATGCTCTCTGTGTGCCCACGAAATGACCCCGGAGAGAGACCGGAGGGTTGCCGTCAACTCGGGTGACGCGGACTCTTCTCCCCTGGAGATCTGTGAATCGGGTAAGAGGATCGGGAACGGCTTTTGGCTTTGTGGTTCTCAGTCCAAAGAAACAGGAGCTTTGGGGCTTGCTAAAGTCGCTCGGTCTTGACCTGGTGGCCCAGGCTGGCCTGATCTCGCCAGCTCTTGGCAACGAAGCCGGGGTCAGCCTGGGTTAGATCTGGATGGGGTTGCTGCGCAGAGGAAGGCGATGGCCAAACGCCTCTGCTTGTCTGCCCTGACCTGGATGGCCCAGGCTAGCCTGATCTTGTCAGAGCTCAGAAGCTAAGGAGGGTTGGTCCTGGTTAGTATTTGGATGGGAGACCACCAAGGAAGCCCAGGGTTGCTATGCAGAGGTAGCCAGTGTCAAACCACCTCTTGTTCATCTGCCTTGACCTGGATGGCCCAGGCTAGCTCGATCTCGTTCGATCTCGGAAGCTGAGCAGGGTCGGCCCTAGTGAGCGCTAGGACGGGAGACCACCAATGAAGTCCAGAGTTCCTATGCAGAGGCAGGCAACGGCAAACCACCCCTGAATGTCTCTTTCATGGAAAACCCTTCTGGGTGGCCACCAGTCAGACGCATTCAGATTTGCTCTGCATGAACACAAGGTCACCCTACCAGCACTGCCTAAGAACATGCGCGAAGGCCCAGATTCCATGTTTGCCACAGCTGCATAACAAACAAGGAGATTTCTTAAGACCTCTAGTGATAAAGGCCCATTTTGTAGCCTGCACCCCAAATGGAAACCCACAGGCGTCTCCTTGTCTCTTCCTCGACCCTGAATAAGCAAAGAGCTATCTGGTAGAATGCTACATTAACTGCTCCTCCCCTGTTTGCAGAGGTCGCCAGTATAGTGATCAGCAGTTCGGAGGACACCGATGCCGACACCATGGTAAGTTTCAGATCCTCTCGGCGTTGGTGAGTACATTGAGAAGAACGCTGGGTGTAGAGGACAGAGTTAACGTGGTTGTCCCATGGAAAACCGGGTTCCTGCTAAACGGGGTTCAAGAAATAGCCATGAGTGTCTGCTGAGAACATAAGAACCCAAGAGAAGCCAACGTTGGGTCAAGCCAATGGCCCATCCAGTCCAACACTCTGTCACACAGTGGCCAAAAACACCAGGTGCCCTCAGGAGGTCCAGCAATGGGGCCAGGACACTAGAAGCCCTTCCACTGTTGCCCCCCCCCCCCAAGCACCAAGAATACAGAGCATCACTTGCCCCAGACAGAGAGTTCCTATCTATACCTTGTGGCTAACAGCCACTGATGGAACTCTGCTCCATATGTTTGTCCAATTCCCTCTTGAAGCTGTCCATGCTTGGAGCCACCACCACCTCCTGTGGCAGTGAATTCCACGTGTTAATCACTCTTTGGGTGAAGAAAGACTTCCTTTTATCCGTTCTAACCCGACTGCTCAGCCATTTCCTGACATTCTACCTGCACTTGTGACATGACGTTCCTCACAGCCATCTGTTTCCTTTTCAGTGACCCGCTTCGTGTTCCGGAAGGCTCTCCGACCAGCTCTCTTCTTCCTGTCGTTGTGCCCGAGGGTAACTCCCGAACCCTCTCGAAGAGATTCTAAAAGTACTTTCCCAGCTTGCGATTCCCCAGTCTCTATCGCTCTTGCTAAGATGAAGCAATGCACCTTGGACACGCCTTTCCGTACTTGTAGTTTCTGGGAACGCTGATACTTCTGGAAACGTCCTTGTGTGCTCGCATCTAGGTGGTCATACCGGGCTCGCTTTTAATTCCTACTAGGACAAGTTTAAATCGAGCTGTTGCTACACCTGCCCGTTCCTCTCTGCGGGGGAGTTTGGCCAAAGTGCCTGAAGGTGGTGCTGCTGCAGTGCCTTATGGGTATTGGGTGGTTACCGTGGGCTGCAGCTAAAATGGCGGACTGTCAGAAGTTGGATGTGGCAGCCTGGTCGCTCTGTTTTTACTGAAAGTCCATTCTGAATAAGAGTTATATTTGGCCCCGTGGAAAGATGATTAGTTTTTTGGGGGGTGGGGGTTGGGTTAGACAGCAGTGATTGTGACAGGACACATTTCTCCAAAGTGAGGCGAAAATGACTCACCAAGGGTTTTAATGTCTCCTCTTTCAATCCCATTTCTCTCTCTCTCGTTCTCTTCCGGCCTGTCTGAGCTTTCAGGCTCACCCACATCTGTCTGCCCGCTTCCTGTCTCCTTGCTATCTGGTCTCCGACATACCTATTGGCGTGGTTTCCCCTCCGCCAGGTCTTCCTCTAGCAGAGAAAGGGTTCCTTCAGCCCAAAGATGGCTTTTCTCCATCCAAAGAAGCATTTCGTTGTTGAACGAAAATTTGCGGGGGGGGGGGGGGGGGGGAGAGAAGGAAAATTTAGAGGAAGGGAATCTTTGGATCCAATCTCATTTTGGGATGTATGTACTCCAGTCCCTGGAATTCGGTTTCGCGGACTAGCTGAGGTAAGCGAGGCCTGGAATAAATCAGTTGTCATATTTTTATCCCACCCTTTTGAGAACTGAGGGCAGGGTATGTGGTTTACGCCAGCCCTTGCTATGTACCCTGTTCAGTAATACAGGTCATGCCTCCCCCACCCCCCGCACACCTTCTTTGGGACTCAAAGGAACAAGTTAGGGAACATTCCTATAGTGACAATCGATAATCATGCTAGGAAAAGGGGCTAGTACTTTGAATCCTAATAGAAACAAAGGAATGTTTGGGAATTCTCTCTTGGCGACCATCTGCCGTTAGGGAGGACAGAGAAGGGAATCAAAAGCAGACGGACTCCCTTCCATCATGTCTGGAATGAAATTCACTAAAATGTAAGTCTTCTATTTAGCTGACATTTGTAACATCAATCCTTAATCAAAGCCACAGGGCCTATTTTGCACTTCTCACCCGTAATAATAAACTATGTAACGTGGACTCTGGTACCAAGGCCTGCAACAAACCCAGATGCCAACTTTGCTCTCTTATAGATCCTAGCCACACCATCAGTGGACCCAGCGACATCAGCCAGGCCATCTCAGGTTCATATCCCAATTTGGTGTAGTGGTTAAGAGCGTGGACTCTAATCTGGGAGAACCGGGTTTGATTCCCCATTCCTCCACATGCAACTGCTGGTGTGACCTTGGGTCAATTACTAGTAAATAAAATAAATAAATAAAATCCTTTCAGAGCTGTTCTCTCAAGGGCAGTCCTCGGAAGAGCTCTCTCAGCCCCATCTACCTCACAGGGTGTCTGTGGTGGGGAGGGGAAGGGAAAGGAGATTGTAAACTGGTCTGAGACTCCTTCCGGTAGTAAAGGGTGGGTTATAAATCCAATCTCCTCCTCCTCCTCCTCCTCTAATGTGATTTATGCCATCACGCGTCAGCAATGCCCTTCCACCCTCTACATTGGACAAAGAATTAAGGGACATAAGTCTGACATCAGAAACCACAACATTCAAAAACCAGTGGGGGGGACATTTTAACCTTCCAGGACGTTCACTTGCTGACCTAAAAGCGGTAGAAAAGAGCAAAAGTCCAGTAGCGCCTTAAAGACTTAACAAAATATGAGGCAGGGTTGAAGATTACATATTGTAATTATATATATATATCAAAAGGTGATTATACATAGTAAAATATATGAAATAGGAAATATTTCTCCCTACCACCTCTCCATCACATCGAAAGGTCTTTGGATCACTGTCTCTAAAAATACTAGGACAAAGTTTGAGTTCAGTGGCACCTTTTAAGAGCAACAACGTTTTATTCAAAGTGTAAACCTTTGTGTGCAAACTGTTAGGCAATATACCTAGTAGCATATTCTTGGTTTCTATGGGGAATTTATACTCTAATATGTTCTGCATTTCTCCATGTATTTCCTTCTAATGTCTTTTTGCTTTTTACGCACCCACCACATATGGAAGAAAGTTCCATCTATATCTTGACATTTCCAGCTTTTTCCTTTGTATTTTTTTTTATTTGCTTTCTCCGTATCCTTTGAAGTTACGTACCATCTAAAACATTTTGTACCAGTTTTCTCTTAACACCTGACTGGCTGTAAAGTTGATATCTGTTCACCATAGTTATTCCCATTGGTGCATGGATATCTGTTCTTCAAGGTTCTGTATCCATTTAATCATACATTTTTTTCACTTCCGTTTCTAGCCGGAGTAGTAACTCATATGTCCATCATAGTAAATGCTCTTTTTGTTTTATAATCAGCTGTTCAAACATATTTGCATCTCTTCCACCTTCTGTATTAATAATAATCTTTAGTCTTGAAGCTGATTGATGGAATGACAACCATTGAATGTTTATTTCTTCATCTCTAATATCTTGCCATGACTTGATTTCCCCCTGTGCATTTATTATGATACCGTACGTTAGAAAATCATTTTTATGCCTCGTGTTCTTATCGTAGGGGGCCTCTGTTGGGAACATGAGCAGAGAACTTGGAGGCCTCAATAAATTCCAGAGTGCAAACTATATTCACTACAGTCCATCTCTGGTTATATGACTTCTATCTTGTGTTATGATTGTTTTAGTTGATTTCTTGATTCCTGAATAATTATGTAGGCCTTCATCTAGGTCTGCTGATTCAAATGTTCCTGATTTGATTAAAAGGAAAGCTTGCTGTAAGTAAAAACATCGGAGGTCAGGGAGAAAGGGTCTAGTTTCAACCTCCGCCTGTATGTGAACTCCAGGGTGTATCTGTGTTTTAGCAATAAAAATACCAATGCTTTTCAGGAATGTGACTGTCCACTGTCAGATTTGTGAGAGATAATACTGTCCGCACACATTGTTAACAAATGCTCTTTTTCTCCACATTTAACACCTCTGATATCTTGATTAGATCTTAATTTATTAGCTAGTGGCTCCAAAGCTAAGATACAGATCAATGGGGAAAATGTGCATCCTTGTTTAGTACCACAATTGGTGTTCATTGAGCTGGAAGCAGAATTATTTATTGTTAAACTATTAGTATATGGCAAATAGATAGTCGGAATGGCATTATTAAATGTATTACCAACATCATAAAAATTTAATACCCTTTAAAAACAATCCCAATTGACTGAATCAAAGGCTTTACCAAGATCTAAAGCTATTTATGTTAATTCTATTTCCCCTTTTTTAGAATGGAACAAAAGCAAATCTTTGGAGCTCAGTATTTACGGAGATTGTTAAAATAACCTGGAACAAATGAAACCTACTGTTGAATTAGCCCTTTTCAATTTATTTGCCAACGAAAACTCTCAGTGTGAACAAAACAGCTCTTATTAATTTTATTTTAGTCATAGCTAAGATGCTTATCGACCAGTACTGGAAGAATGCTAAAGAGATTTCCTTGACTAGGTGGCATGCTAAATTAATAAATACAGCAGCACTTAAAAAATTAACAAACTAGATGAATTCAGGGGAGAAAAAAAGATGATTTTAAGATGATTTGGAATAATGTCATAACTTATTTAACAGAATTTCCAGAAGGTAGCTCTTTGAAAAATGTTTTTTAATTGGATGGAGACCTTTATCTGAAAAACTGACCAAGGTACACAATAGTTACAGTAGAGGACATTATCATTTAGAAAGAGGTTTAATGGATTTATGTGAAATTATTGCCAAATTGGATGGCAACAATTCCCCCCTTATTTTCTTTTCCTTTTTTTCTTGTTATTGGTCCATATATTTGTATGTTTTGCGGGGCCTTTGGTGGTTAGTAACAACTGCATAATATGATGGCATTATCTATACACTGGATATGAGGTTATCAAATGATTTTGTTCAGTTTCATTTTCTTGTTTGGGTTTTGTTGCTGTGTGTAAAAAATATAAAACAAAAAAAATTTAAAAGTCAATCTCGTCCAGCATTCTGCCTCACTCAGTGGCCAACTAGTTCCTCTGGACGGCCAAAAACAGGGCATGGCCCAGGGAAATGCTGATTGCCCCTTCGGGGTCAGGAAGCAATTGTTCACCAGGCCAGTTTGGTGTAGTGGTCAGGAGCGTGGACTCTAACCTGGGAGAACCGGCTTGGATTCCCCACTCCTCCACTTGCAGCTGTTGGTGTGACCTAGGGTCAGTCATAAGTTCTTTCAGAGCTGTTCTTTCAAGGGCAGTTCTCAAAGAGCTCTCTCCGCCCCCACATACTTCACAGGGCATCTGTTGAGGGGAGGGTAAGGAGGTTGTAAGCCGCTCTGAGACTCCTTCAGGCAGTGAAGTTTGAGGTATAAATCCAATCTCCTCCTCCTCCTCTTCTTCTGATCCTGGAGGTTTTTTGTCACCTGGGCAAAGCAGGGATCACTGGGAGTGTGTGTGTGTGTGTGTGGGAGGTATTGTGCATGGGGTTGGACTAGAGGGGCTTTTGCCCAGCAGAGCTTCTGACTGGCCACTGGATATGTGATTGGCTGTGCTCATTTTCAAAAAAACATTGCTTTGGCGGCAGCTGCCGCCGCAGCACAAGGATCTTCACAGTGTGACTGAGAGTAAACTGTGGTGGCCATTTTGTGACTGGCTCCGCCTCCTGTGGCAGCCATTTTGTGACTGAATGCTGTGTCAGAATTCCAAAGGTGCTGACAGGCTCGAAAAGGTTGGAGACTCCTGTGGTGGGCGGACTCCTTTAGATTTGTCCCACACTGAAGATAGAAATTGCCTCGATGGCTCTCGAGGGCCAGTAGGTGTCACTGTTGTCTCAAAATTCACCCACCTTTCTTTGCACACACCCCCCCCCAAGGCCCAATTTGGCGTCCTCTCCAACCGATAACCCTTCTGCCTCTGCAACTGAAGCGTCTTGAAACGAGCAGCTGGGACGAAGCTGGAAAGCTCAGCTGCAGAGCGGAGAGGTTCTGCTGGCAGAGGAAGCAGAGAAGTGTTTTAAAACAGCTGGGATATCAGAGGGAAGCTGGAGTGCATTTTAGCGGTTTTTCCACTGCTCTTTTATGCCTGAACAGCTGCTTTGGATGTCTTGTGGTTTTCCCCCTTCTCCCGTCCATGAAGCCGGCATTAGACAAGCTGGAAAGTGGTCGGGGTAACTGGAGAAACCGAAGGGCAAAGGTGGGACGGGCAGTTGGAGCAAGTAGGAGGCAACATGGACCAGATCAGAGGGAATGGCAAATCAAGCCAGGGTGGATCTAGGTGCAACTGCAGAGTGCAGGGGGCTTGGACCTTCCGGAAGGATGAGCCCGCAAAAATGGCTCGATTTGTCCCTAGCTGTTCTGCAGGAAAACCACCAGGGGGAGCTAAAATCACGGATCAGGGAAAACCCAGGCGTGGGGATAAATGCAGTTGCTGTCCTTGCAATTTCTTTTGTCAACTCGCATGTTAAAAAGCTGAAGATCGATTGCCCCAGCACGCCCTTCCCCTGGACTGATCGAAGCATTTATCCAGCAGAAATCAAAGCAGATTGGAGTCATAGATGTGGAGGGTGCTTTGCCGTCTTCTGGCCCAGCGGCAGCCCCTCCGTTTCCTTCCGGTGGGTGCTCTATTCTCACGGTGAGCAGAGAGAGAGAGATTCGACAGCCTGGAGTGCCATAGGCTCCGAACCTCGAGGAGTTGGCAAGAGGGGGACGTGCTTGCAAAGGTTAGGTAAAGGGAAAGGTTCCCCTTGCTCGAAAGCCAGTCGAATCTGAGTCTAGGGATGCGGTGCTCATCTCCGTTTCCAAGCCAAAGAGCCAGCGCTGTCCAAAGACTTCTCCGTGGTTATGTGGCCGGCATGACTAGACGCCAAGGCACACGGAACACTGTCACCTTCCCACCAAAGCGGTACCTTTTTCTCTACTTGCAATTTCTTGCTTTCGAATTGCTAGGTTGGCAGGAGCTGGGGCCAGAGACGGGAGCTCACTCCGTCATGCAGCACTTGGGTCTCAAACTGCTGAACTACCGGCCTTCTGGTCTGCAGTTCAATGTCTTAACCACTTGAGCCACTGCAAAGGTTACACGATAGCACACTGCAACCCCTTGAGAAAAAAAATGGTTGCTTCCAAAAAGCATGGCTTTCTCTGAAGAGGAAGGCACTGCAGTTTGGTGTGGTGGTTAAGAGCGTGGATGCTGATCTGGGAGAACCAAGTTTGATTCTCCACTCCTCCTCCACATGTAGCTGCTGGTGTGACCTTGGGTCAGTCAGAAGTTCTCTCAGAGCTGTTCTCTCAAGAGCAGCCCTCGAAAGAGCTCTAGATGGACTAGATGAACAACTGGTCTGATCCAGAAGGCTTCTTCTTACATTCTTACATGTTCAGTTTTCCAGAAGTGGCTAACCCATTCTGGAAAAAGCACACCAGACCAGTCACATCGGTGACCTGATCCGGAAGGCTCTTTTCCCCATCTTGTAAGTGAAATGCCTTCTACTTGGGTCTTAGCGGGTGGATCTTTGACTCGAGACGTGATCCCGTTATTGGCCGGCTACAGCCAACTTCGTCGCCAATTTACATCCTTGCATTCCACCCACTGTGTTCGGGCCGCACGGTTAGCATGATTTTCTGCCCCTTGGGCTTTAATTACTTTTCAAGGAAAGGGGGAAAAAAAGATTTTCATAAATGTTGGGGATTTGCAGTCTTTGGGAGAACGCTTTGCCACGGGCTTTTGAGGATGTTTTTATGAATGGTTTAAATTAAGTGATACATTATTAATAACCCCGAATCCGGCACATGGCCTATTCTATGCCGTTTCAGGAGATTAGCTCCAAACTGACGGGGCGAATTAAAATGCATGCCATGAACGTTTTTCCCCACTTGGATGGGCTGGAGGGTGAAAAATAATCTTTGTATGTTCCAAGAGCACTTCTAGCTGTCCTTAGCAATATGTGTTGGAAATAGAGTTGGGCGGGCATCCACATTCTTGATCTTAAAGTACTTTTCTTTCTTGCCTCTGTGTGTGTGTGTGTGTGTGAGAGAGAGAGAGAGAGAGAGAGAGAGAGAGACTGACTTTCCGACTCTGGATAACTTGCCATGGGCTTCAGTTCTCAAAAGTTTGTCCCTCAGGGGAATTTCAGTTATGGCTAACTTGTTTAATTGGTTTCAGTGAAATTATCTATCTTGTGCATTTTAATCCACCTCCTCCTCCTCCTCTTTTTTCTCTTCCTCTTCTACTTCTTCTTCCTTTTCTTCTTCATCATCATATCTATACCCCGCCCTCCCCGCAAGGCAATCTCAGGGAGGCTTACATTCATGGTTCTCCCTCCCCCATTTTATTTTCACAACAGTCCTGTGAGGTAGGTGAGGGTGAGAGATAGTGACCGGTCACTCTCCTATCTGAGGTCATCCAGCAAGCTGGATGGCTGAGGGTTCAGACAAAAGCCATCTTGGGTCTTCCACGAACTATAGGTTCTTGTCACCTCAATTTGCCTCAGAGCTATGCATGGAAAGGAGGGGGTGTTTTGCTCTTCACCCCAGGCCCGTAGCTTCTTAAAGGCACAGCCCCACAAGAATTTCTCCTGTAAATGCGTTTTTCAAACATTTTAAAATGCTTTCTTAAAGGTGTGCACTCCTTTAAACAGAGTAGGATGCTGTAATTCACCAGTTCCTGCACCGAGAAAGGGGAGTTGGAGTAGGTGACCTCTAGGATCCCTTCGAATTGTGTCAAGAAACTGGTCTCCTTTCAGAGAGTTTTTCTGCCTAAGTGTTAGCTTTCTTGACTCTAGAAGTCATCACCCCCACCTGCCGGCTAGTTCTCAGTTTTTTAGGCAGGCAGAAGTGATTAACTTGCAGCAGCTGAGAACTGTCATCTCAGTTGAGAGATCTGTCCTGGTAACATCTTGCCACTGGCTAAGTGCACTGAGAACTTCAGCCCCACCAGAAAAAAAAAATTCCCCACAAACCACAAAATCCTGGCCTGCCTCAACAACTGATGTTCATAGGTACACTGTCTCTAAACAGGGAGGCTCCATGGCTAACCAGCCATTGATGGAGCAGTGCTCTATAAATGGGTCCAGTTCCCTTTCAAAGCCATTGATGCTCACAACCATTGTTACATCTTGTGGCAGTGAGTCCCACAAGTTAATATTGCATTTGTCCGAAGTAGCACTTTGTTTCCTGTGCCCTGCGTCCGCTGCCCATTAATTCCATCGTGTGCCCCTGCATTCTAGTATTATGAGAAAGAAAGATGTTCTACCCATTTTCTCTACCCTGCGTAATTTTATAACTCCCTACCACGTTGCCATATAGTTGTCCTTTTTCTCCTAAACTAAAAAAAGCATTCAAAAAGTTATGTCTAAGGAGCTGTGAAAGAAGCTGGAGGATTTGAATAAGATTGTGTCAAACTGAGGAGCGTTTTTTTCCCCCAATTGAATTGTATCTTTAATTGTATATTTGCAGAAAAGCAGGGGTGTGTGTGTTGATTTAATAACAAGCAAAGGCAGAATAACGCCTTAGTGAGACGAATATTTCCTCTACATTGTTCCTTATAATAAGGAAAAGGATTAGAGGATAAAAAAGGAAAAAGAGAATCATGTAGGCCACACTAGTTTATTGGAGTTCAATGTACTAGATAATAGTAGTAGTAACAGAAGAAGAAGAAATTGGATTCATACCCCACCCTTCACTTGGAGTCTCAGAGCGGTTTACAATCTCCTTTCCCTTCCCCTCCCCACAACAGACACCTTGTGAGGTAGGCGGGGCTGAGAGAGCTCTTTTGAGGGCTGCCCATGAGAGAACAGCTCTGAGAGAACTTGTGACTGACCCAAAGTCACACCAGCAGCTGCATGTGAAGGAGTGGGGAATCAAATCCGGTTTCCCCAGATTAGAGTCCACGCTCCTAATCGCACCAAACCGGCTCTCCTTCACCCGACTGGCCACATAGATGAGGGAAGTACCACATAAAGTACCCCATAGATTAGGGGAGAGGCTGTATACTCCTTTCTTGAACACAGCATTTGGATGGGTCTCCCCTTTTCCCTCCTTTTTTTTTTGATAATTCCGCCACTCCCTTACCTCACAGGCTCTGAAGAGTCGTGTGATTAATGCCCACAAACGCCACCACAGCTCATCACGGAATCGGACTCCCTACGAGACAAGCGAAAGAGCACAAATTACCCCCCGAATTATCCTCTTATCTGTCAGTCTTGTCTTGTACCAATCTCAGGGGCGGGGGGAGAGAAGAGCAAAAGACTGATAATCAGGGGGAACAGTGACACTCTCGCAGATCACAAAAGAAATCAAGAGGCACCGAAACGTAGAGGACCTTACCACGTAGAGGACCTTACACTTGTGGGGCTGAAGGCGGAACAAAGGAGGGCGGGAAATGAACTAATCAAGCTGAGGAAGATAATGATGGTCTCTGGCTCTTTCCCAGACATTTCTCCCAACATGCCTGTCAAGACACAGCCGGGCGGACAGGAGAGGCTTTTGACTACGATGCCATTCACTGACCCGGAATCCTTGCCAGACAGTTGGGGCCTGGAAACGAGCCCCAAATTCTAATTGTGTTCTGGATGGTAGGGCGATGGCAGTATTTTGGGAGCCCCTTCCCTATAAAGAAAGGGTGAAGAGTTTGGGACTTTTCAGTTGAGAGAAGAGACAACTAAGGGGGGGGGGGGGGCGGGACATGAGAGGATTATAAAATCATGCCTGGGGTGGAGAGAGTGGACAGAGAGCTTTTTCTCCCTCTCCCAAAAGACTAGAACTCGAGGGCAGCCCACGAAGCTGATGGGCAGTAAGACCAGGAGGACGGGCAAAAGGAAATACTACTTTACACAGAGAGTGATTAAATGTGGGATTTGCTGTCAAGGGATGTTGCGATGGCCACAGGAATAAACAGCTTTCAAAGGGGATTAGATAGATTCATGGCGGATAAGTCTGTCAATGGCTACCAGCCATGGTGGCTGATGGGAGCCTCCACATCCAGGGGCACTAAGCCCCTGAATCCCAGAGCCAGGAGGCAACATCAGGGAAGGCCTCGGCCTTTCTGCCCTGTTGTTGACCCTCCAGAGGAACTGGCTGGCCACTGGCCTGATCCAACAGGGCTCTTCTTATGTTCTTATGGATTTAGGTTCTTAAGCTCCACATTCAGAAGCAGTCAACTTGGATATACCAGAGCCAGGATTCAACATCAGGGGAAGGCCTCAGCTTCTCTGCCCTGTTGTTGGCCCTCCAGAGGAACTGGATGGCCACTGTGTGAGACAGGATGCTGGACTAGATCAGGGGTGGGCAAACTGTGGCTCAGGAGCCGCATGCTGCTCTTTCACATATATTATGTGGCTCCCGGCAGGGCAGCTGGGGAAGCTAAATATCATTAGCAAACAAATATCATTGGACAAATTAATATCATTATCAATATCTGCTTTTACCCCTTTTGTTATTATTTTTGGCAGTCTCATTTAATGTTAATAAAAACCAAATTTGCTTATTTTCCAATAAGGAACTGGCTGGCCACTGTGTGAGACAGGATGCTGGGCTAGATGGAGCACTGGTCTGATCCAGCAGGGCCCTTCTGATGTTCTAATGAAGGCCTCGGCCTCTCCGCCCTGTTTATGATTCTCTAGAGAAACTGGCTGGCCCCTGTGTGAGACAGGATGCTGGACGAGATGGACCCTTGTCTGATCCAGCAGGGCTCTTCTGATGTTCTTGTGAAGGCCTCGGCCTCTCTGCCCTGTTGTTGGCCCTCCAGAGGAACTGGTTGGCCACTGTCTGAGACAGGAGGCTGGTCTAGGTGGACCCTCATTGGTCTGATCCAGCAGGGCTCTTCTGATGTTCTGAATTAAGTTTTTTTGGACGGGAAATTAATTCCCTCCCATGGGTTTTTTTTTTTACACTTTTAGATTTTCTTTTTCTGTTTGGTCCTTATCTTTTTATTTTAGATAAGATTCATACAATCCAGCAATTATACACAACATTCAAGGAATGAGAATCATAAATTCACAAACCGGAAATGTTTCAAATATACCAAAAAAAATCATCACATTGTTGGCTGCACATGACTTAGAGCTTGTTTCCAAATCCGATCAAATACAATTTTAGATTTTCCTGTAAATTGGCGGGGGGGGGGGGGGGGAGTGTCCCCCTGAATTGTGGCTGGCCCCATTGCACAATTTTTTCTATCCCCACAGGGCCCACTGTTCCCTCTAAGCTGAGTTAGTGTGAGCTAGCTCACAGTTTTTTAGCCTCCGTCTCACACGTGTTCGTCTTCGCTCAGGAAGGAGGGCTCCAGAGCAAATTAATTTATGCAGCAGCCAAATCGCTGCTTACAAGTTTAACGCCAGTAGCTCACAAACTAGAATTTTTGCTCACAAGACTCCACAGCTTAGAGGGAGCATTGCCCTTCCTTGCTAGAGTGACCATCTATATACACATTCCTGCTGGCTTTGAACAGCCTTTTTGGCCTGTTGAATTATGGGTCCAATCTTCCTCCAACGCAGAATCTGTGAGACAGAATTGTTTGTCCTCTGAAATCATTCCCGGCAACAGAAAACATCTTGGCAAGGCCGTGGCTACACTTCAAAATTATCTTCTCTATGTTGTCTCTACAGAGCTGTCTCATTGGAGCAAAGACGACAGTTGTTGACTGAAGCTGAACTGCAATATAAGAGGACATCGCTGTGTTTTGCCCTGGGGTTTCCCAAATAAGGAGACACTGATGCTTCTCGGATTGTGTAAACAGGTGGATTCCAGTCAAGAAAGTAGCAAGATGGAGAGAGGCTGTTACTGGGAAATGATTTGGACACGGGACAGAGAGGTCTTTCAGGATTGCCAGCTTTCTTCCATATTTGGATTCAGACCTTCCAGAAGCTTCTAGAGAAGAGCAACAGTCCCGGAGCATCTTAAAGACTGTCGACATTTGTGGCCGGGTATGAGCTTTCAGGAATCATTGCCCCAACCCGGCCACAAATGTTGATAGTCTTTAAGATGCTCCGGGACTCTTGCTCTTCTCTAGAAGTTTCCGGAAGGTCTGGATCCAAATATGGAAGAAAGCTGGCAATCCTGAAAGACCTCTCTGTCTCGTGTCCACATTGGAGCCAAAAATCCTAACTATAAATACACGTTGATGGGGTCCAGTAACAGCCTCTGCTCGTTCGATAGGCTATGCAAATTCCTTAATTGGAGGGACCTAGGCTGACCTCTCCAGTTACGTCCAAGCCCTGTGCTATACTTCCCTGTCTTCACTAATCGACCTTCACTCATTCTTCTCTTGCCACCTTTGGCTTGATTTCAAGGTAGTAGAGCTCCTTCGTAGGGTGGGATGTGAATGACTTCTCCCCCACTGAAGAGAAAGAACCTTCAGGTAAGGTCCAGTGTACCATTCTCCTTCAGAGGGGGGAAGTCATCCAGGAAGGGGTCGAGCATCTGCTTGGCATGCAGAAAGCCCCAGGTTCAATCCCCGGCATCTCCAGGCAAAAGGACCAGGCGGTAGGTGATGGGAAAGACTTTGATCTGACACTCTGGCTCAGTGGCAGAGCATCTGTTTGCCATGCAGATGGTCCCATGTTCAAGCCCTGGCATCTCTAGTTGAAAGGACAAGGCAGGAGGTGATGGGAAAGACCTCAGCCTGAGACCCTGGAGAGCTGCTGCCAGTCTGAGTAGACAGTGCAGACCTGGATGGACCAAGGGTCTGATTTAGCAGAAGCTGGCTTCCAGAAGAAGAGGAGGAGGAGGAGATTGGATTTATACCCTGCTGTTCGCTCAGAGCGGCTTACAATCTCCTTCCCCTTCCCCTCCCCACAACAGACACCCTGTGAGGTAGGTTAGGCTGAAAGGGCTCTTTCCAGAACTGCTCCTGAGAGAACAGCTCTGAAAGAACTTGTGACTGACCTGAGGTCACACCAGCAGCTGCATGTGGAGTAGCGGGGAATCAAACCCGGTTCTCCCAGATTAGAGTCCGTGCTCCTAACCACTACACCAAACTGGCCTTTTAAAGGAAAGTCTGTGGCACAGTGGTAGAATGAGGTATGCCTCTCTGAGGGAAGAGCTGTGTCTCAGTGGTAGAGCCTCCGCTTGGCATGCGGAAGATCCAGTCCCCGGCATCTCCAGTTAAAAGGACCAGGCAAGAGGTGATGGGAAAGACCTCTGCCTGAGACCCTGGAGAGCTGCTGCCAGCCTGAGTAGACAATACTGACCGTGATGGATCAAAAGTCTGGTTCAGTATGAGGCAACTTCATATTTTCCAAGTAGCCGTTTCCTCCAGGGGAACTGATCGCTGCAGTCTGGAGATCAGGTGTAATAGCGGGAGATCTCCAGACCCCACCTGGAGATTGGCACCCCGATTTTGTAGAATGGAGTTTGGGGGGGGGCTGCCGCCAAGGGCGGGGGGGGGGCAATCGGGCAGGGCCGAGACACCTTGCTCCCGCCCGTCCCTTCCGGAGGGTCCCTCGGATCCCGAGCTATTTGCTTTCAATTAAAGGCTCAGCATAAAGGGAGGGGGAAAGCTTTTTTCCAGCCAGGAGCGGCTGGCGGCCGGGGATGGGGGAGAGCTGATGGCTGGGAGACATATTGACGTGATAAATATTGCATGGCCTTCAGTCCGGGTGGGGGGCGCGGCCGTTCCCACCTCCTCTTCCCCGAAAGAAGAGGTGGGACCAGCCAGGCGCGCCTCCGGATCCTTTGGAGCGCGCCTGCGGACCCTCCAGAGCGCAGGAAGAGATGGTTTTTGAAGAAGTGGGTTGGGATTGAGAAGGGGGGGGGGCGCAGAGCAAGGAGGGGAGGGCAGAGCCGCTCCCGGAGGCGTCGTGGCCGCGGCGCAACGGCAGGGCTCGGCAGACTGCGCGACAGCCGGCGGCTGCTCTTCCGATGGCGAACGGGTAGAGGCGCCGCCAGGATCCACGGATGGAGCGCCCAGCTCGACGCCGCCCGGAGTGCCGCGGGGCTTGTTCACCTGGGAGACGGTTCCTGGGGATGCCGCCTTCCTAAAGACGCTCTCGGGAGCCCGAGCTGAGACGGTGAGGGGGGCTGGGGCGGGCGGCTTTGGGGGGAAGACCCTTTCGGCGGAGGATGGAACCCGTGCGCCCTGGGTGCGCGCCGGACGAAGCGACTTGCAACATGGCCAGAGGCGCGGCTCTGCCGTCGGGGCTCAGCCCGGTGCGGGAGAAAGGGGCGGGGGAGAGGCTCCAAGCCCCCTCCCCTTCCCCCCGTCTGGCACATCAGCCGTCTTGCCTAGCGGGCAGCGCAAAACCCGAAGGCAGATTGGCGCGCTCAGCATAGACGCGCGAAGGGAAGAAGGAACCCGGTTTTGCTCTCCGTCGAGTTCGGAATTACGCGGGCGGGGGCGGCGAAGTGAGGTAATCCGTCAACGGATTTCTTCTGGCCGGGGGGCGCAGGGGGGTGGCCATACCAGGGGGGAGTGTGGTTTCCGAGAGAAATCGGGGGGCGGGGGGGCGCGCGGAGGGTCCGTCGGGGCGCGTTTGTGTCAAACTCTTGGTCTTTCCGACCAAGGGAGCTTTGGCTCTGGAATGCCGATCTTGTTGGTCTCTAAGGTGGTCCTGGGTTCGAATCTAGCTCTTCTCGGTCTTTCCAGGTCGTCTTGCAAGTTTAACGTATTAGGTGGGGGACAGAAATTGGGGGGGGGGGGGGAAGAGGGACATAAACAGATACATAAAACTGTATGCCAGATGAAACGCGTGCGAAATGGAGGGAGAGGGTGGAAAGAAAGGAGAACCGACTCGCGGCTCTTTCCCCCCTGCAAACTTCGCCTTTTAATGGCCAATATTTGTTGCAATATTTTTCTGCCAGATTTGCAGATTAGTGTTGGGGGGGGGGTTTACAGAAGGGGGCGTGGAGAAGCAGGAAGGAAAGAAGGTGGGGGGGGGATGACAGAGGACGAGGAAGGGAAGGGAGGCAAGGGGAGACAGAACAGCGCCAGAGCTCCGGAGGCTGGGGTGAGGCGCCGCGGGTCTTCCCACTGGGGGGTCCCCCGTCCCCTCCTGCTAGTTCAGCCCCCCGGGGGGCTACTAGGGTATAAAATTCTGTTTGAGGATCACGGAGGGGGGGATTGCTGGAAGGTCTGCGGCTCAGTGGTAGAGCCTCAGCTTGCCACGCAGAAGGGCTCCGGTTCCATCCCCGGCATCTCCAGTTTTTCGCTGGATTGGGCAGTAGGCGATGGGAAAGACCTCCGCCTGAGACCCTGGAGAGCCGCTGCCAGCCTGAGTAGACAAGACTGACCTCGATGGACCCAGGGTCTGGTTGAGGCTAAGGCAGATTCGCCTGTGTTTAGGGAAGGGGCCATGGCTCAGCTGTGGAGTCTCAGCTTGGCATGCAGAAGAGTCCCAGGTTCAATCCCCGGCATCTCCAGTTGAAAGGACCAGGCAGCAGGTGATGGGGAAAAACCTCGATCTGAGACTTTGGCTCAGTTGTGGAGCCTCTGCTTGGCATGCAGAAGGTCCCAGGTTCAATCCCCGGCATCTCCAGCTAAAAGGATCAGGTAGTAGGTGATGGGAATAAACCTTGACCTGAGATCCGGAAGAGCCGCTGCCAGCCTGAGCAGACAATACTGACCTTGATGGACCAAAGGGGCTGATTGTCTACAAGACAGCTTGCTATGTTCTTGTGAATGGGGGGACAGCCCCCCTGTTCTGCTGAAGCACCTTATCCGGAAGGGGGTTTGGAGGGAATCTGGGGGGGGGCCTTGGGAAGCGCCCCCTTCTCTCCTCGAGGGGGTCTGGGCGACTGTCTCCTTGCAGAAGGGCTGGACCTACCGCGAGCCTAACGGGCACTTCTCTCTCTCTCTCTCTCTCTCTCTCCCCCCTCCCTGCAGGGCCAAGATGCGGGGCGCGCTGGTGTTGCGCGCCTGGCTGGCGGTGGCGGCGGCCTACCTGGCCCGGCCGAGCGCCGGCTGCCCGGAGCCGTGCGCCTGCGTGGACAAGTACGCGCAGCAGTTCGCCGACTGCGCCTACAAGGACCTGGAGGCCGTCCCGTCGGGGCTGCCGTCTAACGTGACCACGCTGAGCCTGTCGGCCAACAAGATCGCCGCCCTGCCGCGGGGCTCCTTCGTCGAGGTGACGCAGGTGACCTCGCTGTGGCTGGCGCACAACCGGATCGGGGCCGTGGCGGCCGGCACGCTGGCCATCCTGGTGCAGCTGAAGAACCTGGACGTCAGCCACAACCAGATCGCCGACTTCCCCTGGGGGGACCTGCGGAACCTGAGCGCCCTGCAGCTCCTCAAGATGAACAACAACCGCATGGCGCGGCTGCCCGGCGACGCCTTCCGCACCCTGCGCGACCTGCGCTCGCTGCGCATCAACAACAACCAGTTCCGCGCCGTGGCCGAGGGCACCTTCGAGCCGCTCACCTCCCTCTCGCACCTCCAGATCTACAACAACCCCTTCGACTGCTCCTGCCGCCTGATGTGGCTGAAGAACTGGACGGAGAACACCCTCATCTCCATCCCGGAGCGGGACTCCATCCGCTGCGCCTCCCCGGAGAAGCTCCAGGGCCTCCCGCTGGCCCGGATCCCCTACCTCCAGTGCGCGCCCCCCACCCTCCAGCTCAGCTACCACCCCAACCTGGAGCGCACCCAGCTCCACTACGGCTTCACCCTCGCCTTGCACTGCCAAGCCAGCGGCCGGCCGCAGCCCGAGATCAGCTGGACCGTCCTCACGGCGGGCGAGACGCTGGAGATCAACAGCCCCGGCGCGGAGGGAGACGGCAACGCCTTGCCGGCGGAGAGCGCCCCCGGAGAGCCGGAGCGCTTCCGCGCTTTCCCCAACGGCACCTTGCTGATCCCGCGCCTCAGCAAGAAAGAGGAAGGCACCTACACCTGCGTGGCCGTCAACGAGGTGGGCCGGAACCAGAGCTCGGTCAACGTGGCCGTGGCCGACCCCCAGAAGGACCCGGCCGCCCCCCTGGGCGACCCCAAAGCCCCGCCCGGGGGGAGGAAGGCGGCGGACGGCAAGGTCTCCAAGAACAGCGTCATGAAGCCCGAGGAGAGGGGGAAAGGGGCCCCGGCCAGGCCCACCCCCCGGAGCCCCCCCTGGGCCGGCCCCCGGAACGCCAGCGGCGGGGAGGGCGCCCCCTTCCGCCCGCCCCACTTCGAGAAGAAGTGCGGCGCCGGCGGGGCCAGCCGCTACGTCTCCAACCACGCCTTCAACGAGAGCGCAGAGCTCCTCAAGCCGCACAGCTTCGAGCTGGGGGTCATCGCCCTGGACGTCGCGGAGCGGGAGGCCAAGGTCCAGATCACGCCCTTCTACCCCCGGCCGGAGAAGGCCCACCTGCGGATGCTCTACCTGTGCGAGGAGCGGCGGGGCCGCGGCGGGGGCGGCGGCCACGCCCTGGTCCAATGGTCGCCGGTGGAGGAGGGCGTCAACGCCTACTGGTTCCAGGACCTCCGCCCCGGCACCAACTACTCCGTCTGCATGACCTACGCCGGCGAGGACTGCCAGGTGCAGGTGGTCTTCACCACCAAGCCGGAGGTCCCCTCCCTCCTCATCATCGTGGTGGTCAGCGTCTTCCTCCTGGGCCTGGCCACCATCCCCCTGGTGGGCGCCACCTGCTGCCACCTCCTCTCCAAGTACCAGGGCAAGACCTACAAGCTGATCATGCGGGCCCAGAACCCGGACCAGATGGAGAAGCACATGGCCGCCGACTTCGACCCCCGGACCTCCTACCTGGAGCCCGAGGGGAATTACCAGCCCAGCGAGGTGGGCGAAGGCGAAGGCGAAGGCGAAGGGAGGGGGGAGGAGGAGGAGGAGGAGGGGGAGGGGGAGGGGGAGGGGGAGGGGGGAGGGCCGCTAGGGAGGGAGGGGAGCCTGGGCGGGGCGGGCTCCCTGCCGGAGGAGACGCGCTCCAAAAACAACCCGGAGGAATTCGAGGTGCGCTCCGAATACAGCGACCGGCTCCCGCTGGGGGCCGAGGCGGTGACGATCTCCGAAGAGATCAACGGCAACTACAAGCAGCCGGCTCGCTGAGGCTTTCCCTCCCGGCGAATCCCGCTCCCCCGCCCGGGAGCCTCCCGGGCGCTCCGGGAGGAAAAAGAAATGTTGAGAGAGCTGGCTGATTGCTTAGCAGTTTTCCCCCCTCCCCTTCAGAGGGGTGGGTGGGAGGAGGCCTCCGAAGGGAATTAAGATTCCAGCAGAGGCTGGGTTTGGTTGTGGGGTTTTTTGTTTGGGGAAGGGACTGGGGGTCGGTTGCTAGAGGTGCCCCCGGATAGGTGGGCGCGGAACGGGTCTGTTTTCTAGCCAGGAGAAATTGGCTTCGGGGACTTTTTTATTGGATTGGCACCGAAGGAAAGTTGCCTCCCTCTCCCTTCGGTCCTCGCCCCTTCATGCAACGGTTCTCACACAAATGAATTAATTTTTTTCACCCCCTAAAATGACACCGGATTAATTATAAGGACTTTTTTTAAAAAAAAGAAGGGGGAAATGTTTGAAATTCGTCCGCTCCAACCTCGCGGGCTAGAGCAGGAGTCCTCAGCCCTTGTTTTCAACCTGCGGGCACCGTCGGCGCCCGCGGGCGCCATGTTGGAGTCCCCCGGGGCTAGGGAACTCTTTCCTCTGGCCAGTTTTAGACCGGGCGAGACTGCTCCGGTTCAGGTGATACTGGTGCCGGACAGCTCCCCGACTCCCTTTGCGGGCTACAGCAGGGGTCCCCAACCCTTTTTTCACCCCACGGGCACCGTTGGCGCCCGCGGGCACCACGTTGGAGTCCCCCGGGGGATCGGGAGACTCGTTCCTTTGGCCGATTTTGAGTCCGCCCCGATTCAGACGGACAGCTCCCCCGACTCCCTTCGCCTTCCTGCCCTTCCACTCAAGGGCGCGCTGTGACCTGGAGCTTGGGGTAGAACCGAAGCCAGGATCGGTCCCGCGCCTCCGAGCTGGCCCCCGATCCAGTGCCCGTGGAGCCGCGCTGTAGAAAACGGAGCCGTGCGTGGTGATGTGTGTGCGTGACTTTGATGTTTGGAGCGCCCCTCTGCGGGTTGCGCTCCGTTGATGGACAGGCCGAGAGATAGCCACCCACCCCCCTCCCCCGCAGCTGATGGTCTTTGGTGTCGCCGTCCCCGTCCCCCCCTTCCTTGTCCCGAGGCATGTCCCTTTCGGAGCTCCGTACTCCTTAAATGTTTATTCAGTAGCTTGTAGCTTGCTTAGAGGAACGTATTGATGTGATTCTCTGATGCCCACGAGGCCAAAGGAGAATCCAGGCTGGATGGGAATTTATTTTGCTGTTGCCAGTGGGGAAAAAAAATGTTTAAGTATCCGTGCAACCTCCAGTGCGTCTGTGGATCTTCGGAATTCGTCTTCGCCTCCGTTAGCTTAAGGGGGGAAATAGATATATATATATACGCCACAACAACCCAACCAGACGTCAGCACAAATCTTCTCCGGGGTGGGGAGGAGGTGAAAAAGAAGAAGAAAGAGATGCATCGTTTCCGTTCATTTGCCAAGGCGACCTTGAAAAGGATTTAGGCGGATTTCACGGCGTTAACCTTTGGTACCGCGCTTCTGTATGTTGGGAAAAGTCAATAAAATAACCCAGATCTGAAGTGGGCACCGGGGTCCCTTATTTGTAGAAAACGAGAGAAAAGGAAGAAGGCAAACTCTTAATATCCGGCGTCTGAACTGGGGGAAAAGTAAAGGAGGGAGTCTGCAGATGGGCAATCAGATCCGAGTCCTGGAGCACAAGAGTTTCAGGGGGACAAGGTTCTGGAGAGTCGGAGCGCCCTTCCTCAGATACCAGCAGAGTGGAAATCTGAGTCCTTTTATCCTAATCAGAAAGTGGGGGGGGGGGGGAGGAGGGAGGGTGCGGAGAAGGCTTGCCAAGGGGGCAGGAAAGAAGTACCCCGCCTGTTGTCCTCCGCTCGGTTTGAGCGGGCGGGGGGTGGGGGGTGGGGGAAGCGAATTAGCATCTGTGGTCAGATAGATAGGAATCCGGCCTCCCTCTGTTCGCAGGCTGAACGCCAAGTCCCCTTTTGCTAGGATCTAATGGCGCACCCGGTCCACTCTGGTAACCAAACAGCACCCCCCCCCCCCCTGGAACGTTAAATCCCTGCGGTAGGCGAACTCGTGTCTTTCCCAAGCCCATGGGTCTGTTCCAGCCAGGTCCCCCCCCCCCCCCCCGCCTTAGTAGCATAGCTCTGTTCCTAAAGGGGATATAGGAACCCTTTGCGACGCCTGTAGAATCTCCTTAATTAAGAGCACCAGAAGAGCCCTGCTGGATCCGAGAAGAGGTCGGTCTTAGTCCAGCCTCCTGCCTCACACAGGGGCCAGCCAGTTCCTCCGGTGGGCCAACAACAGGGCAGAGAGGCCGTGGCCTTCTCCTGAGAAGAACATCAGCAGAGCCCTGCTGGATCAGACCAGGGGTCCCTCTAGTCCAGCATCCTGTCTCACACAGGGGCCAGACGGTTCCTCTGGAGGTCTCCTCCTCCTCCTTGTTGTTGCTGTTGTTGCTGTTGTTATTGTTATTGTTGTTGTTGTTATTATTATTATTATTATTATTATTATTATTCCCTTTTGCTGGCGATCCTAATGAAATCTCATCGGAACCGCCTTCCCAGTTAGAAATTAAGCTGCCAACCGGGGTGGGTGGGTGGAATTCATGTCCCGCACAAGGCCCGGGAGACCGAATTGTTACGGATGGGTGACCGGATGGGTTACTGGAACAGGAAGGAAGAGAAGTCCACCAATTTACGGCAGAGCAATCGTTCGGACGGGGGGGGGGGGATTTATTATTCTGAACGCTGGCATGGCTCTAGTGGAGATCTCGGTTAAATGTCTCTTCCCCCCCCCCCCCCCAATTGAAAGTGGTTTGAAAAGAAAACCCGTGAATGCTTTTGATGTGCGGGCAATCAGTTTACCCCCCCCCCCCCCCCCAAAAAAAAGTCCCACTATAGTCTCCGTTCAAACTGGTTCCGCCCGGCTTTGCAGTCCTTCCTCAGTGCAACGATCAAACCGATTCTCTGATCGGAAACAAAAACGCAACAGAGAATCGGCCTTATCGTCTCGGACGACCTTCAGTCCTCCTGTCTGGCTCCTGGGACAGACTCGCCGGGATGCCCAGGCGGACGGGCAGGTTGGCAGAGATCCAAGCCCTGCCCCGCAAGCGAAGGAGAGAGTCGCCCAGCCCTAGGGGAGCGGCTTCGGAGGCGCCGCCGGCCGGCCAGTTGAGCGCCACGGCTCCCCAGAGCGCGCGAATTTCGGCACAGCTGAAGGGCTGGATTGCAAAACCGGGACTCGGGACCGTTTGAAGCTCCGAGCAAGGGCGCCCCTGAGCATGTGCCGAGGGCTTTTTTTGGACCGCAGCCCTCCACATTTGGCTGGGCGCCGATCTGCAGATATATTTCTGCAAGCCTATTCCGGCGAGTATATCCCCCCCCCCCCTTCCCCGACAACTAAACGCTTTCCCACGAAAGCCTCTTGGCTCCTTAGCTGCCCGGCGTATCGAGGCCGTGAACACACGAAGCTGCTTCATTCTGGGCCCGATCCTCCGGTCCGTCCAGTCTTCTCCGCTTGGCAGCGGTTCTCCAAGGTCTTTCCCACCCCCTCCTGCCCGGCCCTTTGACCTGGAGACGCCGGGAATCGAACCTGGGACCTCCTGCATGCCAAGCAGAGGCTCGTCCACTGACCGCGCAGCGCCTCAGGTTTCCCCTTCCCGAATCAACCCCTTCCATCCCGGGGACAAACAGAAACCCGAATCACGGCAAACACACGGATGGCTTTTGCGCTTGGGCGACTTTGGCAGTGACTTCCCCAACCAAGGCCTCCGCGTTTTGCTTTTCTGACGCCCGGTTGCTTCGTTTCCCTCCTGGAGTCAGACCCCGACCTCTCCTAGAGCATATCCTCTCATTGCATCGCACGAACCAAACCAGAATAAGGATGGGCACACACCCGCTACCGAGGCGCCGGAAGGGTGCGGGGTCTTAAATCTGCCGCCTCTCGGGCTCCCCCGCATTTTCCACTCGCACCCCGCCAGGTCCAATGTTAGTTCGGATTCCGTTCCTTCCTGCAACCCTGGGCGGTTGATATCCGCGGGTGAGTGCCAGTGTGGAGAAGAAGAAACGCAGACATAAGAAACACGTGCTATAAAATCGCTCCAGAAATTGCAACGGGGAAAATTGAAGAGAGGCGTGTATAGGGTTTGGCAGAGATGCTGAAGCCATAGAATAAGAAGCAGAAAGAGGCGGGGGCCTAGGAATGGCTATTTGATCGCAGGAGGGAAAAAGGAAGCGGCTGCAACCGAGCTTGGAATCCAGGGGGCTAGGATAATTTCCCAAGGCCAGCTCGGAAGAACAGCATCCAGTTGGAATCTCTCTCTCTCTCTCTCTCTCTCACACACACACACACACAAACACACACAAATTTAGAGTCCAGCGGCACTTTTAAAACCAGCGAAGGTTTATTCAAGGTATGAGCTTTGGTGTGCAGGCACACTTTCTCAGATACATTGGAACGGAAGTTCAGACTCATAGACAGGGGCTGAACAGCAAAATAACATGTAACAGGATGGAGATATTTTAAGAGGGTTTTGAGAGAGAGAGAGAGAGAGATTGGACAGAGACACACAGAGAAAGATTCACCCTCTCTTTAGCTAAATTCAGTCCTCTTTTGCAAAAATTTACCTGGTGAAAAAATTCTACTAGAATAAATCTCATGCTGGGATCAGTGTAGTTCACTTTAAAGTCACTGCTGGACTATTTTCTTTTTCTTTTCCAGTCTGGTGTAGTGGTTAAGTGCGCGGACTCTAATCTGGGAGAACCGGGTTTGGTTCCCCACTCCTCCACATGCAGCTGCTGGTGTGACTTTGGGTCAGTCACAAGTTCTCTCAGAGCTGTTCTCTCGAGGGCAGTCCTCGAAAGAGCTCTCTCAGCCCCACCTACCTCACAGGGTGTCTGTTGTGGGGAGGGGAAGGGAAAAGGAGTTTGTAAGCCACTCTGAGACTCCTTTGAATAGTGAGGGGCAGGGTATAAATCCAATCTCTTCTCTCTTCTCTTCTTCTCTTCTTTTTTAAAAATATTGCTGCTCAGGCACCTGATGAGGGAACCCATTTTGTGTTTGCATGACAACCTCTTTCATGGAGGGCTTCAGGAGGGAATTGGAGAAACATCTGGAGCAGAGGTCCATCGGTGGCTATTAGCCACAAGGTATAGATAGGAACTCTCGGTCTGGGGCAAGGGATGCTCTGTATTCTTGGTGCTTGGGGGGGGCAACAGTGGGAGGGCTTCTAGTGTCCTGGCCCCACTGCTGGACCTCCTGAGGGCACCTGGTGTTTTTGGCCACTGTGTGACACAGAGTGTTGGACTGGATGGGCCACTGGCCTGATCCAACATTGGTTTCTCTTACGTTCTTATGTTCTTGGTCTTGGAAGCCTTTTATATTTGCCTAGCCTAGATAGAGGGAGCTAGACTGAGCCGCAGAGTGTTAGGTCTCCTTTAAGGACATCTCAAAGAAGGATATTTGGACACACAAAAAGGGCTTTATTATTTACACTGTGTGTGGGATATATATATATATTTACAATGGTATCCCACTTTTTAAGGAAGACCCTCCAAGTGGTTTCAAATACACCAGCTAAAAATGCAACATACAATAAAATGCAAAGCGGGGCGGGGGGCACGGCGGCAAGGCATCAGAGAAACTGAATGAATTTTTGAAAATAACCTTCAGAGCTGCTGGTGGAATACAACGTGGCATTTACTGTATTATTTAATTCATAGTATACTGATATTGGTTTCCTGATGGATAACCGCAGGCGAGCCCATCCTCAAAAGCAGGGTTGGCCCTGGCTGGTATTGGGATGGGCGACCTCCAGGGAATACCCGGATAGTGACATAGAGGCAGGCAATGGCAAACCACCTTTGAAACGTCTCTTGCCTTGAAAACCGCGTGGAGTCGCCCTAAGCAATGTTCCCTCTGATTTTTTCTCCCCTACTGAGTGCAGCAATTCACATCCTGAGCAAAATAGAACTGCTGCAGTCTTCAGATGGGCAGTGGGCAGTGCAGGACCCCTGCGTGGCTCTGGATTGCTGCTGTGCAGGGCTTCCTGAGTTAATGAGTGGACGCTCACGCACATAGCTTAGAAGAAGAAGAAAAGATTGGATTTCTACCCCGCCCTTCACTACCCTAGGGACTCTCAGAGCAGCTTACAAACTCCTTTCCCTTCCCCTCCCCACAACAGACACCCTGGGAGGTAGGTGGGGCTGAGAGAGCTCTTTCAACTGCTCCTGAGAGAACAGCTCTGAGAGAACTTGTGACTGACCCAAGCAGCTGCATGTGGAGAAGTGGGGAATCAGACCCGGTTCTCCCAGATTAGAGTCTGCTTTCCTAACCACTGCACCAAACTGGGAACACTGGCCATAAGTCAGCTGTGACTTGGCAGCAATAGATATATTTGTTGTTTTAAAAAGGCTATGCGAGCAAGCCATTCACGGGCATTCATAGGAAAGCATCATGGCCGAGGAATTATGAAAGAAAGAGGCTAAAGTACATTTTGGGGCACGGCAGGGGAAACATCAATGGCCTCCCCCTGGTGGAAACACTATCGAAATTTATTACAGTTTGTGGCCTGTCATGGTCACTGAAACATCTGAGGTGGGATCATTCCTTCTGCTTGCAAGAAAAATAAGTAAAACAAAACTTGTTATGAGTATGTGAAACGGAACTGTTTACAAGTTACATGGGCAGGGAAGGGACGGTGACTCTCAATACAGTTGATGGCACAGGCATCATCCAATAGGTCCTGTGTGAACATGTGTGTGTATGTATGTGTATATATATATATGTGTGTGTGTGAGAGAGAGAGAGAGAGTGAGTATGTATGTGTATACACACACACAAGAGAGTGAGTATGTATGTATATACACACACACAAACACACACATACATACGGCACAGGACCTATTGGACAGTGACAGTGCCATCAACTGTTTTGAGGGTCACTGTCCCCTGATCCTTTTAACTGGAGATGCCAGGGATTGAACCTGGGACATTTTGCACAGAAAGGGAAACACACCCAGGTTTTGAAATGTAGCCCTTCTCTCAATAGATGCATGGGAAGCAGTGGGGGGATAATTTCTCCAGCAATAATGTATCACAGCTTTCCACATTAAGAAAATACACCATCTTTTGCCACAAAGCACCTGGATCACATAACATAACTGAGTCACAACTGTGCACATTCAACATTCTTTTCAACAGCTTACTAGGAAAGAAGCATGTTTTGGGACAGGCCTCTCACACTCTGTCTCAGTTAGAAATAAAAGCTCATTGGGTGTCAGCAGAAAGCTAACGCGTATTGAGTCAGGCCTTTGGTCTGTCAAGGTCAGTATTGTCTACTCTGACTGGCAGCGGCTGCCCAGGGTTTCAGACTAGGTCCTTGGTATCGCCTACCACCAGATTCTTTAGCTGGAGAGGCCAGGGATCGAACCTGGGACCTTCTGCATGCCAAGCAGATGCTCTGCCACTGAGCCAGGGTCTCAAATGGAGGTCTTTCACATCACCCACTGCCTGGTTCTTTTAATTGATGCTGCCGGGGATTGAACCTGGAACCTTCTGCATGCTGAGCAGATGCTCCAACCGCACAGCCACGCGTTGGCAGTCTGAGCATATGAAGCTGTCTTATGGTGAATCAGACCCTTGGTCCATGAAGGTCAGTACTGTCTACTCTCCAGGGTTCTCCAGGGTCTCACGCAGAGGTCATTCATGGCATCCACTCCCTGATTCATTTAACTGGGCTGTGAGTTGAACCCAGGTCCTTCTGCAGACAAAGCAGTTGCTCTACCACTCAGCCAGGGTCCCAGGTCAAGGTCTTTCCCATCACGTACTACGTGATCCTTTTAACTGGAGAGGCCGGGGATTGGACCTGGGACCTTCTGCATGCCAAGCAGATGTTCTACCACTGAGCCAGGGTCTCAGGTCAAGGTCTTTCCCGTCACCTACTTGCCTGGTCCTTTTAACTGGAGAGGCCGGGGATTGAACCTGGGACCTTCTGCATGCCAAGCAGAGGCTCTGCCACTGAGCCAGGGTCTCAGGTCAAGGCCTGAGCTAAGGCTGCTTCCCTGATCACTGTGAATATCTGGTCCACGCTGGAAAGAAACAAGCCAAGCTTGTACATCTCTTGCCAAACACAAAGCAGATGAATGCTGGCAGGTGACACTGGTGCCAGTTTATTAAAACGGGCGACGCTCCTCCGGACTTACACCCCGTGGATTCAAGATGAGAAACGAGATGAGATTTTTCGCTTTCCTTGGCTCTCAGCTGATAACAATATCAACATTTCAGAGCACATTAGAAATGTACCGAATTCTCATTAAAGATAAACGGCCTCTCGTGAGCCCGTTTTAATTGAGTTTTATGCTTTAAGACATACGGAGAAGAAAGGGATGCGCGTCTCTCTTCGCATCCATTTAATTAGGGCATAATAGATTTTCTCCCCCCCCCCTTTATGCGCCCTAATATTTCTATTGGGAATCTAGCTCTGATGAGATATTGGAATTGGATTACACGGAGGTGTTCCCTTTCAGACCGGGGGCAGGGGAGAAATAGGGAGAAGGCGGCGAGATGCCGTCAAGGGACGGGAGTTGCCATTTGTATAAAATTGCCAACAAAATGATGATCCGGAAAGTTTATTCAGGTTTATTCAGGTTCCCCTCTTTCCTTATCTCTACAGCTCTGGGGAATTATAATCTATCTTGTTTTACACACACAGGAAGCTGCTTTATACTGAATGAGACCCATCAGTCCATCTGGGTCATATTTCTTACTCAAGACAGGCAGCTGGTCTCCAGGGTCCCAGATCAAGGTCTTTCCCATCACCCACTGCCTGGTCCTTTCAGCTGGAGATACCGGGGACTGAACCTGGGGCTTTCTGCATGCCAAGCAGATGCTCTGCCACTGAGCCAGGGTCCCAGGTTAAGGTCTTCCCCATCACCTCCTGCCTGGTCCTTTCAACTGGAGATGCCGGGGACTGAACCTGGGGCCTTCTGCATGCCAAGCAGAGGCTCTGCCACTGAGCTGGGGCTCCTTCCCTGAGGGTGATCTACAAATGAAAAGATGGAGACGCCCCCCATTGTTTTTTTAAGACAACAAGTAATGATACTTATAGGAATATATTAAATATATTGAATATGTAAGCACATACAGCACTTCAACAGAAGGTGACGCACATCATAGAGTCTCCCAAACCACAGAATGATGATCCTGAAAAGAATCCGATCCAAAATAGTCCACAAGCGCAAGCCCTCCTAGGGGCAAGAACGGCCCCTAGAGAAAATACTGTACAGTATACCCCGATAGTATTGTGTGTAATATTAAAAACATTTCCCATCACCTCCTACCTGATCCTTTTAGCTGGAGATGCCAGGACTCAAACCTAGGACGTTCTACATGCCAAGCAGATGCTCTGCCACTCAGCCATAGCCCTGGGAGTCTGACTGGGTGCTTTCTGGACCTGGGCAGAGTCCCTACTCTGTGGGAATTTGTTAAGCTCGCGAGAGGGAACCGTTCTTACTTGCGCGGATATCTGTTTTAAGTACTACCTGAAACCCAGCACGAATGGTAAAACAGAGGAAAGAAGGTGGCTTGCCTCTATTTAAGACCAACAAAGTTTAATTTTGGGTTTAAGCTTTTGCGTGCAGGAACGTCTTCAGATATATCGATACCAGGCCCACAGCCAGGATCCCCCCCCCCCCCCCGGATTTAATTTTCTAAGGGGGCAGTTAAATTAAAGTTAATTAAATTAATCTAAATGCCTGTCTTTAAAGGGGAGCCCTTGGTTTGGTGTAGTGGTTCAGTGTGCAGACTCTAATCTGGGAGAACCATGCCTCCACTTGCACCTGTTGGATGACTTTGGGCAAGCCATAGTTCTGTCAGAGCTGTTCTCTCAAGAACAGTTCTGGAAAGAGCTCTCTCAGCCCCACCTGCCTCACAGGGTGTCTGTTGTGGGGAGGGGAAAGGAAAGGAGATTGCACACCACTCCGAGACTCCTTCTGGTAGGGCGGGAGATAAATTCAATCTCTTCTTCTGATTTCCCTTCCACAGGGCAAGGAAGCTCAGAAGGGCACTCAAGAGTGGCACCTTCAATCCATCTCCAGCAATCCCCGTTTCTGCTAGCCCAATCCTGCTGTATACCTCCTAGGTCATGGTGAGCCTTTCAGAAGCTTTCCCATGAGCCTTTGGGAAACATGCAAAGAATTCCCATGAGCCTGCGGGGAACACACAAATCAGGCAGCCCCGGGGGTGGGGGTGGGTGGGTCTCTCCACAAGAATAAGGTTTCTGACATGGCTATTTGAGGAGGCGGGGCTTTTAATTAAGGGGGCGGGCCCCCCAAATGCCCCATTGTAGCTACAGGCTGGATGGAAACAGATTTCACCAACGATGACATATGGGTGGAGGGGGTTGGTTGCCAGGAAGAGCTAACTAGAGTCTAGATGCATAAGTAACCGAGCGGTCAGTATAGTTATGATTAGATTAAAGCAGCTGGCCATCCAATTTTAGCTATACTTATCGCTCAATTACTTATGCATCTTGGTTCTAATTAGCCCTTCCTGGCATCTAACCCCTCCACCTATATGTAATGGTTGGCCGTTTGTTTCAATGTATCCAAGGAAGAGGAGGAGAAGAAGAAGAAGAAGAAGAAGAAGAAGAGATTGGATTTATACCCCGCCCTTCGCTACCCGAAGGAGTCTCAGAGGGGCTTCCAGTCTCCTTTCCCTTCCCCTCCCCTCAACAGACACCCTGTGAGGTAGGAGGGGCTGAGAGAGCTCTTTTGAGAACTGCCCCTGAAAGAACAGCTCTGAAAGAACTTGTGACTGACCCAGGGTCACACCAGAAGCTGCCCATGGGGGAGAAGTGGGGAATCAAACCCGGTCCTCCCAGATTAGAGTCCGCGCTCTCAACCACTACACCGAATGTAGTGCATGCCCACAAAAGCTGATACCCAGAATTAAACTTGGTCGGTTTTAGAGGTGCTGCTGGAGTCAGTTCTCCTGCTTCAGACCCAGACGGCTACCCGATCTGAATCCCTCTGAGCTGAAATTCTCTTGTCAAGGAGTTGCATGAAACTCAGTCCCTGGCAAAAATAAATATTCTGAGTCAGAGGCAGTAATTCGGTTTGGCTTCATCAGTTATTCATTGGGGGAAAGAAAGAAAACACACACACACACACACACTTTTACTTTCTTTCCTCCCCTCACACCTCCTTCACAGCCTGAAGGAGAATGGAAGTGTGAATTATTAAGTGAGTTTGTGCAGCAGGGGGGGGGGGGAGGGAAAGTTGATGAGAAAGTCTGTCATGGACTTGGAACGGCAGGTGGAGCGAATCTCCTGTCTCCAACGCTCAAAGCATGGAACAAAGCACGGGTATGAACTGTGGCTGGGGGGGGGGGGCAGAGCCTCTGCTTGGCACGCAGAAGGTCCCAGGTTCAATCCCCGGCATCTCCAGTTCAAAAGACCAGATAGGAGGTGAGGTGAATGATGACCTGATTCCGGTGGGAACAAGAGAAAGAACTTGTGCTTGCAAGCATAGAAGCAGATTTTATGTGACATATTCATGTAGGTACATATAATTTATTGTGAACAGATTTCCTTCAGAAAGGTTAACTTGCTATGGCTCCAAGCCCAGGTCAGAGAGAGAAGAAGAGAGGTCCCATATGAGATGAAACCACAGAAGGCCAGCAAGGGCCAAAGAGGTTCAGCATCTAGCTGATGGAGGGGGGCAACTGCCAAGTGTACCCCAGTGAGAAAATTATCTTAACCCTTTCCCTCCCAGATCCTCTTCTATGCAGAGTTACAGCATCCCCCACAAAAATTAGGGGTGCCAGCCTCCAGGTAGGACCTGGGGATCCCCTGGAATTGAAGCTCCTCTCCAGACTACAGTGATATGTTCCCCTGGAGAAAAATCGATGCTTTGGAGGGTGGTGTCGTGATAGGTGGACTCTGTGGCATTGTCTCTTGCTGATAGGGATGCCAGCCTCCAGGTGGAACCAGAAGAAGAGAAGAGATTGGATTTATACCCCACCCTTCACTACCGAAGGGAGTCTCAGACTGGCGTACAATCTCCTTTCCCTTCCCCTCCCCACAACAGACACCCTGTGAGGTGGGTGGGGCTGAGAGAGCTCTGACAGAAACTGCCCTTGAGAGAACAGCTCTGAGAGAACTTGTGACTGACCCAAGGTCACACCAGCAGCTGCAGGTGGAGGAGTGGGGACTCAAACCTGCTTCCCCCAGATTAGAGTCCGCGCTCTTAACCACTACACCAAACAATAGCCAAAGGGTATTATCCAACGTGTGTGAAAGTGGGCTTCCGGGGCAGAATGGGGTTTCGAACCCGGGGCTCCCAGATCCTGGTCCGACACTTTGAGTGCCTTACCACTACAAGCACGTTCCTCTGAAACATGAGACAAGACCTTCTCTATGCCTTGCCACGGACTGTCTCTTTAAGGAAAGTTATCACAGGAAAGGGAGGGATAAAAATTTGGCCGGGGGACTCTCTGTTGTCATTCAGGCGAAAACAGGCTGTTACGACTCAAAATCGACTTCTTGTCCTGTTTCTTAAGAGTCTGGAGTCTGCTGGGGAGGGCCGGGCAGAACTCCAGGGGAATCAGCCAGCAAACCGGGAAGAGGCAAAAGGGACCTGTAGATCACAAGCCTGAAGTTCAGGGTCTCTTGACCCCATGAAAGACAACCCCGGGTTTAACCACTGGACAATGAATTAGCGTGCAATAAGGAGTATTGCATTTCAAGGCAAGGAGCAGCAAGAGACGTGCGTTTTTGGAAAGGCCTGTGCAGAAAAATATCCTCCCCTCCCCTTTCTTTTCTGGCTCACCCAGAACTGTAGGCTGGACTCGGTTGTTATTAATAACATTTTTGGAATGCGTGAGTTGGTCCGGACCGGACGTAAAGTTTATACAGTTTTCTGGCTGAAACGCTGAAGAAAGAAGGGAAGGCGAGCCGACAGAGAGGTAAAAACAAAGGGGAAATTCTTTCCTCATTCTGTCTTTTAAAAGCCAAAGGCTTCCGAAACCAAAATGCATTTCGGCTTATGCCTCTTTGCTTTGCCTGATCCTTGATGCACTTTTGGAGCCAGATAGGAACCTTTTGGTGTGAGGGCCAGCTTGGTGTGAGGGCCAGTTTGGTGTAGGGGTTAGGAGCGCGGACTCTAATCTGGGTGGACTGGGTTTGATTCTTCACTCCTCCACTTGCAGCTGCTGGGCAAACCTTGGGCAAGCCATAGTTTTCTCAGAGCTGTCCTTGAAAGAACAGTTTCTCTCAGAGCTCCTCCTCCTCCTCCTTCCTTATATGAGTTTGCTCTGGACCAGCTCCAGGTTGGGAGATACCTGGAGATTTGGGGGGTGGAGCCTGGGGCAGCTGGGGTTTGGGGGAGGGATATCAATGGGGGATAATGCCACAGAGTCCACCTTCCAGTGTGGCCATCTTCTCCAGGTGAACTGATCTCTGTCCCCTGGAGATGGGTAGAGATTCCAGGAGATCTCCAGATACTGCCTGGAGGTTGGCGACCATAGTGGAACTGCAGGCCACAGTCTGTTGGGGGTATTTTGGTGGCCGTGGCTTGGAAAAAGCCTAGCAGGAAGAAAGGGTTGCAGCGGGCAGGAAATAGGAAAGCTGCTGAGGCCAGCTCTGAGAAGCCAAACAAGATTTGCATGCTGGTGGACACCACAGAGATAACCAGCTGGGAATCCAGTTTATTTTGTGGGATTCGAAACGAAACATAAATCACGTCTCTGGCTCCCCGGCTGAATGGTTTATGGAACAACCTCAAGTCAGTAGCTTTACTGACAATCACTCCCTTTGAGCTGTAGACGCAGGGCGATTCTGTATCAGGCATTCACTCCACGTTTTCTCAACTGGGAGGAAAAGGTGCAGCTCAAAACCACATTCAGATACCCCCGGGGGCAACACTGCACTGATTGCAAAGTCACCCGCAAATGGCCATAAATCTGTGCAGAAGGTACCATGAAAACCCAGGGATCAAAGAAAGGGAAAGCGGCATGCAGTGTAGGGGGTACCATAAAATCCAGTGGTCAAAGAAAGTGAAAGCAGCGTGCAATGCAGAAGGGAATTTCTGTTCCAGCTTGGTTTTGGTAGAACAACGGAGGGAAAACCCAATGCAGAATTACCCACAGTCTTGCATGGTGAAATGCTGCGTTAGAAAACTAGCATGCCCAAGGGAGAACCAGGGTTTCTCCCTGAGAAATTACATTTCTATGTGCAAGGACCCCCTTTTTCAGGGAGCGAGGGGTGTTCCGCCATGCAAAATCTCCATCTGAAGTAGGAGAGGCGAGATGCTGGTATTCCATCTCATTTGATGTTTGCGGAAACAGAACACCGATCTAATAGAACACACTGATTTATGCGTAACATCCACCCTGGCTCTGGTGAAAAGCCGCTGCAGTTAGAGGAATACCAAAAAAACAGGCGGGGAAGGGATGTTCATAAGCCTCCCCCCAACTGACCATCGTTCCTCTCCAAACAGGGTTGCCAACCTCCAGTTGGGGCCTGGAGATCTCCCAGAATTAAAGCTGATCTCCGGACTACTGATATCAGTTCCCCTGGAGAAAATGGCTGCTTTGCAGGGTGAACTCAGTGGCACTGTACCCCTCTGAGCTTCCTTTTCCCCACCCTCCCCAGAGTCTACCTTCAATCTCCAGGAATTTCCCAACCCAGAGTTGGCAACCCTGTCTCCAAATCACCTCCCAAGTACCTTTCCCCCTCCAGTCACTGAAATCAGAAACACATTTGGGATGATGGAAATAGGGGAAGAACTTCCTTCTTGTTAAAGAGCTGGAGTCAATGTGACAAAGGGTGACAGAAGAAAAGCGCAAGAGTCCAGGAACACAAGAAGAAGAAGAAGGAGGAGGAGGAAAAGGAGAAGAAGAGGGGGAGGGGGAGGAGGAGATTGGATTTATACCCAGCCCTTCACTCAGAGTCTCAGAGTGGCTGACAGTCTCCTTTCCCTTCCCCTCCCCACAACAGACACCCTGTGAGGTCGGTGGGGCTGAGAGAGCTCTTTCGGGGACTGCTCATGAGAGAACAGCTTTGAAATAACTTGTGACTGACCCAAGGTCACACCAGCAGCTGCATGTGGAGGAGCGGGGAATCAAACCCGGTTCTCCCAGATTAGAGTCCGCGCTCCTAACCACTAAACCAAACTATCCAAATCTGTGGCAGGGCAGGAGTGTTTGTGAGTCACTGCTCACTGCCTCAGGACATCCCCTGCCAAAAATGCTGTGAGCCTTTAAGGTGCTACCGGACTCTTGCTCTTTTCTACTGCTGCAGACGGACTCAACACACCTCCCGAAACTGACCCATCCTGAGAGGGTGGTAGGTTGAACAACGGCAGGCGAAACCACTGAAAACTCTGACAAAGGGGCTGGACCAAGGCCTCACTGTGTTCGTGCTAGGAGGAGAACTCTATGTGTGTGCGTGTGTGTGTTTGGCTCTGTTTTGTCTCCAAAGGCAACAAAGACGTTGCAACACGAATGCCAGACATTCTTAAAAACCGAAATAAATGGTGCTAGAGAGACACTGGGAAGGGAAGGGGGGCTGGATGCTAAGATGGGAGGTTGGGGGGTGGGAGAGCTGTGGTTTAGAGGGAGAGAGCGGGAGATTTCCTTTCGCCTGCCCTCTCCATTCCCATCGCCTGCTCTCTCTTCCTCTAAGGAATGAGTGGGAAGATGAATTGGCCTCCGCTTCTCCTTCCACCGAATAATCTGCAGCTCCCCAAGAGGAGGGCATCAAAACCAGAGTTTGCCCAGAGCCAGCGGCCCTGCTTGCATGGAGTTGCCAATCTCCAGGTGGGACCTGGAGACCTCCCAGATCAACAAGTGATCTCCAGCCTGCAGAGATCGGTTCCCCTGGAGAAAACGGCTGCTTCGGAAAGTGGACTCTGTGGCATTTTGGTGTAGTGGTGAGGAGCACGGACTCTAATCTGGGAGGACCGGGTTTGATTCCCCACTCCTCCATGTGCAGCTGCTGGAGTGACCTTGGGTCAGTCAAAAGTTCTCTCAGAGCTGTTTTCTCAAGGGCAGTCCTCCAAAGAGCTCTCTCAGCCCCGCCTGCCTCACAGGGTGTGGGGAGGGAAGGGAAAGGAGACTGTAAGCCATTCTGAGACTCCTTCGGGCAGGAGGAGGAGGAGAAGAGAAAAGGAGGAGATTGGATTTATACCCCGCCCTTCACATGGGTTGAATTTATGATCACCTAGTGATGCAGCGATCAGAGAAGTAGCATTTTCCCGATGGTATGAACCTAGTAATAAACAGAATGGGTCGAAAACGTTCCTGTTATCATGACAGAGAGCAGGTTTCGCAGCTGCAGTTGAGTCAAGATTCAGAATCTGGTTGCCTCCCAGTGCAAGTTAAAAACATGCAGCCAAGATGACCTTCTGAAAGACGAGGAATAAAGATCTAGGCCTGGATCCCGGGCCTGCCAATGACCAATCCTTGGCAATCCGGCTCCGAGTATTACGGTCAGCCTGATTCCAATGATTTCACCCGCCCAGGGGAACCTGAGATCAGGGTTTCTCTAGGAAGTCGCTGTGGCATGATGACTTCGCCTCTCGAGCGATGAGATGTTCTTTCCATTTTAGAAACGTGGTCATCTCTCTTTCCGGAAGGCGCCCTGTCACAGCCGCAGACACACCGTCGCAATAGGATTTTTCATCAGGGCTGAGTGATATGTCACCGAGATTACATGAACGGGGTGGACTGAAGCATTCCAAAACTCACAGATTATGCTTCCGCCTGGATCAGTGGTCCCTAACCTCTTTGAGCCTGTGGGCACCTTTAGCGATCTGACATAAAATGGCCACCATGTTGCATAGTTGGATGATTGTACTGTACCATGATATAAGCCAATTCTTTCCTTATTGACCTCTGAAGAAGGCCTATACAGGCTGAAACATGTCAGGTCAAGTCCATTGGCCATTGCGTGTAAGATTCTGGTATTTTTACATGAGGTGTGATTGGGCCCTTAGATGCTTTTGAATCCTTCGCTAATAAATACTTTTTATATTATATACAGTAAGTTTTTATCATTGGCCCTCTATTCTGTTTGACTTACCTCTTCAGGTTCCGGTTCACCATAACCATGACCCATCTTCTTTTTTTTGCAGTCAAAGGGGGCAAAATAATGGACCTGCTGTTCTTCTTAGCGGCTGTATTCCTGGTGGCAGACGCTCAGGCCTGTCCAGAGGCCTGCGTCTGCGTGGCGAGGAAGAACTACACCCGCCACATAGTGGACTGCTCGTACAAAGATCTCCGCACTGTCCCCGCCGGCCTTCCCTCCAATGCGACCACCCTGACGTTGTCTGTCAATCGCATCACCTCCCTCCGGGAAGACTCCTTCGTAGGCGTCGGCGACCTAAAGGGCCTGTGGCTGTCCTACAACGAGATCAGCACTATCGGAAAGGGTACCTTCGGCTTCCTGGCACAGCTGAGGAATCTGGATCTCAGCCACAACCGGATTACGGATTTCCCGTGGCGGGACCTGCAAAACCTGACCGTTCTAGAGTTGCTGAAGTTGAGCAACAACCGGCTGGAGAAGGTCCCCCTAGAGGCCTTCTCCACGCTGAAGGCCCTGCGGTCCCTCTGGCTGAATGACAATAGAATCACCGTCCTCTCAGAGGGAACATTTGACCCCATGCCTTCGCTGTCTTTGCTGCAGATCAACAACAACCCTTTCAATTGCTCCTGCAGGGTCTGGTGGTTGAAACAGTGGCTCAAGACCTCTTCCGTTTCCACCCCAGAGAAGGAATCCATCACGTGTGCCACACCTAAGGACTTGAAAGGTCACGTTCTTGGGAGGACACTGGCTCTGGACTGCATGCTTCCGTCTGTCCAGTTGACCTACCGTTCCAGCCTGGACAACTCTGTCTTGCACGATGGACTCAGCCTTCTGTTGGACTGCGCCGCTGTGGGAAAGCCGCAGCCGGAGATCGGATGGAAGATCCAGATGCCCAGCCAAACCGTAGTGATCAATGGGCCAAACGTGGGAGAAGAAGGAGAAGGAGACAACTGGCTAGAGGATGCAAGGTCTGAGGAGAGCCCGGGGCGTTTTCTGGTCTTCAAGAATGGCTCCATGGCCATCTCAAAGTTCAGCAAGGCGGACGAAGGGATCTATACTTGCCGGGCTGTGAACGACGTTGGGTGGCGGGAGGTGTCGGTCAGCGTGGCTTTGAGCAGCTCGGAAAACCCAGCAGATGATCTCATCCAGAACGACATCCAAGCCAGCAAGCCCCGGTCCAAGTCCTGTGACAAGGAAGAGCTTCCCCAGCCAGAAGAAAAGGTGGTGGTCATCTACCTGACACCAACGGTGTCAAAGACCACCACCAATGGAGGCGTCCTTTGGGAGCCCTGGCTGTGGGGAGGCTGGTTTATGCTTTTCTCACTTGCTTTGTGTACCTAAAGTGCTTGAACTCCTCTTATTGAGTGTAGAAATGTAGTCCTGGACTATGGAGGTAGAAAATGGAGACGTGCCTTTCAAATTGCACTGATCGGATCAGGGGCTTCCATCCAGTAATACTAGCCAGCTCCAAAGTGTATAGTTCCTAATGCTTATGTGTTCTCAAACATGGGTGCCAGTTTGGTGCGGTGGTTAAGTGTGTGGACTCTAATCTGGGAGAACTGGGTTTGATTTCCCATGCCTCCACTAGCAGCTGCTGGATGACCTTGAGCAAGCCACAGTTCTGTCAGAGCTGTTCTTAAAAAAGAGCAGTTTCTGTCAGAGCTCTCTCAGCCCCACCTACCTCACAGGGTGTCTGTTGTGGGGAGGGGAAGGGAAAGGAGATTGGAAGCCGCTCTGAGACTCTAAGTGAAGGGCAGGGTATAAATCCAATCTCCTTCTCCTTTTCCTCTTCTTCTTTTTCTGTAAAAAATTCTGCAGCCTGAAACCTTGAATTCTGCATTTGGAATACATTCTTGACAGGGCTTTTTTTCCTGGGAGAATGTGCCGGAACAGAGTTCCGGAACCTCTTTGACAAAATTCATTTAAGAACGTTTAGAAGTTCACGAGTTTTCAGTATACAGATTGAAAACTGAATTTCCTTCTTCAAGGGAAAATGGGTAACATGTCCTAATTAGTGCTGCCCACATTATAAAAGCACATCCTCTCTATATGTAGGAAATCAACTTGAATTCGCAGAACGTTTTTGTCTGCACACTAACTAAAGACCCTTTACTTCTATGGAAGATTGCAACAAATATTCGTTCTATGGAAGATTGCAACAAATATTCGTTCACAAGATTTGTCAGAATTCAAGGGTGTAGAGGAAAGTTTAAGGTTTTAAACAGGACCTGGCAAATTATATATACACCACTGATATACACCACTGTTAATACCATGCCTGGACACACAGTGGCCACCATTTCCTTTAAGCCTAACTTCATATAGTCCTAGAGAGTGGTGAGAAATACCTTGAGTCTGTAAACTTTGCCACAGATTATATCAAACTCACACCACTAAGTACACTAGACTTAGATGAACCATATCAGAAAATTTCATTTTCGCCTTAAGAGTTCCGGCACCTCTTTTCCCAGAAAAAAGCTGTGCTTCTTGTTCTGGTTGCAAAGCAAACAAAGGAACCCACAACGGTTTGGTATAGTGATTAGGAGCGTGGACTCTAATCTGGGAGGACCGGCTTTGACTGCCCACTCCACCACATGCAGCTGCTGGTGTGACCTTGGGTCAGTCACAAGTTCTTTCAGAGCTGTTCTCTCAAGGGCAGTCCTCGAAAGAGCTCTCTCAGCCCTGCCTACCTCCCAGGGTGTCTGTTGTGGGGAGGGGAAGGGAAAGGAGATTGTAATCCTCTCTGAGACTCCTTTGGGTATTGAAGGGCGGGGTATAAATCCAATCTCTTCTTCTCTCTTCTGTCTCTTCTTCTTAAAAAAAATAGGTGGGGCAAATCAACATTGCTAGGGCAGCACAATTGCTGGCCTCATCCTGGCATTCTCAGTGGTGGTGTCGAGACGATGAAAATCCCTCTCCAAGGAGGCCCACCATGTTCCTCCTATGCTGGGGGTTCCCTAACCTTTCTGAGCCTGCAGGCACCTTTGGAATTCTGACGGGGCACAAAATGGCCACCAAAGGGGGTGGAGCCAGCTGCAAAATGATCGGCACGGCTTAACTTTGGTAATAACATTGTAGATACTGGGGCTGTGGTGGCAGCGGCTGCCAAAGCAATTTTTTTTTAAAAAAACCTCCACAGCCAATCAGATCTCCGATAGTTGCCCTGACCTGGATAGCCGAGGCAAGCTGGGTCTCGTCAGATCTCGGAAGCTGAGCAGGGCCGACTCGGGCAAGTACTTGGATGGGAGACCTCCAAGGAATACCAGCAGTTGGGAGGTGGGGGCGGGCTTTATTCAGCCACCCCTCTGAATATCCTCGAGACCCTCAGTAGGGGTCAGTCACCAGAGGTTGCCATGACTTCCAAGTGCACACACACACACAAATACAAAACCTCCCCCCCAAAAAATTTCCAATAGTCAGTCAGAAGGCTTGCTGGGCAAAAGCCCTCCCTGGCTTTGCCCACTCCGTAAAAGGACTTAGCGGGCACCAGAAAAGGTGTCATGGCAGCCGTTGCCCCGCCTCCCGGGCATTGTGTTGGGCCCCCATTCTATACTGTTCTTCAGAGATGTCGTTAAAGGCAATTTTATTTTCAGAGGGGGTTCGAATCCAGTTGTTTCCCCTCGTCTCCGGGAACTCAACGGCCAGCTATTTTATTATCTCTCACTTTCTGTATGGCGTTCTTCATTTAGTTGCAGATTTTTTTTTATCATCCTGTTTTTATACCATTCTATTATTTAGCTGCTTTGTGAAAGAATAGCAGTAAAGGTCTGAGAAGCGCAGAGATAATAATAATAATAATAGAAAAGATTGCTCTGGGATGACAGACGGTAAACAAGAAACAAAATCCTTATAGAATTCTTGGCTCCAAAGGTGGTTTTTTTTTTTGGGCGGGGGAGGGAAGCTACAAAAGGGACAGTGTCCCCATAGAAAAGATTACAGTTGATGGATTTGTGACTCTGTTTTTACTATGCAAGGGTACACATTTTTTTTTGTAATAAAAGTTATGAAAGGATTTCTGTTCTTCTGAGGCACTGGTGATAGGAAGGTATGATTGCTGCTTCACTGTGACCCTGTTCTGTCTAGGGTTGCCATCTCCAGGTTGGGCAATTCCTGGAGATTTGGGGGAGGAGCTTTGGGAGGGAGGGAGATAAGGCCCTGGAGTCCACCTTCCAAAGCAGCCATTTTGTCCAGGGAACTGATCTGTGAGAGCCAGTGTGTCATGGTGGTTAAGAGGGGTGGACTCTAAACTGGAGAACTGGGTTTGATTCCCCACTTCTCCCCATGGAGCCAGCTGGGTGACCTTGGATCAGTCACAAGTTCTTTCAGAGCTCTCTCAGCCCCACCTCCCTCACAGGGTGTCTGTTGTGGGGAGAGGAAGGGAAGGAGATTGTAAGCCACTCCGAGGCTCCTTTGGGTAGTGAAGGGCAGGGTATAAATCCAATCTCATCTCTTCTTTTTCTTAAAGGTGCCACTGGATTCAGACTTTGTTGTATTTCCAGTAGAATTTCCCCAAAATTAGCCTTGCCGGGCCTGTAACCATTATTCCTAGCTAAACTAGGAATAAATACTTGTATTTATGAGTCTTCTCTAATCCAGGTGCTGTAGCACATTTTGTGGGAGGGAAACCCCGACCCCAAATACAAACATTATTTTGGGACAGATAGTGACGATATCGAAATGTAGAATGTGTACGTCTTGAGAAGTACAACTGGGAAGGAAGCTGGCTGGCAATCAGGCATTGCTTCGTCGATTTCCGTGGGGATGCTGGAAACAGATGTCGCTTTACTTATGGGTCTTCAGTAATCACTTCTGATCGTATGCAGGTCCCTATAGATGAAGGGAAGGGATTCTCATTTCAGGTGCAAAGACCAGAGAGTAGTGTTTCTCCCACAGTTATTAATAATACGAGAATCTGTCTCTAGGAAGTTCTCCAGCGGGGGTTTCAGCAACACATTTTGGGTATGCCATGGGCTAATGCCACACTGGGGCTGTTCTCCCCAAATCAAGTCATTCATGTTCCAACATCAGCAAAATGTGGAATTAATATAAGCGAGCCCCACAGCGGTAGATACTCTCTTTTGGAATAATTTTCCTCTTGGATTTTCCCACCCACACAGGGGGGCAGGGGCTGTTCCGTTAAGATAACAAACCCGCCGCTCTCCCCACTTATTGATGCTGGTGGAAGCGGGTCTCTGTACTTTCTTATTGTAGTCTGGTAAGCAAAAAATTGCACTAATTTATACATAGGTAGTAGGGAAAGCGAGAGGAGGAAAGGAGGAAGACCCAACATGAGAAGGATTGACTCCGTAAAGACCCTCGTCAAAGCAGATATTGGTCGCTGACAACAAGACTCCGGGGAGCTGTTCAGATGCAAGCGCGGCGAGGAGGAACTAGGGTTGCCATCTCTGGCTTGGAAAATTCCTGGAATTTCGGGGGCAGAGCCTGGAGAAGGCAGAATCTTTGGGAGGGGCGGGAGCTCAGCAGGCCTATGGCTTCTGGGGAAGGGCTGTGGCTCCGTGGAAGAAACGCTGAGGCACACGGAACGCTGATCAAGCTTGTAGCTCTCTTCAAACAACACAACAACCCCAGGGAAACAATGAAGATTTATTTCTTTATTTTTTACTGGAGAGTTCAACACTTGGCATTCTACAGTCATTCTACCTTAGCTGGCTTCCGAGCTCACCCAGGCCAGCTTTCCACTAGGAGACATCAAGAAATTGCATAACCAAAAAGGAGAGGGGTAAAAAGAAGGAGTTATTTCCCAGTCTGCCAGGAAAGAGGAAGTCGTGGCACCGGGAAAGAAGAAGAAGAATCGGAGCATCGTCATCTTATGCAAAGCAAAGAACTGTCAAATTGCATTTCAGATTTCTTTTTTTTCCAGGCAGAAAGGAAGACAGCGAGGATAGCCCTAAGGCACAGTCTGACACTCCCGGTAGACAGAAACGCTTGACAGTTTGGAGAGCAAAATGTCTTTTTTTGAAGAAAGGGATCTCTCTTTTTCGTCGAGACGTTTCGCCCTCCTGTTTGCCACGTTCGTAATTTGTTTTTTAAGGCCGTTTTGAAATGGAACTTGTCTTGATAATTGCACGAGCAGTTTGGCACCACCCTCGGGAACAGCGCAGGAGTTTCAAAACAGAATCCTAAAGAATTTCCCGAAGGCGAAGTTTGACTGGAGCGGAGGAACCCAAACAGGCACACAGGTTACACGTCCTCCTAATGTCTTAGATGAGCCCATTTCTTAGTTCTTGGTCCTTCTGCACACTCCCCGTTTCCTGCTATTCCAGGACCTGATTTTCCTCTGTCTTAACTCTCTCACGTTGGATTACACAGTCGGGGAGGTAACCAGGATTTCCCCCCCCAATTTGACACACACACTTAACGATCAAGACGAAGCAAATGCCTGAGGACTAGAAACTTAGGGCTTCCTAATGGCAGCATTCCCACATATACTGGAATGAAGAAAAAGGCACATTCTGGAGGAGGAACTTTGAGGGGGGCAGGAGTGGGGTGGGAAACACAACAGTGTCTTAGGATTCACGCAGCTCGGTTCGAGCTTGATTCGAGGTTCGAGCTTGGTTTGCGGTTCATGGTTGGTTCGCAGTTCAAACTTGGTTCATGCTTTGAGCTTGGTTCATGGTTCGAGCTTGGTTCACGTTTCAAGCTTGGTTCGCAGTTTGAGCTGTTACCGTATTAGTCAGACTATCACGTGCCCTGGAAACAGCTGGTGCTAACCTCCAGGTGACCAGGCTGCAGACTTGAGGTAAGACTACAAGAGAGGCCTACAGAGTTGTAAGGTCTGGAAGGCGGAAGAGCGGGGAGGGGCCCATGGCACTGAGAACGCAGGGCCCTTCCTGGCAGCACAGTCTGTCATTGCCCCTCAAAGCCAGGGGGCGTTTGTACTATCAAGGCTTCACCGGGCTGGTTTGCATCCCATTGGCCGGGGCGTTCAACAGCACCCCCTTCCGGTAGGGTAGGAGCGAAGGGTTGTTGAGGAGGGTGTACACCAGCCACCATCGGGCACAGTTCTGCTTGTGGTGGGAGGCTCTCGATGCCGGTTGCTTCATCAGCATCACCCCTGCAGAGAAGGAACACAAGCGAGCTTGGTAAAAAACCAGGACAACCAAAGGTCTCCACTTGCCCCCAGCCACCATTGGCTCTGGAGGTGATGGCCTGGGCAGGCCCGTAGCCAGGATTTTGTGGCTTGTGAGGCAAAAATTCTTCTGGTGGGGCTGCCATTATTTCCCCCCCCCCGCTGGCAGAGTTGAGGGGGTAGGCTTGCCAGTCCCCCGGTGGGGGCAAGGGGTCCCCTGATTTTGTGGGCTCTGTCCTGCTGCTGGCCACCTGGCCAGCAGGGGAAACTCCACCCCCAAACATCCACCCCTGCATGTCATCAGTGACATGCTGACATTACTTCTAGAGCGACACTCTAGTTTTTGGGCAAAACTCTATGGTTTGTAGCTGTTTTTACCATAGAGGTTTTTTTTCCCAAAAAGAGATACAAAACATCACAAAGAAAGACATAAAAGACATACAAATTAAACACTAAACATTAAACATTAAACAATGGAGCATATACTATGATCTATATATAAGTTTGTGTCTATATATTTGAATCAAGTTCTTATCCACCTATATATGTTATTTGTATTGGTTACATTGCATCCATTAGATTTAATGTTTACTTGATAGATTTCCAAGATAAATTTCAGTCCATTTATATAGTCTCGACCAGTTGTTTATGAATGTTTCATCCCTGTTGTCTCTTAGTTGTAAAGAACGTTTATCCATTTCTGCCGTTTCTAAAAGTTTATATATTATTTCTTCTTTTGTTGGTGTTTCTTCCTTCTTCCAGTATTTAGCGTACAGGATTCTAGCGGTCGTTATAACATGCGCAGTCAGATACATATCTTTTCCCTTAAAGTTCTGTTTTACCATAGAGTTTTGCCCCCAAAGTGGAGCATCATCCTGATGTCGCTGATATGATGATGTTATTTCCAGAAGTGACATTAGCATGTCACCGATGTCCCCACCCACCCCTTGAACGCTCTCCAAATCCCACCGCTGGCAGGCAGAAGACACCTGGCAACCCTACTTGCCAGCTCCAGGTTGGGGAACTTCTGGAGATTCTGGAGCCTGAGGAGGCCAGGACCTCAGAGAGGTACAACACCACAGAGTCCACCCTCCAAAGCATCCATGTTCTCCTGGGGGACTCATCTTTTTAGTTTGGAGATAAGCTATAATTTCAGGAGAACTCCAGGCTGGCAACACTAGACACTGTCGGAAGTGAAGGACTTCACACTGCCTCTTAGCCTCAGATTTCAGAGGCTGGACCATAGAGAGTCAGAGAGATTGATAGGCCAGGAGGACCCTGATCATCCTTCCCTTCTAGGGCTCTGATACTATCCCTTTGATGGGTAGACTGCTACACTCAGGGAATCCTCCTTCCTTCTGGCCTGATACCTTCCCTCTGCACTACGCTTCTCTTCTCCATCTTGTCACCCTGAGGGCAGGACATGCCTCTGGCATCGCTATCCATCCTAGCTACTTAGATTAGAACCCTGTCTCTACCCGATCCTGTCTAGAATGGAGTTCCTTACAATAAAGGACTCAACATTAGCTTTTTGCAAAGATAATGTGTAACTTTGTTTCTAGTCAGCACAAACAAACCAGATAGACTCTGCTGCGTTATGTGCCCTGAGCACTCAGCTAGCTAAATAATCCTTCAGATGCAACTTTTCCCCATACCATCTTGCACAAGGATCTAAATAAAGAACTGAAAAAGCGGGTCTTGTGTACACAGAAGGGGAAATCTTCTGCACGGCCGGCCACCGGTGACGGAATGAGAAAGAGACGGCGGTGGCTGATTTCTGAAAACTCGCCGGCACAACCCACCCTCTCTCACTTCCCAGGAGCCGTCACATTCGTCCTCGACTAGGCTGAGAAGGGGATAGAGCACTCACCTTCTTCTATGTCGCTGGGCTGGAGTTCCTTCGGCCCCTGCAGGCTTTGTGATTGGAGAAGCAGCAAGCAGAAAGCTTTCATTGCTGGGTGTGATTGGCTGACCTCGATTTTCAAGTAGTAACAATAAGTGCGGTAGCCTGGAAGGAAAGGAGGGGCCCACGCGTGAGGGAATGCAACAGAGCACCGGGCAGGCATGCGTCAACATGCGCCGGAGAAAAACGGGATTTGCCTTTTGCATTCCTGCCTTCTGTTCCCTGTATTCTCTTCCCCAACACATCCTCAGCTCCACATCCTTCCTCCCTTTGACCAAATTTTAAGAAGTCAGTCAGGAGCCCCCCGCCAGCGAGGTAAGACCACCTGGTAACCCTAGGTGAAGGCCTCGGCCTCTCTGCCCTGTTGTTGGCCCTCCTGAGGAACTGGTTGGTCACTGTGTGAGACAGGATGCTGGGCTAGATGGACCACTGGCCTGATCCAGCAGGGCCCTTCTGATGTTCTTATGAAGGCCTCGGCCTCTGTGCCCTGGTGTTGGCCCTCCAGAGGAACTGGTTGGCCACTGTGTGAGTCAGGATGCTGGACTAGGTGGACCACTGGCCTGATCCGATAGGGCTCTTCTGCTGTTCTTATCTGGGGAATGCCTCAGCCTTTCTGTCCTGTTGTTGGCCTTCCAGAGGAACTGGTTGGCCACTGTGTGAGTCAGGATGCTGGACTAGGTGGACCACTGGCCTGATCCGATAGGGCTCTTCTGCTGTTCTTATCTGGGGAATGCCTCAGCCTTTCTGCCCTGTTGTTGGCCTTCCAGAGGAACTGGTTGGCCACTGTGTGAGACAGGAGGCTGGACTAGATGGACCACTGGTCTGATCCAGCAGGGCTCTTCTGATGTTCTTATGAAGGCCTCGGCCTCTCTGCCCTGTTGTTGGCCCTCCAGAGGAACTGGCTGGCCACTGTGTGAGACAGGAGGCTGGACTAGATGGACCACTGGTCTGATCCAGCAGGGCTCTTCTGATGTTCTTATGAAGGCCTCGGCCTCTCTGCCCTGTTGTTGGCCCTCCAGAGGAACTGGCTGGCCACTGTGTGAGACAGGAGGCTGGACTAGATGGACCACTGGTCTGATCCAGCAGGGCTCTTCTTATGTTCTTTTGAAGGCCTCGGCCTCTCTGCCCTGTTGTTGGCCCTCCAGAGGAACTGGCTGGCCACTGTGTGAGACAGGAGGCAGGACTAGATGGACCACTGGTCTGATCCAGCAGGGCTCTTCTGATGTTCTTATGAAGGCCTCGGCCTCTCTGCCCTGTTGTTGGCCCTCCAGAGGAACTGGCTGGCCACTGTGTGAGACAGGAGGCTGGACTAGGTGGACCACTGGTCTGATCCAGCAGGGCTCTTCTGATGTTCTTAAACCACGGTGCATCATTTGTGATGTTTGCATCTAGTCAGAGCAAAACACAGTCTTGGCTATTATGAGTTAACTAACAGTATAATATGATCTGGTGTGTATGTAAAAAGACTATTTTTGATTTCTGACCTCTTCCTTACAGGCATCCCACTTATGCCAAGAAAAAGATACAAGCAGGCAAAATCATGACCTCCAGAAGTAAATAAGCAGGTTTTTAAATGTTTTGCAGCCAAGCCCAATAGTTAATCTGTCCCAGGAGATAAATGCATTTTTAGATCTCCAGTCCATTAGAGATTGCTCTTTCATTTCCCGAAATCCCCCCACCCCCAATTTCCAGTGGACTCATTTTAAACAGGAGCACTACTATAAGCTGCAAATCTACAACCAGGCTCACGTTCTTGAAGTAGGTACATGTAGTTAGAAGCAATGTTCCCTCTAAGCTGTGGAGTCTTGTGAGCAAAAATTCTGCTTTGTGAGCTACTGGCATTAAAGTGGTGAGTGATTGATTTGGCTGCTGCATAGATTAGTTTGCTCTGGAGCCATCCTTCCTGAGCTAAGGCAAAAATGTGTGAGACGGAGGCTAAAAAACTGTGAGCTAGCTCACACTAACTCAGCTTAGAGGGAACACTGGTTAGAAGGAGCCCTGAACTGGATGGCCCAGGCTAGCCTGATCTTGTCAGATCTTGGAAGCTAAGCAGGGTCAGTCCTGGTTCATACTTGGATGGGGGACCACCAAAGAAGTCCAGGGTTGCTACGCAGAGGCAGGCAATGGCAAACCACCTCTGTGTATCTTTTGCCTTGACCTGGATGGCCCAGGCTAGCCCGATCTCATCAGATCTCAGAAGCTGAGCAGGGTCAGTCCTGGTTAGTACATGGATGGGGGACCACCAAGGAAGTCCAGGGTTGCTACAGCAGAGGCAGGCCAGGGCAAACCACCTCTGAACTTCTCTTCCCTTGACCTGGATGGCCCAGACTAATCAGATCTCGGAAGCTAAGCAGGGTCAGCCCTGGTCCGTACTTGGACGGGAGACCACCAAGGAAGTCCAGGGTCGCTATGCAGAGGCACGTGATGGCAAAACCACCTCTTAATGTCTCTTGCCTTGAAAACCCTCCGGGGTCACCATAACTGGCTGTGGCTTGACTAGGGTTGCCAAGTCTGGGTTGGGAAATACCTGGAGACTTTGGGGGTGGAGCCAGGAGAGGGTGGGGTTTGGGGAGGGGAGGGGCCTCAGCATAATACAATGCCATAGAGTCCACCCTTCAAAGCAGCCATTTTCTCCAGGGGAGCTGATCTCTGTCAGCTGGGGATCAGTTGTAAAAGCGGGAGATCCCCAGGCCCCACCTGGAGGCTGGCAACCCTAGGCTTGATGGCACTTTACACACACACACAAAGTTAGAAGGAGCAAGGTAAGAAGTGTGCCCACATGGGGAGACGGCTTACCTGGATCAAAGGTCTCTGCTCCATGGCTGAGGAGGCTAACATCCAGCTGGCAGAAGTGGACGACATTGTAGAGCGCAGAAACCACCATCCTCCAGACAGCTGCCAGGACTCCCACCAGAATGTTTACTGGGAAGAGCAGATACGTCAGGATGTACAAAGCTCGCCTGCAGAGGGGGAAAAACACAGGCCATCCTCCTACATACCCTTCTGGGGTGGGGGGGAGGGGTTTGCTGTCCAGTTGTAAATGGGTCTGTCGGTAGTCTATGATGAAAAAAGAGCATTGTGGTTTCCTTAATAGCTGCAGATGTTTCCTTGGCAGGACCTAATTGTCTGGAGACGGTCTCCAGATGGCTCTCTCGTGTAAGGACCTGCTGGGGTCAGATAGACCATCTATCTAAAGTCCAGCGTCCTCCTTCTAGCTGGGGTGGAGCAGGTGCTTTGGGAAGCTCACAAGCGGCCCTGAATGCTGTGTATGAAGCCCTACCAGAGGGGATAGATAGAGACTACTCAACAGAGGCAGTTTCGGCTCAGGAAAAGCCACAGGGAGGAAGGCCGAATCCCTCCCCGTTCTGTGCCATGGTGACAGGCCTGTAGCTACAGTGGGGCATCTCGGGACCTGCCCTTTCCAGGCTCCACCCCCTTCAAATCTCCAGAAAATTCCCAACCTGGAGTTGCCAACCCTAAATGTGATCCCTGGCGGTATACTTTTAATGCCAGCAGAGCTAGCATGGTGACCCTTCATATTAATATGGCAGTAAGTGCTACAAGTTAAGTTATGCTCAGAGTGAAGACGTCTTTTCTTTTGTCATTCAGGACAGACAAAAGAAATCCTCGAACCGTGCATAATTCATCTTGTAGAGCTCTCTGCTGTGTGCCCATAAAGGGTCCTCAATTTACGGTCCATTATCTTCATTAGATGCCTTTCTGTTCCATTTTCTCCTCCGTGGGCATCGTTTTTATAAACATCTATTGTAGTTCTCCTTAATAGTCTTTAATAGGAAGTCTATTACAGCTTCCCCGGCTCGAGAGAGGTCCATGCTTGCGAAAGGATTCCAAACTCATGTTCTGGGGTTTCCCCTCCGTTATTTTAACCAGTGCAGAGTCACACCCAATCACCACATGGAACATTAATTAGTGTTCCCTCTAAGCTGAGTTAGTGTGAGCTAGCTCATAGTTTTTTAGCCTCCGGCTCACACGTTATTTGTCTCGGCTCAGGAAGGATGGCTCCAGAGCAAACTAATTTAGGCAGCAGCCAAGTCGCTCACTCACAGCTTTAATGCCACTAAGCTCACAAAGTAGAATTTTTGCTCACAGTGCAGTGTTCCCTCTAAGCTGAGTTAGTGTGAGCTAGCTCACAGTTTTTTCGTCTCCAGCTCACGCATTATTAGTCTCAGCTCAGGAAGGACAGTTCCAGAGCAAACTAATTTATGCAGGAGCCAAATCGCTCACTCACAGCTTTAATGACAGTAGCTCACAAGGTAGAGTTTTTGCTCACAAGACTCCACCGCTTAGAGGAAGCATTGATTGTAATGCATATCATCATAGCTCAGGGTCACCAGCTTTGGGTTGGGGAATTCCTCGAGATTTTGTGGGCAGAGCCTGGGGAGGGTGGGGTTTGGGGAGGGGAGCGAGCTCAGCAGGGTATAACGCCATAGAGTACACCTTCCAAAGCAGCCATTTCAGGGCCGTAGCCAGGGTTTTTTTTTTAACTTTGTGGGGCATTTGAATGTTGGGGGCACCCACGCACCCACATCGAGGCGGTGTCAGGAGTGACGAGAGAGTAAAAGGGTTTTAAAAAGTGGTGCGAGAGGTGAGAGTGACGGCAGGCAGGGCAGGGTGATGGGTCAGCTGACTGTGGCCATTGCACTCACAAAAAATAAAATAAGCCAGCTGGATGTGGAATCAGGAGGCCTGGGCACTAAGTCGGCGGCCCCGGCCCCAAGATGCCCCACTGTAGCCACAGGCCATTTTCTCCTTCTTCTGATTTCTACAGCCTGGAGAACAATTGTGATTCCGGGAGATCTCCAGGCCCCACCTGGTGGCTGGCAACCCTCTCATACCAAGATCGCTCGGAGGGGGGAGTGTTTTATCCATGCTCCCATGTGCATTAGTAAGTACTTCCAGAGGAACTGGAGAGAAACCCCCCCCAACACACAATGGATCTGAAATTTGTGATTAGCCATGCATGTATAATACACCCCCGAAAGATTCAGAAATTAATTTGTTTTAAAGAAAAATTGAATGATTGAGGATTTGTAATGCACCCGGCTCCATATCAGAAACAAGAGGAGGTCACTTGGAGCACCACGAACGCAGCCGAGGAGAAACTCGGAAGCGTCTGCGATTCGGAGCTTCCTTATTTCCCCACGCTCGGCCATCCAGGCTCTCAGGGGATGGTCCGCTTGTCGACTTCACCTGTCTTCTTCAGTCACCTGTTGGTCAACTCCCTCGGCGGAGGGCCTTTTTCAAGGAAACAGAAGTGGGTCAGCAAGTTCTGAGCGAGGACCGAAACCACCAAGGTCAACCAGAAGGGCCTACATTTAAAAAACAAACACAAATATATAATTTTAGGGGCTAGCTGTGTGTTGGCAGGGTGTAGATAGGCAGCAGAGCAAAGCCGTTTAGAAAATAAAGTTGGTTTACGAAGAAGAGAACAAACTTTGTAAGAAAGAGGAGAGCGAGAAAGCGAGCAAGAGAGAGAGGTCTAACGGTCTAACTGGCTCGGAGAGGGTCAGCAGACGAGTCGTTCTCAGCAGGAGCAGGAAGTGTTCCATGCGGGCACACTAGAGACAAGATGCGTTCCATCCCCTCCCACTTTCCATTCGGAGATTTAACTGCCTGGGAAGGGACACTTACCACATGTTCTCTGCAATTTTAAAGAGGTACATGTTGGTGCCGGATTGCAATGGGATGACCACAAGGAATGCGAAGGCCACGGCGCAGACGAAAAAAACAATCTGTTGAATGAGCAGGCCTGGAGAAAGACAGACGGCAAGCGGTGACACAGAAGAGGCATTAGCGACATTGGGCATGTCGGTCCCTTAGGGTCCGCCCACCTCCAGGTGGGGCTTGGAGGCCCTCCCGGAATTCCAGTGTTCCCTCTAAGCTGAGTTAGTGTGAGCTCGCTCACCATTTTTTAGCCACCGGCTCACACCTTTTTGACTGATTTCCCACAGCCGTGACTCCGCCCCCACTACCCCCCTTTGCCCCAATTGTAAGTGTCAATTTCCCACTATTTGCCGGGCGGCCGCATTTTGCCCCGGAGCTTTGCCTGATTTCTGCCGCGTCTACTCAATCCTGTTTTTTGAGGATCGAGTAGACGCAGCGGAAATCGGGCGAAGCTCCGGGGCAAAATGTGGCCACCCGGGAAATAGTGGGAAATTGACACTTACGATCTGGGCAAAGGGGGGAGCGGGGGTGGAGCAGCGGCTGTGGGGAATCAGTCTTTGTCTTTGCTCAGGAAGGCAGGCTCCGGAGCAAACTGATTTATGCAGCAGCCAGACCACGCACTCACAACTTTAATGCCAAGTAGTTCACGCAAGTAGAAGTTTTGCTCACAAGACTCCGCAGCTTAGAGGGAGCGTTGATGACAACCGACCTCCAGACTACAGAGTAGACTTGTAGCCATAATTTTTTGTCGGGGGGGGGGGCAAATTGGACCTGCTGGCGGGGTGGGGTGGGGGTGAACTTACTGTCGCCACCAGCAGCTCCACTCCCGCGGGGGCTCGGCATACTCCGTGGGGGGTGTTGCCCTCATCTGCCCCCCTCCCCGTGGCTAAAGGCCTGCTAGAGAGATCAGTTCCCCTGCAGGAAATGGCAGCTTTGGAAGGTAGACCGTATGGCATTGAAGCCTTTCCCCTCCCCAAACCCCGCCCTCCTCACGCTCCATCCCCCAAATCTCCAGGTATTTCCCAACCTGGAGCTGGCAACCGTACCAGCGACTCCTGTCTTCTCCTAATGTGATCATATGATTGCCTCAGTTGAGTCATTTTAGCTTCTAAGGAGGAGGCACTCGTGGAACATCAAGGGGGCTTGGTGAGATCACAATGTAATCAGGGTCCACTGGTCTATTGTAGTGATAGAGTTTTGCACTGGAAGGCCCTTCTTTTGAAACGTGGCTCTTACAAACGCTGCTTCGGTGACTGCCACCTAGTGGTGGTGATGGGAAGGGCTGTCAAGTAGCACCCGACTTGGCGACCCTGTAGGGGTTTCAAGGCAAGAGATGTTCAGAGGTGGTTTGCCGTTGCCTGCCTCTGCATAGCGACCCTGGACTTCTTTGGAGGTCTCCCATCCAAGTACTAACCTGAGCCAACTGTGCTTAACTTCTGAGATCTAGTGAGATCCGGCTACCCTGGACCATCCAGGTTAGGACAAAAGACATACATAGGTGGTTTGCTACTGCCTGCCTCTGCGTAGCAACCCTGGACTTCCTTGGTAGTCTCTCATCCAAATGCTAACCAGAGCTGACCCTGCTTATCTTCTGAGATCTGGTGAGCCTAGGCCGTTCAGGTCAGGGCAAAAGACACATGGAGGTGGTTTTCATCGCCTGCCTCTGCGTAGCAACCCTGGACTTCCTCAGTGGTCTCCCATCCAAATACTGACCAAAACTGACCCTCCTTAGCTTCTGAGATTTGATGAGATCAAGCTAGCCTGGGCCATTCAGGTCAGGGCAGTGACAAACAGAGGCGGTTTGCCATCACCTGCCTCTGCGCAGCAACCCTGGACTTCCTTGGTGGTATACCTAGCCGCTGTATAGCATAACATCTCCTCACCCAAGCAGGTAAAGGCTGCCTGGAAGCCTGTGAAACACATCCAGCAGACAAGGGCCTGTTGGGAAGGCTGGAGCTGGCGGGGACGATGGAAAACATCAACGACTGCCCCTCGGTAGAGATGCCGGAGGTTAATCCTGAAAAGGTGAGGAAGAAACAAGAAATCAAGTCACACACATTAAAAAAAGGAGAGATTCAGGTGGGGTAGCCGTGTTGGTCTGAAGCCAATGTTTGAGTCCTGCGGCACCTTTAGGACCAACGAAGTTTTATTGTGGGTATAAGTTTTCATGTGCCCGCACACTTCTTCAGAAAGCTGAAGGATGCGGAAGCTCCTACCCAGAATTAAACTCTGTTGGTCTTAAAGGTGCCGCTGGACTCAAACTTTCCCCCCTATTAAAATAAAGAGAATATCTTCTTGACAAATGGACTGCAAAGAACCGGGTTTTCTGTGTGGCAATATTTGTTCCACGAGCTTCCTCGTTTCTTGCTGTTTGTTTTATTTCTATCCCGCTTTTCGCCTTCTTCAGGGATTCCAAGCGGCTTTTCACATTGTTCCCCTTCTCCACTTAATTCCCACTAGGACTGTCAGGTCTGGGTTGGGAAATACCTGGAGACTTTGGGGGTGGATCCGGGAGAGGGTGGGGTTTGGGGAGGGGAGGGGCCTCAGCATGGTACAGTGTCACAGAGTCCACCCTCCAAAGCAAGCGTTTTCTCCAGGGGAGCTGATCTCTATCAGCTGGAGATAAAATTCTAAAATTCTAAGGCGGAATTTTCTTTTACAGAGAAACCGAATAATAATAGCCTATCAGGAAATGGAATGAGACTTCCTATAGTTGGTAAGATTAAATGAGACTCTATGTAACAGTGTGTATAATATTATATAATGAATTTAATGAATTAAATAGAACACTTTTGTATCATTTTGAAATATTGTTAAAAGCATTTCTGCATTTTACACTTCCACAGATTTTTTTCCTGAGGAAGGACCAGAAGTCCGAAACAGTGAATACTATCTGGGAAAAGTGTTGGATATTTATTTTGTATATTTATACTTTTGGAGTCTGTATTTTCTCTTTATGGATTTTGTTGACTTCTGTTTTCTCCAATGATGGATTATGTACAGAGTTATCTCAGATTAGATATATTGTTAATGTTCACTGTATTGAAGTCTCCTTTTGTTTATCTTTGCGGGATATTCAGCTCACAGTTGTTTTCTGTGGTTTTCGGCTTTCCTTACTGTGTGCTGTACTGTTTGTTGCTGCTTGTTTTTCAGGTCCTATCATGATTATGCTTTTAGAAATCAGCGCAGGCCGCAAGCCAGATGAGACCTGATCTGAGCGGCAAATTGCAAAAAAAGAGGACGGCTCGCTTCTGAGAAATAAGCTGGATTTGCAGTGTGTCTGGGATAAACCGGTAATCCTTTTTTTGCACACCTTCCAGAGCAATCCACGCAGCGGCTTCCAGGGGTGGCTGGGAGCAGCAGAAGCCGGAAGGAAATTGAGTTCTCACCTGTGCCGCACCAGGGACCTCATCAGCATGCTGAAAGTCAACAGGCAGGAGACGACCAGGGAGGAGACGAAGCACACTGCGAAGGGGAGCGACGGAGTTAGTAAAGAAGCAGCCAAATGGAGGCGATGGACTGTAGCACCGAGCGGAGAAGTCGCAGTGTTTCTTTCTTTCTTTTTTTTGCATTTGCACCGGAAACGCTGCATACGTTCCATGCTATATTCATCAGGCGTGCCCAGTTTTTTGGTATGACCCATGCATACACAAACACACACACACACACACACACACACACACACACACATGAAACTGCGGTATATGGAATGAACCCATCGGTCAGTATTGTCTACTCAGACTGGCAGGGGCTTTCCAGGGTCTCAGGCAGGGGTCTTTCTCATCACCTGCTGCCTGGTCCTTTGAACTGGAGATGTCGGGGATTGAACCTGGGACCTTCTGCATGCCCAGAAGATGCTCTAACAATTGAGCCAGGGTCTCAGGTCAAAGTCTTTCCCATCACCTATTGCCTGGTCCTTTGAACTGGAGATGCTGGGGATTGATGCTGGGACCTTCTGCAGGCCAAGCAGAGGCTCTACCACTGAGCCACGGATCCCTCCCCAATACATGGAGTTGCCCTATTAGTATTGTCTACTCAGACTGGCAGCAGCTCACCAAGATCTCAGGCGGAGGTCTTTCCCATCACCTCCTGCCTGGTCCTTTTGACTGGAGATGCCGGGGATTGAACCTGGGACCTTCTGCATGTAAAGCAGATGCTCTACCGCTGAGCAATGGCCCCTCAGCTAGCCTAATCATACACACAAACTAGGCAGCCCTCAGGGGCCCAGATACGTTTTATGGAGTATAGGACCATCATTGGTCATAAGAGCTGAGCAGGGTCTCTGGGTTCAGAGACTGAGCATCTCTGATTACCCATTACTGTGGGGAGGGCAGTTGCCCCCATGAACCCTGCTTATGGCCCTGACTGAACATTGTTAAGAACAGGGTGGTGGACTAGATGGACCACTAGTCTGATTCAGCAGGGCTACTCTTGCAATCTGATTCCTTGTGGCTTCCATGGTCTGTTCCTCCCACCACAATTTTGTTTTTTGCCCATATTTTTCTTTAAAAGGAGAAGAAGAGGAGGAGGAGATTGGATTTATACCCCACCCTTCACTTGGAGTCTCAGAGCAGCTTGCAGTCTCCTTTCCCTTTCCCCGCCCCACAGCAGACACCCTGGGAGGTAGGAGGGGCTGAAAGAGGAGCGGGGAATCCTACCCGGTTCTCCCCGATTAGAGTCCGGGCTCTTAATCCCTACACCAAACTGAAGAGCATTTCAAAAACTTCACTGCAGAAAGAAGGTCTGATGGACGCAACTTAAAATGACAGCTTGTTCAAACAGCCTCGTCAGGCAGCGTTGCCATGAAAAGATTTCTTAGACAATGCATCAGAGCAATCCCCGCTTTGTAAAGACATGGTTGCTACTGCTCTGTGCGTGGAAAGCTGCAAGGACATCATCGCCACGAGGATTCGCTGGAGGTGACAGGACCAACAACCTGGCTGCCTGCCTGTCATTGGCTTTGAATTTCCCCTCCCCCCTCCCCCCTCCTCCACCTCCGCCCCCCCCCCCCAGCTTTGCAGTTTCCCTCCCTCCTGGCCATCTGCTCGATTCCACCAGATCTCAGCCGTCTTTGCAAAAACGTGAGCATCTGCTGGGCGGAAGTGTTGGCCGCGGATCATTCCTCGCTCCTATGATTCTTGGCATGGGCTACCGCTTTTCATTGCTGGTTGAAGGCCCAGCCTGTCTTGCAAACAGAACGAGTGTTTTACTTATCCCCTCCACTCCTCTCTCAAAACCAAACAGGCCCAATGTCCTCCGTGAAGATAGTTACAGAAGGTAGCCCTGCTGGTCAGCAGCATTAGAGCCAGATTCGAGTCCCGGAGCCCCTTACGAGACCGACAAGATTTTTGGGGTGTGAGCTTTTGAGAGTCCATGATCCCTTCATTGGATAGCTTTGGCTGCGGTCACCCTCACTAAATAATCCACTTTCAATGCACTTTCCAATTGGATTTTGCCAGTTCTCACAGTAAAAATGGCAGCGGCTCTCCAGGGTCTAAGGCAGAGGTCCTTCACAGAGAGTCCTAGAGCTAGGAGGGACCTCCAGGGTCATCTAGTCCAACCCCCTGCACAATGCAGGACATTCACAAATACCTCCCCCCTACACACCCCCAGTGACCACTGTTTTATGCCCAGAAGACCTCCAGGATCTCCGGCCAAACAGGCCTGGAGAAAAGTGGCAATCAGCATTTCCCTGGGCCATGTGAGCAAGGGCCACAAGAACTAAGCACTGAGCCTTTGGACTGGAGATACCAGGAATTGAACCTGGGACCTTCTGCATCCAAAGTAGAGGCTCTCCCACTGAGCCACAGCCTTTCGCACAGTTGGGTGTATACACACCATGCCTGCATTGGGCCACATACAGAGCTTCCCCAAATGGAGAACGTGACATGGCAAAGCCAGAACCTGAGAAGACTCACCTTCGAGTGCCCAGACATAATGCTTGGCTATCTCCAACTCCTTGTCTCCGGGGAGACCCATCACGTTTTCACTGGGGATGAAGCCGAACTGGACTAGCAAGGCGGTCACATCCTTCGTCATACCAGACCTCACGATCTGGATGTTGGGGACAAACGTCACCAGAAGAAGAAGGGCCACCTGTGGAACCAGGAGATGGTAAGCGAGGCTGGTGGCTAGGAGGGGAGAGTTGGGCAAGCTTGTGAGAAGCACTGACGAAAATTACCATGTAGGTTTGTCGGGGCAACGAAAATGATCAAGGGGATGGGAAGGTTAAAGAGCTTAGGGGCAATGCTCCCTCTAAGCTGTGGAGTCTTGTGAGCAAAAATTCTACTTTGTGAGTGTAATGTAGTATGCTCTGTGTAGCAACCAGCCTGCCATGTGCTCCCAGGTAATGGCGCCCGCCGCATGGCCAGAGCACATGGTCAGGCAGAGAGGGGAGCTTGAATCTGGAGGAACAATAGACGTCCAAATTCTAAGCCTCCACCAATGTGGGACCTAGGTTCTCCCTGGGGAGCCAATGCAATCAAAGGCTCCTCCAGGGAACCTATGACAAACATGCGCATATGTTAAGCCCCTATCAGGTCTTTTGGGTGCGGCCAGAGGTGTGGCTCCGGCCAGCATATAATGAGGGCCCTGGAGCCCTGGAAGCATGCTTGTTCTGACCATCTACTGGGCATGCTGAATCACTCCATAAAGGCTTCATGATTTCACCGTTCCTGGTCTCCTGAGTCCCGTACTCTTCAGTGAGCTACTGGCATTAAAGTTGTGAGCGAGCTATTTGGCTACTGCATATCTGAGTTTGCTCTGGAGCCATCCTTCCTGAGCTAAGATGAAAATGTGTGAGCCGGAGGCTAAGAAGTTGTGAGCTAGCTCACACTAACTCAGCTTAGAGGGAACATTGGTTAGGGGTCTTTGGCTTGGAGAAACGATGACTGGGGTGTGTGTGTGACACAATACAGATTTACAAAATTATGCATGGGTTAGAGAATGAAGAGAAAGAAGTACTTTTCTTCCTATCTCACAATGTAAGAACTTGTGAGCACTGCATGAAATGAATAAGCCATAGGATCAAAGGAAGTTCTTCTTGACCCAAAGAGGAATGAACATGTTGAATTCACTGCCACAGGAAGTGGCAGTGGCTATAAGCTTCGGCCGCGAGTGCCTGGTGGATTTAAAGTGCACATCCATACTGCAACATCTGGGAATTGTGTCGCTTCCGTGATCAGCCCGTCGATCCCCATTGGGGAACCGTACTTAAAAGATAGTGGTTAAAGTCCGGTCCTAAGCTGGCCGACAGGCCAATGGCGGACTTCCCCCCGTCAAGTCAATCAGCCTATAGGGATGGTCTCATAGAGGGCTTCAAGAGGAGATGGGAGAAACATATGGAGCAAGAGGTCCATCAGAGGCTATCAGCCACAAGGTATAGATGGAAAACTCTGTCCGGGGCAAGTGATGCTGTGTCTTCTTGGTGCATGGGAGAGGCAACAGTGGGAGGGCTTCTGGAGTTCCGGCCCCAATGTTGGCCCTCCTAATGGCACCTGGGCTTTGGCCACTGTGTGACATAGAGTGTTGGACTGGATGGGCCATTGGTTTGATCCAACATGGCTTCTCTTCTGTTCTTACCTGGTAGACAGCAATCACTGCCATGGCTTGTGAGAGAACCAGTTTCAGAGGGATCTGGAAGCCTGAAATCCCAAAAGCACAGTTACATATCAGTAAGTGGAGAGAAGTGTCAGAGCTTCCACCTGAGAAACCCCCCAACTACATTTTATCCTTCCCACAGGTCATGCACACCTAGAGTTGCCAACCTTCAGATGGGGCCTGGAGATTTCCAGGAATTCCAACCAATCTCCAGAGTAGAGAGAAAAGTTCCCATGAAGAAAATGGCTGCTTTGGGCGTCTCTAAGGCACTATCACTTCCTAGGGTGGCCAGGAGCTTACCTCTTGTCAGCAGGAGGAGCTTTCTGGGAGTGGGTGGGTGGGGCGACATCTCCAATGTGATGACATCATGCAGAAGTGATGTCATCACAATGGGATGTTGTGTGATGACGCACTGGTATTTTGGGCAAAACTCTATGGTTACCATAGAGCTTTGCCCCAAACACCAGAATGTCACCATGCAACATCCCCATTGTGATGACGTCACTTCCATGTGATGTCATCATGTTGACATCTTGATTTTTGGAACGTCTAGTTCGGCTTTCAGACGGTTGTGGGAAATTATAAAACTTGCCAAAAAAGGGAAAGCATGCTCCGTTGCTATTTTGCAACTCCTTGCATAATAATTATATACACAATGGAGATCGGGAGTCACAACATACATAGAACAGATGCCTCTGAAAAAAATAATAATGGGCAAATACAGATTCGAGGACATCTTCAGCAACAACAGCAACTTCAAGAGTGCATTAAAAATCTTGTCTTACCTTCCTGTGGTGTGTATATATAAGAGTACAAATATGACTGGAATCTTGAGAACACACTTGGTTTGGCCTTGCTGGTACTGGAAAAGGAAGAAAAGTTTGGATCAGGTAGGCATTCTAGTGATAGAACCTTGGGCTAGTACAGAAACAGAAATATTGACAATATCCTGTCCCCATGTCCTTGTAGGTGCAGTGGGAGACATTACAGAAGCGCTTGCGAGAAATGATTGCAAGGTTAGCTAGGTTAGGCTCCAAGTAGTAAGTCTCACCTCAAAAATCTCAAATTGACATTTCTTTTTTCCTATATGAATTTTTAAACAATTGGAGATAGCAACAGTGGTAGAAGTATTCTGGTGCTGAGAAAGTCTTATTGTACAAGAACACAGCGCCATCATGTAGACGGAGAGAACCAAATTCACTTGGGCGCAACTGAACAATCAACTCCCTGTTTGAGGCCTGTGAACTGAACCAGCAAGTGTTTGGACATGTGTACCCCAGATTCCTGCCCTGCTTTGCCATTCCAGCTTGGAGCAGGAGAAATAGTCGTGTTGAGAGAGTCCCCGTTCAGCCTCCTTACAAGAAATGGGAAGGGCAGAAGTATTCCAGAGCTGAGCTGTCACCTCTTCATGTACTGTTCCCAACATACCTCCCACCTGGCGTTCCCCGAATGCTACCTCTTGCTAGCTCATCTCTATGGCATACACAAAGTTTTGCTCAAGTTTAAAATGGAAACAAGAAAAAAAAGGAAACTTAGCCTTACTTTCTCTCTGGTGGTCTTTTAGCCAGAATATTCTTCAGGTATTCTTTGTAATATCCATTTCCAAGTACCTTAAGAAAGAGACGATAAGAAAGGCCGATCTTGTCAGATCTCAGAAGCTAAGCAGGGCCAACTCTGGCAAGTACTTGGAAGGGCGACCTCCAAGGAATACCAGGGCTGCGACGGAGAGGCAGGTAATACAAGCCACCTCTCTGAAAAACGTCCAAGCCTATACACCCTTAGAGTGATGTAGCACCTCCAAGATCCAGGCATGCTGAATCGCTCACTCTGACCATCTTCTCTCTGTGAAGCTGCTAGTCAGGGCAATCCTAAACCCACTGACTTCAGTGGACTTAAAAGGGTGTCACTTCGCTTACAACTGCAATGTGATCGTCTCCACTCAGGAGCCTTTAATAATTTTCAACAACTTGTTCATGTGTTTCATTGACAGTCAGACAGCATGTTGTAGTTGTGTAGATGAAGACAGGTCACTGCGTTAGTCTTTCTGTAGCAGGAGAAAAGAGCTGGCGTCCAGGAGCACCTGAAAGACTCACAGGATATGCGGCAGGGGAGGAGCTTTCATGAGTCACTGCTCACTCCTTCAGATGCAGCTAGAATGGGAGTCCACCTGTCTGAAATCACTCCCCTCTCCAAGATGCAAGGACAGATGGATTCCCATTCCAGCTGTATCTGAAGAAGTGAGCTGTGAGTCACGAATAGTCATGGATTCAAGTGCGTCCACAGCAAAGATAACTGACTCAACCAACAAACCTCAAATCAACACCGCACTCCTCTCGAAATCTGTGACAACATGGTACCCCAGTTGTATCCTATTTACAAACTCAAGAAATACTTCCGCCAAACCCACTGTACCAAAAATGGCTTATTCTGTAATAACCCACACTCTTGCATACCTGGGGGGAGGGATGGACTTTTAATCTACTACGGCAACCCTCCAATAATACCTACCTATAATCAACTTGTCAACTTTAGTCAGTCTTAAATTAACTTCAGTTAATGCATTCCGCACACAACACTTAAAACAGAGCAGGTTTATAAGATAAGGCACCAAATATTATAACTCTGTTCAGACACACTATATATTGTACCACAGACTTTGTACTGAATGTTAATTTGAAAAGAAATACAAATGATTATTTTTTTTAAAAAGTCACCCAGCTTGTGTGAATTTGTGGTCATCCCAACTCAGGAAAAAACCATTCCCGATCAAATCTATAGTGGGAGCAAATCAGGATAAACTTGCCGTGTGACCACAACCTCAGCTTAGAGGGAACACTGCATGCCGGATTCTTTCCCCCATAGCTTTGACATGCTATGGAAAAGGACAGGGGTCATTTCGTAGAAAAAGAGGTGCAGGAGCTCATTAACATAACTCATTAGCATAACTTATTTGTATACCACCTGACATTACCGGAAGTGTGTCAGAAGGCTACACCCACTGCTCAGTCTCCACCCCCAAAATCTCCAAGTGTTTCCCAACTCAGAGCTGGTGAGCTAGCTTGAAACTTTGGCTAAAGATCCTTGAGGTTTCCTTTGCTCTTGCAGGGAAGCTAGGGTTGCCAAGTCTGGATTGGGAAATACTTGGAGACTTTGGGGTGGATCCAGGAGAGGGTGGGGTTTGGGGAGGGGAGGAGAGGAGAGGGGCTTCAGCATGGTACAATGCCCTAGAGTTCACCCTTCAAAGCAGCCATTTTCTCCAGGGGAGCTGATCTCTGTCAGCTGGAGATCAGTTGTAAAAGTGGGAGATCTCCAGGCCCCACCCGGAGGCTGACAACCTAAAGGGAAGCTACCCTACAACAAGCATGAAAATACAGATCAAGTTGGTATGCATTTGCTTTTCCCCACAGCGCATCAGCATATGTGCCCGCTCCTGGGCTTGTTACTCTCGGAACGGCGTTCCTGCTCGAAATGACCCCTGGGAAAGGAAGTTTTTAGGCCTTTTAATAAAAAACGTTAAATCTGCTCTTTTGGCAGCAAACTGGGGGGGGGGGGGGACACACAAATATACCCTTTGCTTCCTCTAAACTCCTTAGCTCAAGAAGATTTGGGCATGAATGTCTCCCGTTCAGAGCAGAACTGACGTTTCAGTGTTCCGGTGAGAGGGGCCCCCTGTTCAGCAGCCGAGTCATAATCTCAAGGGCTGACATCGCAGCTTTGCTTTGTAAAAGAAACCTTCTTTTAACAAGCCACAGGAAATGCCATCGCCCGGGTCTTTAAATGCAGCCGCCTACAAAACGGTTATTTTTCGGGGTTTAGCCAAATCCTCTTGTTTCCTACGAGTCTTGGATGCCGAGTTAGGGGGAAGGGTTTCTCCCCCCCTTCCTCTCTTCACATGAACAGGATGTTCTTTCTGGCCTGCTTCAGATGTTCACACAGATCCCCCCCCCCCCGGCCTGGGTTCTGTGACCCTCCGCGATGAGCCTGGGAGAGCGTTCCCCTTGCACGCCAGATGCAGTGAGGCATGTGCCGCCATGTAATTAGCACTTCTACAACTGTTCTCATGACTGGCGGGGCAGATGGAAATTATACGAGACATTTTCAAATCGGCGGCGTGAATCAGACATGCCGAGGCACATGGAGGATGTGCGAGAAACGGTCGGAAGGCGTTGTGCGACCTAATTGGATCACTTTGGTAGGAGCTGCAGTCCCGTCTGGGCTGGCTGCAGAATATAGTTTGGACTGGCGTTAAGGAAGGGACTGTGTTTTGATCTCTGCACATGCAATTCTTTCCCCTCCTCAACTGCCACCAGGCTCCTGGGTTTGCAGTGTTATGAAATGCTCTGATACTTAACACAGGACCGTTACAGCTTCCATTTCATTACAGTATGCAGAATTGCGAGGCATAGCTCTTGGTTAACTTCCTAGGCTGTGGCTCAGTCATAGAGCCTCTGCTTGGCGTGCAGAAGGTCCCAGTTTACTCCCCAGCATTTCCACTTAGAACTACCATAAGAATATCAGAAGAGCCCTGCTGGATCAGACCAGTGGTCCACCTAGTCTGGCATCCCCTCTCACACAGTGGCCAACCAGTTCCTCTCGGAGGGCTAACAACAGGGCACAGAGGCCGAGGCCTTTCTAAGAACACCAGAAGAGCCCTGCTGGATCGGACCAGTGGTCCATCTAGTGCAGCATCCTGTCTCACACAATGGCCGAACAATTCCTCTGGAGGGTCAACTACAGGGCACAGAGGCCAAGACCTTCACAAGAACATGAGAAGAGACCTGCTGGATCAGACCAGTGGTCCATCTAGTCCAGCATCCTCTCTCACACAGTGGCCAACCAATTCCTCTGGAGGACCAACCACAAGGCATAGAGACCAAGGCCTTCACAAGAACATGAGAAGAGCCCTGCTGGATCAGACCAGTGGTCCATCTAGTTCAGCATCCTGTCTCACACAGTGGCCAACCAGTTCCTCTGGGTTGGCCAACAACAGGGCATAGAGTCTGAGGCCTTCATAAGAACACCAGAAGAGCCCTGCTGGATCAGACCAATGGTCCATCTCGTCCAGCATGCCGTCTCACACAGTGGCCGAACAATTCCTTTGGAAAGCCCACAAACAGGTCAGAGAGGCCAAGGCCTTCAAAAGAACATCAGCAGAACACTGCTGGATCAGACCAGTGGTCCATCTAGTCCAGCATCCTGTCTCACACTGTGGCTAACGAGTTCCTCTGGAAGGCCAACAACAGGACATAGAAGATGAGGCCTTCCCCTGAGTTTGCCTCCTAACTCTGGGATTAGTGCCTCTGGATGTGGGGGTTCCCTTTAGTCCCCATGGCTAGTAGTTTATCCTTAATGGCTTATCCTTAATGAATTTATCTAATCCCCCATCAAAGCTGATTGAGCTTCTCTCTCCCCTTTCGATGGCAACCTGAATGTGAATGGGATCTGCTTGAATAAGTGTCAGTTTACCTTTGTTGCAATATACTTTTTGGGAGATTTATTTGCTGCACCCAGTGTCACGCTTCTGTGATGGAGCAAACCTCTGCCAAATTAACCACATGTCCCAATACAAGAATCAAAGACAGAACAGAGGCAGTGACTTACCAGGGACATCGGTAACAGAAAACGGGAAAAGCCCTTAATAAATAGTCTGCTTTCGTTTGTGAGGTTACTGCTACATTCCCATACAAGTTTTGAAAAGACGAGATTCTGATTTCTGTTCGCCTTTGGCCGTCGATCAAAATGAGTTAAACGGATACGATTTATGAGCAAAACCAGGCGGTACATCTCGGCTGCGCTAGAATCGCCTAGGCCAGACAACCGAGTTTTCCATTGGAACTGGTGGTTAACTTTTTATTTTATTTGAAAAGACGTTTCCTGGAGTTATGTTCCCCAAGGGCCATATATTTCAGGTATACCGTCCTCTATTCCCCAACACTATCGCCCCCCCCCTTCATTCTTAATGGCTGTTCCAAACCCTGATTTCCCAAAACGCCGGCTGCTATTAATTTTTTATCTTGGATGAGTAAGTCACATTCTCCTGAGAGCTCTGAAACGGGCAACGGGTGTGTGTGTGTGTGTGTGTGTGTGTGTGTGTGTGTGTGTCTTGAAACAGGCTTGTCCTGTTAGCGCCTGGCGCTTCATCCTAGCTAAGTAATAAGCAGGCCTTAGACCTCTGCCATCGCACCTCCACCATCATGTCTCTCTAGGGGGGGTGCGCTGATGTGCCTACTGCGAGGGGGGGAAAACACCGGCATGGCATTGGTATAGCCTGATCAGACTATCCCGATACCATGGGAGTGTGGTGGCATGATCAGACGCAGAAAAATCGGTCTGGGGCTTGTAGCAACCCGTTTGCTACTGGACTTTCCAAGGTGGTTTTTTTTTTTACTCTGCATGTGTGGTGGAGCAAAATGGGTTGCCGATGGCTGTGGGGTGCTTCCCAGATGTTGGCATCTGATCGCGCTCCTTTGCCCTGCTCGGCACTCGCTCCTATGTCGGGGCAAATTGTGTGTGTGAGCGCGGCCTAAGTTTATCTTTTTTGCAATATACTCCTTGGGAAATTTATTTACCGCACTCAGGATCATGCTTCTATGATTGGGCAAAACTCTGCTGGGCAAAACTCTGGGAGAACCGGGTTTGATTCCCCACTCTGCCACATGCAGCTGCTGGATGACCTTGGGTCTGTCAGAAGTTCTCTCAGAGCTGTTCTCTCAAGGGCAGGACCGGTGCTACCATTAGGCCAAGTTAGGCGTCCGCCTAGGGTGCAGACCTCAGAGGAGTGCAGAAATGGACAGTCAGTGCCCCTCCAACTGGCCACAGGCTCTCACACTCACTCACTCACTAGCCCCGGCTCTCCCATGCTTTTCCTCCTCCAGAAAGTCACGGCGACTGCAGCAGCAGCAGCAGCTCCCTTCAGCTTTGCCTCACACCCTGCCTGCCCAAGCTCGCACAATTTTTTAAAAAATTAGCAGGGTCAAGTTTTGTGCTTTTAATTTTCCCTAGAAGTAATCTGTTTTTGATAATTGATTAGCCTTGCCTAGGGCGCAAAAAAGCCTGGCACCGGCCCTGCTCAAGGGCAGTCCTCGAAAGAGCTCTCTCAGCCCCACCTACCTCACAGGGTGTCTGTTGTGGGGAAGGGAAGGGAAAGGAGATTGTAAGCCGCTCTGAGACTACAAGTGAAGGGTGGGGTATAAATCCAATCTCCTCCTCCACCTCCTCCTCCTCCTCTTCTTCTACTATGGTAACCAAATATCCAAATAAAGTTCCATGAAGAAAACGAGGCACCTTAGTGACATTTTAAACATGCAGGCACATATGTCAGCTTGGCATTTCAAGCATCGCCAGGCTGTGCCAAGATCTCTCTCTTTTTTTTACATTTATACCACTTTGCGCATTCGGAAATATATCTGATATTTACAACATCCTACATAAGTTGCATCTCCCCGGCATGGTGAAGGTATGAGATTAGAAACATGGAGACTCATTATTAGAACTAGTGACTTCATGGCATGATGAAGAAAACAGACCAAAGTGGGCCTTGTTAATCATCTTTCCTCCCAAATGGTAACTGTTAGAGAGCAGAACTGAAATAAAGATTTTAACATCAATCCCAAATCCCTCCCCCAGCTGCAAAAATATTGAAATAAGGCTGAAAAAAAGGTTCCATTTTGAATCCCCCCCGGGCTGAAATGTTAAGCTGAGTAGCAAAATGAGTTATGTTCTTAAAACATCGTTTAGAGTATTTTTAGCTGCCTTGGATATGTTAATATACCTGTTCCGCTACAAGGAAGAGGAGGAGAGAAGAAGATCGGATTTATATCCCGCCCTTCACTCGGAGTCTCAGAGCGGCTTTCAGTCTCCTTCCCCTTCCTCCCTCACAACAGACACCCTGCTAGGTAGGCGGGGCTGAGAGAGCTGTTTCGAGAACTGCCCTTGAGAGAACAGCTCTGAAAGGACTCATGACTGGCCCAAGGCCATGCCAGCAGCTGCATGTGGAGGAGTGGGGAATCCAGGCCCGTAGCTACAGTGGGGGCATTTCGGGGCCAGGCCCTCTGACTTCCTGCCAAGGCCCCCTGATTTCCATGCTGCCCCCCCGGCTCTCTGGGCTGCTCAGAGGACTCCCAACTCTCCGGGCCACCTGGAGGGCTCTTCATCACCACCCCTTCCCCAAACACAGCTTGCTTCCCCGTGTAGGCAAGCAGAGTGCAAATGCCGCAAGAGTGAGTTTTTAAAAATTCATTTCTATTATTTTCTATTTTGTGATATCAGTGCCCCCCCCTTATTTAAAGGCCCCCCGAATGACAAAACCCTGGCTACGGCCCTGTGGGAATCCAACCTAGTTCTCCCAGATTAGAGTCCATGCTCCTAACCACTACTGGCTCTTGTTGCTTGGGGCTACAAATATAGTTCTTCCACGGGGGTGCTATGTTCTTGCTGGCCGCCAGAAAGGGATGGGAAAGGTCGGGTGGCCAGATCCAGGTTGGGAAACTTTTGGAGGTTTGGGGGGTGGAGCCTGGGCAGGTCAAGGAGCTCAACAACGCTGTACGGTCCACCCTCCAAAACATCTGTTTTTTTCCAGGAGGACTGGTCTTTGTAATCTGGAGAGCAGTTGTAATTCCAGGTGGATCCCTAATTCTGGAGGCTGGCATCCCTAATTCTTCTCCCTTGTCTTCAAAACCAACCTGTGAAGCAGTGATAGGCCTGGGTCACTCAGTAAGCTTCAGGGTTATGGGCAATGCTCCCTCTAAGCTGTGGCGTCTTGTGAGCAAAAAAAATCTACTTTGTGAGCTCCTGGCATTAAAGCTGTGAGCGAGTGATTTGGCTGCTGCATAAATTAGTTGGCTCCGGAGCCCTCCTTCCTGAGCTGAGACAAAAAACCGGGAGCTAACTCACACTCACTCAGCTTAGAGGGAACACTGGTTATGGGGATCCGAAACTGGGTCTCCCAGATCCTAGTCCAACACTCTCACCACCATATCTGAGAGCCAGTTTAGTGTAGTGGTTAAGAGTGGCGAACCTTACCTGGAGAACCAGGTTCGATTCCCCACTCCTCCGTGTGCAGACAGCTGAGTGACCTTGGGTCAGTCACTGCTCTTTCGGAGCTCGCTTAGCCCCCCCCCCAAAAAACAAGTCAAGCTCGCCACCTAGTGGTGCATAACGCTAAAAGAGCTAGAACCTCTGGCTGCCAGACAACCCTAGGATCTCCTGGCTATACTACACGCAAGGCCATATGGTAAGTATTACTAGTTACCGCCACATACACTAGTTTCCAGGTCTCCAAAGACTGCAGGCTGCTTTAATCTTCCACATAGCACTCCAAAATGCAACATCCAACCCTAAAGGAAACCTGCAGTATATTTATTGTATATGTTGCCATGGATGTATATCCTGCCTGCTTAGCTTCCAAGATCTGATGAGACTGGGCTTACCTGGACTATCCAGGTCAGGGTGCTCTGTAGGGGTTTCTAAGCAAGAGACGTTCAGAGGTGGGTTTGCCACTGCCTGCCTATGCGTAGCAACCCTGGACTTCCTCGGTAGTCTCCCATCCAAGTACAAACCAGGGCTAGCCCTGCTTAGCTTCTGAGATCTGATGAGCTCAGGTTAACCTGGGCCATCCGGGTCAGGGTAGAGACAAACAAGAGGTGGTTTGCCATTGTCTGCCTCTCTGTAGCAACCCTGGACTTCCTCGGTGGTCTCCCATCCAAGTACTAACCAGGGCCGACCCTGCTTAGCAGCCAAGATCTGAGGAGATCGCGCTAGCCTGGGCCATCCAGATTAGATGTTTTCAACCACTTCATTCTACTCTACCCATTTCTTGACATTTGGGAATGGTCCTCTCCCACTCCAAATGAAGCTACCACTTGTAGACTTTCCACCTGGCCTCTCTTCGGAGCACCTCCCCAAGCCCCCCCCCTCCATATCAGTCGCTTGCAGCTTTGAATATAGATAGGGCTGCTACAGGTGGTCTCAAGGCAAGCCCATGCCCCAGCCATCCACACCACATGGTAAAACGACTCCCGTGCAGATTAAATAGTAAAGGTCAAGGTTTCCCTTGCTCGGAAGCCAGTCGAATACGACTCTAGGGATGTGGTGCTCATCTCCGTTTCCAAGCCGAAGAGCCAGTGCTGTCCGAAGATGTCTCCGTGGTCATGTGGCCGGCATGACTAGACGCCAAGGGGCACGAAATGCTGTTGCCTTCCCACTGGAGCGGCACCTATGTATCTCCTTGCAACTTCTTGCTTTCGGACTGCTAGGTTGGCAGGAGCTGGGACCAGAGACGGGAGCTCAATAGCCACCAGCAAATTCTGGTGGCTACCTTGGCGAGGCGCTTCCATGGTGAGTTTCCGAGCGTCTGATCGCCCAGGCGTGCCGTGGAAACATATGAGCAGTGTGATCATTCCTCTTCATTTCTGGTGCGTCCCTTCCCCCCCTCCAACCCCGCTCCGAAGTGCACTCCGGCACCCCGTCAACTGCCTGCGGTGCTCGTGCGTGCAAATGCACACGCACGTGCAAAGCCCAGTGGTTGGGTGAGGAAGCGTGGGAAAGTGAATCCCACCGATGTGAATGATCGACTGTGGGCCCACAGCGCTATGACGTCGGCTTAGCGGCCCCTGTCTGATTGACGCAAAGCATCCCAAACTCAAGCGGCTAATTTAGAGCTGATATACCGCCACGACAACCAGCCCTTCTGACTGCCCGCCCATGTTATAATACGATACCTTCTCAGCTGTCTTCTCCTTCTGTCTGAAGTTCTCGACAAGCTGGAGAGGATACCAGAGACTCAGAAACGCCAGGCACAAAATGATGGGGACAGAAGAGAGCAAGGAATAGTACCTATAAATCTGAGAAGGAGGAAAAAAAGAGGGATATTCTGATAAGAGCCAGCTCGGGACTTCGCAGCCCGCTCGCCTGCTTGAAGCAGCTAAATGCTATCGTGTAGCGTCCTGGCTATCCCTCGACAACCAGATGTTGCTTCAAAAAAAAAAATCACCAGGAACCAGGAATCAATCCCTGATGATCACCGTTTATCAAGAAACCTCCCCCCCCCCCAGTTCTCCTCGCTAGGTGGTGAACTTGGAAGTCTCTTGTTTCGTGCTGAGCAGGAGAGGGTTGTGTTGGAAGTTCCAGATGTGAAATGTCCCCCATCTCAGACCTCCAGACTTCGTGGCAAGAGAGACCAGATAGCTAGATGGGCACACTGACCTTTCTTCCTGTATCTACTCTTCTGCCACTATCTCCTTTGAAATGCAGACTGTGTTCTCAGGGACCATTTCCCTTTCCTTCTTCTCTCTCACTCTGAATGAAGACTTGCTCTATACCTGCACGCACCAGAAGAGAGACATGCAGTCCTCTCTCTTGACACCATGAGGCAGATGGGCCTCTTGCCACCTGCTTCCATCCTTTAGCTAGTAAGTTAATAAACTATTATGTCCCTACTCTTTCCTATCCAAAGACTACTTCTCAAATAAAGAGAGGAGTATTTCTCTTCTAAACTTGCAACGTAACTGTGTAGCTTTGTAAGTTGAGTAACATGATAGAGTGGCACTGCTGTATTTGTAGCTTTATTTAAGCGCTCTGCTAACTAATAGTGACTGGACTAACCACACCAGTTAACCTCAATAGGTCGTGCCATGCACAGCAGACTTGCTGCATGCTGGATGCCAATAACATAAAAACGACTTGAAAACTGAGAACCAGCAGGAAACGAAGCAAACCCAAACCAAGGATAAATGCACAAAATCAGAAAAAAGCGAAAATGGACCCGTTTGCCGATTCCTAGTCTGAATCCAGCACCAATTTCCCCTTTGCATGTCAAACAGGCGTGGAGTGAAGGCACCTAATAAAAGTTGATCAGAGATAAACAATCTGCAAGGTATGTGGAACATTTTAAAAAAGAAGATGAAGAAGGAAAGATTGGATTTATACCCTGCCCTTCACTTGGAGTCTCAGAGTGGCTTACAAACTCCTCTCCCTTCCCCTCCTGAAAACAGACACCCTGTGAGGTAGGTGGGGCTGAGAGTGCTCTGACAGAAAATGCTCTTTCAAGGACAGCTCTTGTCAGAACTATGGCTTGCCCAGGGTCATCCAGCAGCTGTGAGTGGAAGAGTGGAGAATCAAACCCAGTTCTCCCAGGTTAGAGTCCTCACACTTAACCACTCTGATCAACTTCTATTTGGTGCTTTCAGTTTATTTCAAGCCATGCCATCGGCTTGCCAAAACAACCTCAAAAACCTGCTCCGGGGGAGGGGTGTGGCTTCGTGACTGACGCAAGGCCCAGCCAATCAGAGCTGTGTGCAGCTCCTTTGGCTGCAAACAGGAAGAACGGAGCCGGATTGCAGGGGGAAGATTGTGCGGGCAGTGCGGGAGCTTCCAGCTCACTGCTGAGATGGACTTTGCAAGATTTGGGCTGGTTTTTTGTTTTGTTTTTTTTTACCTTGGGCGACTCAGGGCACTCCACCTTCTGCCAGATATGAACCACGCAATGGCACCACGACAGCAAGCAGCCAAAGAAGTACCCGATTCTGTGTCGGACCGTAGCACATGCAATTAAGGGGTAGTAGAAGGCGGGGTAATAGAGCAAAGCCATGATCTTCCAGTACTCTAGAGGTGGGGGGGAAGCAAAGGGGGGCAAAGGGGGAAAAAACGGTCTCAGTACAAATGAAGATGAAAAAGAGGCAGTTCAGCAATCCAGGCCATGCTAACGCATGCGGGGAACAGTCAATGGTGAGAGTCCCACGGTTATCTCCAACGCTCCCTCTAGGCGTTGGAGTCTTGTGAGCAAAAATCCTACTTTGTGAGCTACTGGCATGAAAGCTGTGAATGAGTGATTTGGCTACTGCATCGGTTAGTTTGCTCTGGAGCCGTCCTTCCTGAGCGGAGGCCAAAAGGTGTGAGCTGGAGGCTAAAAACCTGTGAGTTTGCTCACACTAACTCGGCTTGGAGGGAACACTGGTTCTCTCCTAAGAATGTAACATTAGCCTTTCCTATGGACATTGGTTGACATTTCCCATCTGTATTGGAGCACTGGGTGAAGTTCTGGAGGCCTCGCTTCAAAAAGGACGTGGGCGGAACGGAGCGGGTGCAGAGGAGAGCGATGCGGATGATTGGGGGCCTGGAGACCAAGAAGCCCTTCGAGGAAAGGAAGTCCCTCGGCGGAGGGGGGACAGGATGGCTCTCTTGAAGTATTGGAAGGGCTGTCACTTAGGGGAGGGTGGAGAGCTGTTCCTGTTGGCAGCAGAGGAGAAGACTCACAAGAATGGGAGCAAAGTACTTCAATCTCTGCCTTCTTTATCCCGTGTGTAATTTTGTAACCCTGTCATGTCACCCCTCAATCGTCATTTCTCCAAACTAAAGAGCCCTAACCTCTTTAACCTTCCCCACTCATTCCTTCACATTTCAGTGTCGCTTCTGGATCTTTGATAGTCCTTTAAGTTTGTAATAATTGAAAGAAGAAGAGGAGGAGGAGGAGATTGGATTTATACCCCGCCCATCACTCAGAGTCTCAGAGTGGCTTACAAACTCCTTCCCCTCCCCCTCCCAACAAAAGATACCCGGTGAGGTAAGTGCAGCTGAGAGAGCTCTGATAGAAACTGTTCGTTTTCAAGGACAGCTCTGGCAGAACTATGGCTTGCCCAAGGTCATCCAGCAGCTGCAAGTAGAGGAGTGGGGACTCAAACCTGGTTCTCCCAGATTAGTGTTGGCGCACTTAATCACTACACCAGTGCAGAAATCAATGAGGATTTTCCTCCCTCGCACCCATGCACACTTATTTAAGTAGGGTGAACATCATGTGCAAGGAGTTTTAGGCTGGAGTCAAGCGGAGTTATTTTTTAAAAAGATCAAGGGATCAGAAGGAAACAAGTTTTGCTGTGGCGCTTCCCAGAAGACTATGTGAGCAAGGATTCTGGGACAGAGCGCGGTTCCCCAGCCACATGGAAGCATTTGCAAGCCGTCTACTGGCGTTACCTCGACTGCGTGAAGAAGAGCTGGAGACAAAAGGCAGGGGGTTAGCATCCAAAACCAGCACACATAAGGAAGAGAAAAGGATGCCAAACACGGCTACCGTCAGTCCCTTGTTTCCCTCCTCTTCCAAGAAACGCACGGGGCTGCAAGAGATAAAAATCAGCCAGAAAACTGGGGTTAGAACAGAAATGCACCCAGCCACATCAACGCCGTGACTTGGTAGCAGAGCACAGGACTAGAGGTCCCAGGTTAGGGTCTTGGCTGTTTCTTGTGTTCAGTTTTGGGCACCACAGTTCAAGGATACAGACAAGCTGGAACATGTCCAGAGGAGGGCAATGAAGTTGGTGAGGGGTCTGGAGACCAAGTCCTGTGAGGAAAGGCTGGGGGTGTTTAGCCTGGAGAGGAGACGACGGAGAGGGGATATGATAACCACCTTCAAGTACTTGAAGGGCTGTCCTATAGAGGATGGGGCGGAGTTGTTTTCTGTTGCCCCAGGAGGTCGGACCAGAACCGATGGGTTGAAATTAAAACAAAAGAGTTTTCATTTAAACATGAGGAAGAACTTCCTGACAGAGCGGTTCCTCAGTGGAACAGGCTTCCTCGGGAGGTGGGGGGCTCTCCTTCTTTGGAGGTTTTCCAGTAGAGGCTAGATGGCCATCTGACAGCAATGCTGGTTCTGTGAACTTAGGCAGATCACAAGAAGGGAGGGCAGGAAGGGTTGCCTCAGTGCTTAGCTCTCGTGGCCCTTTCTTACATGCCTTTCTTACATGCTTTTTTACAGGGAAATGCTGATCGCCACTTTGGGGTCAGGAAGCAATTTTCTCCAGGTCAGTTTGGCTGGAGATTCTGGATGGGTTTCTTTTTTTTTTTGCCATCTTCTGGGCATAGAGGGTCACTGGGTGTGTGTGTGTGTGGTGGGGAGGCATTTGTGAATTTCTTGCATTGTGCAGGGGGTTGGACTAGATGACCCCGGAGGTCCCTTCCAACTCTGTGATTCTATGATTCTAACCTGGCACCCTCAGATACCATGTTGGGGACCCCTGGACTAGAAACATGGATGTAAAGTTACAAACGTCAGCCACTAAATACCTAAAAGATCCACCGTCCCTAAGCTGAACCCAAGCTTCTCACTCCAAAGCATACCTCAACAGGCCCGGAACTCCGTCCAAACAGTTTTTATACAGGTGCTTCCTTTTGATCAGCAGAGACAGCGCCAGCAGTATGGCCAGCTTCAGGGGAGGGGAAGAAAGAAATATCAGACACGTGTGCAATTTTCCCTCTAAGCTGTGGAGTCTTGTGAGCAAAAAATCTGCTTAGTGAGCTACTGGCATTGAAGTTGCAAGCGAGCGATTGGGCTACTGCGTCAATTAGTTTGCTCCGGAGCCCCCCTTCCTGAGCTGAGACAAGAATGTGTGAGCCGGAGGCTAAAAAACTGTGAGCTAGCACACACTCACTCAGCTTAGAGGGAACACTGCATGCATGTAGCTTTATTGGCACCATTTCATCTTATTTCGATGACAGAAACAGCCCATTGACACGCCGTAGGTTGAACGAGCCGGGGGAGGGGGAATGATAGCTTTTATATCGCAAAGTCCAAATCACAGGAACAAAAATAAAACGCAAATACAGGAGATGCCAGTGAGAGAGATACTGTCGCATTTTCGCGGCACAGATTCTTGGCTAGGCTATTCCTTACAGCTGTGCAGAACCAAAATATGAAATGTTCCAATTTCCCCCCCAGTGTTTAATACACAGTCCCAAAATTTGAAGCCGTGCATAGGGATTTTTCCTCCCACTTGGCTTAACGTTTTGAACAACTGTCAGGCATACTTTGAACAACTGTCAGGATACAGAAAAACAAACAAAATGGTGCGAGCGTGTGCGTTAAGTGCCATTAAATCACTTCCAGCTTATGGCGACCCTGTGAATTAATGACCTCCGAAATGGCCTGTCATTAGCATTATCCAGGAGCCTGAGCTGTAATCAAACTGGGGATCCAGACTCTTTTCCCAGGATCTCCTGCCACCCGTGTGAAGCGTACATGGCGCAATGACATCACCCGAAAGTGACATCATCAAATCACCGACATGGGGGGGGGGGGTTTGATGCTATAGTTTTTGGTCAAAACTCTGTGGTTTGTAGGCAATTTCACCATAGAGCTTTGCCCCAAAACTAGAGCGTCGCAGCGAGACATGCTCCCCGCTGATCAGCTGAAGGGCCCTTTAAATATTGCAGGAGGGGAGGGAGAAGGGCTTGTGGCAGCTTGTAGCAGCAGCCCCACCAGAATTTCTTTCCCCCACCACTCACAAAATCCTGGCTACGGGCCTGGTAAAACTCACAGCAGTTTCACTGTAATCTGTCAGGTCCAGGGGAGTGAGGGTGTTAAGGTAAATTAAGGTAACTATGCATCACAGGCTAGCCTGATCTTGTCAGATCTCAGAAGCTAAGTAGGGTCAGCCCTGGTTCATGTCTGGATGGGAGACCTACAAGGAATACCAAGGTTGTGATGCAGAGTCATGCAATGGCAGATCACCTCTGAACATCTCTTGGCAGGTGCAAAAGCAGGACACTCCAACCTGGACGGCCCAGGCTAGTCCGATCTCATGAGATCTTGGAGCTAAGCAGGGTCGGCCATAGTTAGTACTTGGATGGGAGACCACCAAGGAAGTCTCCATAAGTCAGCAGTGACCTGACGGCACTTTCCACCATCATCATGCATCACACAAACTAAGCCCCTGCCCACTTCATTTCTGGCAGTCCCACCTCCAATGTGACCTTACATTCTTGACCACTGTGAGCCACCCGCTTTAGAACGAGGCACTTACAGAGACTGGAGCCATGCAGATGTGGTAGAGGTTATAAGCGACGGTAGGACTGCAGTTGGAGTTAGCGTCATGGTTCATGCTGCGGAACGGAGAAAGATAAATAATTTAAGATACGTTCGCTTAAAATAAAAAAAGAGGGATAAGGGCTGACTCGAGGGCTGTGAAATGGAATTGGATCAGCGGGACCCGGCTAAAAGCAAAAATGGGCATTGAGAATGGCCGCGGTCTCAGGGGACTGAATACTTATCCTATCTCAGTTGGAGCGTGGGCCAACTGGGCAAAATCCCGCACCATGCGTGCACAAATCCATTTTCTGGTTCTTTTTTCAGATGGCGGTTGTTCGAGGGCAGTGTTTACATACATTATGCTAATATGAAGCAATATATATTTAAATGAAGGGGAATCAAAATCAGAGAGGGCCCTAATTAGCTTAGGGGAAGCCGGCAGGAGCTGGCTTTGGGAGCCAAGATTAAAGGCGGTAAATATGCGTGACGCTGTTAAAGAAGGATTCAGGGATATAGAGAACCGTGGAATTCGTTCAGAGAGGGGAAATACACCATAAGAGATAAGCGATTTGTTACGTCGGGTCCAACAGACACTGCTAGGGGCAAGAGGATTTCATGAAGCAAACAGAAGTTTGAGAGCCCATGTCGTGTAACGGTTCGGGTGTTGGGCTATGACCTGAAGGACTCCAGGTTCGAATCCCCACTTCTGGAAGCTTGCCGGGCAATCGTAGACCAGTGACACTTGCGGCCTAGCCTACCTCAGAGGCTTGTTGTGTGGAGAAAATGGAGGAGAGGAGAATGACTTTGGCTGTTAGAGATAGGCGGGGTTCAAATGAATGAAATAAATTGATAAATTGGAGCGGTGTTTCATAGAACTGTAGAATCAAAGAGCTGGAAGGGACCTCCAGGGTCCTCTAGTCCAACCCCCTGCACAAGGCAGGACATTCACAAATACCTCCCCCCCATGCACCCCCACTGACCCCCTATTCCAGGGGTGGCCAAACTCGCTTAACTAAGAGCCACATAGAATAAACGTCAGATTTTGAGAGCTGCGTGACATAAACAAATCTGCAGACATACACATCAGAACCGAAAGAGCAGAAAGTTATCCATCTCCGTTTCTTATCTTTGCCCCCCCAATTGTTTATTATTAACCAAAAACTTCCCTCCTCATGAAACTCCGTGTGCATAAATCTACTCATGCTCGAAAAGCGGAATCGCTGGCCTCTAAGCGGCTACCCCGCTCGACTTCAGATAAACATTTAATCCTTTCAGACTAACTGAAAGGGTGGAATCCAAACAGCGATTCCTCTGAAACACAATCGTATTTCCTGGCAAGAGGAAGGACGACGACCAGTCTTCCTAAGATAATATATAGGTAAAGTAATGCCAAATAGAGATGGCCAATATAAGCAAGGGCAGGCTTGTGGGCGTTACACCACCCTACTCTGCTTTAACTGACAAGCGGATTTTCTCCAGGTTGAAGCTCGTATTTTCTTTTGCCGGCCCACTAAAAAGTCATGCATCATCTCACATGCTTTCATTCTCACTAGTGCCGATCCAGGAAGGAGGCATTGGCTTGCTTTGATAACTGTCTTAACTGTGGCAGCGACGTGTCTATATCGTTTCTGATGCGACCTGGAAGTGACGTCATCAGGTTGGAGACATCGGGGTGACAGTCTAGTATCTGGGCACAAACTCTATGGTAGAAGCCCAATTTATCATAGAGTTATGCCTAAACAGTGTGAGAGTGGCTTACATTCTCCTTCCCCTTCCCCACAACAGACACCCTGTGAGGTAGGTGGGGCTGAGAGAGCTCTCTCGAGGACTACCCTTGAGAGAACAGCCCTAAATGAACTTATGACTGACCCAAGATCACACCAGCAGCTGCATGTGGAAGAGTGAGGAATCCAACCCGGTTCTCCCAGATCAGAGTCCGTGCTCTTGACCACCACGCCAAAACGAGCCGAAGAACGGGATGTGATCAAACCACTTCCTTATGACGAGGTCCAAGAGGAGAATGAAAAGGAGTCACTTTTGGAAGCCGCTCGGCTTGGCTTATTGGCATTTGGAACAAAGGGAACTGTGGCCATTTCTTAAAAACACGAAGAGCATCCGGAAATAAGACAACAGCACCGGCGACCGGGGGGGGGGGGGTCATGTCTCAGCAACGCAAAACACCTTTCCACTTCAAATCACCTATCCGAGGAAATCTCCATCAAGGGCCGATCCAGACAACAGCAGTCTGGCTGATACTTAAGTGGCCGCACCAGAAATGCTCTGGGGAAAGGCTGGGGCAGAGGGGCAGCTAGAAATGGGAGCCAGGGAATTTCAGAGCGTCTTCCAGGGGGAAAGGCACAGGGAGAGATCATATGCTTCATGTACAAAGAAGTCCCTGGTTCGGTCCCTGGCATCTGCACAGACAACAGACGACACAGGGGGAAGCTTCCTCAGCCTCGGACCCTGGGGAACCGCTGGCAGTCGGAGTAGACAGCCCTGGCCTAGATGGGCTTCCTCGCTGGAAAAAAGTAGCCTCGTGTGGTTAATGGATTCAGAGCCAGTTTGGGGTAGTGGTTAAGTGTGCGGACTCTAATCTGGGAGAACCGGGTTTGATTCCCCACTCCTCCACTTGCACCTGGCTGGATGACCTTGGCCAAGCCATAGCTCTGTACCAGCTGTTCCCTCAAGGACAGCTTGGGAAAGAGCTCTCTCAGCCCCACCTACCTCCCAGGGTGTCTGTTGTGGGGAGGGGGAAGGGAAAAGGAGTTTGTAAGCCGCTCTGAGACTCCCTTGGGGAGTGGAGGGCGGGGTATAAATCCAATCTCTTCTTCTTCTTCTTCTTCTTCTTCTTCTTCTTCAGTAGATAGTGTGAAGCAAGCCGCTGCTCTTTCGCACCCTAGGCCAGTCCCAGGAGTCTGGGCTGAAGAGTCTGAGACTTTACAGTTTAGACAAGAGACAACTAAGGAGGTTTATAAAATCAGGCATAGGGTGGAAGAGAGTGGACAAAGAGACTTTTTTTCTCCCTCTCCCCAAAGACTAGAACTCGAGGGCATCCGAAAAAGAAGTAAAAGAAGAAGAAGTAAAAGAAGAGTTGGATTGATACCCCGCCCTTCACTCAGAGTTTCAGAGTGGTTTACAATCTCCTTTTCCTTCCTCTCCCCACAACAGACACCCTGTGATGGTAGGCGGGGCTGAGAGAGCTCTTTCGAGGACTGCCCTTGAGAGAACAGCTCTGAGAAAACTTGTGATTGACCCAAGGTCACACCAGCAGCTGCATGGGGAGGTGTGGTGAATCAAACCCCAGTTCTCCAGATCAGAGTCCGCCACTCTTAACCACCACATGAAACTGAAGCTGATGGGCAGTGGGCTCAGGACGGGCAAAAGGAAATATCACTTTACACAGAGAGTGATTAAAATGTGGGATTCGCTGCCAGAGGGATGCAGTGATGGCCACAGGAATAAACAGCTTTCAAAGGGGACTAGATAGATTCATGGAGGATAAGTCTAACAGTTGCTTCTAGCTGTGGTGGCTGAGGGGAACCTCCACATTCAGGGGCAGTAAACCTCTGAATTCCAGAGCCAGGAGGCAAGATCAGGGGAAGGCCTCGGCCTCTATGCCCTGCTGTTGGCCGCTGACTAAAACTTATTTATGCAGCAGCCAATTCGCTTGCTCACAACTTTAACACAAGTGGAATTTTGGCTCACAAGACTCCACAGCTTAGAGGGAGTATTCACTCTCACACACACACACACAGACACACACTCTTAAAAAATACCAAAAAAGTTAGAGAAGTGTGAATGCAAACAAAAAGCTTATCCCTTGAATAAAACTTTGTTGGTCTTGAAGGTGCCGCTGGACTCAAACTTTGTTCCGCTGCTTCAGACCAACACGGCGACCCGACCGAATTTGGATGCTAGGTGTAGCATTTTTAAATAGATTTAATCTAAATCTGCCTCCAGCACAGTGCATGGAGAAACAGACGGCTACGTAAAGTTTCCCACTGAACGTGTCGCCCTCGGAAAAAAGAAAAAAACACAATACTCACTTATCCAGGTCTCCCATTGGCTCGTAGATGTACCAGTTTTCATCATAGGAGTAGCTGCCATTGAGTTCCAGGTTATGGCTCTCCGTCAGCAATTCTGAAGACATCTCTTTTTCTCCTTCCCGGAAGAAAAAGCCGAGAGAGGGCTTCACTTTTTTAAAAAGCAGAGGGAGTTTTATATTTAAAAAGAAGCGCGCTGTACTTTAAGATATAGAGTTAGCCACAGAGAATCTAAGAAGTGCCTAGCCCCCCGTGGTCGATTCTCTTAGGATGCAGAGATCTTTTTAAAAACCTGTTACACTTAGTTACAGGAGTCAGATGACTGTGTTCACAATTCCTCTCTCCTTTTGCTCCCTCTCCCTCTCCCCCCTCCTTGCCCTCCAGAACTCTGTTCAAAGTGACTTTTGCCGATTCAACAGCTGATGAGAACAAAGGAGAAGGGGAACCGAGACAGGGTGATGGAAACCTTGCCTGGGAGAGAGGAGGGCAAAGCTGGAGACAGGAGCTTACAGGAAAGTGTAAAAAAAACACATGTTCCTCCCCCCCCCACCCACTCTTCGTTTGCACAACACCAGCGAGAGATGGATGGGATCGAAGCTTCTGTTTTGGTTTCTGAGGGCTTGTTCATAAGGCTCTTTTGAGCTGTGCCAGGCACGAGCACCTGGTGGATTTAAAGCACACGTCCAGATCACAACATCTGGGAATCGTGCTGCTTCTGTGGGTAGCCCGTCAATCCCCGTCGGTGAACCATACTTAAAAGATAGTAGTGAAAGTCTGGTCTAAAGCTGGCCCGACGGGTCAATGCCAGACTTTCCACCATCAGGTCGCACCTCCAGTGCACAATCAGCCCGTAGGGATGGTCTCCAGACCATCCCAAATGGTTGCCATTAAAAAAACCTCTTAGTGATGTGCGCATAACCGCTTAAACATGTGACGTCCCCAGAGCTCCGCTCAAGTGATCCAAACAATTTTATGTTTCTGACGGTCCCATGAACTTTATCAACTTTATAAACAAAAATGGTACCTAGAGGAAGGTACCACTGGTGGTGTTTTTACCATTTTAGTCCGCGCATGCGCAGAAAAACAAATATATGGTCAGGCACATATGTGCATGTGCAAACATGAATTTTTTTTTTAAAAAAAAAACCCGACCGCAAGGCTCCTTATGGTGGATGCCATCTAGGAAATCCACTGCGGGAGTCATGCGCGGCATAGCACTTCACAGGCGAGCTGTCTGGTTGTGCAACGCTGGATCAAAAAGATCTAGCTCAAATCACAGCCGGGCCAACGGCGGGATTAGCTGCCCGTCTGAACACACCCTGAGTTGGGCAGAATCGGGCCTTTCCATGTGGTCCTCTTTGTACACATTTGTTTCAGCAGTCATGCAGGATTTTTACTGTCGGCCATCGAAGAATAATCTTATCTGGGGGAGTGTCAGGTGCACACGAAAGCTTATACCGCGGATACAACTTTGCTGGTCTTAAAGGTGCCACTGGACCCACACTTTAATCTTATTTTAAGTTAGGCCGTTCTGGGAAGGAAATGTGTAGGCCATGCCTGTTTTCTTTCCTAACCGCTCTTTCAATACTGGTGTGCCACCGGAGCGGCACCTATTCATCCCCTTGCAATTTCTTGCTTTCGAAATGCTCGATTGCAGGAGTTGGGGCCAGAGATGGGAGCTCACTCTGTCATGTGGCACAAGGGTCTTGAACTGCTGAGCACTGACCTTCTGTGTGCCTCAGCATTTAGTTGTGCCGGCCACATGACCATGGAAAAAGTCTTCAGACAGCGCTGGCTCTTCGGCTTGAAAACAGAGATGAGCACCGCCCCCTAGAGTCAGATTCAACTGGCTTTCTTTCTTTTTTAACATTTGTTATTAGGATTTTTAGATACATACACAATATTTGATATAAACAACAAGCCAATCTCTTCATCAAACATGTCTTACATCATGATTTATATCATCTTCCTGGCTTGCAATTAAACATTTTGAGTCTTAATTAAAATTTTAACAACCAACCATTTCTAAACTTTATTCCAGTTACTCCAAAAAATTATGCCAAACAATATTTAAGCTATCCGGTTCGACTGGCTTTCGAGCAAGGGAAACCTTTACCTTTTATCTTTACCTTTAAGGGGTCACCGGACTCAAACTTTGTCCTACTGCTTCAGGCCAACACGGCTACCCATCTGGATCTGGTATGTAAGAGTTACGTTGTGGCCAAGGGGATTCAGCAGAAAGCCTCCTCAGAGCCCCGTGGAAGATTTGTCCAGCACCTCTGCTGACGCCCTCCTCTAGGGCTGCCAATCTCCAGGTGGGGCCTGGATGTCTCCTTGAATTGCAACAGATCTCCAGACAGCAGAGATCAGTTTCCCCCAAATAAAGTGGCTACTTCAGAGGGTGGACTTCAAGGCATTATACCCTGTTGACATCTCTCCCCTCCCCAAATTCCACCATCTCCAGGCTCTTCCCCCCCCCCCCCCCAAATCTCCAAGAATCTCCCGACCTGGAGCTGGCACCCTGCCCTTCACCCATCATCAAATCCTGCTCAGATAACATTGCATTTTGCAATATGCAATTCCCTAACGACCCATACACCAAGCCCCAAATCCACACCAAAATCCTTTCGTCAGAGCAGAGAAAACCCTCTTTAAGGCAGCGATCACACGTGCCTTTAGATCTGACATAGGTGCAAATGCCTGATGGATCTAAAGGGAGTGATCAGACAGCAACATCTTGGAAGTATCCCGCAATCATCAGCAACCAGTGCTGCTCCACCATGGAAGTGGAATTAAAAGACACCGGTGTTATCCAGATAAGGCGAGCCACGGGTGGACTTTCCCGTGTCTGATCACTCAAGCACACTCTCATGCCATCAGGATGGTCTGATCAGGCCATCCCGAGTCCGTGCTGTGTTCCCCCCCCCCTTCGCAGTATGCGCATCATCGCATACTCAATGTGCAGGTGCGATTTCTCATTTATGCACAAGGGAAACAAATGGCAAAAAAAGGACTCACCCACAGTTGTGTCTGTGTGATCTCACAACTGTGTGTCAAATTCCTCCAGAGGAAATAGCCTCTCTTCCCCTGCACTTCAATTGGCGTGTGTGACCACAGCCTAAGTGCACAAAAAGCCAAGCATTCACTCCAGAGTTTTGGGATCCATTCAAGGTTAACCTTGTGGGTTGTCAATCACCTCTGCACCTGTGCTTGGGAAAACCAGGCCCAAGGGCCATATCTTAGGCAGGTGCAAGTTAACTACGCTGCCTCAGAATGCTCTCAGGGGTTCCGTACAGGTGGGGATTGCCATACCTGAAGGGGCACTAGGCAGGGATTGCCATACCTGAAGGGGCACTAGGCATGAGCTAATGTCCCCAGCTGTGTTTCTGTTTATATATCATAAATACAGTAGGGAAGGTTGGCCGTCTCATGATTATTTTTTAAAACCTCCATCGGAGAATACCGCACCAGGTTAGGATGTATGTTTCTGTAAACCTGGGGTAATCACTAAGTTTGCAGGAAGAAAAAGTTGCCAAAATATACATAGCAGATTGAGCCCCATAGTAATCTGTGTCAGCTGTGCATGTGCAACAAATAGCACCACCATGGGAAAATGAATTAAAATGGGGTGGGGGGTGGGCAACTGGGAGGTGGGGAAAGGGGAGGAAACCAGGTGATTAGGTAGAGAAAGGAAGGGAAAGCCAGTGTGTGCTGGGTGGGTGAGCTTTCATGTGCATGCACACTTCTTCGGATATGTATATGAAGAAATGTGCACGCACACAAAATCTTATACCTTGAATACAAGTTTGAAGGTCTTAAAGGTGCCCCTGGACTCAAACTTTGTTCTGTAGGAGGGACAGACTGTAAGTATGGCTCAGTTCCCCGGCTACAAAACCACAACAGCGTCTACCTCTCACGCAAGATGGGGCAGGGATGAAAGGAATGGGTGCACAGCGAGCGCTTTGTGAGACCCAAATTCTCCGTCTCGCTCTCTCCACATGGTGTCTGTGCTCCACCCTGCATTTGCCCGAAACCCGATCCCTTTGCTCCTCCGGCTAACCTCTACTTGGGAAAGCAAAGAAAAAAGAAAAAAAAAGCTTTGATCGAGACAGCAAAGGGGAAAGATGGATGGCAGCAATAAAGGCCTTACATATTATTCATTTCCTACTATCTATCACTCCCCAGAGAGCATTTGGGGCCTCTCTCTCCAAAATGAATAGAGCAGCAGGGAATTGGGGAGGGAACAGAGAGAGACGGAGGGGCCGTGTCCTCCCCCCCACCAAATGCGGCTTTTAATAAAAATGATAAGAGATCTGGCTCCAGAATGGCTTTTGATTTCTCATAGAGGGAGTCCATTTAATTCAATTGAACTTGGGCAGGGGAGTCGAGCGCAGCTGAGTCCCTAACCCTGGGCCCGAGAGAGGCCTAGTCTCCACAAGGTGGCCTCTGTGTATGGATGCCAACCTCCAGACGGGACCTGAAGAATGTCATCTTGTAGGGGACAGTCTCCAGAGTGTGGGGATGTGTCATTTGGGGTGGGCCAAAGATTGTTTTGGGGTGCATCGTGGCCCGAGTGTCTGCCTGTGTGATTACCCTAGGAGCACCCCACTTTGGAGCAGCTGGCACAAGAACTACGCTTTGGGCCAGGAAACAGCACCTGTCCCCTCCAGTGTTCCCCCTAAGCTGAGTTAGTGTGAGCTAGCTCACAGTTTTTTAGCCTCCGGCTCGCACATTCTTGTCTCAGCTCAGGAAGGATGGCTCCAGAGCAAACTGATTTATGCAGTAGCCAAATCGCTCGCTCACAGCTTTAATGCCAGTAGCTCACAAAGTAGAATTTTTGCCCACAAGACTCCACAACTTAGAGGGAGCATTGACTCCCCTCGACGGGAAGAGTCCTCTGAACCTGGGCATGTATGATGTATGGGGGTCCAAACCAATGCTCCCTCTAAGTTGTGGAGTCTTATCTGCTATTTGATTGCTTTGTAACTGTTGAACTTGAAACCTTAGCTTGTTATTTAGTTTTTCTCTTTGCACATCTTCATCATGGCACATTTTAATTTGCTGTTCAGCCCCTGTCTATAAGTCTGAACCTTACCTACCATTCCAATGTAGAAGAAGAGAAGAAGAGAGAAGAGATTAGATTTATACCCTGCCCTTCACTCACTTGGAGTCTCAGAGCGGCTTACAAACGTCTTTCCCTTCCCCTCCCCACAACAGACACCCTGTGAGGTAGGTGGGGCTGAGAGAGCTCTTTCCCAAGCTATCCTTGAGAGAACAGCTGGTACAGAGCTATGGCTTGCCCAAGGTCATCCAGCCAGGTGCAAGTGGAGGAGTGGGGAATCAAACCCGGTTCTCCCAGATTAGAGTCCACGAACTTAACCACTACACCAAACTGACTCTCCAGTTTGTATTGGGAAATGTGTGCTTGCACACGAAAGCTCATACCTTGAATACAACTTTGTTGGTCTTAAAGGTGCCCCCACTGGACTCTAAATTCATTCTGCTGCTTCTGACCAACATGGCTGATTTAAATCTTAAAGGGCCCTTTAAATCTTGCAGGAGAGAGGGAAAGGGGTGCGCCCCCAATGCTCCCTCTAAACGGTGGAGTCTCGTGAGCAAAAATCCTACCTTGTGAGTGACTGGCATTAAAGTTGTGAGCAAGCGATTGGGCTACTGCATCAATTAGTTTGGCCTGGAGCCATCCTTCCTGAGCTAAGACAAAAATGTGTGAGCCGGAGGCTAAAAAACTGTGAGCTGGCTCACACTAACTCAGCTTAGAGGGAACACGGCTGGATCTCTCTTGAATGCTTTTCCTTTTCTGATTACCCCAAGGACATCCAAGCTTGTGATTGACTTGGCAGCCTCACCCTGGCTGCTCCTTCCCAGCTTTGATTCTCATTTTTTTGGTTCCATCCTGGAGGGCCAATTTGTTTCCAGCTCCACTGTTTGTTCAGGTGCTGATTAAAAGAAGACAGCTGCAAAAGGTACTGGGGATACCTTTTGCAGCTGTCTTCTTTTAATCAGCCATGCTGTCAGGGCTCCACCAGCACCTGTTGCTGGCTGGCTGTACGCACTGCTATTGGGCTGCGGCGCTTCATAAAGAGAGCGGCCGACAATCTTCCCTCTATCATCATCATCCAGGGCTTCTGTCCTTGCCTTCTTTCCTATGGAAAAAGAGATGCCCCGCAGGCCAGTCAGAGTGGAGGGTATCAAAAGGTTAAAGGTAAAGGTTTCCCTTGCTCATAAGCCAGTCCAATCTGACTCTAGGGTGCGGTGCTCATCTCCATTTCCAAGCCAAAAAGCAGGGCCGGTTCTATCACTAGGCCAACTAGGCGGCTGCCTAGGGGCATAGCTGGGAAAGGGGGCAGCGGAGAAACTGAGAGAGACTCAAACCAGGAGATAGTGTGCATTATGCAAACCATGATTTACCATTATGTCTCAATGCAGCTTTCCGTTCAGGCTAAGAACCAAACTTAGCCTTGGGCCAATGCAGATAGACTTGTAGGCGCTGCGGCACCGGCTGCCAGTGGGGCTGGAGAGCTCGTGAGCCCGGGCAGGCAGGCAGAAGCTGGGCGTGTGGGTCTTCGGCAGTGGAGAGGATGGCTTTTGCGGTTGGGGGGGCGCTACAAGGCAGCCTCACCTGGGGGGGCACCACAAGGTAGCCTCGCCTAGTGTGTAAAAAAACCCTACCGAAAAGCCAGCGCTGTCCGAAGACTTTTTCCATGGTCATGTGACTGGCATGACTAGACGCCGAGGCGCACAGAACACTGTTACCTTCCTGCTAAAGCGGTACCTATTTATCTACTTGCAATTTCTTGCTTTCGCAGTGCTAGGTTGGCAGGAGCTGTTCTTGAAAAGCATGTCTCAAAAGAGCTCTCTCAGCCCCACCTACCTCACAGGGTGTCTGTTGTGGGGAGGGGAGGGGAAAGGAGATTGTAAACCGCTCTGACTCCGAGTGAAGGGCAGGGCATAAATCCAATCTCCTCCTCTTCTCTTCATTTATGCATTTTTATTGAATGTTTATTGAATTATTTCAACATTTCAAATGTTGCTTTTGATGTTTTTATGGTCACCACTTTGGGGCCCCCGACTGGGTGGAAAGGTGGCCTTGAAATGTTTTAAATAAACAAACAAATAAAAGATATCTTCTTTCACAAAGAACTCCATAGATCAAATGTTTTATGTTTGATCTACAGAGAGTCACTACACACACAAAATACAAACAGGCAAAAAAAACCCCTTCTCATATCCCTTCATTGAAGCTTCACTGGTTGAATCTCTGCCTGCCTCCCAGATGTTGACAGCACAGAAACTAGGGCTGCCAGCTCCAGGCTGGGAAACACCTGGAGATTTGGGGGAGGGGGGGGTGGAGCCTGAGGAGGGTGGGGTTTGGGGAGGGGAGGGGCTTCAATGGGATAATATGTCATACAGTCCACCTTCCAAAGCAGCCATTTTCTCCAGGGAAACTGTTTTCTGTCACCTGGATATCAGTTGTAATAGCAGGAGATCTCCAGCCGCCACCTGGAGGCTGGCAACCTGGACAGAAACCTAGCCAGAGGAGAAACAATTCTATACATTTCCTCCCCTTCCATATAACTTATCACAATTCAATGAGATACCACCTGTTCTTTTTTTGGGGGGGAAATCCTAAATGTCTTTCTCTTGCATCATCGAGGCTGAGAATTTAACCTCTGGGTGGAGGCGGAACATCTGAAGTATGTTTAGGGTACATCAAAAGACAGGATGGTGTAGGAAGCCGGCACTGAATAACCCCCTTCAGAGAGGTTAAAGAAACAAACTTCGCAGCCCTCCGACTGTGATTCAGGTTTTAATCACTGCTGCGTACAGGAAGGGTTCTCGGGGATTTCTGAAGTTGTGTACCTCGGAGGGGGCTGAAAATTAGCCATTCCCGAAAACCAGGATGTTTTAACTAAAACAAAAGCTGCTAAGCGAGGGTTGTCAGAGTTTCATCAATCTGGGGGAGGGGTGTGTGTGTTAGTCTGTTTCAGCAGAAACGTGGATGGAGCCATCTGGTACCATAAAACTGAAACTAAGATTTCAGGGGTTGCTGCCCGCCCCTTTCCTAGAAGCCTCAATACATTTTTAAAAATCATCTAAACCCTGAAATCCCAACCCCAAAGAGATTTCCAGTCCAAAGCAACCTCAATGCTCCCTCTAAGCCAGGGATGGCCAAACTGTGGCTCGGGAGCCACCTGCGGCTCTTTCACACATATTGTGCGGCTCCTGGTAGGGTGACTGAGGAAACAAAGGGGAGGCAGTCTTCTCTTCCCCATCCAGTGTTCCCCTCCCAGGGTAGGCTTGAAGTAGGGCGGGGGGGAGCAGAGAAAGAAAGCAACTTTAAATGTGTTCTCAAAGCACACACACACACACACACCACCTACAAGTATCATTGGATAAATACCATTATCAATATCTGTTTTTATCCCTTTTGTTTTTATTTTTGGCAGCCTCATTCAATGTTAATAAAAAGCAACCTTGCATGTTTTTAAATACAAATGTGCGTGTCATATTTGCTCATGTCTTGCGGCTCTCAAACATCTGACATTTATTTTATGTGGCTCTTACGTTAAGCGAGTTTGCTCTAAGCCAGGGGTGGGCAATTGTTTTGGCTCGAGGGCCACTTTGTGGGAGCAGAGGTTAGCGGAGGGCCGTACCTTTTAAAATGATTGCATTCATTAGTTAACTTTGCATTTCAGAAAAGGTATAAATTGTATCATAAAAATCAATAAATATAAATTAAATAGTGGTAGCTTTATTCAATTTATTTATTGTGCTAATTTCATATAATCTATAGCTGCAAGCACATTTAATTTTAGAATCCGTCCCCTGGACACTTCACTCTCGGAGTGCTGCTTCTCTGAGCTCCAGGCCCAACGGAGGCCTGACTGAAACCATGTGGCCGACTGTCTTGGCGGGCCGCAAAAAACTCTGTGGCGGGCCGCAATTTGCCCACCCCTGCTCTAAGCTATGGAGTCTTGTGAGCAAAAATCCTACTTTGTGAGCTACTGGCATTAAAGTTACGAGCAAGCCATTTGGCTGCTGCATAAATTGGTTTGCTCTGGAGCCATCCTTCCTGAGCTGAGACAAAACTGTGTGAGCCAGAGGCTAAAAAACTGTGAGCTGGCTCACACTAACTCAACTTAGAGGGAACTCTGGTGGCAATTAAAAGAGTGATAATTCTAAATTTAGATTTAATCAGAAAAGTTATTTAGGATTGGAGACGGGACTGGTAAGGGAAAAAAAACCAGAGAAGACACTTCTCCAGAATTCATGACCTCTTTATGGCTTAGCAAATCTGAAACTCAGACATCATCAAAGTACGCCTTGTTAAAGAAAGCCATCAAGCCCTTGCTGCAATTAGACGCATCATTTACTCTGAAATCATGGCAATTAAATATTTGCTCAAGCCAAGTAGGTTTGTCTTTTTAAATAAGGGCTCTTCCCCCCCCTCCCCTTCACCATTCCCAGAAGGGCTCTTGTACCGGCTTTGGGAAGTTTACCCAGGCAAGTAAGCCCTGCTGATCACAGCTGGGAGATGAGAAGCACGTGGAATTCTGCACTCGTTTGCTAGGCGGTCCTAAACAGAGTTGTGTGGCTTCCTAAGTCCACTGAAGTCAATGGACTTTGAGGGGGTGTAACTTTGTCTAGGTCTTAGCTTGTTGTTTAGTTTTGGTCTTGGAATTTCCTAAAGCATCTTCGTCATGTTACATGTTAATTTGCCGTTCAGCCTTTGTCTGTAAGTCTGAACTCTAGCTTCCTTTCCCATGTATTTGAAAAAGTGTGCATGCGCACAAAAGCTCACACCTTGAATAAACCTTTGTCATAAAGGTGCCGCTGGACTCTAAATGTGTGCTTTGTCTAGGACTGTGTTGGCCAGTGTTCCCTCTCAGCTGAGTGAGAGTGAGCTAGCTCACAGTTTTTTAGCCTCCAGCTCCCCCATTTTTGTCTTAGCTCAGGAAGGATGGCTCCAGCGCAAACCAGTTGATGCAGCAGCCAAATCGCTCGCTCACCGCTTTAATGCCCAGTAGCTCAGAAAGCAGACTTTTTGTTCACAAGCCTCCACAGCTTAGAGGGAGCGTGGGTGCTGGCAGGTGTTTTGGATGAGACAAACAGCCGGTTTTTAATGGGCTTGTGGATTTAATCTCGGCCTTTTATGATTAAATAAAAGGGCAATCGCAGGCAACAAAACTGGATGTTCAGTTGTTAAAAAATGAGACAACATTATACAGCCATGCTTTCTTCTGAATCATTTCTAATTTAGTTCAGGGGACGGAGAGATAGTTGGCAGCTTTGTTTTTCCCCAGCCAGGGAAAGAGAGAGAGAAGGGCTTTCTCTGAGAAGAATGGAGTCTTGCAATGCTGCCTCCTTCTAATAAGCCAAAGCAAATGCTCAAGGTGGGGGTGGATTTCTAAACCCCCTTTTTGTTTTATACCTTGGATCACCAGGAATGCAGCTTTCGTAAAACAAAACAAAAAGAACCGAGAGAGCTTTTTAGACAATCGTTCTGGCCACAGTTGGACCCACTGTGGGTTTGGAAAGTTCTTGTTCCGAAGCAGAGATGAGGGTGTAGAAGAACTTTAAGAACAAGTAAGGAGGCCCAGAAGTTCAGTAAACGGGCAAATGAAGCGTAGCGGCAAGGGAAAGAACAGTTTAAGACAGAGAGACAAAAGCATTACCTTTCCTGGACTCAAGGCCTCCCAGCAGCAGAGTTGGCTAAGCGGTACGGACTTCTTCCAGGACAGGTAGAAAAAAGAAGAAGTTTCAATCAGGGCTCTCTACTGCTCAAAGAAACAAGCAGCATACATCTTTTTGGTTATTCCTTTCCTGGTACAGTCCACGCATCCCCAACAACAGGGATTCGCTTCCCCATGAGTGAAGCATTCAGGGTTTTGCAAGGCGCACGAACCCCGGCTAAGGCAGCTGCCGTTCTGGAGCCTCTCCTAATCTGATGAGAGGATCCCAGAAGATATGGCGCAGCCATGCAAACTTAAAGAGGCAAAGTTCAGTGCTGGAAGGTCTCCGCTGTGGAGGAACTTTATCCCCACTGCTTCTGAAAGGGCCTGGCGCGAGGCCAGTCCGGGGCTCAGGAAATTAAAAACAACCGACCAATTCCCACCCTCTTTTTCTTTGATTATTGACCACAGTTCTGGGGAAACGAGCAAACAGTTTACCCCCCCCCCCCAAGCCTCCCCGCCCAAGCCTCGAGCATTTTGTCTGTTTGTTTGTTCTCTTACTAATTTCCTCCTGCATCTATGGATTGTAAAATCTGGCCAGAAGCTGCATTGGCAGCCTTTGTCAACACTGAATTAGTTTTGGTGTTGTGGCGTAAATGCTGTGAATCAAAGCACCCACACGCGCATTATGCCACAAGATTGCCACCTGACGAGGACAAGAAGACGAAGAGAAGAGAGAAGAGATTGGATTCATACCGCACCCTTCACTGCCCGAAGGAGTCTCAGAGCGGCTTACGAACTCCTTTCCCTTCCCCTCCCCACAACAGACACCCTGTGAGGGAGGTGGGGCTGAGAGCGCTCTGACAGAAACTGCTCTTTTTCAAGAACAGTTGTACCAGAACTACAGCTTGCCCAAGCTCATCCAGCAGGTGCAAGTGGAGGCGTGGGGAATCAAACCCGGTTCTCCCAGATTACAGTCCGCACACTTAACCACTACGCCAAACTATGCCTGCCTTGCTCAGTAGGGATGCCAGCCTCCAGGTGGGACCTGGGGATCCCCCATGGGTTGGGAAATACCTGGGGATTTGAGGGTGGAGCCTGGGGAGGGCAGAGTTTGGGGAAGGGAGGGACCTTGGTATGGTACAGTGCTGTCGAGTTCATTCTCTAAAGCAGCCATTTTCTCCAGGGGAACTGATCAAGATCATCTGGAGATAGAGATGCCTGACGCCTCCAGTGGGGGTGGGGTTCCCCCACTTTTGGGAGCCCCTTCTGCAGCAGGGGAAATCACCCCCCCCCCCAAAAAAAACAGGGAAGCAGGCTGGAAATTAACGTAATGCCCCTCCATGACCTGGAACTGACATAGGCACGTCAGGCAGGGACACTGGGGGGTGACGCTCTGGTTTTGGGGCAAAACTCTATGGTAGAAGCTAATTCTATCATAGAGTTTTTGCTCCAAAACCAGAGTGTCTGTCCCCCAACGTCCCCAACATGCCTATGTCACTTCCGGGTCACAGAAGCATGCCATGGGTTTTTTTCTGGTGTTCCTCCCCACCCCTGGCAAGTTCAAACCCCATCCCCTGCCGGCTGGTCCGAGGAACCAGGCGACCCTATCTGTTCTCTCACTCTGACCTCCCTGCCTCACATGTTTAGGGCCCAGCGGCACCTTTAAGGCCAACAAAGGATTACTCAAGGAAGGTGTGAGCTTTTGTGTGCAAGGCACACTTTTTCAAATCCATGCTAGTTTGCCGTTAAGTCCCTGTCTATAAGTTTGAACCTTACCTGCCATTCCAATGGATTTGGAAAAGTGTGCCTTGCACACGAAAGCTCACACCTTCCCTGAGTAACCCTTTGTTGGTCTGAAAGGTGCCACTGGACTCAAAATTTGTTCTACTGCTTCAGACCATCACGGCTGACCACCTGGATCTACCTCACAGGCTGTCTGTTGAGAGGAAGGGAAAAGAGATTGTAAGCCACTCTGAGACTCTGAGTGAAGGGCGGGGCCTAAATCCAATCTCCTCCTCTTCTCCTTTCCAGCACTATACTTTATTTAGAGTAACTTCGCAGCATCGTGAATCAGGAATAGCCAGTTTTTGTCTTCCAGTCTAAAAACCTGGAATGAGGTTTTTTTGCTCCCAGTGTCCCCCACTTTTGGGAGCCCAAAAGCGAGACACAAAGCTGTAATAAAAACGAATGCTTCATTGTCCATCATGATCCTCTACAGTTGTCCATGGGACCTTCCAGGTCCTGGTTGTAAGCAAATATGCCCTGGGCCCATTTGGAGATTGCCATTCTGCCCCTGGATTCAAGGCAGTGCCCAGTTCGAAAGAACTGCCTGCGATACAACCAGTACCCAATGCGAAAGGGAAATAAGACAGGAAGGGAAGAGGAAAAACAGTCAATTATGGTACTAAATATTAAGGAACTGTTCCGCAAGGACCAGATGGCCTGGCTGCGGCAGAAGACAAATGGAAACTCATTATAGACAGAGACGTCTGGGGTCATGTCTGCTTTCCCCACAATACTACGGCGGGTTATATTTTCACATAAAGAATGCTGTCAAAAGATCATCAGCGGCAGTCCCCTAAAAACAAGCTCCAGAGGGGTAAATGTGTGAATCTGCAGCAATCCTAAAACTTCAAAAAATAAATAGAAGAAGAGGAGGAGGAGATTGGATTTATACCTTGCCCTTCACTACCTGAAGGAGTCTCAGAGCGGCTTACAATCTCCTCCCCTTCCTTTCCCCACAACAGACACCCTGTGAGGTAGGTGGGGCTGGGAGAGCTCTTTCAAGGACTGCTTTTGAGAGAACAGCTCCGAAAGAACTTGTGACTGACCCGAGGTCGCACCAGCAGCTGCACGTGGAGGAGTGGGGGATCAAACCCAGTTCTCCCAGATTAGAGTCCATGCTCCTAACCGCTACACCAAACTGGTGTACACAAATGAAGAGCCTCGTGGTGCTGTTAAAGATAAGTGAATTCACGGTGGTGCTGAACTACGGCTTCATCGCCAGCGGCAAGACCTACAGAAATGAGGACCCTGCAGTACCCAGATGCAGGAAGCAGTTTGGAAAAGTAAACTTGAAATTGTTGGGACTTTTCTTCAAGGCAACACGTTTAAGACTGGGAGCAAAGTGTGGATGCACAGGAAAGCTTCTACCAGGAATAAAGCTTTGTTGGTCTCAAAGGTGCCACTGAATTCAAACTCTGTTTTCTGCCGCTTCAGACCAACATGAATCTACATTTAAGACTGATAAACTTTAACAAGACATTCCATTTTTTTCTTGAGATACAAAACAGTGGGGGATAACAATAGTTCATTTTCTTAGTTTATGTTTTAATTCTTTCTCTCGTTCTTTTTTTTTTATCACGTTGGGTTTTATTACTCTTGTATTGATAGTTATGTTTTTGCCTGTTTTGGGGAAACATATTAAGCAGTCGTTTTAACATCTCTTTTTAGGGATGCCAGCCTCCAGGTGGGACCTGGGGATCCCCTGGAGTTACACCTCATCTCCCGATCACATAGATCAGTTCCCCTGAAGAAAAATCAATAAGTTGGAAGGTGGACTCTGTGGCATGGTTCCTTGCTGATAAGGATGCCAACTGCCAGGAGGGACCAGGGGACCCCCTGGAATTACAGCTCCACTCCGGACTACAGAGATCAGTCCCCCTGGATAAAATGGATGCTTGGGAGGGTGGACTCTGTGGCATTGCACAGGCCACACAGAACCAACTCTTTTTCTGAGGCATGGAGTTTCTCCAGTGAAGGCTGTACTCTCTGTTTATGCAAGTTATTATTATTATTATTTTCTTAGAACATAAGAACGTCAGAGAAGCCAATATTGGATCAGGCCAATGGCCCATCCAGTCCAACACTCTGTTCACAGAGTAGCCAGAAACACCAGGTGCCATCAGGAGGTCCAGCAGTGGGGCCAGAACACTAGAAGCCCTCCCACTGTTGCCCCCCACCAGGAATACAGAGCATCACTTGCCCCAGACTGAGAGTTCCTATCTATACCTTGTGGCTAATAGCCACTGATGGACCTCTGCTCCATATCTATATACTAATAGCCAAGTGCCCCCTGTGCGTGCAGATATCTAAATCGGCACATCGGGTACACTGGGGGGAGGCAGAGAGATTTTCCTGCACACTTGGGGCACTCTCCAGGTGTGCAGAAAAATGTGAAAACTTAAAAAAAACTATACAGGGGATATTTAAATCCCCCCAAAGGTAAAAGAGTGTTCCCTGTGCATGTGGAGAGAATGCTCGGGGAACTGTCCATTCCTGCCGCTGCTGCTGGAAGGCGAGAGAAGGCTTGGTGGGCCAGCCTTGCCGCTGGGGGGAGAGGGATAAGGGCTCACCTGCTGCCGCTTCCTCCTCCTCCGGAGCCCCTCTGGCTTCAGCAAGCCCTGAGCTGTGGGGAATGCTCCCCCCTGCAAGTATCGCAGGTCCCACTTCTTGTGTTTATCTAATTCCCTCTTGAAGCTGTCCATGCTTGTAGCCGCCACCACCTCCTGTGGCAGTGAATTCCATGTGTGAATCCCTCTTTGGGTGAAGAAGGACTTCCTTTTATCTGTTCTAACCCGACTGCTCAGCAATTTCATCGAGTGCCCACAAGTTCTTGTATTGTGAGAAAGGGAGAAAAGGACTCCTTTCTCGACCTGCTCTGTCCCATGCATAATCTTACAAACCTCGATCATGTCACCCGTCAGCCGTTGTTTCTCCAAGCTCAAGAGCCCCAAGCACTTTAACCTTTCTTTGTAGGGAAAGTGTTGCAACCCTTTTATCATTCTGGTTGCCCTCCTCTGCACTTTTTCCAATGCTATAATATCTTTTCTGAGGTGTGGTGACCAGAATTGCACACAGCATTCCAAATGAGGTCGCACCATTGATTTATACAGGAGCATTATGAGACTGCCTAAGATACCATGCTATGCAAGCCCTCCTTTTTCTGTGCATGACCAGCATTGTTTGCTGGAAGACAAACAGCATTTGGCGTCTAGTTACCAAGGTTCCTTGCAAACAAACCGTGGGGAAGGGCTGGCCTCTTCCCGGACTGTTCTGCCTTTCTCTTGCACATCTCGCAAAGGGCCTGTCTTTTAGCGACTCCCATTGTAGCATTTTTTCTTTGGCTACAGAGCCAAAGGCTCCTTCTACAACCACTTTTCAGGTTGCTCCTTTCCAAGATTTGGCCTTGTCTCGGTTTTCCCCCTCTCGACTCGCCTCCGCCAAGACTGCTTGCTGTGAACGTCCTTCTGGCCGGGAGCTGGAGGCATTTGAATAGCCAAAAAGAAATAGGGAATCTTGGGGAAAGGATAGGCAGCAACTGCAAACAAATGATGGCTGTGTTTGGGCCATGGAAAGTCCCTCTTTGTTGAATTGTTGTGGCTCTTGCTAATGGTGTTTGGGCGAGTTGACAGAGCACCTGGATGGTGCCTTCATCATGCTCAAGATAAACCTCTTCTCCAAAACATGGTAGCAGGGCCATTAGGAGTGGGTGGAAGAACCATTTGTAGCTGGTGGATTCTCCATTGCCACAGACCCCTATGGCCAGCAAAGCAGTGGAGCCCCGCGTCCCAATGACTTTGCAGAAGTCACGTCTGAAGGCCGAGGAGAAGATCTTGGACCTCGACTTTGAGCTGGTGAACGTTCAGTTTAATGAGACCGGGAGGTACGCTTTGAGGTTGACTGCGGAGAACCCGTTGCTCGAAGGGTCCGGAGCCGGGGTGCGGTTACGGGTGAACGAGGGAGACCCCCAGTACACCAACACGGCCACTACGGACGTGATTGAGCAAAACAACCTGAACGAAGTCTATGCATTTGAGAAAAGGCGATTCCTGTTCACGTTGCCCAAAGGTAAGGATGTGGATTGAAGAGGCGGCAGCAGGACTATAGCTATGGTGGGGCTTTGGGGGGCTCTGCCCCCTTTCTTAAAGGCACAGCCCCACAAGAATTTCTCCTGTAAATGCTTCCCCCCAGTCATTTAAAAACATTTTGTAAAAGGCGTGCACTCCTTTAAGCAGAGTGGGGTGCAGTAGTTGACTAATTCCCACACTGAGCATGGGGGTTGGAGTAGGTGACCTCTAGGTTCCCTTCTAACTCTGTGTCAAGAAACTAGTCTCCTTTAAGAGAGTTTTTCTGCCTAAGTGTTAGCTTTCTTGACTGTAGAAGACATCACCCCCACCTGCCGGCTTGTGATCAGAATTGTTGCTCAGGCTGGCCGAAGTGATTAATTTGCAGCAGCTGAGAACTACCATCAAGTGGCTGACAGCCTGCAATTTAGAGCTCTATCCTGGTCACAGTTTTCTGTTGGCTGAATGGTTAAGAGCACCTATGTAGAACAGACAGCTTGGGAAGACTCAGAGAGAGAGGAGACTGCCTGGAAGCTCTCTTCAACCTCCCCCCTGCTGCTGTGCCTCCGGAGACTCTGCTCACCAGGAATGCCAGTTGAGGTGTCAGAGCTACGCACCTGGAAGGGAAAGTAGTGAGTAGAATAGCCAACTAGGTTTTTTGTTTTGGTTTGCATTCCTTGCTGGACTGAATACATTCTTTCCCCTGTCTATGTGTTGCTTGTCCTTTGTTTTTGTAAATATTTGTGTGTTTTTATACAATTTGGAGGGTGTCTACTGGCCAAACCCAGATATGTCTTTCCAGTACCACGCCTACCATCTTCCAGAAAAATTATTCTCCCTCCCCTGCCCCTTTTATCATTCTAGTTGCCCTTTTCTGCACTTTTCCCAATGCTATAATATCTTTTTGGAGGTGTGGCGACCAGAACTGTACTTGCACCTGGCTGGATGACCTTGGGCAAGCCATAGCTCTGTACCAGGTGTTCTCTCAAGGACAGCTTGGGAAAGAGCTCTCTCAGCCCCACCTACCTCACAGGGTGCCTGTTGTGGGGAGGGGAAGGGAAAGGAGTTTGTAAGCTGCTCTGAGATTCCAAGTGAGTGAAGGGCGGGGTATAAATCTAATCTCTTCTTCTCTTCTTCTCTTCTTCTTGAATAAGTATACCTTTTTTTCAGTACACTTCTTGGGAGATTTATTTACTGCACTCAGTATCATGCTTCTATGACTGGGCAAAACTCTGCCAAATTAACCAAATATCCCAAGACAAAGGTACTGCAACCACTGCAAATGGTTTCCAGATTGTTTGATGCAGTTCTTTACGAAATGTCTTGTTTCCCATGAATTAAATCTGTAATATTAGTCATCTCTGCAATGTCCCATGCTTTAGCAAGCCGCCCTGGGGAAAAGGGGTTGTTCCACTGAGCTCCAGCATTTTGCGATTAATGGTTGGCTGCTTTTATTGGGTTACCATTGCTCTGAAATGGCTGTTAATGGTTTAGTTCAGCTGTTTTGATTGTTGATGCTGGTTTGTTCCTATTGATGTGAGGTTCCTTGAGAATTCTTTATGTCAAGCCAGCCAAGGTGTATTTAAGAATAATCGGAAGAAGAGGTGAAGAGATTGGATTTATACCCCGCCCTTCACTTAGAGTCTCAGAGCGGCTTACAAACTCCTTTTCCTTCCCCTCCTCACAACAGACACCCTGGGAGGTAGGCGGGGCTGAGAGAGCTCTGACAGAAACTGCTCTTTTCCAAGAACAGCTCTGAGAGAACTACGGCTTGCCCAAGGTCATCCAGCAGGTGCAAGTGGAGGAGTGGGGAATCAAACCTGGTTCTCCCAGAGTAGAGTCTGAGCACTTAACCACTACACCAAACTGGCTCACATAATTAGATGTGCAGCCCTCCTTTGGGTCTGTCTTGGCCCTTGGTGGAAGGGTGAACCAACCTTATTTATTTGTTTAAAACGTTTTATTAGCTGCATTTCTTTCTTTTTTTTTTACAGAGCTCAGTGTGCCTGATACAATACACAGAGTAAAATACATTAAAAGCCTTTTAAAAAGAACCCCCAAAATTTAAAATTACAGCTCAGGGCTGCGAGTAAACTTAACCAAATGCAGTCCTAGATAAAACTGTCTTCAGGTCCGAAAGACTGAAAATAAGGGGCCAGACACAGCTCCTTGGGGAAACTGTTCGATAATCATGGGGCCGCCACGGAAAAGGCCCTGTTGTGTATCCACCAAACAAGCTTTATTTGATTAATGGAATAGTCAGGAGGGCCTAATCCTGTCATCTTAATTCCCAGGCAGGAACATCACAGAATAGGTGTTCCTTTAGACACCTTGGTCCCCAGTATGTGGTGTTTTTGAAAGGCACGGTTGCCACTAGCTACTTTCAACATTCTGTGTTTTGTTAACCAGGTTTCTGCAAGAATGACAAAAACCACGATGCCCGGCTGCGAATTGAAGCTTTACGCCTCCGCAGTTCCTTAATGAAGGGTCAAGAGAAGGCGGGAGAAGGGTTCTTTGCCATTTATCCCCGCACCAACCAGCCTCGGATGAACCTCTTTGCCAGCAGAGACGAGGACTTGTACAGCTACAGCGATATCATGGCGCTGTTGCGTGTCAGCAGTGACGACCTGGCAATGCATTGTGGGAGGCTGGCTTACACGGTGTCATTCCACGAGCACCGTCCAGTCACCAAGGAGGAGACCCCGATCTCTTCTCGCCGTTCCCCTTTGCCACCCGTCAAGCAAGATGGGGACCCTGCTCCCCAAACCAACTCCCCAGTACCATTTCAGTCTCTAGGTCTCCCTCAGCAAAGTCACTCGGTCTCTACGCCAGAGCCGCCCCCTCGGCTTCCAGTGGAGTCTCACTTTCAGGGTGTGAGAAATGTCAAGGTAAGAGCCAGTGCTGCTTCCGCCGTGAAATCCCTTGTGGTATTTTTTATTATTACTTATTTAAAACATTTCTATGCTGCCTTTCCACCCAAATAGTGTCCCTGAGGTGGCGAACATCCAAACATTAAAATATTTAAAACAGCTTTTGAAAAATTTATAAAATGTGGTAAAAACATGCAAATGTATCAACACAACACAACCAGAGAGGATGTCCAATGAGAGAGGCTGGGAGTACACGAAATGAAACTAGAGTTGCCATCCCAAGGGGTGGCTGGGGGTTCCCCTAATTTGGGGGCCCTGAAGAGCCCTGCTCCACTCAGCGTGCCTGGCCTGACAACGTCACCTGTCAAGGAGAGGGCGGGTTTTGGGGAGGGCCCTCAGCAGGGGTGTCACACTCATTTGTTATGAGGGCCAGATCTGACATAAATGTCACTTTGTCAGGCCAGGCCACGTGTGCCATTAAATGAAACTCCAGGTACTTGTATAAACTTTATAAAGGACACCAGCAAACCCAATCAACAATATTGTTTTTTTAACTCAAAATACAAACAAGAGCAATTGATTCCTAGCAGTGAAAGCAATCAGTTTACTGGGGAACCCCCCCCCCCAATAAATGTATTTCATCATAATGTAATACCAGGTTTTTTCCAAGGGATACCATTAAAAGGAGAGTACTTTACATTTCCATACAGATCAGTTGCTTGAGGGCCATATAAGAGCCCTGGATGGGCTGGTTCCGGCCCTCGGGCCTTATGTTTGACACCCTGCCATAGAGTCCAGCCTCCAAAGCAGCCATTTTCTCCAGGGGAATGGACCTTGGTCATCTGGAGATCAATTGTAATAGCAGGAGATCGCCAGGTGCAACCTGGAGGTTGTCAACTCTAATTGTTGTCTAATTCAAAAAATGGTTTGTGCCCTCACACAAGGAGAGAGTCTGAGATTTGCATCTTGGGGCTTGGAATGGCCACGTTCTCTCTCACCATCCGGGCTATACCAACGTTTAAAGGGGCGACCGCTTTGCGGAGCAGAGAAATATAATCCTTCTCTTCCCCTCAGCCACTTTTGGAATCGCCGGAACCCTGGCAGCCAGACTCTCCAGAGGTATCGAAAGAGCTTGCCGATGAAGGCCTTCCTTCCTCTCTGCCGTCCTCTTCCTCGCCCTCCCCGACAATCCCAAGGCGATTACCAAGTGATGCCAGTTTTCATCTCCCTTCGCCAGGATACAGCCCGAACCTGGACTTTGAAGATACCTTTTTTGGGGTCCAGGTAAGCTAAGAATCTTGTGGTCAGTGCAGTGAACAACACCGACAATGCGACATAGGTTTTGCCTGCAAACAGGGCTGTGGCTCCAGTGTTCCCTCTAAGCTGAGTTAGGCTGTGGTCACACGGTCATTTTGGTCGGGTTTCACCGCTGTTCCCTCTCGCATTCAAAATTGCTGATCAGACTGCCAAATCCGCCTCCCGCATTGAAGTGGGCTCACTCGCACAATCCTCCCGGTTCCCTAGCAAGCTTTCCGACACCGGGAAGATCAAGTACTTCCCTGGGTATTTGCACTTTGAATCCACTATTTCACCAATCTGGACAGCCATCTCTCGCAATAATTGCGATTAGGTTGTCTGACCGTCCTTTGCGCGATTATTTTCCCCCCTCCCAGCTTCCATCTTTCAATTCATTGAATTTAATTCATTCAATTCATTGAATAAATTCAATGTTTAGATGTTCAAGCCACATATAGACTCCAGCGCTTGGTAGTACATTGCTGGTTCATTTTGTTTGCTGTGTGGGGGGGGGGGGGGACCTGTAAAAACAAGGGAGTACGGTGAGCCCAGATGGGGTCGGTGATTTGGCCATGTGCATGTGCACATGCGCAAATCAATTTTTTAAAAAAAACTCATGCAGGGCTGCCCAAGTGGCAGCTCAGCTATCTAGACGGTGTCCAGAGCCTCATTGCACAATGCATGCGGTTCGGGGGGGGGATGTGTCATCATCCTAACCCAAAATAAAACATTCCCAATTGAATCTATAGTGGGAACAAATTGAGATAAGCTTTCCGTGTGACCACAGCCTTAGTGCGAGCTAGCTCACTTTTTTTTTTTTAGCCACCGGCTCACACATTTCGGTCTCAGCTCAGAGAGGAGGGCTCCAGAGCAAACTAGTTTACGCCGCTGCCAAATCGCTCGCTCACAACTTTAATGCCAAGGGCTCACAAAATAGACTTTTTGCTCACAAGACTCCACAGCTTAGAGGGAGCGTTGCAAGGTCGTGCAGTCTTACTGGCTGCTATATTTCCCACTGCGCCTTTCAAATTAATGAATGGTGGTGGGGGGAAATTAATGATATGACACGGCCGTCAGAAACTCTTCTCTTGCCAAGGCAGGCTCTTTGTGTGTGCTTGATTGTTTACGAGTTGTTAGAGTTAGAAATCGCTCTTGAATAACAACAGCTGTATTGAAGATTAGAAGCTGAAATAATAACTTCCTTCAGTTGCCCCCATAATCCTCGCATGTGCCCTGCTGGGCTTGTAGCCATGGAAATTAAGGAGGATCACTTCTGAAACTGTAGTGGTGACCTTGAAAAATCCATCATGGGAATATTGGATAGAACTGGGCTGGAGCGGTAGCTGAAATGTACTGTTTTGCCAGTTTTCCAACCTCCACCTGCTACCTGTCGTTTTATCCTTCTTACTGCTGTTTTGGAAGGCCCTCCATGTTCCTCAGAACCGAAAGAGAAACGGGTCAGGGGAGAAGAGAAGTCTCAGAGAAAGCGCTGAGCATATTTGGGGGGAGGAGCATGGAAATATTGTCGGGGTTAACCGGTGCGGTTCGTCCAGTTCCCACCATTTAGCAGAGTGCTTAAATAAAGCTCCAAATGCAGGAGCGTCTCTTCACCAGGTTATTCAAAGCTACACAGAGCCATGCTGCAAGTTTAACAGAGAAATACTTCTCTCTTTATTTGAGAAGTACACTTTTCGATAGGAAAGGGTAGGGATAGGATAGGGTACTAACTTACGAGCTAAGGATGGAAGCAGATGGTAAGAGGCCCATCAGCCTCATGGCGCCAAGAGGGGACCGCATGTTGTCCCTCTTGATGTGTGCAGGGAGAAGGCGGAGCTTCGTCTGAGAGAGAGAGAACGGAAGGTTCTCCCTGGAAAGTTCCACCTCTCGTGTAATAAAACCATTCCAGCATGACATTTGTTCTGAATAATGAGATCCACTTGCAAACGGAGTTGATGTTTTCTTTTAATCCAATATGAACAGAGCTCTGGAAGTTACAGGCTCAGGCAGGGTTGCCAGGTCCCCCCTGGCAAAGTTGCCAGATCCGGGCTGTGAAACTCCTGGAGATTTTTTTGGGGGGGGGGAGCCTGGGGAGGACAAGGACCCCAGTGGGGTACAATGCCATAGAGTCCACCCTCCAAAGCAGCCATTTTCTCCAGGGGGAACTGATCGCCGTAGTCTGGAGATGAGCTGTAATTCCAGGGAATCCCCTGGTCCCACCTGGAGGCTGGCATCCAAATACCAAGTCCACTTCCCAAAGCAGCCATTTTCTTCAGGGCAACCAATCTCTGCAGATCTGGAGATCAGTTGTAATTTGGGGACATCTCCAGCCCCCTCCTGCTGCCTGTAGCTTTGTCCTTCTCACTGCTGTTTTGGAAGACCCACCATGTTTCTCAGAATCAAAAGAGGAAAGGGCCAGGGGTGTAGGGTTGCCAGCCTCCAGGTGGGGCCTGGGGACCTCCCGCTTTTACAACTGATCTCCAGCTGACAGAGTTCAGCTCCCCTTGAGAAAATGGCTGCTTTGAACCATGGTGAGGCCCCTCCCCTTCCCAAACCCCGCCCTCTCCCAGCTCCACCCCTAAAGTCTCCAGGTATTTTCAAACCCAGACCTGGCAACCCTACAGGGGAGAAGAGAAGTCTCAGAGAAAAAGAACAGATTGGATTTATACCCCACCCTTCACTACCCAAGGGAGTCTCAGAGCGGCTTACAAACTCCTTTCCCTTCCCCTCTCCACAAGAGACTCCTTGTGAGGTAGGCAGGGCTGAGAGAGCTCTGATAGAAACTGCTCTTTTTCAAGAACAGCTGTGCCAGAACAATGGCTTGCCCAAGGTCATCCAGCAGGTGCAAGTGGAGGAGTGGGGAATCAAACTCAGTTCTCGCAGATTAGAGTCTGCACACTTAACCACTACACCAAACCGAGGAAGCACTGAGCGTATTTTGGGGGACGTGCATGGAAATATTGCAGATGCCAACCCTCTTCTTCCTTTGGCGGCCTTTAATGAGAAGGATATGTGTGGGGTGGGGTGTAGGAGCAGAGAGGCAAGCACCCCACCCCCCTGTGCCTGTAATATATGAGCAATTCGCTGGCTTCAGATTAAAATTACCGAGGCACTGATTGAGTTTGCCTGGCAAATGTCTCGATGCAAAGGGGGGGAAAAGAAGAGAGATCGATAGTAATCAACCATAAGCTGTAGTTATTGTGAGGGCAAGTTAAAGCGTCAGGCCGGGCAGAGCATGAGGTATGAGGAGACATTAGCAAAGACTATTTATAACGCCAGATCTCGGGCCCTCCCGGGGGGCACGCAGACGGCCAAAGTGGTGATAAAACTGCACGATGCTGATGTCACTCTGGAAATACCTGCCAAGGCTGCTGTGTTTAAAAAATTAAAAGCCAGAGGCTTCACTCTGCACGCCTTAGCTAGGGAGAAGTCTTTTTACTTAGCAGGGCAAGATGGCGTGTCCAAAGATGCCTCTCTCATCCGTCTCTTGTCTGTCTTCAAAAATGGGTCAGATGAAGTGAAGGTTCATCTTTTGAGTTATGTCTTCACGTACAGGCATGTGTAGCTGTTAGGGTCACCAGCTCCAGGTTGGGAAATACCTGGAGATTTTGGAGGTGGAGCCTGGGGAGGGCGGGGTTTGGGGAGGGGAGGGACTTCATTGGAGTATCATGCCATAGAGCCCAACTTCCACAGTGGCCATTTTCTTTAGGGGAACTGATCTCTGTTGTCTGGAGATCAGTTGTAAAAGTGGGAGATCTCCAGCCACCACATGGAGGCTGGCAACCCCACTGACTATTGCTTTTCAGATTTCCATTTTATAAGAACCAAAGAGCCCTGCTGGATCAGGCCAGTGGTCCCTTTTGAGCAGACTCCTGTTTCCCCAGAAGACCTTACTCAGTATTATTTCTTTTATATTTGATTATTGCGCCTATGGATTTTTGCTGCTGAGCATGTGACACGATCATTTGTATTCGACAGTAGCCATGACACCTGTGCTCGCCAATGCCATATCTTTAAGTAAAGGGGTGACTAAATTAGCCCTCAACTCACTGAATATAGGGCACTCCATAATCATATGTTTGATGGTTTTGATTTTATCATATGAGCATCTGCATGTTTTTATTAGAGTATATTATGTAAATGTTGAATTTTTTTGAACATACGTTTGTCTTATCCCAATTCTAAGTTCCCATTGATCTTAGCATCTGCCCCATACTATGGCCACTGTGGTCTGTGCTACTAACCTGGTGGAGTGGTTTGAACGCCAGACAAGGATCTGAGAGACAACAGGTTTGATCACCCCACTCTGCCATGGACGCCTGCTGGGTGGCCTTAGGCGAGTCATAATATCTCAGCCAAAGCCTGCCTTGCAGGGTTTTTATAAGAATAAAATGGATGCAAGGAGGAGGATGTAAGCCACTTTGGGAGAAAGGCAGGGTATAAATTGTTAGGACTTTTGTCCAATAATCAGAAAAATCAGAGTAATGAATCTTGCTTTTCTGGAAAGAAGAGATTGCTTCTTTTGGTTTAAAAGAAGTTTATTACTAAAGGGAAAAGGTAAACGGGATTAGCTACAAATAAACAAAACATGCTTTCTAAGGAGCTGCATTGTGCTCCGTCTTCACACTAAGACATACTGATAGAGAGTGAGAGATTGTAATGGAGGATCTCTCCTTCTTCTTGACCCCTGAAAGGAAACACCTGATATCATTGACCAATTAGCAAGACAGTACACCTTCAGTTTTCCCGGGTTTACAGATAATTGGCCAGCTGCCAGGTATCACTTCCAGGCTAACATAGGTAAACAAACAAGTTGCATAGTTAACCCTATAATGACTGAATTTCTCAGGCCTTGCATTACATGCTCATTTCTCCAACATAAATAAAGTAAGCAGGTAAACAATTTGAAATGTGCACAGAGGAAACTTTTATTGTTGTGGGTCAGCCAGGGCTCAGTGACAGCAAGGACTCCTCAGGAGAAGAGGAGCCTTGTGTAGCCAGCCTTGAATCAACAGAAGTGGACCAGCAAGAGAATGAGGGGCAGGCTTGTCAGGATTCACAGCCAACAGCTGGTGCAGAGCCACAGACACCCTCCAGCCCTGATGCAGCAGGTGAACCTCAGTTGGCTGTTCCCAGCCCACCAGTATCTCCCACACCCTTAGAGCGCCACAGACGGAGGCTGAGAAAAGAGCTGCAGGCAAGGAGGCAAAGTGCATGCCTCCTGGCCCGACCCCAGATGCTTGCTGGTGATGAAGCAAGGATTACTTCTGAGCAGCTGGCTGCAAGCATGACTTTTAGACATGAGGCTATAAAAACCAGCCAAAAGAGGCTGTTGGGAGTGGATGCAACATGTACATTGGATGCTGACCTGCTGCCTTGCCTGATTCCTAGAATTCTGATGCTCTGACCTTGCCTCGCTTATGTTCTGCTCCTTGGACCTCAGATGACCTTGCCTTGCTTACTCTCTGCTCTTCTGACCTTGGACTGAACGACACCGGACTTCAGAACCTGCCAGCTAGTGGATTTATGTCACATTATGATAACTGCTGCTTATCTTGTATTATCAACCAAGATGCCAGGAATGATCAGACATAGGTGTAATGTAGGGTTGCCAGCTCTGAGTTGGGGAATACCTGGAGATTTTGGGGGTGGACCCTGAGGAGGGAAGGATTTGGAGAGGGGAGGAGCCTCAGCAGGGTGCAATACCATAGAGCCCACCCTCCAAAGCAGCCATTTTCTCCAGGGGAACCGATCTCTGTCGCCTGGAGATGAATCATCATTCCAGGAAACCTCCAGACCCCTTATAGAGCACAGTGGATCTCTTTTTCCTTGGATGTACACTGCAGAAAGATCTTGTTCACTGCAGTCTGTGGACTGTGCTGGGTTAAACTCTGCGTGCTGGCTGAAAAAAATCCTAGTCAGCAGAAAGACGCTTGTCATTGAAAGGGGGGGGGGCTGGGAGGGTTGGAACGAAGATGGAAGGTGAGTGATTGATGTAGAATTTATGGGCGATGCAAAGCAAGCAATCCGCCGATTCCTGAGCAGAGCAAAGGAGGTCAGATGCCTGGTGAGGAGGTCGATTGATCAGCGTGGTGCTTGTTCAGAACAGGAGAAGCGAAAAGTAATGGAGTACCTGCTGGCCAGAGATGTGCTTTGGGAGGGCCGGGTCCTCTCCCACTGTTTTCCATTTTCACTGATTGTTTCCTTGAAGAAACATGATCTACAGAGCCATTAGCTGCACTGGGGGGGTGGGGGGGGGGCGGGGCGGGGGGGGAGGAACTTTGGATTTTGCAGCCGTGCTGGTTTGACACCGACTTCCTGTTTTGATTTTGCTGTTTGCTTGCACCCAGACCTGGGGGAGCCGGGCTACAGGGATCTCAACGGGTCTTGGAAGCTAAGCAGGGTCAGTCCTGGTTAGTACTTATTATCTTTTGATTTATTTATTAGGCTTGAATACCGCCCTCCCTGCAAGAAGGTCCAGGGTGGTCCACAACACAGCTATAAAAACATATAAAGCAGAATAAATTGTCTAAAATATAGATCTGATTAACCCCGACCCCAACACGGCACCGTAAGACAACTCAAAACCCACCCCCCCACCCCCCCCACCCCAATTTGTAACTGAAAATTAAAAGTCAACCATTGGGGGAGGGGGTGGAAGCAGTTTGCAGATCGTGTATTTATTTTATTACATTATATTTGTGGATCGCCTAATTCCCAAGATCGTGGGGCTCTGGGAGATAAACAGATTTAAAAACATAAAACCGTATCTGACACATTACACAAAATTTTGTTAATACTATTAGCCATTAAAACTGTTAAAAACCATTGCTAGCCTCAGCTGTGTGCTTGGCAGGACATCTCTGCCTTGCAGGCCCTGCGGAACTGCAAGAAGCCCTGATGTTAGCAAGCAGAGAGTTCCACCAAGTTGGAGCCAGGGCCAAAAAGGCCCTGGCTGTGGTTGAGGACAGCTGGATGTTCTTTGGGCCAGGGACTTCCAGTAGATGTTGGTTGCTTGAGCATAATGCTCTCTGGGGGACATACCAGCAGAAGCGAAGGGATACTATATGGCGGCAACAGAACAAAATTTGAGTCCAGAGGCACCTTTAAGACCAACAGTGACCAATTGCCTCTCAACGTCTCTTGCCTTGAAAACCCCACGGGGTTGCCATAAGTTGGCTGCGACTTGGTGGCACTTGGATGGGAAACCACCAAGGAAGACGGGGGGCGCTATGCAGAGGAAGGCAATGGCCAACCATCTCCGTTCAGCTCTTGCCTTGAGAACCCTATGGGGTCACTTTCTGAAGAAGTGAGCGGTACTCACCAATGCTCCTACCCTGCCATGGATTTTGTTGGTCTTTAAGGAGCTACTGGACTCTTGCGCTTTTCGAATGCTAGAATAGGAGTCCATCTGTCCCTGTATCTTGGAGGGTGGAGTGATTTCAGACAGATGGACTCCCATTCTAGCTGTATCTGAAGAAGTGAGCAACGACTCACAAAAGCTCCTCCCCTGCCACAGATTTTGTGAGTCTTTAAGGTGCTCCTGGACTCTGGCTCTTTTCTACTGCCAGAATATGAGTCCATCTGTCCTTATATCTTGGAGAGGGGAGTGATTTCAGACAGATGGGCTCCCATTCTAGCTGTATCTGAAGAAGTGAGTGGTGAGTCTTTAAGGGGAGTGGTTTCAGGCAGGTGGACTCCCATTCTAGCTGTATCTAGTGAGCGGTGACTCACATCCAAAGAAGTGAGCAGTGACTCACCAAAGCTCCTTCCCTGCCATGAATTTTGTGAGTATTTACTGGGCTCTTGCTCTTTCTTTCCTGCTGTGGGGTCACTATAAGTCAGTGTGACTCGTTGGCACTTTTCAGCACCACTCCCTTGTGGCAATCAGACTAGTGGATCTTTATCTTCTTGCTCTTTTCTGATTCTTTGCATTGCGCATTTAAATTTTAAAAACCGTATTTTGTTTGGTGTTTCAGCATTCACATAAAACACATGGAACTGCCTTCTATTGAACCAGACCCTTGGTCCATCAAAGTCAGTATTGTCTACTCAGACTGGCAGCAGCCCTCCGGGGTCTCAGGCAGAGGTCTTTCCCATCACCCAGTACTTGGTCCTTTTAACTGGAGATGCCGGGGATTGAACCTGGGACCTTCTGCATGCCAAGCAGAGGCTCTACCACTCAGCCAGGGTCTCAGATCAGGGTATTTCCCATCACCTGCTGCCTGGTCCTTTTAACTGGAGATGTCAGTGATTGAACCTGGGACTTTCTGTATACCAGGTAGATGCTCTACCACTGAGCCACAGCTCCTTCCCAAATTGTACATATAGAATAGAACTAAATGATGTACATCGTGTATAAAAACCCTGCAACATGTGTTCACAGTCCAAATGACAAAACCTGCAGAAACTAAAACTTGCAGAAATCAGAGAACTGAAATCCACTGACTAATATAAATTGAAGATAGTTCCAGGTGGAGATGAATGGAGAGGCTCAGCTTACTTCCCACAATTAGAAAAGCTACCTTTACACATTTATCCCCTATTTTGACATATTTATTGCTCTGCTGCCCTTTCCCCTTAATTAAATCAAAACTACCATTCACCTTATAACCTTAGCTTGTTATTTAGTTTTGTCTTTGCATATCTTAAAACATTCTCATCACGTTACGTGTTGATTTGCTGTTCAGCCTCTGTCTATAAGTTTGAATTCTAGCTTCCGTTCGAGTGTATTTGAAAAAGTGTGCCTTGCCCACGAAAGCTCATACCTTGAATAAATCTTTGTTGGGCTTTAAGGTGCCACTGGACTTTAAATATGTTCTAATATAAAGTGAAATAAAAGAGGGTTCATTTGCCGATTCCTAATACATTTTTGCACCTCCGGAGTGTTCTCCCGGGATGTAGCTGGTTTTTATACAGGCCCTGCCTGCTTTTAGCTGTCAGCTTAAACGAAATGTGCCAAATATCCAGGTTTTATGCAAGTGTGCGGCAAAGAGGGAATTAGGGAGAGTCCGCAGAGCTCTTCTGGGGGACCTAGAAACTATAAACTGTATTCTGTGCCTGCATCCCTCGGTCTCTGTAATGTATTCTCAAGCACGGCCAAGGAAACTCAGCTGGTTACAGGGACGTCTCTTAAGTGCTGCTGGATGAGAGAGCTCTGTGGACGCCTCCGTGTCTGCGTTTAAGGCGACTCCAGCATTAGGATGCAGGAGTAAATTCTGCTGGGAAATGGATTAATCTCATGCAAAGCTTCGGTGTCCGAGCTCATGCGCCACTCAGACAGAGGGGTGGGGGCAGGGAACACGATGCCTTTAACACACAGCGAGGATGTAGCAATTGTGAATAACAAGTGGGGGTTGCCAACCTCCCGGAGGGGCCTGGAGATCTCCTGGAATGACAACTGAACTCCAGACATAAGAGAAACCAATGTTGGATCAGGCCAGTGGCCCATCCAGTCCAACAATCTGTCATACAGTGGTCAAAAACACCAGGTGCCCTCAGGAGGTCCAGCAGTGGGGCCAGGACACTAGAAGCCCTCCCACTGTTGCCCCCCCCCCAAGCACCAAGAATACAGAGCATCACTTGCCCCAGACCGAGAGTTCCTATCTGTACCTTGTGGCTAATAGCGGCTGATGGACCTCTGCTCCAGATGTTTATCCAATTCCCTCTTGAAGCTGTCCATGCTTGTAGCCGCCATCACCTCCTGTGGCAGTGAATTCCACATGTTAATCACTCTTTGGGTGAAGAAGGACTACCTTTTATCTGTTCTAACCCGACTCAATTCAGAAGAAATTAGGAAACAAATTCCATTGTTCTCTGTGGGGCTTATTTTCTGGCAGAGTTATTTCAGTCTTATTTCTGACTAAACCAGAAGGAGGAGGAGGAGGAAGGAGGAGTTGGTTTTATACCCCGCTTTTAACGACCCAAAGGAGTCTCGAAGTGGCTTACAATTGCCTTCCCTTCCTCTCCCCACAACAGACACCCTGTGAGGTAGGTGGGGCTGAGAGAGCTCTTTCGAGGACTGCTCTTGAGAGAACAGCTCCGAGGTCACTCAGTGGTCTTCATGTGAAGGAGTGGGGAATCAAACCCATATTTCCAGATTAGAGTCTGCTGCTCTTAACCACTACACCACACTGGCTCTAGGACAATTACACATCAGAACTGCTGTAATAATGAATTGTGGCAATGTGCTCAAGGAACAATATCTGAGCAACATCAGAGGTGTTTTGAGACTCTCCAAATGATGGTCAGGAATCCAGTGGCAGTTGTGATATATAGTGCCGATAACTTCTTCGCTCAAAGAGTAATGAACACGTGGAATTCACTGCTGCTGGAATCTAGTGGCAGTTGTTCTTATGTTCTTATTCCTTTTGGGCTTTCTCTGGAACTGGGATACATTTCTCTCTCGTCTGTTGTCTGTCCTCTTTTAAAACAGTACGACTCAAAGCTTTGCTCTTCAATTTTGTGCAGGAAAAGACCTTAAATCACACCTGTGTCAGCATTTTTACGGTCGCCGAACTGGTCCGTTCTATAGGCAATACCCCTGCAATGTACTTTTTATCACAATAGACTGAATAACAGAAGGCGATTTATTAGGTAACATGGAATGAGTGATATAAACTGGAAAGAGGGTTGTGATCAAGAGCCGTTTTAAGGTGAGAGCATTAGGAAGACAAGTATCTGCTATAAATAACAATGGCGCTTCTCGGGGCCTTTCGCGATGCGGGAGAAATGCCGTGGCCGGGTTAAAAATATAAACCAACTGAAGGTCTTGTGTACATTCTGCAGAGACGAGATTCTCAGCTGTTTTAGGCCAAAGCGGATGTTGCGTTTTGCTGCAAATAAGGTCTCTCATGTTCAGGCATCCAGACAGCAGCTGCAGGAAAATAAGTTCCCGAGGGACTGTGGCATGAGGGGAAAGAGCCTTCATCCTTCTTCCTTTTCCCTAGTTGAAACAGCCCTGGGGATGTTATTTGCCCTGTTAGGCGACTGACTGCACATGCACGGAATGCTGCTCTCCATATTATAAAGGGAAAGGCGTATCTTTGCAACAAAAAGGGCTAGAGGGACTTAGTCTTTGTACGAAAACGAAAGCTGGAAATTCAGAGAATCTGACGAGTGGACTGATTAGGGTGGGCAGCCGTGTTGGTCTGAAGCGGGGTAACAAATTTAGAGTCCAGTGGTACCTTTAAGACCAATAAGGGTTTATTCAAGGTATGAGCTTTCGTGTGCATGCACGCTTTCCCAATACACTGGAATGGAAGGTAACAGTTCAAACTTATAGACAGGCTGAACAGCAAATTAGCAACATGATGAAGATGTTTTAAGATATGGGAAGACAAAACTAAATAACAAGCTAAGGTTATAAGGTCAATGGGTTTTTTTATTTGATTAAGGGGGCAAAAAACTGCGAGGCAATAAATATGTCAGAATAGGAGATAAATGTGTAAGGTATCCTTCCTAATTGTGGGAAGTAAACTGCTATGCTCCATTCATCACCTCTCTGGCATGGAGGCAACCAATAGCATTTTTTTCATCTTTAGGGTGTCAGCAAGACATTCCAACATTCCTTGCATTACATTTACTATTCTAATATATTATTCTGAAAAAAATATACTAAAATACAGAGGATGTATAGCCCTTCTCATTGAGAATACATATGTGAGTACTGAATGGGTTAGCATATGTAATGAGATAAGAAACCAATATCCCTGTTGAGTCCTGGGAATGTTTCTGTTCCAAGTGTTGTAATTCAGCAATTTCCCTTTTCATTCTGTTCCTGAAGTTCCTTTGTAATAAAACAGCTACTTTGAGGTCATCCACTGAATGTCCTGGAAGGTTGTTCTCCTGTAGACTGTAAGTTGCTGGATGAAAGGCCTTCTGCTGGTGCTAGTGTTTCTAGCTTCCTGCTGGGGGCGGGAGATCCTGTTGGGGGTGGCATAAGAGAATGGAAGAAAAACCATAGAGTTTGGAGCAGATGTTAGAGCATCACCCCCCAGCATGATGATGTCACTTCTGGTTCACACCAGGAGTGATGTCACTACACAGGGGACCCTGATCACCCCTACCAAATGGAACCTCCTCATCTCCCATTGGCTCCTGTAGGGATTGGGAGGGGAAATGGCACCAATGTGGGCGGGACTGGGAAGATCCAGACTTTCCTATCCACATGGGTGATGCCCCAGCTTCTCGGCAATCATTCTCAAAGCACTGCTGCAAACAGAGACTCCAACTAGCCCTCAGTCCAAACTTAATGCAGATCATGAGCTTCAAGGGCATTCTGGGCTAGACAGACCAATAGTCCTTCTGTAAAAAAATCTGTGTTTGGGGTTGCCAGCCTCCAGGTGGGGCCTAGAGATCTTCCAGAATTACCACTATTTTCCAGACAACAGAGATTAGGTCCCCTGGAGAAAATAGCTGTTTTGGTGGGCAGGCTGTATGGCAGTTTGGTGTCGTGGTTAAGTGTGCAGACTCTAATCTGGGAGAACTGGGTTTGATTCCCCACTCTGCCACTTGCAGCAGCTGGATGACCTTGGGCAAGCCATAGTTTTGTCAGAGCTGTTCTCTCATGAGCAGTCCTTGAAAGAGCTCTCTCAGCCCCACCTACCTCATAGGGTGTCTGTTGTGGGGAGGGGAAGGGAAAGGAGTTTGTAAGCTGCTCTGAGACTCCAAGTAAAAGGCGGGGTATAAATCCAATATCATCATCTTCTTCTTCTTCTTCTTCTGGTTCTCTCCCTACCCCAACCCTGCCCTCCCCAGACTCCACCCCTCAATATCAAGACATTTCCCACCCTAGTGTCACCAACCCTAGGTGTCATATATTTATACATACCTTCTGCACATGTTTGGGGTTGCTCCGTTTCCATCATAATTTGCACAATGGTCCTTTCCAAGCCTCCTTGGAACCATTGTGGGGAGGAGAGGGAGGGAATATGAGACAGCAAGGGCTGTATATTTTAAACGGGTGCTAAATTAACTATGTTAAAACTCCGACTAGTGTCACAAGTTGGGGGTTGTGCGCATAAGAGCGGCTGGAAGGCATGCCAAAGCTTTGCTAGCTAACTGGCAGATTGATGGCCTAAAAGCCACAGCATGAAGGGCCAGTGGCTTGACTGATTAAAGACGTCTTTGAGCTGTTAATGCCTGAAGTGTATTCGGTGCCCTCTTTTGCCGCAGGGTAGCTGGGTATGCCACAGGCCTATTATTACTGTCCCTCGCCGGAGAGACCTCTCTATTAGCCTGTGATGAATGAGAAGCTGTCTCCGTCGTTCTCTGTCTGGAGCCAGCTTGCTGACTGATTTCTCCCCCCCCCCCCGCCCCGCGCCACATCGCTGGCTTCACAGGAGTCCTGGGCCTTTCTGGTGCCCTTGTGTGGCACCATAATCTGTCATGGTAGCGCAGGCATGAGGCCTTTGGAAGCTGGGAAGCGCCATTCATCGAGAAGCCAAATGGGGCTGAAAAAACAAACTCGCCTCAGCCTCTCTTCTCAGCGTCGATGAGGCGTGAGGTAAACGATGCTCAGCGGAGCATAAGGCCGGCAATTTGTAGTTTTTTTTTTTTTTTAACAGCTGTCAGCCGGGAGAATGGAGCAGCGCTTGACAGATTTATCAGTGGGTAGTTGTGGGACTGAGATGGGGGGGACAGAAATAAGATGGTGGCAGAGGGGCCAGGCGCCCGCTTTGGGCAGGAGAGCTCCTATTGGTGGCTCAGCCCTCCCGCCATTCCGTTGCTCTCCAGACGTCTGGCGGCAGCGATGATGTCATGCAACATGTGATGCGACATCACATCCAGCTGAAAACCCCAATGTGATGTAAATGTGGGAGAATCTCTCTGGCCATCCCTGAAAGCTCCATTTCAGGGATGTCCGGAATGTCATCTGATGTGTTTACATCACTTCCAGGGTTTTGCCAGGACATTCATGCACCATACGATATCATTTCCACTTCTGGAGCTGATCATCTCTGTAGGTGAGCCAGGTTAGTGACACCAACCTTAGCCCAGGATGTTAGGATTCCACAGTGTGTGTATGTATCAAGATGGGTTACCGTCTTAGTCTGTCTGTAGCAATCAAAAAGAGCAAGGGTCCAGTAGCACCTTAAAGACTCACAAAATTTGTGGCAGGGTATGAGTTTTCGTGAGTCACTGTCCAGGACATTCCGTTGCTGTTGACCTAAGAATAGCAGTTCTCTTACAAAGGAATTTCGAAGGGAGATTAGATGGAGAGACTGCTGAATTACAACTGTTAATGAAGCTAAAGACAATACATCCTCCTGGACTGAATCGAGACCTAGGTTTCCTGACTCATTACCAATGCTGATTTCTCCATGCCTATTACCCCTCTGCATATCACACCTACTCCAGTCATGCCTGCCGTTGTCATTTGCCTGCTATTGTCATTCTGCATCTGAAATCACTCCACTCTCCAAGATATTAAAACAGATGGTCTCACATTCTAGCTGTATCTGAAGGAGTGGGCAGTGATTCACAAAAGCTCATACCCAGCCACAAATTTTGTTAGTCTTTAAGGGGCTTCTGGACTCTTGCTCTTTTATACTGTGTATGTACATGATTAATTTGTGTATTTGCATTTGAGGCTCTAGATATCTGGATGACGACAATTTTGAGCTGTTTTTGGAAACCATTCAAATGCATTCCAATACCTGCGGACTATATTTGGATGTAGAAATTATACCAAAATCAGAGAGGGAGGGGACAGGACCAGCAAAAAAACCCCCATGGCAGGATATTATATTTGAATTTTCCTTGGGCACAGAACAGATGCAAGTATCAAGCACGGTCATGCACGGGGTCATACTGAGCGAACGTTTGTTTCCTGAGAGAATGAATGTTCACTTGCATCATTTAAAGCTGAAATGAGAAAGTCCAATGGAAACCGCCCCCCCACAATCATACATTTAGGATAGAGTAATTATTAGGTATTCACCACTGCCAGTTCCTTCCTTCTATAATAATCTCTCAGCGCGTGTCAAGTGTCTACTTCTACAAGACAAGTAAATGGGCTTAAAAGGGGAGGGAAATTGCTTTCTTTTATAGATCTATCTGAAACAAAAAGAAAAGAAGGAAAATTATGCCGGAGCTGCCGGCGAATGTAGAAACTGTAAAACTCACTGGAATGGAGCAAGACAATGAACGTGCCAGCCAGCCTACCAGTTTAATTATTCCACAGGTGAATTGGGACTCTTCTGCATAAGTGGAACGGAATGAATTCTGCAAATGTTAGCCCGAAGGGGTCTTCAGGATCATCGCGGCTAGATTCTCCGGAGAAATTGCCTCATCTTCTTTCCCTGAAAAAACCTTCCCTTTTCCTGGAATGTATGGAGGAGGTGGGGGGTGGGGAGGGTCAAAACTGGACTGATAGGGAGGGAGAAGAAAGAACAGTTGGTCTCTCTCTCTCTCTCCCCCCCCCCCCGCCGATAAACCCCGACGTGATGTCTAATTAGCTCCCGCAAGGCTCCTCCAAGGAAACAACTTGGAATACAAAAAAAAAAAAAAAAGATGGCATCTTGCAAATGACATTTGCATGGTGTGGGCCTTCCAGCAGTGTGCCCCTGCTGTGATCGATATGTTAAAAAAAAGTATCAAGGGTGGAAGGAAGTAGAAAATGAGGGGCAGAAATAAGAGCAGAATTTGATGGTTATCAGTTGTGGCTACTGCGCCATCAGATCCATTACATTCCATTTAGAATTTGTGTGTTATGTGCCGTCAAGTAGTTTCTGACCAATGGTGATATGGAGATTAAGGACCTCCAAAATGTCCTATTGTTAATAGCCTTGCTCAGGTCTTTGCAAAGTAACAGGAGGAGGAGAAGCAGGAGGAGGAGGAGGAGATTGGATTTATATCCCGCTTTTCTCTCAGAGTCTCAGAGCAGTTTACAATCTCCTTTCCCTTCCCCTCCCCGCAACAGACACCCTGTGAGGTAGGTGGGGCTGAGAGAGCTCTCTCGAGAACTGCCCTTGAGAGAACAGCTCTGAGAGAATTTGTGACTGACCCAAGGTCACACCAGCAGCTGCATGTGGAAGAGTGGAGAATCAAACTTGGTTCTCCCAGGTTAGAGTCCATGCTCTTAACCACTACACCAAACTGAACTTTTTTGTAAGGTTGCCAGGTCTGGATTGGGCAATACCTGGAGATTTTGTGGGTGGAGGCTGGTGAGGGCAGGATTTGGGAGGGGGAAGGATCTCAGTGGGGTATAATGCCAGAGAGTCCACCCTCCAAAGCAGTCATTTTCTCCAAGGGGACTGAATTTGGTGATCTGGAGATTAACTGTAATAGCGGGAGAGCTCCAGGTGCAACCAGGAGATTGGTAACCCTATTTTTTGATAGGCTTTCAAACAATTGTTTTTGCATCAGCCAGTCTTTGTTCAGCTCTGGTTATTCTCTCTTCTAGTTTTCAGCTTTTTTTGGCTTCTGGTTTTTGATACTGGTATTTTTAGAATTTTATACTGATTTTACTCATATTTATTTATTCTGATTTTAAATTATGTTATCTGTTCTATGGCCTTTAACTTATTGAAAAAATGTTATTCTATATATTGTTGTTAGTACTCTTGAGTGGCATTTGCTGTGGGAGAGATGGGATATAAATTTTGAAAAATAGATTAAAAATGAAATAAGTAAAACAAGTAATTAGTAAACTAAGCGGCGGCACCAAGTTCACACCATAGACTGGAATCATGAAGCTGAAGTGGTGTAGCAGTACTTTATTTTTTAAAATGAGATTTAGTTTTTCAATACTGTGAAACTGGACTGGTTATACAATGGAAGCAATTGAATGATTCATGATAATGACATTGCATTCCTTTAGGGATGTGAATTTGTCCAGCTCCCAATCATTGTCTATCCTTTGGTCTTTCTTTTCCAAAATCAATATCCCCCCCTATATGTACTATCTTTCCATTCCACAAAATTGCAGAGCTTTCCTGTTTGCAAGATTGAATATTATACCTACAACGGTTTTACAGGGGAGGTTTTTTTAATAGACCCTATTCTGATCGAATCTGCCTTTGTGGTCTTAATAGGATAGATACATGTTCTTTGGGAATAAAAGAGATCGCTATATTAAGCCTTTAATCAAACAACCGTCCCCCCTACACTCTGGAAACCCTGGCTCTTTAGCTCAGCGATAAGGATCCTAGGTTTACTCTAGCAACTGTAAATTTTGTCTCAATCCTTTTAGCCCCTTGCATTAGAAAAAGAAGAAGCAAGTGTCTTCTGCTGCCCAAGATTTATGAATCAATGAGCTTCTGGGGGAATAAAAGAGAAAGGACTCAGTATGTGGCTCGTGGAGAGATACGTTCCTGATTAGCCTCAGCCATAATAGCCAGGTATACTTCCGTCCCTGATGTGAGGTCCACATCTCAGGGAGGCTCACAGCTTACCTGTTCTTCTAGCAGCTGTTTCAGAGTGAGAACAACCAAAGGCAATAGCCTGGAACATGGGGTGGAGACCCACAGTTACAGTGGCCAGGGATGAGGAGGGTAGGGTTGCCCAACTGAGGTTGGGAAACTCCTAGAGATTTCGAGATGGAGCCTGGGGAGGACAGGGACCTCAGTGGGATACAATGCCCTAGAGTCCAGTCTCCAAAGCATCCATTTTCTCCAAGAAGAATTATCTCTGGAAACTGGAGACAAGCCTTCATTTGAGGGGATCCCCAGGTCCCACCTGGAGGCTGGCATCCCTACTTCCAAGGCAGAGGGAGGATTCGATCCTGGATCTCTGGAATTCTAAATCAAGCACTCTAACCACTACCCCATGCTGGCTCTCGTCACTATTAATGTGCCTCCTCATATCATTCTTTAACCACCTTATTGTATGCAGAAAAAAGGGGGTGGAAGTCCGTTAACGGTAACTAATCTGCGCTAAATTATCTTGGCTCTGCGCCCCGAGCTTTTCACAGACACCAGGGCCAATTATACAGCGTTAATAATCATCACGCCGTCGCCTCTGTTTTCAAAGCCCACTTTGCTATGAGGCACATCGATGTTTTATTTATGTATTATTTAAACAACATTGATTAAAATTTTCTCTTGCTCGGGTCAAGCCGCGCAAAAAGGGATGAGTGGGTCCGGGTGCCACTAATTACTTTCTTCAAGGAAGAGCCTTGAAGTCATATTTGAAGGGCCTAATCCTTGTTTCGGCTGTTATGTGTGTCTCAGCTGTCTGTCCTGACCCCCTCCCCTCCGCCAGAGGTGGAAGAGGGGAGTCAGAGGAGAAACAAAGCATAGCACAGATATTGTTTTAATCTCCCTCCCAAGGATAATTGCTTTCCGATTATTCCGCACAGCCCCTTCCTAGGCGTGTTCCGGGAGATGGATATCCCTCCGAAATTGCTTCCCGTGTTTCACTCGGTGGAGACAGGATGGGGCTTGTATCTTTCCAGCTATGCATTAATAGACCTTCAAATGAGATTTCACAGCCTCAAATCAGATTATTTCAAGGGCTTCGGTTACTCTGCAGAGCAAAGACAGGACAGATGTAGATGGGGGCAGCTCCATGGTGAACAGTGGCTTTGGGAATCCAAACAAACGCTAGTGTGGGTCAGGCCAAAGATGGTCCTTTTGGAGATGGGATAAACCACAGATGGTCTCTGACTATGAAATCCACTGGCCATTAAGGGGTAAATATTCTAAATCTTGGGACAAAATGCTCTTGCAAATACATAGAGGTCAGCTGGTGTAATTAAATAATTACATATAGACTACTTCATAGATTTAATTACCCACACTGGGTTGTCATGTGATATTACTCAACCTGGATATTTAAAAAATCTCTAGTGGGAATTGGAAGAAGCTTGGGAGATTTTTTTTGGGGGGGGGGAGGGGGTTAACCCTTTGTAGTGGTTTAGTAGCCACCTTGGAGAGTTTTAACCCTCTGCAGTAGAAATTTTGGCCTCAGGTCTCTTGTTCTCTATAAACACTGGAACGGGAAAGGAATTGTCCCATGTTTCGTGCCACTTAGGGTGATTCTGCGCTACACCTTAAATCCTGACTCAGCCGTGTCACCGAACTTGCATTCTACACTGCACTCGAGTTCACCCCTGTAATTATCTCGGGATATTTTTTTGTTTCCATGTTACATTGAGGTCACCCCGGTTTCGCCCCACACTTGTCCCAGGATAAATGGATGCTGTTATAAGCAGGGATAAATGCAAGGTATTTGAACTCTGATAAAACCAGGGATGAGATCCAAGTGTGGAAAGGGCCTTGATTTCACTCAGGGTCGCCAACCTAAGTATTGGCATCTGTGGAGGGGCACACTGGTGATGTTGTGACATTGCCGGCAATGCTGTGATGTCATTTCCGGTGCGACCCCAAAATGACATCATAGCATAAGGGAGACATTCTACCATTCACCCAAAGTTCTACCATCCCCCCCCCCCATTGGCCTACTAAGCGGTAGTAGAGGAAGATAGTTGCTGGTGAGAGGTTTTCCACTAGTCCAGAAGTGTTGGGGGCTGATGGGTCAAATAGCACCTCCAGAGATGTTTCAGGTCAAGAAACTGTCATGGGGGGGCAGGAACCCCCTTTCCCCCTCCTATGTTGTGGTCCCAACCAAAATTGTGCCCTGTGATGCTTATAGAGTTCCACTAAGGAACTCACAATTCTCGTATGGCTGCAAGTCCTCATGGTGATCATGTGGTAGACATAACGTGTAGTCTGGCCCTCATTTGCTGCTCTTACATACATACCTTAAACTGAACCAGACCCTTGGTCCATCAAAGTCAGTACTGACTACTCATACTGGCAGCAGCTCTCCAAGGTCTCAGGCAGAGGTCTTTCCCATCACCTGATCCTTTAACTGGAGATGCCGGGGATCGAACCTGGGACCTTCTGCATACGAAGCAGATGCTCTATCACGCTGAGCTGTGGCTTCCTCTTCTCTTCTCGGTCCAGTATTGGCAGTCACATCATTGCTGATTCCCCTTTTGGCTGAGTACTAAAAAGAACATATGATTCCAAAGTGTTTTATTCTGGGCATAAGCTTTCGTGTGCATGCACACTTCTTTGGATCAAGAAGTGTGCATGCACACGAAAGCTTATACCTAGAAAAAAACTTTGTTGGTCTTAAAGGCGCCACTGGACTCAAACTTTGTTCTGCTGCTTCAGACCAACACGGCTTGAATTTGTAATTCCAAAGCAAACCATAACATGGCAGCTACAAGCATGGATGGCTTCAAGAGGGAATTAGATAAACATATGGAGCAGAGGTCCACCAGTGGCTATTAGCCACAAGGTATAGAATAGATAGGAACTCTCTGAGGCAAGTGATGCTCTTTATTCTTGGTGCTTGGGGGGGCAACAGTGGGAGGGCTTCTAGTGTCCTGGCCCCACTGATGGACCTCCTGATGGCACCTGGTATTTTTGGTCACTGTGTGACAGAGTGTTGGACTGGATGGGCCATTGGCCTGATCCAATATTGGCTTCTCTTATGTTCTTATTGCATGCTAGTTGGAAAGGCAGGGACCATATCTGCAGTAGTGAAATTCCCCGCATTGACATTTTTATAACAGCGTGTTATGTGACATCTTCTGCAGTAGATTTTCCCTTACCAGGCGCAAACCCAAAGTTTTCTCCTTCTTGCCCTGCATTTTTGGAATCCCCAGTTATACCGAGTTCTGAAAATGGGGGGTAGGAAGGAGAAGACTTTGGGGTTGTGCCTGGGTAGGGAATATCTACTGCAGAAAATTTCACATAATGTGCAGTTTTAAAAATGTCAATGTTGCGAATTTCACTACTGCGGAAATGGTCTGATCAGGATTTGGGTTTTTTGCGTGAACACGTATTTGTACGTGTCAAAGAAGATCTGCAAACCTTCACAGATGAAAGCTTAGCATCTTTCAGAGATGAGAAATAACTATAGAAGATGGCATTTGGATTTATTTTTAGAACTCTGTAACCGGTCTGGAATTATGTTTTCCCATTTAGTTAGTGTAGTTACTCATTTATTTCTTCAAAACCCGTTCTGCCTTTTCACCCGGCATTTTTTTCTCTTTTATAGAGGAGGACGTAATTTTAATCTAAAAACAGGCAATGAAAAAAAATATGGCTAGGTCTTAATACCACTAGAGCCAACGGTGTGTAAACCATAATGTCATAATAAAAAACATTAAAGGGAGGGCGCCAAAGCAGTAGTAACATTTTATGGTAGAATACTGCAAGGTTTCTCTGTTGACATAATAAAACATAATGTCATCCCGGCAGTCACCAGGCATTGATAGATCTCTCCTCCCCCACCCCCAGCTTAAAGTGGGGATCGTTGTCAGAAAGCATCAGTGATTGGTGGGCAGTGGTGAAGTTGACAGGGACGCTGTCAGAATATCTGTCAGTGGTATGTTAGCTTTGGTTTCTGCTTAAATGTTCGTGTGATTTTTACTTCATTGCTGGGAGAACATAGAATCAGGATGATATTATACTGGTTATAACAGCCACCCGGCATACTAGGATGAGATCAAATGTGGGAACCAGTACGGTGATTGGAGTGTCGGGTTATGATTGGAGAGACCTGGGTTTGAAGTCCCATTCTGCCTTGAAGCTATGGTTGCCAACCTCCAGGTGGCACCTGGAGCTCTCCTGCTATTACAGTTGATCTCCAGATGACCAAGATCAGTTCCCCTGGAGAAAATGGCTGCTTTGGAGGGTGGGCTCTGTGGCATTCTACCCTGCTGAGGTCCTTCCTTTTCTCAGAGCTCACCCGCCACAGGCTCCCTCCTCAGAATCTCCAGGTATTTCCCAACCCAGATCTGGCAAAATGCGGAATTCGCTGCTAGAGGATGGAGTGATGGCCACAGGAATAAACAGCTCTAAGAGGGGATTAGACAGATTTGTGGAGGATAGGTCTATCAGTGGCTACTAGCCCTGGCAGCTGAGGGGAACCTCCAGATTCAGAGGCACTAAGCCCCTGAATCCCAGAGCAATGAGGCAACATCAAGGGAAGGCCTCAGCCTCTATGCTCTGTTGTTGGCCCTCCAGAGGAACTGGCTGGTCACTGTGTGAGACAGGATGTTGGACTAGATGGACCACTGGTCTGATCCAGCAAGGCTCTTCTGATGTTCTTGTGAAGGCCTCAGCCTCTATGCCCTATGGTTGACTGTTCAGAGGAACTGGCTGGCCGCTGTGTGAGACAGGATGCTGGGCTAGATGGACCACTGGCCTGATCCAGCAGGGCTCTTCTTAAATTCTTATGGCAACCCCATTTATGTGGCCTTATAAAAACGATTGACCCTGATCAGGAGGCATGCTTGAAGGATTAGTATTCGGGGTTCTTTCACACAACTATTTACATATTCATGGCAACACACTGAGGGTTTTTTCTTCCGGTCGGCCTTGGTATCTCAGCAAGCAGACCACAGGGCAGCCAAACCTGATCTGTGTCAGCTGGAACAAGGACAAATGCATCTTTGCAGAATATTTTTAAAACTCGAGATCAATGTTGTAAATAACAAGCATGTCAGGACGAGAGAGACCTGGTCACAACTACCACGAGACATTGACTAAAGTCATTATTTGATAAATTATGGCAATTTCTTTTATCTTCAAAGAGCTGTGATGGAATTGGGTCTTTTGAGCCTGAGATTCCTTCTCCACCTCCCTTTACAAGTGACTGTATTTTCCTTCCTTTAGACAAACACTGCTTTTCGCTTATTGGTGTTGCTTTACAGTTGAAGACAAGAACCACCCGCAGGAAAGATCAAGTAGGAAGCCTGATGCAGAGGGCTGCCAACCTCCAGGGCTCTCCTTATGTTCTGATAAACAGCTTTCCAAGGGGATTAAATAGATTTATGTAGGATCAGTCTATCAGTAGCTACTAGCCACAGTGACTGAGGGGAACCTCCACATTCAGAGGTGATAAACCTCTGAATCCCAGGAGGCAACGTCAGGAGAAGGCCTCAGCCTCCATGCCCTGTTGTTGGCCCTCCAGAGGAACTGGGTGAGATTGTGTTGCCAACTCTGGTTTGGGGAATTGTTGGAGATTTGTGTGTCTGTTGTGGGGAGAGGAAGGTAAAGTGACTATAAGCTGCTCTGAGACTCCTTCATGTACAATTCTTCTCCTTCTCCTTCTTCGTTGTTGTAGGCACTGAGTAACAGTTGCAAGAAAACAACTGCTTGAGATGATTACCTGCCAGTACAAAAGCTATACCTTTACAGAGAAGTTTCCCTTTTGCGGGATCGTAGCCATTAGTTTTTGCGAGAGGCGCCACCGTCTTGGGAAATGTCGATTCCAGTATGTCAGCTGGGCAAAAAAAATAGCAGCTTTAATTGTATTTTTCCCTATGTTTAAACCTGTCCATATAATCCAGGAGAGAGTGTGACTGCGGTCACACACGCTAAATAATCCAATCCACTTTCAGTGCTCTTTCCAACTGGATTTTTACTGTGTGAACTGGCAAAATCCAGTTGGAAAGGGCTTTGAAAGTGGATTATTTAGTGTGTGTGACCGCAGCCTCTAAGTGTGGTAATGCTCACATCACCCAGTCAGGGGAGGACCCAGAAATCTGTGCCACTTCTTTCGTTCCTTCCTGCCCATAAAATCCTTCGGAGTTGTTCCCCATATCTTTCCTCCCTTCTAGGAACCTCAGCTTGCCCCAGTTACTAGTAATCTGCAGAGCTCTTGTTTTGTGGCTGTGATGGCTTGTAATGGCACTGTTTAACCTCCATCCTCTGCCAAAGGGGTTGTGAAGATGGATTCCATCCTACCAATCCTCTTTCTCTTCTTATTGAGGCTCATTCGAGGACACAGCAATCATTAACTGGCCTGAGCAAGGAAGGGCAAAAGGCATCTTCCAGGAGAATTCCGAAACCAACCTTTAGACTCCCACAAATATGTGGGGATTGCAAAGCTACAGCTGTCCTTGGAAGATAGTTTTGCTAGCTGTTAGAGGAAACCAACGCTATCTCTCAGTGATCTGAAGGAGACAGAATAAGCCCACAGTGCAAAACAAACTTACCATATCCAGGTTGGGAATGGCCACCGGTGGCCGGGGGGCACCTGACAAACCCTACTGAACCCTATGCCACACCCCCTGACATCACCAGAAGTGTGTCAGAAGGCAACACCCACTGCTCATGCTCCACCCCCAAAAATCTCCAGGTATTTCCCAACTCAGAGCTGGCGACACTTTGAATAAAGACAATAAATTGTCAATCAAATCATGAATGCCTTTTTTGTATTGTTTACTTTAGGTTTCCTTTGCTCTTGCAGGGAAGCTACCCTACAACAGGCATGAAAATACAGATCAAGTTAGTATGCTTTGGCTTTTTCCCACAGCGCATCACCCTATGTGCCCGCTCCTGGGCTTGTTGCTCCCGGAACGGCGTTCCTGTGCGCTCCGGCTCGAAATGACCCCTGATAACAACAACAGCAACAATAATAATAACAACAACAATAACAATAACATTGTACCGGCAGACAGAAGAGGAAGGCCTAATGCAGCCGTATCCCATTTGCTGGGGAAGGGGACCACTCTTGTTCTTCCTTGTCACAAATGGGTTCTACCCTCTTTTACTCCATTATATTTAGCCAGCGTAAGGAGTTTTCCATCTGGTTTTAAGGGCACCCGGGGAATCATTGAGTCAGGGAAAGCTCACGTTGGGCGCTGTTCATCTTCATACAACTGAGCCCGCTATTATTTTACAGGGTCCCAGGAGAAGCATAAAGCTTGCATGTTCCAATAACAACTCATAAATCACATGTGGAATCGTTGTCGGAGGGGGGGCCCCCTCTGTTAAGTACAATCTTTCTCTCCCTCCCCCTTTCCTATAGGCTCTGCTAAATGCCATTCGGTTGTGATGGGCAGAGTTGTGTGTGTGAAAGAGAAAGCCAGCTGCTTCCACCTAGAGCTTGTTTGTGTGCGTGTTGTGTAGGAAAATTTGTAGGTATGTAAAGGAAGCTATGGAAGCTATGTAGGATCACCCTAGTTAGAACTTGGATGGGAGACCATGAAGGAAGTCCAGGGTCACTATACAGAGGCAGGCAAGGGCAAACCAAGTCCCTCTCTTGCCTTGAAAACCCTATGGGGTCACTCTAAGTTGGCTGCAACTTGACATTGCTTTCCACTTATTTATTTTATTTATTTATTAAACTTTTACCCCGCCCTTCCAGCAATGCTGGCTTGGGGCAGCTTACAAATAATATAAAACAATATAACATAAACAATTCAGTAAAAGAATCTAAAATCTGTTAGTACAAAATTTTGTTAAAACCAATATTACAGTATCTATTAAAGTGCTAGTAAAAATTCCTCAATATCACACATTCAGCCTCATGCCTCCTGTCAGATGTTTATGGGGCTCTAGTGAGGTCAGTACTCGATACTTGATACTCAGTACTTGGGACAGGCTATGATTGCGGACGAGGGGGGGGAACCCTGAAGGTCAGGCTCGCTCACCATATGCCATCAGCTGGTAGAAAGGGCAGTGGTTGCAGTGGTGGTAGCAGTGGCAGCTCCAAAGGCCTGGTGGAAGAGCTCCATTTTACAGGCCCTGTGGAACTGAAGCAGATCCCACAGTGCCCTGATCTCTTCTGGGAGCTCATTCCACCAGACTGGAGCTGCCACCAAGAAGGCCCGTGGCCTAGTTATAACCAGCCTGGCCTCCTTGATGGTCGGACCAGCCAATTCTGGGTCCCCGATCGCAGTGCTCTCTGGGGGACATATGGGGATGCCAAATTAGGCCCTGCCAACTTAGGCCCTGACCTGGATGGTCCAAACTAACCCAATGTCTTCAGCTCTCAGAAGCTAAGCAGGGTTGGTGCTTGTTAGAACTCAGGGGGGGGACCACCAATGAAGACCAAGGCCACTACTCAGAGGCAGGCAATGGCAAACCTCCTCTGTTTGTCTCTTGCCTTGAAAACCCCATGAGGGGTCACCATAAGTCAGCTGCGACTTAACAACCCTTCCCACCTCCCTCAGCTATGATGACCCCAGAGACAAGCTGGCCCTGCTGGAAAAGCTCTCTGCCAATGTGAGCTCATGCTGACCTCAGAACAGTGACGCTGATGATGTCACAAGAGGGTTGTGTTGAGATCAGTATGAGGGAGCTACAATTCCATTTATGACCTGTCCATTCCTGGGGTTATCGAGACTCCCACTCCGTTGGCTCAGAGTATAAAGTGGCACCTGACAGGCTAGAATGGAGCCTCCTGTTTTAAAGTAATGGTCAGTGCTGGCACTGGGTTCCCTTCCGATCCCACAGTGCATCGAGAGCTGAGAAGCAAAACTCTGAAACAAGAAATCTCCCTCTCAATGGGTGAAGAGAAGCAGGTGGAAGAGGACACTCTTCCTTCCTCCAGAGATGTGAGTGGCTGGAAGTCTTCAAGTCACGCCGATGAGGCTAACTGAGGTGGGGGTGGGCGAAAGGGAAGGGGGCAAAACTCTGAAACAAGAAATCTCCCTCTCAATGGGTGAAGAGAAGCAGGTGGAAGAAGACACTCTTCCTTCCTCCAGAGATGTGAGTGGCTGGAAGTCTTCAAGTCACGCCGACGAGGCTAACTGAGGTGGGGGTGGGCGAAAGGGAAGGGGGCTAAACAGTACAATAAAAAAGAAATTGAAGAAACAAACATCCAGGTGGGCAGCCGCGTTGGTCTGAAGCAGCAGATCAAAGTTCGAGTCTAGTGGCACCTTGAAGACCAACAAACATTTTATTCAAGGCATGAACTTTCACGTGCATGCACACTTCATCAGATACATTGAAATGGAAGTTAACAGTTCATATATATATATATATATATATATATATATATATATATAGACAGATGCCTCTGGACAGGTATCTGTCTTTGTTGGTCTTAAAGGTGCGGAAGGAAGGAAGGAAGGAAGGAAGGAAGGAAGGAAGGAAGGACGGACGGACGGACGGGATTGCCATCTTTAAGAGGAAATGCAAGGTGGAGACTAGATATATTCATGTAGGGTAGGTCCATCAGTGGCCACTAGCCACAGTGACTAAAAGGGAACCTCCGTGTTCCGAAACAGTAAACCTCTGTATCAAAGTGCCAGGAGGCAACATCAGGGAAAGGCATCAGCTTCTGTGTCCTGTTGCTGGCCCTCCAGAGGAGCTGGACTTTTAAAAGACTTTTAAAGATTTTTAAAGCTGTCCGGATCTGATTTTTTCCAGAGCAGTTGCATGGTGGAACTTGCACGGTTATCAGGTCAACTTACTGGACCATGAGCAATTCTATGTATCCTTCAGTGCTATGGGTCCACGAGTCTGTAACTGGAGATGAGTCCATGAGTCTGCAGCTCATAGCACTGAAGGATACATAGACTCATCTGGAGACAAGTCAGGATGCTCTGAAATTCTCCTTTGGCCCATTCTGTGCCAGGATTCAACCATGCGTTGTCATGCGTTGGTGTACGGAAACTGGTACCTCCCTTTGCGCTTCTAGCGTAACCCTCACCATAAGGGTTCTTGCAACAAGATGCAGGAGTTTGCTGTAGGCGTTACGGGCTTGTGACTTCTAAGGCGATAACCACGCCAACACATGAAATTGAGACTTCTTTTCTGTTTTGCTTTCGAAACCCGGGACTGTAGAAAATCTCAGAGAGCAGTCGGCCCCACAAGCGAAGTTCTTTCCGTCTGTTTTCCTGGGGAACCAAGAAGGTAGGTGCGAGAAGCCTGGAAACCTGGAACCAGCCCTTCCTGGAGAAATTAATCTTCCTGGCCCATGCTTGGAGTTGAGGCTACAGAGAGTCAGGGCTGCCGACCTCCAGTTGGTGGCTGGAGATCTCCTGGGATGACAACTGATCTTCAAGTGACAGAGATCGGTTCACCTGGAGAAAATGGCTGCTTTGGAAAGTGGACTCTATGGCATTATACCCTGCTGAGGTCCCTCCCTTCCCCCAAATCCACTCTCCTCAAGCACCATGCCTAGGGTGGCCATTCCCCTGATGGGGTCAGGGATTTGCCTACTTTCGAGGGCCCCAATCTGCCACCCCTGATCTGGGTGGTGGGGGGAATCCCACCCCCAGAGTGCCCCATCTGCACCAACATGCCCAGTACAATGAGGTCACCCAGAGATGATGTCATCGCACAGGACATGTTGCGCAGGGGGACGATGAAGCTCTATCATTTGAGGAAGAACTCTATGATAAGCATAGAGTTTTTCCTCAAACGATAGAGCATCCCCTTGCAACATGCCCTGCAAGATGACATTATTTCCGGGTGACATCATCACGGTGTGCACGCTTAGCACATGCGCCAAAAAGTCCTGGGCAGAGGGGTGGACCCCTCCCCGCCAGCAGCCAGGTGAGACTTGGCAACCCTAGCCACACCCTAAAACACCAGGTATTTCCCAACCTGGAGCAGGCAACCTTATTGAGAATGGAGGGCAGCCATGAGTTTGCGACAGCAAATGCCGCTCATTTGTCCTCAAGAAATTTGGTGTCCTCCTCATCACCCAGCCAGCTTCCGTTTGTCACAGCCTGTTGCCTCCTGTGATTACTTTCCCTCCGATTCCCATCACAGGCCTGATTACAGCTGTCGCCTCACGTCGGGAGAGAGGAGTGCCTGGCGTTTAACCTTTCATTTTCTCCTCTCAGCCATCAATAGGTCCTGTGGGAGTCACACAGGCCCAGCCTGGCTGCCGTGGCAACACAGGGGAGGGGGCAGAGACGGATGGTGTGTCATCTATATACATACAGTTCACAGTGAATGTCGGATACTTTCCGGTGTGGGCGCGCACATGTGTTTTCTTCTCCTGTGGAACGAAGGGGGTTGTTCAATGTCTTTTTCATTTAAGATAGTTGCAGAGGGGTTAGTCATGTGTTGGTCTGCTCTGCAGTAGGGATGGGCAGGAACTGGTTGACGAACTGAAGTTCATCCTGAACTTTGGCCGGTTTGCAAATGCAATGTTCGCAAACTGAAGAGCTGCCACGAACGTCCAAAAATTTCAATGCCATTCGTGGTGGTTTGTGGCAGTTCAGGAAGAGCAGAAAGCAGGGGTTTTAGTGGCTCCAAGCCATTTAGCTGCCTGCTTTCTGCTGCCTGCCACTTTTCACTGCAAGCAGAAAGCAGGGGTTTAAAAAAATGGCTCATGAACCAATACGAACTGATTTGATGCACAGACTGGTTTGATGTGGCTGCTCATTGTCTGGTTCGTGGTTCGACCACGAACCGAACCACAGAAATGCAGTTCATGCCCATCCCTCGTCTGCAGCCGAACAGCCGGATTCGAATCCAGTGGCACCTTAGAGACCAACCAGATTTTCAGGGCATCAGCTTTTGAGAGACAAAGCTCCCTTTGTCAGATAGGAGCTCATGTGGGATGAAAGGGAGCTGTGCTAAAGATTCGCTAAAAGATTCACAACACTATCAGGGGACCTGTGCTAAAGATTCAGGGCAGTTTCACACAACCAAATCACAAGGGGTGAGTAGGTGCCTTCTTGCCCTGGAAGGTCATTTTTGAAGCAGTTCTGTGCTGACTTTAACATGTGCCAGCTGGCCATGCCTAAACTGGGCAATTTTTTGGACAGTTTTGCAGCTGAAAACAGTGTGGGCTGATTCCATAGGCTGGAAGTGAGACGCAGCTCGTTCGTGGCAGATAGCTGGTTTTTCTCCTCCCACACACTTTTACTGAGTAAATTTGGTTGTGTGAATTGTGCGTCAGCAGTCTGGCAAACCTCTGTTTGCAATCTCCTCCCCAAAAAGATAGTTACTGGTAGCATCCTGGATCGTAACCACAGTGAACATATACCTGGGGTCATAATTTAATGATAGCCTTTCCCACTGAAGTCATTCTCACATGGTAGTTGGAAAGTGCCGTCCACTCCCAGCTGACCTATGGCAGCCCCTGTAGGGTTTTCAAGGCAAGAGAAATGCAGAGGTGGTTTGCCATTGCCTGCCTCTGCGTAGCAACCCTGGATATTCTTGGCCGTCTCCCATCCAAGTACTAACCAGGGCTGACCCTGCTTAGCTTCCAAGATCTCATGAGACTGGACTAGTCTGGGCCATCCAGGTCAGGGCAAGAGACAAAGAGAGGTGGCTTTGCCATTGCCTGCCTCTGCGTAGCAACCCTGGACTTTCTTGGCCGTCTCCCATCCAAGTACTAATCAGAGCACCCCTGCTTAGCTTCCGGGATCTGATGAGATCAGGCTAACTTGGTACCCCCCCCAATAATTTTGTCATAGTTCTGCATTCCTCACTGCACAAAACACCTTTGCCCCCCCCCCCTATTTTGGACAACTCTTTGTTTCTCTCTTCTGAAGTCTGATCTTGCATGTGTGTATGTTTGTCTTTCCATTAGAAAGACGATTTTGATCTTTGTTTTGACCGCATCTTTATTAATCACAGAAGACTCTGAAACAACAGTTGCTAATTTTATTTGTCTGCCGGGAAGCCGACGGTCTCACTCCTTTGGTGACTCACGAAGTTCTGGGCTTGTTCCATTCCAGAATGAGATGGCTGGGCGTCTACAAAGGACTAAGAAGAAGGGCTTTACCAGAAGCCCCACATGATACACTGGAAGCTTTTACATAAGAACACCAAAGGGATCCGAAAGTCTAAGTGGGGGGACTGTGGAGAACGTGGCCACTAGCTTTTTCAGTGTGCCCCCCTTGAGTGGCAGGGCTGTCTGGTCCCCCTTAGCAGGGTATGGGGGGTAGGGTTGCCAGATCCAGGTTGGGAAACTCCTGGAAATTTGGGGGTGGAGCCTGGGGAGGACAGGGACCTCAGTGGGGTACAATGCAACAGAGTCCACCCTCCAAAGCAGCCATTTTCTCCAGGGAACTAATCTTGGTCATTGTATTAGTGTTGGACTTGATGGGCAACTGGCCTGATCCAACATGGCTTCTCTTATGTTCTTATGTATGGGGAGTGATGCTCTGTCTTCTTGGTGCTTGGGGGGGCAACAATAGGAAGGCTTCTGGAGTTCTGGCCCCACTGGTGGACCTCCTGATGGCCCCTGGGCTTTGGCCACACAGAGTGTTGGATGGGATTGGCCATTGGCCTAATCCAACATGGCTTCTCTTCCTGCTCCAACTGAGCCCTCCACCTTCATTCCTGTCTCTCCCAGCAGTTAGTCTGTTAGTTAAGCCTCTCCCCTTCTCCTCTGTTCTATCAGAGTTTTTTTCTTTAATATACTGAGTTACTGACTGATTTCACACAAGCCGCTGCTCCGCCCCCACTCTTCCCTTTCCCCCGCCTGCATGTGTCAATTTCCCACTATGTGCCGTGTGGCTGCATTTTGACCCGCAGCTTTGCCTAATTTTCCCCGCGTCTTCATGATCCTGTTTTCTGAGGATCTAGAAGACATGGAGGAGGTTGGGAGAAGCTGCGGGTCAAAATGTGGCCGCGCAGCACATAGTGGGAAATTGACGTGTGCAATCGGGGAAAGGGAAGAGCCCAGCCTGGAGCAGCTGCTTGTGGGAAATAGGTCATTGTTTTTGAACAGTTGGTGCTCCATTCCTCGGCAAGCTTAAACTCTGCCAACAATTCAGGGGCTCCGTCCCACACTCTGAACATCAGATCCACTCTCCCAGTCCTTGCTTTCAATATGAAATAGTGAAAAGAAAGCATGGCTTTCCCACCATAGCTTCTAGTTCTGCCCTGAAACGTCTGAGACTGTACCCAAAAAGATGTTATCTGTATTGCTGGCAGCAACATCCACAGTGCTAAAAACATTTGCTTGCAAGAAAGAGCTGTGATGTTAAATTAGGTGTTCAGAATTCACATCTCTCTCTCTCTCTCTCTCTCTCTCTCTCTCTCTCTCTCTCTCACTTGGCTGACAGACTTCTCACAGGTCTTTTTGTCGGGTTGAATATTGGTGATTTTTGTGTGTGTGAAGAGGCAGAGGTGGATTTGGATGCTGTTCTTTATTCTAAACACTGCTTGTTTTGCTGCTAGATTTGCTTTCCAACTGTTATCCCTGGCTGGGCTGCGGTTAGAGTTTGGCAGAGAGAAATGAAATGAGATGGGGAAGCTGGGACTCATTAAATTGTTTGGATCCGGGGTCTCGCGTTGTAGGGGATTACCCCGTTTGGTTGGATAGGGCCTGGGAGCTGAGCGGGGTTCAACTGCATAAGGGGAAAGGGTCATGATTAAGTCTCAGAGTGTATGGTGTGCATGCAGAAGGTCCCCGGTTCAATCCCCGGTGTCTCCAGTTGAAGGATCGCAGCTTGCTGAAGAAAGCTTTTCTCTGCCTGAGATCCTGGACAACCAGTTGGAGTAGACCATACTGAAAATTCTTGGGCTGTAAAAATGTTTTAACTTGTAAAGGCCAATGGCTACATACAATACACTTTATTACCAGCGATGGTCTAGCCGCATTAGCTTCATATGTTTTATCTCTTAGGGAAACAAAGCATTCCAAAGCAACACTGGACCCCCCCCCTTGCCCTCTCCCTCTCTTCACATGGCCTTCCACTCTCCCTCTCTTCACATGGCCTTCCATGGAGACACATGTCTCTGCAGGTCTCTCCCATGCAGACAATGCCCTCAAACTCCCACATACATGATGCTGGACAAGCTGGCCATTTGGGATAGGGAAAGTACAAAGTCAGTTTGGTGTAGTGGTTAAGTGTGCAGACTCTAATCTGGGAGAACTGGGTTTGATTCCCCACTTCTCCACTTGCAGCTGCTAGTGTGACCTTGGGTCAGTCATAAGTTCTTTCAGAGCTGTTCTTGAAAAGAGCACTTTCCGTCGGAGCTCTCTCAGCCCCACCTACCTCACAGGGTGTCTGTTCTGGGGAGGGGAAGGGAAAGGAGTTTGTAAACCAGTCTGAGACTTTGAGTGAAGGGCGGGGTATAAATCCAATCTCCTCCTCCTCTTCTTCTGATTAGACTCCTTTCTCTCCTTTTGACTGCAACCTGAATGTGAACTGGATCTACTTGAATAAATCTAAGTTTACCTTTTTTTTGCATTATACTTTTTGGAAGCTTTATTTACTGCACTTATTATCATGCTTCTGGGACTGGGCAAAACTCTGCTCTACTAACCAAATATCCCAATACTGGCAGCAGATGATGCGAACAAACTGTCCCTGAGACCCCGGAGAGAGGCACCGCTAGTCTAAGACAATACCAACCTTGACGGACCGAGGGCCTGATTTAGTATAAGGCAGCTTCGTTAATTAGAACCTCGGTGCGGCCCGTAGCTTTAAGAACTCAGGTCTGCCATCTCCTTGCCACAGGCCTCTGCCCAGATCCCCCTCCCCACATTTTATCATTTAAGGTTTTCTTTCCCTTCCCTCTACTGAGTGGTATATCAGTCCTGAGGCTTGATTGGCAGCGGTGGAGGGTACATTGCACACCCGCTCAAAGGGCCTTCGGGCTCTTTGATTTAAAAGGGGGAAGAACTTCGCGGGGCTCTGGGGAAACATGGTTTGTGGAGGCAGCCGGAGGAAGTGCTGATGAAAGGGTGGCGGAAAGGGTCTTTGCCCATCCTTCATTTGCAAGTCAAGAAGGCTTGGGGATCCCGCTTCTGCCTTCTACGAGAGTGTTCAGGGACGAGTTCCCTCCATTTGTTGTTGACAGGGATGGCTTTAACAAGAACGAAGGCGATATAGAGTTGCCAACTTGGTGGGGAAATTCCTGGAGAGTTGGGGGTGGACTAGGGTTGCCAGAACCCCCACAAGTAGAGGTGGGGGTGCCCCACTGCGAGTCTTCCCTCTAAGCTGCGTTAGTGTGAGCTAGCTCACAGTTTTTTTAGCCTCTGGCTCACACATTTTCATCTCAGCTTGGAAAGGATGGCTCCAGAGCAAACTCATTCATGCAGCGGCCAAATCGCTCGCTCACAACTTTCATGCCAGGGGCTCACAAAGTTGAATTTTTGCAAGTTCTATCTATTGCTATCACTTCCAAGGAAAACCATCCAGACTTTAGGCAAACCACACTCCTAACCAGTTTTGTGTAGCCAGTTTGGTGAAGTGGTTAGGAGCATGGACTGTAATCCAGGAGAACCAGCTTTGGATCCCTATTCCTCACATGCAGCTGCCAATGTGACCTGGGGTCAGTCATAAGTTCTCTCAGAGGTGTTCTCTCAAGGGCAGTCCCTGAAAGAGCTCTCTCAGCCCCACCGACCTCACAGGGTGTCTGTTGTGGGGAGGGGAAGGGAATGGAGTTTGTAAGCCGCTCTGAGACTCCTTGGGGTAGTGATGGGCAGGGGCATAAATCCAATCTCCTCCTCCTCCTCCTCCTTTTCTTCTTCTTCTTCTTCTTCCTCCTCCACCTCCTCCTCCTCCCCTCCTCCACTACCACCTGCAAAATAAGGATAATAATACTGGCCTACTTTACAGGACTGATGTTACGATTACAACACAGCAAGGCGGGTGAAACACTTGGAATGCAGGAAGTCCTAATTAAATGCTGGTATGATGGAGGCAGAGCCAGAAACACAAGAATTTGGGGCAGGTGCAAGTCGACGAGCGTAGGCATATGTTGACTTGACTTGTTGTCTTCACATTTCTCGTGCTTTCACCTGGCAGGTGAAGGAGGATCCTGCTGAACCTGGACAACCCGTTCACACTTCAGGAACCAATGAACAACACCTGGCTAATTCTACAAAGGAATCCATCACCATAACGGTGCATGGTGCCAACAACCTGCCCTCTACCAAGAAGGGCCATGTTCCAAGTCCCTATGTCATTATGTGAGTACCTTTTTGGGACCTGAGAGGTCAGCTTTATTTAGATGTTTTCCTCCAAATACGGGTCTGGGTGCTAGCTGCTTTGCTCAGCTCCCTCTAATAAAACAGAGAAGGTCCTTTTGCTTTGCAGCGCTGCCTGCGGAAATGCTGGGAGATTTCGGAGATGGTGCCTGGCAATGCTCCCTTGAAGCTGCAGAGTCTTGTGCGCAAAAATGCCACTTTGTGAACTATTGGCAATCAAGTTATGAGCGAGCAATTTGGCAACTGCAGAAATTAGTTTGCTCTGGAGCCCATCCTTCCTGAGCGGAGACAAAAATGTGTGAGCTGGAGGCTAAAAAACTGGGAGCTAGCTCACACTAAATCAGCTTAGAGGGTGCACTGGTGCTTGGGGAGGGTGAAATTTGGGGGAGGAAGCAATGTCATTCCTATGCGATGCTCTAGGAATTTTCCTTAACCTCTATGGTAAAGACGATGGAGATGGAGGGAAACTCCTAGAGTGTCTCTGTGGAGGCCATTTTTTTCCTTCTCAGTTTCTTGAGGGTGGGAAATTGGGATTGGGGGTGGGGAATTCCCTGCCGTGCCCAGATTATCAGGAAACCTGACCCTTTGCTAAGACAAGACCACGTCTCGTTCCAGGATACCTCCTGAAAAAGGCAGGAATTTGTGTTTCTGTTCTTTGTATGATTACTGGTGGGTGTTGTTGAACCCCAGCCATGCCACCCTGGGAATAAACATGCTACAAGCTTTATGGCAGAAAGGCCCTTGTGAGATAGATGAGATTTCAGGTCTCCTTTCCAAGGTGACCCGGACTGCCCGGTAAGCCCAAATGTTTGCATTTAAGCCAATGAAAAGTCTTTGCCCAGGGTATAATGAATCCAACATGTGCTGTCGTTGGCCATGCAACAAAGCATTCGTTTCGACGGCAGCACTCTTTGCCTCCAATTGAAATCAGAATGCAAGATGATAATGATGATAAGAATAACGATAATAATAAAAACTTTCTGCATGCCAGATGCAGTCTCAATGTCATGCGACGTTCTCACTCCCCAACATAAAAGAGAGGATTCTCGCGTCTCTTAACGCTAAACAAGACTATATTCTATATTTTCGTCGTGTTGAGCATTTGTAAATATATAGCATGTCCGAGTAACAGGTTATTCAGGTGGGTAGCCGTGTTGCAACTCTATGATTCTATGATTCTTCAGATACCCACAGTAACAAGTTGTATTTTGTATAAAATTCCCTCCATTAGGCACAGGCCCCCGAGATCTCTTCTTCCAACACATCTCTTCTTTCTCCCCTCTTTGTGACCTTTGACCTGCCTGTAAAAGAATCACCGCCCACTTTGAGGTCCCAACCAACTGCTCGGGAATTCCTGGGTTAGTCTAAAAATGCAGCGATTGGCCCAAGACCAGCCAATCAGCTTCACAGCTGAGCAAGGCTTGGAACTCCACCAGTTTAAGCTCAGTAAGTCCATTGCTCATGGTTGGCTTTCCGATCATAGGCATGGCCATAATTCATGAGCTGTCCCGCGTTGTGCGCCTGGCTGTCATTTTCTGTATCTGGAGATAACGTAATACGTCCAAGAGGACAGCAGGGAAATGCCAATTGGTTTTCCAAACCTTGTTATCAAATGAATAAAATAGTGCCGTATCACAGCGCTCCGACTTTGTGTATAATAGAGGCATCCTGGGACTCAATTAAAGACCCACAACTTTGGCTTGGCAGAGTAATTGAAAGGGCATTGCTGAGTTTGTTTCATGCGCAGACGGGCAGAGGGGGCCTCAGTTCTGAGGAGCTCTTTAAAAGGAAAAACAGGGCGGCAGGGGGAAGAAGATAGAACCCCACTTCATTGCACCGAAGGGAGCCCTCTGTTTGCATACTGTATGCAAACGAGGCTCGTGTTCTCCGGTTTCCTTTAGGGATGGCAGAGTTGGTTTTGTATACTGGAATCCCAGAACAGCTTTGCTGGCGGAGGTTTATGCATTGTAGAATTCTACCTTCACATCAGACACACTTGTAATTTTGAATTTGTTGCAGAAAGCCTGACCATCTCTGCTTTTCTAGGATTCCCATGTTCCCCCTGCTACCAGCATAGGATTGGGGGGCGGGGGTAGGGTTGCCAGATACAGGTTGGGAAACTCCTGGAGATTGGGGGGTGAAGCCTGGGGAGGACAGGGACCTCGGCGGGGTACGATGCCACAGAGTCCATCTTCCAAAGTGTCCATTTTCTCCAGGGGGAACTCATCTCTGCAGTCTGGAAAGGAGCTGTAATTCCAGGGGATCCCCAGGTCCTGCCTGGAGGCTGGCATCCCTATCTGCAAGGGACAATGCCACAGAGTCCACCCTCCAAAGCATCCATTTCCTCCAGGGGAAACTGATCTCTGCGGTCTGGAGAGGAGTTGTAATTCCGGGGGATCCGCAGGTCCCACCTGGAGGCTGGCATCCGTATTTCCCAGGCAGAAATTGGCAATCCTATGAACACTCTCAAAAAAAAAAAACTAGCGATCAGCAGTGTTTCCTTCCATTTAGCCTCGAATGTCGTGCCTGACAGCTCTCCGAGAGAGAAGCAAAACTCCCTTGTTTCTGAGCATCCCATCTTTCTTGGACGACAGCCAGGCACTGGCACGAGAGGCTGCCGGCCAGAAGGTGCGGTCAGCTTCCGAGTGATGTAACATAATGCTTCCAAGCCGAGATAAAACATAACAAAGGCCGGCTGCTGCTGACTCGAAAGTTGCATGCGTCTCCTCGGACCAGATGTTCCTGATTTTGCCGGCTGGGTCCTGTTTTCGACTCATTCTGCTCCACCTCTCAGAGAAGGGTCTTTTTATGCTGTAACTGAATCCAAATGGGTTTCCTTTGTAGGCCTGGCTGTGAGCTGGGCCGGGCAGGAGGAGGGAGCAGACGACGGAACAGCCAGAGGAGAGCCCCGTGTCGCGACATCATCCAGAAGCGGAACGGCTGTGGCGCAGCGGACATTGCAGGCGGAAGGCCCTGGTTTCAGTGCCTGGGATTTTCAGTTTGGTGTCGTGGTTTAAGAGCACGGACACTAATCTGGGAGAACTGGGTTTGATGCCCTGCTCCTCCACATGCAGCTGCTGGTGTGACCTTGGGTCAGTCATGAGTTCTCTCAGAGTTGTTCCCTCAAGAGCAGTCCTTGAAAGAGCTCGCTCAGCCCCACTTACCTCACGGGGTGTCTGTTGTGGGGAGGGGAATGGAAAGGAGTTTGTAAGCTGCTTTGAGACACTGAATGAAGGGCGGGGTATAAATCCATTCTCCTCCTCCTCCTCCTCCTCCTCTTCTTCTTGCCTTTGGTAGCAGGGCTGGGGAAATCATCCCTGCCTGAAGCCCCGAAAAGCTACTGCCAGTCAGAGTAAATATACTCCTGGTCAAGACCAGGGATCCCCAACAGGGTGCCCGTGGGCAACCATGGTGTCCACCCACACCCTTCCTGACACCCACCAAGTGTTTTTAGAAAGCAGGTTTGCCATTCCCCCACTGGGGCTAGTGGATCTCCCAATCCGCTATGGCCCAGCTGGCTGGCAGGGGAAGCCCCACCCCTGGGAAGCCCCCCCCCCCGTTCCCTGGCACCCTTGTGATGACATCACCCAGGAGTGACATCATCATGTTTCTGATGTCGGGGGTGACGCTCTAGGTTTTGGGCAAAACTCTATAGTTTTGAGGCCCCCCAAAAAACCATAGAGTTTTGCCCAAAACCTAGAGTGTCGATCGCCCACGATGGTGGAAACACGATAATGACACTTCTGGGTGACGTCATTGTGGTGTGTGCGCAAGAAGACCTACAGGAAGGATTGGGAAACCCCCCCCCCCCCCTGCCGGCTGCCAGGTAGGACCTGGCAACTCTATTAGGAAGTCAAATAGGATTGCATTTCTCCTGCTTTGGTGGCAGGTTGACACCATTAGGAAATTCCTGAAGATTAGGGGGTAGAGTTTGGGAAAGCTGGGCTTTGGGGAGGGAAGGGACCTCAGCAGGGTGTAATGCTCCAAAGCAGCCATTTCCTCCAGGGGAACTGATCTCTGTCATCTGGAGATCAGCTGTAATTCCCGGAGATCTCCAGGCCCCGCGTGGAGGTTGGCAACGCTCCTGGTTGAATTGGGGTACGTGGCAGAAAGCAGCCTCTGCTGCCAGAAAAGTATTGTCCTGGAGGGGGGATGACTTGGCTACTTTCAGCTCACAGAGAATGCTGAGAGGCCTGTGTGGAGACAAGAAAAGGTTTTTTCCTCGGTTCTTAAACTGGGCATCACGGCAGGGGCTCGGGGAGAAAAGCACTTGTTCCTTTGGATAGTCTCAATTCAGGCGTTGAGCAAGATGTTGGTGAGGTGCGCGCGCATGCACGTACGTGTGGGACGAAGCTGATTCCCCAATCTCCCCCCCCCGCCTCCCTCTCTGTCTCCTATCAATTTTTATGATTGTGGCATTTTTGTCTGAAGCGTGCGGGCGAGTGTTTGAACAGGAATCACAGGGAACGCCTGAGCATGGAGGCAGACACTCTGTCTCAACTGCGGACTCGCCCGGAGGCAGGAGTGACATTCAAAGCGGTGTGCGCAACAGTGTGTGAGATTAAAACCAACACTGCTCTGGCGCTCTTTGCCCTTCCCTCCCTTTCCGAGCATGGAAATACACCTGCTGCTGGATGAAAGGGAGAGAAAATGGCTGCGATCCGGCCATGGGCTCAAGTGGAAACGTAGAACTGTAGGGCCAGAATACATCTGTGGTGATTGTTGTGTTGACTCTTGCCAGCCAAAGCTGGAGCCTCCAGAGTGTTACTATGACCAGGGGTGCCTGAGGGCAAGGGGGGCACTTGTGAGAACCGGTTTGGTGCAGCGGTTAAGAGCACGGACTCTGATCTGGGAGAACCGGGTTGGATCCCCCACTCCTCCACATGCAGCTGCTGGCGTGACCTTGGTTCAGTCACAAGTTCTTTCAGAGCTGTTCTCTCAGGAGCAGTCCTCGAGAGAGCTCTCTCGGCCCCACCTCCCTCACAGGGTGTCTGTTGTGGGGAGGGGAAGGGGAAGGGGATTGGAAGCTGCTCTGAGACTCCGAGTGAAGGGTGGGGTATAAATCCAATCTCCTCCTCCTCCTCCCCCATTTAGGAGCCCTTCCTTGCAGGGCCGGCATCAGCATACCTGAGGTGGGGCCCACTACTGCCTGCACCCCCCGCCCACTCAGTTGCTCACGCTTCAGCAGCCTTTTTCCTGTTGCCCGAACAGGGTTGCCATTCTCCAAGTGGGGCCCTGGAGATCTCCTGGAATTATAACTGATTTCCAGACTACAGAGATCAGTTTCCCCAGAGAAAATGGCTTCTTTGGAAAACGGCATTATAGTCTGTGGCAGCCCCTCCCCTCCTCAAGCCCCGCCCTCCCCAGGCTCCACCCCCCCAATCTCCAGGCATTTCCCAACCCAGAGCCGGCCACCCTACTCCAGAATGTGCGTTATGACCAGCTGGACGTCTTCCTCTTTGGAAAGCGCAAATCCCACATCGCTACACTGCACTGTGGTTCAGCCCCTGTGAGAGCAGAGGGGCAGGAGAGCACCATCTCCCATCCCTTTTCTCCCCATCCCGTCTTGTGCCCAAGCTGCCTCCGGAACCGGACTGATTTCCATAAAGCAATTATGCCCGGATAACCTTGGGAGACTCGGACATCAATAGCCTAAATGGGAACACGCCAAGCCCCCGCAGCCCGAGCCTTGCAGCTCTCTCGCTGCATTTTGACTGGGCGCCGGCACTCTGTCACCATGGCAACGGAGGGTGGGCGCCCGAGAGCCCAGCAAGGGTGGTGGCAGGGGCAGGAAGGGGCAGGTGCGCCTTGGAGGATTCCCTCCCCCGGTACACATTAATGTACATGCATTGCGCATCAGGTGCTTTGGAGTAACCATGGTGAGGAAGGCGAGGCAGAAAGAAACCAGTTATTGTTTGCAAGAATGCGTGCTTGATCTCCAGGCACGTGAAATGTGTTGGAGAGAGGGGGAGTGGTGCAGAAGTGTGGTACAGGCAGCAGCGGCCTTGAAGGGCCAAGGTTTGCTTAGGAGAAGAAAGAGAGTCTCCTAATGAGGCAGTTGCTAGGCACAAAGAAACCAACCTGGCCAGCATTTCAAGCGGCATTCTTTCAGAGGGGGAAATTAGCAACGTACAAAGGACAAGCCGGGAGGCAACGGATGACAGCTTCGTGGTTCTGTGCCAATTTCAACATAATTGCCATTAATTTTCCCCCTCCCTGCCCCTTAACCCTTTCGATGGCTTCTGATAATTCTCTGAAAGATTCCTCACGGTGGGAATGTAGCCGTACCCCTGCTTTTCACAAGCACGCACATCTGGCCAGCCTGCCTGTTATGTATTGACCATGCGGTCGCCATGTGCTCCCGTAATGGCGACCGCCATGTGGCCAGAGCACATGGCCAAGAAACTACCTGAGCTTCAGCCGGGTAGAACAAAGGCCAGGTGGATTCAAACCAGCCACCAATCATGTACCTAGGTTTCTCCCAGGGAACCTATGAAATGTAAATAGACTTCTAATAGCCTATCAGGCCAGTTGGGTGAGGTCAGAGGATTGTCCCTGACCAGCATAAAAGGAGGGCTTCGAGCCCTGGGTTGTATGCCTCATCCCGACCAGCAATAAAGATCTAGCTGTTTCACTATTCCATGGACTCCCGACTCCTATACTTATCACTGCCCAAATAGGATTTCCAGTTTGTGCCATTCATTCATTCATTCATTCAATTCGATTCGATTCGATTTCTTTCCTGCCCTCCCCAAGAACGGGCTCAGGGCAGATTACACTGTCACACAAAATTTGTGACAACAGTAACATGCAAGTTAAATCATTTTTAAAAACCCAACATTTTAAAACAATGAAACATTTAAAAACAATGAAACTCTGTACGGGCAGGCCTGAGGATGGAGACCAGAATGATGGGACTGGAGACCAGAATGATGGCGCTGGAGATTGGATTTATACCCCACCCTTCACTTGGAGTCTCAGAGTGGCTTACAGAGTCCTTCCCTTTCCTCTCCTCACCACAGACATCCTGTGAGGTAGGTGGGGCTGAGAGAGCTCTTTCGAGGACTGCCCTGAAGAGAACAGCTCTGAGAGGACTTGTGACTGACCCAGGTCATACCAGCAGCTGCATGTGGAGGAGTGGGGAATCGAACCCGGTTCTCCCAGATTAGAATCCGCGCTCCTAACCACTACACTAAACTATACGATGTCTTGAACATTAGCACTACGTTGCTATATTTTACTTCCTTTTTCTTTGTCTCAGCCATTTTCGTCACCATGCAAAGGCAAGCTTGACAAGCTAGCACCAGGTGTCGCTTGTGTGTGTGTGTGTGTTGCGGTATTACCGTGCAGCGGGAATGAAATTGTGAGCCTGCCTTTCTTCTCCCCGGTGCCGAAGCTTGGAAGAATAGGCGGAGCCGTCCCCTCCACCTTCTGGTCCTGCTTGGGATAATAGTTCGGCTCGCCCACTTCAACCCACATAAAGGCAATTCAAGGCCGCGCAATGATTATGTTTCTTTTCTTTTCTTGCTCCGGCAATCACCTTGCCCTGAAAGCTCCCATTGTCCCGGCCCTCCGTTGGGCCTTGGAAGCCGTGCTAGTCGGGAATCAGAGAACAAAGGCAGCAATGAGCATTTGGAGACAACAGGCTTGATTGAACCGCATTGGGAACCCGAGAACAAGCGGGGTTAGGTAAATATATAGGGGATGCTGGCTTTTCTGCATGTTAATTCGGCGGTCTTCACAAAAGCGTCTGTGGCAGGCATCCTTCCAGCTGAGCGGCCATGTTGGTCTGTGGTAGAAGAGACAGATTCGAATCCTATCATACCTTATAGACCAACGAGGTTTTCCGGACGCGAGCTTTTGCGAGTCAAAGTTCTTTTCGTGTCAGAAGGGAAGTTTGGCTCTCGGGAGCCTGCACCCCCCCCTCCCCCCCAGATCTTGTCAGTTTCTAAGGTGCTCCTGCAAGCACTATATACATTTAAGGTAAAGGTGGTGTGGTGTTCAAGGCGCTGGCCTCGATGTGCTTCCAGATGCAGCCCCAAAACATGTGCATAACCCGTTTAAGTCCCAGCTCCTGTGGTCTGAAAGCACAGTGGGGGAGGGACTGTGGCTCAGTGCTCAGAAGGTCCCAGGTTCAATCTCCGGCATCTCCAGTTAAAAGGACCAGGCAGCAGGTGATGTGAAAGACCTCAGCCTGAGACCCTGGAGAGCCGCTGCCAGTCTGAGTAGACAAGATGGGCCTTGAGGGACCGATGGTCTAATTCAGTAGAAGGCAGCTTCATGTGTCCATGTGTACCCTCAAGGATCTAATAGCCTTCCCCCCCGCCATTCCACATCTTGAATGCTTTTGACATTTTGCAATACTGAAATTTGAAAAAGTTTGCACTTGGAGCCCTTCCAGAGACTAGGGCTCTAGGGATACGGCTCCAGCTAGCAGCTTAACTGGAGCATGGTGAAGTTTCCCAGCCGGTCTTGAGAAAGATAAGCAAAAGATTTGCGGCACGTACACACAGGTCAAGGTTCCCCTTGCTTGAAGGCCAGTTGAATCTGACTCTAGGGATGCAGTGCTCGTCTCCGTTTCCAAGCCGAAGAGCCAGCACTGTCCGGAGATGCTTCCATGGTCATGTGGCCAGCGTGACTAAACGCTGTTACCCTTCCACCGAAGTGGTACCTGTTTATCTACTTGCCATTTTTTGCTTTCGAACTGCTAGGTTGGCAGGAGCTGGGGCCAGAGACGGGAGCTCACTCTGTCACACAGCATTCGGGTCCCAAGCTGCACTCGGGTCTTAACCACTTGAGCCACTGCATACACACATGGTTCCATAGAGATAGTTATTTTATGCCATTTCCCAGTAGCTCTTGCTCAGCAGGCTGATTTTTAATTCAGATGTCGCGTTTCAGAGCTTCGGTATTTATTTGTCACCTTCATCCGATTTTGACTGCTGCTGGGGTCTTTTGTGTTTTGTGCCGCAAAAAGGTCAGGAAGCAGGAGGTGGAGACCCTGTTTGCACTGAGTTCCTGGGGCGGAGCCCCTCTGAGTGGCTATCGAGAGCGTGCACTTTGATTCTAACCCAGTGCTGTTCCTGGGCAGCCATGCATACAGCCGATGTGGGATGCAGAGTCCAGCCACAAAGCGGCATGGGAAAGTAGGTCAGCGTGACAGAAGGAATCAGGCGCTTCTGGCTTGACGTGACGGCTAGAGAAAGATCCCGTCCGGCTCTGTTAGCCTTCTGCTTGGTTTGCTGTTACGTATATCCCAGGCCGGTTGAGACTGAAAGGTGCGGCTGCGCAAACAGCCAGGCAGATTTTGTATAAATCAGGGGTCTGTGGAATGCCACAGCTGTGATGTAGGGAGGAAAAGGCCATGGTTCAGGGATAGAGAATCCGCTAGGGGAAGAGGAGGAGGAGAAGGAGGAGTTGGTTTTATACCCCAACCTTCACTACCCAAAGGAGTCTCAGAATGGCTTTACAATCTCCTTCCCTTCCTCTTCCCACAACAGACACCCTGTGAGGTACGTGGGGGCTGAGAGAGCTCTTAGAGAGCTGTGACTGACCCGAAGTCACCCAGCTAGCTTCATGTGGAGGAGTGGGGAATCAAACCCAAGTCCACTGCTCTTAACTGCTACACCAAACTGGCTCCAGGTCCTAGGTTCAGTCCCCGACATCTCCAGTTAAAAGGCCAGGCATTAGGTGACGTGAAAGACCGTGGTCTGGGACCCTGCCTCAGTGGCAGAGGAGAAGGTCTCAGGTTCAATCCCTGGGATCTCCATTGAAAAGGACCAGGCACTAGGGGATGTGATAGACCTTGATCGGGGACTCTTACTCAGTGGCAGAGCCTCTGCTTGGCATGCAGAAGGTCCCAGGTTCAATTCCTGGTGCTCTACCACTGAGCCAGAGTCTGAGATCAAGGTCTTTCCCATCACCTACCACCTGGTCCTTACAACTGGAGATGCCGGGGATTGAACCTGGGACCTTCTGCATTCCAAGCAGAGGCTCTACCACTGAGCCAGAGTCTGAGATCAAGGTCTTTCCCATCACCTACCACCTGGTCCTTACAACTGGAGGTGCTGGGGATTGAACATGGGACCTTCTGCATTCCAAGCAGAGGCTCTACCACTGAGCCAGAGTCTCAGATCAAGGTCTTTCCCATCACCTACCACCTGGTTCTTACAACTGGAGGTGCTGGGGATTGAACATGGGATCTTCTGCATTCCAAGCAGAGGCTCTACCACTGAGCCAGAGTCTGAGATCAAGGTCTTTCCCATCACCTACCACCTGGTCCTTACAACTGGAGATGCTGGGGATTGAACCTGGGACCTTCTGCATTCCAAGCAGAGGCTCTACCACTGAGCCAGAGTCTCAGATCAAGGTCTTTCCCATCACCTACCACCTGGTCCTTACAACTGGAGGTGCTGGGGATTGAACCTGGGACCTTCTACATTCCAAGCAGAGGCTCTACCACTGAGCCAGAGTCTCAGATCAAGGTCTTTCCCATCACCTACCACCTGGTCCTTACAACTGGAGATGCTGGGGATTGAACATGGGACCTTCTGCATTCCAAGCAGAGGCTCTACCACTGAGCCAGAGTCTCAGATCAAGGTCTTTCCCATCACCTACCACCTGGTCCTTACAACTGGAGATGCTGGGGATTGAACTTGGAACCTTCTGCATTCCAAGCAGAGGCTCTACCACTGAGCCAGAGTCTCAGATCAAGGTCTTTCCCATCACCTACCACCTGGTTCTTACAACTGGAGATGCTGTGGATTGAACATGGGACCTTCTGCATTCCAAGCAGAGGCTCTACCACTGAGCCAGAGTCTGAGATCAAGGTCTTTCCCATCACCTACCACCTGGTCCTTACAACTGGAGATGCTCGGGATTGAACTTGGAACCTTCTGCATTCCAAGCAGAGGCTCTACCACTGAGCCAGAGTCTGAGATCAAGGTCTTTCCCATCACCTACCACCTGGTCCTTACAACTGGAGGTGCCGGGGATTGAACCTGGGACCTTCTGCATTCCAAGCAGAGGCTCTACCACTGAGCCAGAGTCTGAGATCAAGGTCTTTCCCATCACCTACCACCTGGTCCTTACAACTGGAGGTGCTGGGGATTGAACATGGGACCTTCTACATTCCAAGCAGAGGCTCTACCACTGAGCCAGAGTCTGAGATCAAGGTCTTTCCCATCACCTACCACCTGGTTCTTACAACTGGAGGTGCTGGGGATTGAACATGGGACCTTCTGCATTCCAAGCAGAGGCTCTACCACTGAGCCAGAGTCTGAGATCAAGGTCTTTCCCATCACCTACCACCTGGTTCTTACAACTGGAGGTGCTGGGGATTGAACATGGGACCTTCTGCATTCCAAGCAGAGGCTCTACCACTGAGCCAGAGTCTGAGATCAAGGTCTTTCCCATCACCTACCACCTGGTCCTTACAACTGGAGGTGCTGGGGATTGAACATGGGACCTTCTGCATTCCAAGCAGAGGCTCTACCACTGAGCCAGAGTCTGAGATCAAGGTCTTTCCCATCACCTACCACCTGGTTCTTACAACTGGAGTTGCCGGGGATTGAACCTGGGACCTTCTGTATTCCAAGCAGATGCTCTACCACTGAGCCAGAGTCTGAGATCAAGGTCTTTCCCATCACCTACCACCTGGTCCTTACAACTGGAGGTGCTGGGGATTGAACATGGGACCTTCTACATTCCAAGCAGAGGCTCTACCACTGAGCCAGAGTCTGAGATCAAGATCTTTCCCATCACCTACCACCTGGTCCTTACAACTGGAGGTGCTGGGGATTGAACCTGGGACCTTCTACATTCCAAGCAGAGGCTCTACCACTGAGCCAGAGTCTCAGATCAAGGTCTTTCCCATCACCTACCACCTGGTCCTTACAACTGGAGGTGCTGGGGATTGAACATAGGACCTTCTGCATTCCAAGCAGAGGCTCTACCACTGAGCCAGAGTCTCAGATCAAGGTCTTTCCCATCACCTACCACCTGGTCCTTACAGCTGGAGATGCTGGGGATTGAACCTGGGACTTTCTACATTCCAAGCAGAGGCTCTACCACTGAGCCAGAGTCTCAGATCAAGGTCTTTCCCATCACCTACCACCTGGTCCTTACAACTGGAGATGCTGGGGATTGAACTTGGAACCTTCTGCATTCCAAGCAGATGCTCTACTACTGAGCCAGGGTCTCAGATCAAGGTCTTTCCCATCACCTACCACCTGGTCCTTACAACTGGAGATGCTGGGGATTGAACCTGGGACTTTCTACATTCCAAGCAGAGGCTCTACCACTGAGCCAGAGTCTCAGATCAAGGTCTTTCCCATCACCTACCACCTGGTCCTTACAACTGGAGATGCTGGGGATTGAACCTGGGACTTTCTACATTCTAAGCAGAGGCTCTACCACTGAGCCAGAGTCTGAGATCAAGGTCTTTCCCATCACCTACCACCTGGTCCTTACAACTGGAGATGCTGGGGATTGAACCTGGGACTTTCGACATTCCAAGCAGATGCTCTACCACTGAGCCAGAGTCTCAGATCAAGGTCTTTCCCATCACCTACCACCTGGTTCTTACAACTGGAGGTGCCGGGGATTGAACCTGGGACCTTCTGCATTCCAAGCAGAGGCTCTACCACTGAGCCAGAGTCTGAGATCAAGGTCTTTCCCATCACCTACCATCTGGTCCTTACAACTGGAGGTGCCGGGGATTGAACATGGGACCTTCTACATTCCAAGCAGAGGCTCTACCACTGAGCCAGAGTCTGAGATCAAGGTCTTTCCCATCACCTACCACCTGGTTCTTACAACTGGAGATGCTGTGGATTGAACATGGGACCTTCTGCATTCCAAGCAGAGGCTCTACCACTTAGCCAGAGTCTGAGATCAAGGTCTTTCCCATCACCTACCACCTGGTCCTTACAACTGGAGATGCTGGGGATTGAACTTGGAACCTTCTGCATTCCAAGCAGAGGCTCTACCACTGAGCCAGAGTCTGAGATCAAGGTCTTTCCCATCACCTACCACCTGGTTCTTACAACTGGAGGTCCCGGGGATTGAACCTGGGACCTTCTGCATTCCAAGCAGAGGCTCTACCACTGAGCCAGAGTCTGAGATCAAGGTCTTTCCCATCACCTACCACCTGGTTCTTACAACTGGAGCTGCTGGGGATTGAACATGGGACCTTCTGCATTCCAAGCAGAGGCTCTACCACTGAGCCAGAGTCTCAGATCAAGGTCTTTCCCATCACCTACCACCTGGTCCTTACAACTGGAGGTGCTGGGGATTGAACTTGGAACCTTCTGCATTCCAAGCAGAGGCTCTACCACTGAGCCAGAGTCTCAGATCAAGGTCTTTCCCATCACCTACCACCTGGTTCTTACAACTGGAGGTGCCGGGGATTGAACCTGGGACCTTCTGCATTCCAAGCAGATGCTCTACCACTGAGCCAGAGTCTGAGATCAAGGTCTTTCCCATCACCTACCACCTGGTCCTTACAACTGGAGATGCTGGGGATTGAACTTGGAACCTTCTGCATTCCAAGCAGAGGCTCTACCACTGAGCCAGAGTCTCAGATCAAGGTCTTTCCCATCACCTACCACCTGGTCCTTACAACTGGAGATGCTGGGGATTGAACCTGGGACTTTCTACATTCCAAGCAGAGGCTCTACCACTGAGCCAGAGTCTGAGATCAAGGTCTTTCCCATCACCTACCACCTGGTCCTTACAACTGGAGATGCTGCGGATTGAACCTGGGACTTTCTACATTCCAAGCAGAGGCTCTACCACTGAGCCAGAGTCTCAGATCAAGGTCTTTCCCATCACCTACCACCTGGTCCTTACAACTGGAGATGCTGGGGATTGAACCTGGGACTTTCTACATTCCAAGCAGAGGCTCTACCACTGAGCCAGAGTCTGAGATCAAGGTCTTTCCCATCACCTACCACCTGGTCCTTACAACTGGAGATGCTGCGGATTGAACCTGGGACTTTCTACATTCCAAGCAGAGGCTCTACCACTGAGCCAGAGTCTCAGATCAAGGTCTTTCCCATCACCTACCACCTAGTTCTTACAACTGGAGATGCTGGGGATTGAACCTGGGACTTTCTACATTCCAAGCAGAGGCTCTACCACTGAGCCAGAGTCTGAGATCAAGGTCTTTCCCATCACCTACCACCTGGTCCTTACAACTGGAGATGCTGGGGATTGAACCTGTGACTTTCTACATTCCAAGCAGAGGCTCTACCACTGAGCCAGAGTCTGAGATCAAGGTCTTTCCCATCACCTACCACCTGGTCCTTACAACTGGAGATGCTGGGGATTGAACCTGGGACTTTCTACATTCCAAGCAGAGGCTCTACCACTGAGCCAGAGTCTGAGATCAAGGTCTTTCCCATCACCTACCACCTGGTCCTTACAACTGGAGATGCTGGGGATTGAACCTGGGACTTTCTACATTCCAAGCAGAGGCTCTACCACTGAGCCAGAGTCTCAGATCAAGGTCTTTCCCATCACCTACCACCTGGTCCTTACAACTGGAGATGCTGGGGATTGAACCTGGGACTTTCTACATTCCAAGCAGAGGCTCTACCACTGAGCCAGAGTCTGAGATCAAGGTCTTTCCCATCACCTACCACCTGGTCCTTACAACTGGAGGTGCTGGGGATTGAACATGGGACCTTCTACATTCCAAGCAGAGGCTCTACCACTGAGCCAGAGTCTCAGATCAAGGTCTTTCCCATCACCTACCACCTGGTCCTTACAACTGGAGATGCTGGGAATTGAACATGGGACCTTCTGCATTCCAAGCAGATGCTCTGCCACTGAGCCAGAGTCTCAGATCAAGGTCTTTCCCATCACCTACTGCCTGGTCCTTACAACTGGAGGTGCTGGGGATTGAACCTGGGACCTTTTGCTTGCCAAGTGGAGGCTCTACTGCTGACCCAGGGTCTCAGACCAATGTCTTTCATGTCATTTCCTACCTGATCCTTTAACTGGAGATGCCAAGGATTCAACCTGGGACCTTCTGCATGCTAAGCAGAGATGCTACCTTTTACCCAGGGTCCCAGCGCATCACCTACTACCCAATCCTTTTAACTAGAGATGCCAGGGATTGTACCTAAGGCCTTCTCCATACAAAACAGAGGCTCTACCACTGAGCCAGAGTCTCAGATCAAGATCTTTCCCATCTGACTGTTCCTTTGAACTGGAGATGCCGGGGATTGAACCTGGGACCTTCTGCATGCCAAGTAGATGCCCTACCACTGAGCCACAGCCACAGCTGCCCATGGTGTGGTGTTTCTACCTGTCATCCTGTCGCTGAGTTCTCCGCACATTATATCCCATACTCAAACGAGCAGAGAAATATAGACAGAGGATCGATCCAGTGTGCCCTGTAAGTTCAGCGGCCATTAAAGAGGACTGGGGGGGGGGGAGTCGGGCCGCTCTAATGTACAGTCAGATCGATTCCCCCCCCCCCCCAAGTGAATCTGGTGAAAAGCAAGGGGGTAATCTACAGCCCTCGTCACATGCAGAAAATTGGTCTGCGTGTGCAATGGAGCAACTGGCCGATTCATTTTTCCGTGTCGTTTCCCTGTGATGTGCAGACAGCCAGATCGGAATGGCAGAGAAATTGCTAGACTGCGTTTGGTCAGGCTGCCTCTGCCCGGAGTTTAGGTTGTCACCGCCTCCCCTAAGCCAGTGTTAGGCTCCAATAAGTACTTGTAAAAGGGGAATTATATGCACTTCACAGGGCTATTGTATGGGCAGAGGGTTATAAAGCACTTTGCAAGATTGCGTTGCTGCATCAGTGAGAGATGGCCGCACTGTGTTGCATTTTGGGCAGTGAGAAAGTGACTCCCAACAGAAGAGCATGTTGGAACGTAAGAGGAGCTAGGCTTGCCCTGATCTGGATGGCTCAGGCTAGCCCAGTTCAGTCAGATCTTGAAAACTAAGCAGGGTCGGCCCTCACAAGGATTTGGATTTTGGGCAATGAGAAAGTGACTCCCGACAGAAGAGCATGCTGGAACGTAAGAGGAGCTAGGCTTGCCCTGATCTGGATGGCTCAGGCTAGCCCAGTTCGGTCAGATCTTGAAAACTAAGCAGGGTCGGCCCTCGCAAGGATTTGGATGGGAGACCACCGAGGAAGTCCAGGGTTCCTCCGCAGAGGAAAACCACCTTTGTTCATCCCTTGCCCTGACCTGGAGAGAGCCAGTTTGGTGTAGCGGTTAGGAGTGTGGACTCTAATCTGGGACTACCGGGTTTGATGCCCCACTCCTCCATGTGCAGCTGCTGGTGTCATCTTGGGTCAGTCACAAGTTCTCTCAGAGCAGTTCTCTCGAAAGCAGTTCTCAAAAGAGCTCTCTCTCGGCCCCGCATACCTCACAGGGTGTGGGGAGGGGAAGGTGAAGGAGATTGTAAGCTGCTCTGAGACGCCTTTGGGAAGTGAAGGGTGGAGTATAAATCCAATCTCTTCTTCATCTTGGATGGCCCAGGTTAGCCTGAGCTCATCACATCTCAGGAGATAAGCAGGGTCGGCCCTGGTTAGTACTTGGATGGGAGACCACCAAGGATGGCCACGGTTGCTATGCAGAGGCAGGCAAAGGCAAACCACCTCTGTTCATCTCTTGCTTTGACTTGGATGGCTCAGGCTAGTCCAGTGTGATCAGAGCTTAGAAGCTAAGCAGGGTCGGCCCTGGTTAGTACTTAGATGGGAGACCTGCAGGGAAGTCCAGGGTTGCTACGCAGAGGCAGGCGATGGCAAACCACCTCTGTTAGTCCCTTGCACATACCTGGATGGCCTGGGCTAGCCCGATCTCATCAGATCTCAGACGCTAAGCAGGGTCAGCCCTGGTTAGTACTTGAACGGGAGACCACCGAGGAAGCCCAGGGTTGCTACGCAGAGGCAGACAGTGGCAAACCACTTCCAAATGACTCTTGCCTTGAAAACCCTACAGGGTTGCCATAAATCCACTGTGACTTGATGGCCCTTTCCACCACCCCCAGGCTTGCCACTGTGATTTACCTGGGGGACAGGTGGGGAGCTTAGGCAGCATCTGCTGGCACTAGAGGGCCACGAAAGTTCAGGACTAGAGGGACCACGAAAGCTCTGCCTGTGCTCTTTCTAGAGCCTCCTCTTCTTGGCCTGAGAACGTCTCCCCAGTTCTTCCCTCCTGCCCTAAACTTGAGCAATGTGGTCAGGTGCAGTAAGAGAGTAAGGGGATGGAACATCTTCCCGATGGAAAACAGGTTAAAGAGGTTAGGGCCCTTTAGTATGGCAAGACAGCGATCATGGGGTGACATGAAAGAAGTTTACCAAATTGTGCCTGTGATAGAGAAGGCAGAGACTGTCCGGGTCCAGAGCCGTGGGCACGGAAAATACCCCCCGTGGTGACAGAAGCAGCCCCTGGGCCCCAGAGAAGCAAAATCCGGACCTCCTGCCTTGTGGCTGGACGGCACAGCGCCCCCTCACCCGGCCAATGGCCAGCAACGGCCTGTGGCCAGAGGAACTCCAGTTGGGAGAAGGAGGCCAAAGGTGAGAGAACCCCCTTTCCTCCCATTCTGTGGGTGTCCCAGTGTGAGGAGAGTGATGACGAGAGGTGGCATTCCCCCGGTTGGTTAGGCAAGGTGTGGCAGAGAAAGAAGTCCTTTTCTCTCTTCTCACAGTACAAGAACTTGTGGGCACCCTGTGGGATTAATGAGCAGCAGGCTTAGAGCAGTCCTTCTTCACCCACGGAGGAATGACCACGTGGAGTTCACTGCCGCAGGAAGTGGCGGCGGCTATGAGCATACGGAGCAGAGGCCCAGTGGCTATTAGTCGCGAGGTATAGACGGAACACACTGTTCTTAAGAGAGCACCACCTTTTGCAGCCCACAGCAAGCCCAAAGCCGCCCATGAAAGGGCAACTCGCGTCCTCCGTGTCAGGCCAGCGATAAAAAAAAAGACCCCAGCAAAGGAGATACCCTAGGAGTATCGGCCTCCTTCTGTGTGTTTTGCATCAATGCTGCTCCTTTGATTCGGGTGGGGGAAAAATAGAATTTCTGAACAGGCCTTATTGATCGTGGCCTGCAGCTCACCCTTAGCGTGTTGCTTTTTTTTCCAGTTCAAGGAGATTTTTGCTTCTTGGATTTGTGCCAGCCGAGAGTGCGCCGGCCACTTGTCTGCAGAGCTCCTGATACCTGCCCTCCCCTTCGCAATGGGGAGCAGAGGGGGGGGGGAGAGAGAGAGAGAGAGAGAGAATCCTTTTATCCATTATTGATGCACTGGTGGTCCAGCAAACTCTTTGGGGGCTATGGGGAGGGAGGGGAGGGGACGAGATTAAAGGGGGGGGATCACATGATCAGGCGGTAGGCATTTTCCTAGAGGGTGTAACCGCTGCCCAGGCTAACTTACGAGGCCAATTACCAGATGCAATGCCAGCAGCTATCCTTAGGAGCGAGGGGGGCAGAGAGAAGAAGGAGGCAGGGAGACGAGCCCTAGCATCCCATTAGCACGTCGCGGGGAGAGTGAGCCGGAGGAAACTCCATTTACGGTCTCTCCAGCAGTGGTCCTGGGAGCGGAGGAAGAGCGATATCAAATAGCTCATGAGAGCTGGTCATTAAAATTTCATCGGCGAATAGCTTGGAGTGGGGGGAGTGAACCAGGGAGGGGGGAACAGAAGAGTGTTTGAAAGGCAGAACAGCCCAGGGCACCGGCTGGGGAGAGCTAGGGGGAGTGTCGCAAGGATGAGCTCTCGTCTGCCTATGGGGGAGAACCACTCGACCATCTGGTATCCCGGTGGCTAGCCGGAATCCCTGTCGTTTTTCTAGCCCTAGTTGCTAGGTACGGGCCTGTCCCTGGACATACATCCAAGAAGCAGTTTCCACAGCTGGAATGTAGGTGTGGATTCCTAAAAGAAGGGGGCAGAGATTGGTTCCGGAATGAAAACGCTAAAACCTGCAGCTAACATTACCAACAGCGAACACTTAATGGGATAACTGCATGACAAAATAATATATCAAACAAAAACGAAGCGCTAAAGGTTTAATCTGCCCTGAGTCCTTTCGGGGGGGGGGGGGGAGTGCAGCAAAAGCTTTCTGATTATAGAAAATATGTCCTGTTTGCACAAAGGAGCAGTAAAAATGCACCAGGGACTTTCTGAGTCTCCAAAATATGGAGGCCTTCCTCAATTTATTAGGGCTGCTGACTTCCAGGCGGGATCTGAAGATTTCCTGAAATTCCAGCCGCTCTCCAAATGACAGAGATCAGTCCCCCTGGAGAAAATGGCTGCTTTTGAGGGTGGATGTCATTGCGCTATATCCTTTTGAGGTCTCTCCCTTCCTCAAACTCTGCCGTCTCCATCCCCCCCAAATCTCCAGGAATTTCCCAGTCAGGAGTTGGCAACCCTGGATGCCCACAGTTCAGCCCAAAGGGAAAAGACGCCCCCTGTTTCTCAAGGGATGCTTTCCCAGACAGTTCTGGTTGAACTCTGAAGCACAGAAGCAAGAGCGTGGGCCGCTGCCGTGCCAATATGCCTCCTAAGGATTGTGGGAGTTTGGTCTATTTTGCTGCTTGCTGTGGAAGAGGTACAGTGTGACCTTTCCGCACGATACGTTACCCGACATGTTGCTTCACCAAGAGATATAATTTCTGATCTACCCCGACGATAATTGCCAGGTTTTTTAAAAATTATCCTCATTGTCTGCTCGGGAATAAACACTGTAAACGGATAATTACAGAAAGCCATTTTCCCGTTAATTCTAGCAGCTTGGCAATTAACCTAGCGGTGCAATTTGTGTGTGTTTCTTGGTGACAGTCCTTGGTGCTTCCCCCCCTCCCCTTCCCTCCCACTCTTTCCAAGTCCCTCTCTGCCCTCTTGGCGGTTCCTTCAGGGAATTTTGTCTTTGGCATGTGATAACAGGCGTTCGTATAACTGGGATAACCCCCTGCATAATGGCAGCTGTCTCCAGGGATCCAAAACACTCCACTGTAAGTGAAGTGTAAATGATGAAATTGATTAGATGGATCGATCCAAGGCCCAAATTGAAAGACGTTTGGGGCTGGTGACCAGGATATATGCTTATTTGTGATGAAAAGTGAGGGGAAAGAGAGATCTTTTCCATCAAGGACTGAGCTATAGGTTTCTGATTATCCATGCTAGCTATGTGCAGTGCTGCACACTGAAGGCAAGTGAGGAATCATGTGTTGCATGCTTCATGAGCAAGGCAAGTTGGGGGAGCTTTTTCAAAACAGGCCTGCTGAGAAAATCTTGTTCCTCTGCACAGACTCCTGTCTCTTCTACATTCTGCTTAATATGGCTGGGAGAGATTTCCATGATATGTTGTTTAGGAGCTCTCTCCACTAGGGATTCTGTGAATTTTGTGACGGTATTAGACTGTTGAAGTCACTGTGTTCAGAAGTGGCAATCAGATATGCACCATTCACTCTGTCTGGTGCGTACCGAGCAGAATTGAATTAAGAACCTAAAGGTTAAGAAGATCTGAATGCATCGGCCCAATGATTCTGTTGGGGGGGGGGGGGGAGGAGGAAGAAGAAGAAGAAGAAGAAGAAGAAGAAAGAGGAGGAGGAGGAGATTGGATTTATACCCCACCCTTCACTATCAGAAGGAGTCTCAGAGTGGTTTATAATCTCCTTTCCCTTCCCCTCCCCACAACAGACACCCTGTGAGATAGGCGGGGCTGAGAGAGAGCTCTCGAAAACTGCTCTGAAAGAACTTTTAACTGACCCAAGGTCTCACCACCAGCTGCATGTACCTTTCTCACTCGGTCAAAAAAAAAACTCGATGCAGCCAGGAGCCAATAGCGATATAATAGTACCAAGCAGCTGCAAACACCTGCCCATCCCATTGGATTAAAATTGTGCATGTACAAAGACAATTCAAATGGAAGGACCACCTACTGACTTATGAACCTACCTGACTACTGTAGTCATCTTCAGAGACCCACGGATGTCAACCCAGGACAGGGCCTTCTCGGTCAGGGCACCAAAACTCCGGAACTCTGTTCCCTTCTGTTGCCGTCTTCTGCCAGTGGCTGAAGACTTTTTGTTTTGTTTTGTTTTGCATTCTCTTAATGATCCTGCCTTTCTAACCAGTGTTGCAATTACTGTTTTATTACGTTTTGTATGTATTTCAAACATTGCTTTAAAGATATGTGTTTGGGGGGGAGGTTGATTTTAATGGTTTTAAAATGCAGTTTTATCAGGCATGTTTTAAATTGTAAGCTGCCTTGGTGGTAGAGTTGCCAACCTCCAGGTGGTGGCTGGAAATTTGGGATTACAACTGATTCCCCAGGTGGCAGAGATCAGTTCACCCAGAAAGAATGGCCACTTTGGAAGGTGGGCTGTATGGTATTATAGCCTCCCTCTGCTTCTCAAACCCTGCCCCCCTCGGGCTTCACCCCCCAAATCATAAGAATGCAAGAACCTAAGAAGAGCCCTGCTGGATCAGAGCAGTGGTCCATCTAGTCCAGCATCCCGTCTCACACAGTGGCCAACCAGTTCCTCTGGAGGGCCAGCAACAGGGCATGGAGGCCGAGGCCTTCCCCTGATGTTGTCTCCTGGCTCTGGGATTCAGTGGTTGACTGCCTCTGAAGGTGGAGATTCCCCTCAGTCACCATGGCTAGAAGACACATATAGACTTATTCTCCATGAATCTATCTAATCCCCTTTGAAAGCTGTTTATTCCTGTGGCCATCACTACATCCCTCTGGCAGCGAATCCCCCATTTCAATCAGTGTCTCTGTAAAGCAGTGTTTCCTTTTGTCCATCCTGAACCTACTGCCCATCAGCTCATTGGATGCCCTCGAGTTTTAGTATTTGGGGAGAGAGAGGGAAATTTATCTTTCTCAACTGTCTCCGCCCCATGCCTAATTTTATAAACCTCTATCATGTCCTCCCTTAGTTGTCTCTTTTCTAAGCTGAAAAGTCCCAGACTCTTCAGCCTTTTCTCCTAGCTAAGGGGCTCCAACCCTCTCATCATCTTGGTGGCCCTCCTCTGTACTTTTCCCAGCTCTGCAATGTCCTTTTTGCAATACGGTGACAAGGTATTTCCCAATCCCGAGCTGGCAATCCTACTTTGTGTCAGAATCTGCAGATTCAGACAAGGATTTTTGGGATCTCATGCTATATATTATAACCTGTTCCTGTACCCATTTTGTAATCATGCCTATTGCTATTAGTTGTTCCTATATCCACTATGTAATCATGCCTATTGCCATTTGCTTGACCATTGTGAATGTATACTATGTGACCCCAGGTTTATGGCTTTGACCAGGCCTGGTCTATGTATCTGTTTGCCCGGGAGAATGACAACTTCAAAGCATGGGAACAATGGGCCTCTCACACTCCTGCCTCCGCATTCCATTCATCCCGGCTGGGAAGACAGGGGAGGACAGGGACCATTTCTTATCAACGTGCGAAAGCCTTGGGGAAAGCATTTGTTATGTGAATATGGTTACATCTGAGGGGTCTGGTTTGGGAAGGGAAATTTACTGCTTCACACCTAGCTTTCTTTCCTGTGGGAAGCAAACGGCCAGAGAACCTTTTGCCCGCGGTTTTTTCCCCCTTGTTGATTGGTTACCTATGGGCAATTCAAATTGTGCTGGAGAGTATATTAGACCTGCTTCTACTGTATGCGTTATCTCTGACAATAATCCGAGGACCTGTACCAATGTAGAGATTGGAAATAAAGAACTGTGTTTCATCAACAAAGATCTGATCCTTGACTACTTTGAGCAGAAGCCTCACACTTGGTAGCCCTTGCTGAGCCAAGTAAGAACGGCTGGGGTAGTAGAAATGAGTCAGGCTATGTGAAAATGAACATAAACAAGAAGCCAATTGCTCTGTGCTGCATGGCTAGGGAGGAATATAGTGAAACAAGCAGCCAAATGCCCACGAACATATTGACGAACTGTCAAATCAACTGCTGAAAATTCAGGTCTCTGTTTGCAACCGGCGAACAGACTGTGAGCTGAAGAAACAGAGATTCCGGCAACCCAATTCCCCACTGCCTTGCCCCACTGCTGGCGTTAGGAGCACTGTCTCGCCTTGTGCACTGTAGTCAGGTTGGAAAGTGAGGAAGGAAAAGAGGAACCAGGCTGTGTCCTTGGAAGAAAATCCACCCCAAGAGGCGATTACTGGGCATGTGACCCTGCAGACCACGTTCTGCTCTGTTCTGGGCCGGTTCCCAGAATCTCCTAATCCCATGCAGTGGTTACATGACCGGACCTTCACTGGGGGAGGGGGTGCAAGGGTGAGGGGAATAAAGGAGGCTTTGACAGTTAAGAAGGCTTACGAGTTTTGTGTCTGAAACGGGCTTCTGTTTGGAGTTCCAAGGCTTCTCCCTCCGCTTTAGTGGATTGATATTTTCTGATTTCATGGCATTCTCCTGTTGCTTTGCTATAAATTGGTGGCCCTCAACATGATGACGCTGGCTGACACTTTTCCTGGCGCCTGCCAAGTGGTCGCTAAGGGGCTGTGGGGCTCAAACCTAGCTAGGGTTGCCAGGTCCCTTTTGACCACTAGCAGGGGGATGGGGGGATGTTCCGGGAGTGAGAAGTGACATCGCCCCCCATTCCCCCCTGAAATAGTGATGTCATACGTGACGTGCCTGCATCACCCAGAAGTGGCGTTGTCATGTTGGCGACGTCAGGGTGACACTCTGGTTTCGGGGCAAAACTCTATGGTAAAATTGACATCAAACCATAGAGTTTTGCCCAGATTTCCAGAGCGTCACCCCCACTGACATCGCTGATGTGCCAACAGCACGTCTGGGTGATGCAAGCATGTCATGTGTGACATTGCTGTTTTTTGGGGGGGATTCTGGCCAACGTTGGGCAGGAGCCCACAAAATCGGGGGATCCCCCACCAGGCAAATAACAACTCTAAACCTAGCTATTCATTAGGTGGAAACCCTGTGCTTTCACAGTGCCTTTGGTACTTTCTGAAGACCAAATCCCCAGTCTTCACCCTTCCCAGCTATTAGGTGCAATCAAATTGTCCGGGCTCACAAAGTAAGGTCAACATTTCACAGATCTATATAGAAACTCTTTCTTGACAGCAAACAAGCAAGCAAGCAAGCAAACAGTCATATTCTGGTGAGGGGCAGAGTGGCTGACACGCCGAAAACATCAGCGGAAGGCCTTCCAAAATGTCCGCCTCTAGTATAACCACTGTTGTTGATTTCTCAGCTCTTTTAAGAATCCCGCCTCTTTAGAAATCACCCTGGAAACATGAATCACTAATCAGTGCTGCGGATGCCTTGTATTTGAGTAGGCTGGTATGCAGCAGGCCACAAAAGGGCAAGCCCATCTCATTCCTCTTCCTCGGGGCCTCCTTTTAATCTTCTCTTAAAAGGAAGGGCCCTGCGGGTGTGGAGGAGCAGCCAAATATTGCTAAATGGGCCGTGTAAGCCGAAGGAGGCGGGACTGCTCTAGTAGGGTCGGAAAAGCTCACAGACCACCGAAGGTAACTGGCCCTTTAAATCCCAGGAAACCTCTGGTTTCCATGACCTGGATACAACCCTTCTGGCTGGTTTATGTTGAGAAGACAGCACCACCCAGCATAGTTTCACCAGGGCAATATACAGCCAACTCAAATGTAGAGGGGAGCAAGGATGAGGGCAGGGGTCTCCAACATGGTGCCCGTGGGCAACTCAGCATCTGCTGGCCCAGTTCCTGGAACCTATCAAGTGTTTTTAGAAAGTGGGAGGAGCCAAGAAGGCTTCTGACTGGGCACTGAACGTTCAATTGACTGCGGAGATTTTAAAAAAAATGTTGGTCCGTCTGTCAGCAGCTGCCCCCAAAGCTCTTCATGGCATGAGCGAAGGTAAGCTGTGGCAACCATTTTGTGACTGGCTCCGCCTCCTGCAGCAGCTATGTTGTGGCCACGCCCACCACGCACAGGTGGGCTCTCCTGGAATTGCAGCTGATCCCCAGATGATAGAGGTTCGTTCCCCTGGAGAAAATGACAGCTTCAGAGGGTGGACTCTGCGGCACCCCATCCCTACAAAAGATCCTCCCCTCCCCAAATCCCACTCAACCCAGTCTCTGACCAACCAATTCTGCAGGAATTTCTCAACCCAGGACTAGCAATCCTAGTTTTGATTGGGCAGCCTGCAGTAGAAGAACAAAATTCAAATCCAGCAGCATCTCCAGTTTGGTGTAGTGGTTAGGAGCACAGACTCTAATCTGGGAAAACCAGGTTTGATTCCCCACTCCTCCACATGATTCCCCACTCCCCACTCCTCCACTCCTGCCGGTGTCACCTTGGGTCAGCCACAAGTTTTCTCAGAGCTATTCTCTCACGAGCAGTTCTCGAAGAGCTCTTTCAGTCCCACCTACCTCACAGGTGTGTTATGGGGAGAGGAAGGGAAAGGAGATTGTAAGTGGCTCTGAAACTGCAAGTGAAGGGCAGGGTAAAAATCCAGTCTCCTCCTCCTCCTCTTCCTCTTTCTCCTCTTCCTCTTCTTTTTCTTCCTTTTCTTCTAGATAGGGCTACCAGCTGCAAGTCTGAGCAGGGGATCCCCCGGTTTCAGGGGCTTCTCCCCATGAGGACCAGCTGGCCAGTGGGGAAAACCCCGCCTCTAAACAGGGACATTCTGTGCTACATCCCTGTTGTGATGACATCACCTGGAAGTGATATCATCTCATCGGGGATGTTGCATGTTGACGCTCTGTTTTTTTGGTCAAAACATTATGGTTTGAGAATGAATTCACCATAGAGTTTCGCCCAAAAACCAGAGTGTTGCTGACACAATGATGTCACTTCCGGGTGATGTCATTGTGTTGCACGACATCCCCAGAATGTCCCCCTTCCAATTCCCCCACTGGATTGCTGAGGGGACCCAGCAACCCTACGTAAAGACCATCAAGATGTCCCAGGGTATAAGCTTTTGAGACTCAAAGCTCCTCTCATCAGATGTTAGTGTGACAAAATCAGTGTTGATTCACAAACTCTTAAACCCTGGAAAATCTTATTAGTCTTTAAGGTACAACTGGATGCATACAACACCTTAGAGTGCAAACCCAGGCAGAGTTACAGCTGTGGATTCCAGCGGCGGACTGGAGTAACTCAGCCTAGGATTGTCTTTTCCCTCTTCTGCGCCATACTGGTTCTCTCGAGAACCAAAGACCCCCTTTGTTTACCACACATAAAACGTTCGCCCGCCATCAGTTCTGCAGCTTTGAAGCCATGTTGGATTCTCTTCCCTTCTTTTAGCAAGACAACCTCCGACGAAGAGAACAAACAGCCAGCCCAGGGGGCAACCCATGCGGTTGTGCAGCCCACTCACGCGCCGACCTGGGAGGAGAAGGTGACTGTGGAAATCGATGCAAAGAAGGCCGGCGAAGAAGGTGCGCAATCTGGTTGTTATGCTTGGGGGAGGGAAGAGCGGCAGCAGGGGGGTGTCTAAGGGAAGGCTGTGTGTACGCAAGCAGAGGTGAATTTCAGAGCCAGGTGCCACCATAATGCACAGGCCCATAGCCACTGTGGGGCATCTTGGGGCTAGGCCCCCTGACTTACGAGAACGGCCCCACGACTTCCCATCTAGCCCAGGGCCCCTGAGCAGCAGCAGGTGTGGGGAAGAAGCCAGGTATTCCTTTAATTAGATTAGTCAGTGCCGCCTAAGAAATTTAAATGCTCCCCAGCTTTTAAAATCCTGGCTGTGGGCCTGGTAACGCATGTCAAGAAGGGCTATGTTGCTGCAGTTAATTTTATATTATGGGTTCTGCTTCTGGTGGGGTTGCCAAATCTGCAGGGGGAAATCCCTGGGGACGTGGGGCTGTAGCCTGGGAAGGGTGGGGCTGGAGGAGGTGAGAGACCCCAGCAGGGTTAAAATGCCAGAGGCCGCCCTCTGAGGCAGCCATTTTCTTCAGGGGAACTGATCTCTGTACTCTGGAGAGCAGTTGCAATTCTGGGAGACCTCCAGGGCCCTCCTGGAGGTCAGCGACCCCAGCTTCTAGCCACGGCCGGGGCAAGATTTTGCATTGAATACACAAACCATCTCCCGATCACCACTACTCATTTGGAAGACCAAATAAGATTGACAGGGGATGCTACGCTGGAGGCCATGGCTGAGTGGTAGAACATCTACTTGGCATGCAGAAAGTCCCAGGTTCAATCACCAGCATCTCCAGTTAAAAGAACCAGGCAGCAGGTGATGTGAAGGACCTCTATCTGAGACCCAGGCTCAATGGTAGAGCATTTGCTTGGCATGCATGGGGTCCCAAGTTCAATCCCCAGTTTCTCCAGTTAAAAGGACCAGGTAGGAGGTGATGGGAAAGATCTCCATCTGAGACCCTAGCTCAGTGGTAGAGCATCTGCTTGGCATGCAGAAGGTGCCAGGTTCAATCCCCAGTTTCTCCAGTTTGGTGTAGGCAAAGCCGGTCTGGTGTAGTGATTAAGAGCAGTGGACTCTAATCTGGAGAACTGGGTTTGATTCCCCACTCCTCCACATGCAGCCAGCTGGGTGACCTTGGGTCAGGCACAAGTTCTCTCAGAGCTGTTCTCTCAAGAGCAGTTCTCTCTGAGCTCTCTCAGCCCCACCTACCTCTTAGGGTATTTTTTGTGGGGAGAGGAAGGGAAGGCGATTGTAAGCTGCTCTGAGACTCCTTCAGGTAGTGAAGAGCGGGGTATGAATCCAACTCTTCTTCTTCTTCAGTTGAAAGGAACAGGCAGTAGGTGATGTGAAAGACCTTGGCCTGGAGACCCTGGCTTAGTGGTAGAGCATCTGCTCAGCATCCAGAAAGTACCAGGTTCAATCCCCAGCATCTCCAGTTAAAAAGGACCAGGCAATAGGTGATGGGAAAGACCTGTACTTGAGACCCTGGAGAGCCGCTGTCAGTCTGAGTAGACAAACCTGACCTTGATAGGACAAGGTCCTGACTCCGTATAAGGCAGCTTCATGTCTGTATTTACCCATGTGCTTATTCCATTTACATGGACTAACAGAGCCTCGTTTTTGCGAGGGAAAGGGCCCACGTTCAAGAAAATGATGCCAAACCTTTGGGCTCCCTTCTCTCTTTGGTGTAGCAGTTAAATGCGCAGACTCTAGTCTGAGAGAACCGAGTTTGATTCCCCACTCCTCCACTTGCACCTGCTGGATGACCTTGGGCAAGCCACAGTTCTCTCAGAGCTGTTCTCTCAAGAGCAGTCCTTGAAAGAGCTCTCTCAGCCCCACTGACCTCACGGGGTCTCTGTTGTGGGGAGGGGAAAGGGAAAGAAGTCTGTAAGCCACTCCAAGTGAAGGGCAGGGTATAAATCCAATCTCTTCCTCCTCCTCCTCCTCTTCTTCTTCTTCCTTCCACTTCTGTCGCTTACCTAATGGGGGGAACCATCATTGTTAATTTGGGAAATTTCACCCTAGTGGCTCGTTCTTGATTGTTTCAAGCTGAGCAACGTTATGCGGGTAATAGTAATAATGCTAAAGCCATTAGAGCTGGTGATTAGGTTAAAGCCAGACTCTGGCAGAAATTAACCCAGCGGCAGCCGGTTGTACCACTCCCTACAGTTCCATGACAGCCATTGCTTCAGCGAAATAAAGGGACATTTGGTGTACTTCTGTACCTGTTCTACATGGGGATGATTCAGAAAGGCAGGAGAGGTGCTCTTTCAGGGCCAAGTCCCTGAACTGGTGTAAATCAAATCCACAGTGGGAAGGAAAGGGAAGCAGGAATGCACAAATACCTTTCCCCCGGAGGTCCCTTCCAATTCTACGATTTGAAGAAGAAGAGGAGGAGGAGGAGGAGATTGGATTTCTATCCCACCTTTCACTACCTGAAGGAGTCTGAAACCAGTTTCCCACAGCCGCCGCTCTGCCCCTGCTTCTCCCTTTACCCCGATCTTACGTGTCAATTTCCCATTATTTGCCGTGCAGCTGCATTTTGCCCTGGAGCTTCGCCTGATTTCTGCTTTTTCCTGTTTTTTGAGGATTGAGTAGATGTGGCGGAAATTGGGCAAGGCTCCGTGGCAAAATGTGGCTGTGCAGCAAATAGTAGGAAATTGACACTTATGATTGGGGCGAAGGGAGGAGTGAGGGTGGAGCAGTGGCTGTGGGAAATCAGTCTCAAAGTGGCTTACAATCCCTTTCCTTTCCCCTCCCCGCAACAGACACCCTGTGAGGTAGGTGGGGCTGAGAGAGCTCTTGCGAGAACAGCTCTGGAAGAACTGGTGACTGACCCAAGGTGACACCAGCAGCCGCATGTGGCGGAGTGGGGAATCAAACCCGGTTCTCTCAGATTAGACTCTGCGCTCTTAACCACTACACGGAACTGGCTGACTAATATATCATGAATATATACCAACTGTTGTTCTTTAGTATCAAAACATACAGAAAACTCCAATCACGGAAAACCCGACCATAGGAAATATAAACACCATTTGTAGAAACACATTAATTCCCCAACACAGTACTTCTGCTGGCACTACAGAACATGATCCTGTTGTGGTATGCAAGTAAACACCTGTAAAGCTGACACAAATCTCAGTGTGGAGCTTGCGTGCAAACCACCATCTGTCTTCTTAGGTTCTCGTTTCAGTTCATCCTTGGAATGACAACAAAGCCACGCAATAAACTTGAATCTGGAGCCACCGTTAATACCAATCCTTGACGGGATGAGGAGGCAAAAAGGTTCAAACTTGCCAGGAATGGAAAAGGCTCTGAATCAGAATATTGGTCCGTCTGACTGGCAGCAGCTCTCCAGGGTCTCAAGCTGAGGTCTTTCCTATCAGCTGCTACTTGGTCTTTTTAGCTGGAGATCCCCGGGATTGAACCTGGGACCTCTTCTGCATGTTCTACCATGGGGTGAGAGCCTTTGCTAAATGAAGGTGCTTTAAATTGAATTAGAACATTGATCTATCAGGGTCAGTGTTGTCTACTCAAGACTGGCAGAGGCTCTCCAGGGCCTCAGGTTGAGAACTTTCGGATCACCTACTACCTGGTCCTTCTAGCTAGAGATGTCTGGGATTGAACCTTGGACCTTCTGCACATTCTACCGGAGAATCAGAGCCTTCCTTAAACCAAGGTGTTTTAAACTGAATTAGAACACTGGCCTATCAGGGTCAGAGTTGTCTACTCAGACTGGCAGCGGCTCTCCAGGGTCTCCAGCAGAGGTCTTTCCCATCACCTACTGCCTGGTCCTTTCATCTGGACATTCCAGGGGATTGAACCTGGGACCTTCCGCATGACAAGTAGATTCTTTACCACTGAGCGACAGCCCCTTCCTTGGAAGTTGTGAACACACAAAGCTGCCTTAGATTGAGGCAGATCATTGGTCTGTCAAGGTTAATGTTGTCTACTCTGACCAGAAGTGGCTCTCCAGGGTCAGGTCAAGGTCTTTTTCATCACTTTCTACCTGACTCTATAACTGGAGATGCCAGGGATTGAACCTGGGACCTTCTGCATGCCAAGCAGATGCTCTACCACTGAGCCAAGGTCCCAGATCAAGGTCTTTCCCATCACCTCCTGCCTGGTCCTTTAAACTAGAGATGCCAAGGATTGAACCTGGGACCTTCTGCATGCCAAGTAGAGGCTCTGCCACTGAGTCAGGGTTTCAGGTCAAGGTCTTTCCCATCACTCCTGACCTAGATTGTCCAAGCAAACCCAATCTCATCTGATCTCAGAAGCTGAGCACAGGTGACCCTGGCAACTTTTTGGATGGGAGACCTCCAAAGAAGGCCAGGGCCGGGAGGCAGAGGCAGGCTATCCAGCCACTTCTCTGAACATCCTCCATGCCCCAGTAGGAGTCCCCAGAGGTCACCATGAATTCCAGGCATGGGTGTGTGCATGCACACACACAAATACCCCCCCAAAAGGCTGAGGACCCCTGCACTAGAGGAACGTTTCTGTCTTGTTTCTGTCTCGTTCCAATCAGAAAACTTAAAATGAAAACTATACACAGGTTTATCACGGGGTGAGTAGGACAGCTATTTGTTTGGACAAAGATTCCTTCCCTGTTTCAAAGTTTCACCTGGCAAAAGAGGAGTTAAATTGTCCTGCCCTACAGAGAGAATCTATAATTAAGAGAGAACGGTAGGTGAGGTGTTGCGTGGGGTTACGTTAATTTATTTCCGACGAAGGTGTCGCCCTTCCCCGATGGGCAGCAAATGCTGTTGTGATCTCCGAGGGTGAGGGTGTGAGTTGGCGTATGTATCGAGGCCAGGGGGAGAAAAACCCAGGAAGGGATAGGAAAGAAAGGAAGTGTGTGGTGGGCGGATTGGTGTCCTTCGACTTTTAGGGGTCTATTCAGCTGCTGTTGCTGTGGTGATTGTCTCCGCCTCTCCCCCTCATGGGGTCACACTAGAAAGCGAGTCTCTGTTAATGAAGAGAGAAGTCCGGGTTCTATTCTTTGGGTGTCAAGTCTCACGTGAAGGATAGGCCCTTCCTTTTGTTCAAGCGACTTGAGATATACAGGATAATGATGAGGGAGGGAACGGCTGAGGGAAGAGGGCATTAACGAGACATGTTTGCAGCATGGAAACCATCTGGAGACACAGAGCCACAGCTTTGGCCTGGTTTGGAACTGCCTAATGAGGTCAACATGGCCATTCGCGTTTCTCCCAAGCTTAACTGGGCTGGTCTGCGTGACGGGGAGTGGAGACCAGGCTATTGGCAGCAAATCCCCTGAATTTTTATAACTGGTCGCCTCTTCCTCTGGTTCCCCAGGCCAATGAACCAGATGGCACTGCTGAATATTCACACGGCCTCACACGTTGAGGCCTTAACATGGAATGACTTGCGTCCCTCTCCGATTGGCTTTTGAGTCCATCAGCTTGGGGACTGTAAGGCCAAATAAACTTTTCTGCAACATGGCCTCCTTTTGAGGCATTTTTCTAAAACGAAAAAAAAAAGGTGTCATTGGACTCTAAATTCGTTGTACTGGTATTCCAAGTTTGACTGTCCCTGAATGTGGAAGTTCCCCTCAGTCACCAGGGCTAGTAGCCACAGATAGATAGATCCTCCAGGAATATGTCTAACCCTTTTTTAAAGCCATCTGTGCCTGCGGCCATCACCACATCCTCTGGCAGCAAATCTCACAGTTTAATCACTTGCTGTGTAAAATTTTTTTTCCTTTTTCTGAGACCCAAACCTTAAAATGGATACCAAAACACCATTGGCACTGGAAAACCAATCTCTTGCTTCCACGTTGTTACCTCCTGAAAAACCCAAATTCTGCGTGTGTTTATTCAGATGTAAATCCTTCCAAGTCCGCCAATACGTGCAAATCATCTGAATTCTTACATGTCTTCATTGCTTTAAGTAACTCTGATAAAGTGACAGGAGTGTTACCATACTTACATGCATGCAGATATCCCCAAATTTAACTGAGGGGGGGGGGGGTCAGCTGAAAGAAAAAAGTGGTTTTTACAAATGGTGAATACTCCCATTCTGTAAGTTCTTTTCAAAAAGCTCTTGTCGTTCTTTCTTGATTTCAAGAGCTCTATTGTCTGTATTAAAAGAACGACACCAATGCAATCAAGGCCGTCCTTTAATTAAGTATACTGAAAGAGAAATGTGCACTGTGGGATAAATAGGCAGGCCGGACATATGGTTGGATATTGTAACTCTGCATGCAAGAGGATCTGGGAGGGAAAGGGTTAAGAGAATTCTCTCTCTCTCTCTCTCTCTCACACACACATACACACACACTCTCACACACATACACACACACCTGGCAGTTGGCCCCATCCTCTCATGGGTTAGATGCTGAGTCTCTTTGGCCCTTGCTTGCCTTCTGTTTCATCTTATATGAGATCTTCTCTCTCTTTGTTGGGCTTAGAGCTGTCGCAAGTTAACCTTTTTGGAAGTTAATCTGTTCACAATAAAATTAAATGTACCTACATGAACATGACATGTAAGATGTGCTTCTATTTTTTTTGGTACGTAAAATTTCTTTCTCTTGTTCCCATTGGAGTCAGGTCACCTTTGTAATTTGCTTGAACAGCATTTTCTCCTTCATGGGAAACGTGGAGAATTGGGGATACAGCGAAAAAGCTTCTGTGCTTCCAAGTCAAATGATATATTTTGTTTTCGTTTAACCCAATAAACACTTTTTGCTGGGGTTGGTTAGATGACTAAAAATTTCAGTACAGATAAATTCTGTTTCCCTAAAATATCCACACCGGACAGCAAGATGGTAACACCTCTCACACCTTCCTCCCCAAATGGTGTTGGATTACAGTTCAGCACCAAGGACAGCAGCTCACCAAATGGACAGCAAACTGGATTGTTCCCCAACGACTGAAAAGTGGTTTAGGGCATTTTTACAAGCGATGCTAAAAACAATGTGTTGCAGGAGGTGAAAGATGGCTCTTTTTACTCACTTGGGGCTATCATTCAATGTAGCTTTTTAAAATTTTCAGTTTCGAAACCATGAGGGGTTCACGCCAAAGCTTGGTTCGAGACTGGGGTTGGGAATTGGGTCAAAGCCGAGAACGCTGCTGAGAAGATTGGCAGTTTTTGTTCCCAGAATGCACTGGGGCAAAGGCCTTCCCTGTAGTGATACCTCAACTGTGGGATGCCTTCTCCATGGTGCCCATTTCCATTTCTGCAAAGTTTTTCCTCCACTTTTTTTTGAAATTACCAAGTAACAGGGTACTGCAAATGAGGTGGAAGCATGAACAAACTGTGACCTAGACCATGGAAGGCCTTGTTTTTAGATCAGTCCTAAGCTGGTCTATTCAGAATCCTACTGAAGTCTACTCAGTGGGGCTTACTCCCAGGAAAGTGTTCTTAGGGTTGCATTGCTAGCCTGTGAGATAGAGGAGGAGGAGGAAGAGGAGGAGAGGAGGAGGAGAAGGAGGGGGAGGAGTTGGTTTTGACTCTCAAAAGCTCAGAAATCTTCTTGGTCTCTAAGGTGCTCCTGGACTCAAATCTAATCTTTTTAACTGAATCCCAAAGTCCCCACTTATGCAGACTTAATGGACACTATCCAAGGGCTTTGGGAGAAGTTGATCAGGAAAGGGAAAACTAAAAGTGAAGCCACAGAACAAAAGGTGGAAAGGCTTAGCAAGGTTGAAAAGAGATTTAAAGAGCAGGCTGGGCTAGAAATCCGGAGAACCTGCAGTTTATATTCCGCTGTGTTGACCACAAAGATCCCGGCCAGCCATACATTGTTGACCCTCTCTCTAAATTAAGTGGTCTCCTGTTCTTCTCCCTAGGACCGCACAGAAGACCTGCGGCTAAAAGCGAGAGGAAAGCGACCACTTTTCTGCATTTGTCGCTAACACTGGGAAAGCCTTCACTGCTTTGTCAGAAACGTGACGTCTTGTAGTACCAGTAAACCTGTCTTCGTACCGATTTTTAACCATGAGTTAAGAGCAGGGCTTTTTTTGTAGAAAAAGCCCAGCAGGAACTCATTAGCAAAACAGGCCACACCCAACAGCAGGAACATATTAGCATATTAGGCCACACCCCTGACGGTGCAGCTCCCTCCCAGGATCGGCTTCCCCAGGCACCCTGTGGCTTGCAAGGTACCCGGGGAACCCAAGGGGGGGGAGGCTGTGGGCGTGGCCAACCCAGAAGCCCGCCAGAACTCCATTCCTGTGCGTTCCTGCACACAAAATAGCCCTGCTTGGGGGTGGGGGGAACAAAGATCTTTATTGGCTCCAAAAAAAGAGAAGTTCCCATTTATGGCCTTGTCAAAATGTCAGTGTTTCAGTCAAACCCACCTCACAGGTTCTGTTGTGAGGGCGTTTGGGACCTGGGACCCGTTTTGTGCACTCAAAGGTGCGGTCGAAATGAGAGCTAAGCCCCTTCCCGGTATCAGCTCTCCTCTCACCCGAGCATGACTGTTACCAGCTCGGGTTCCACCGGCAAACATAATCAGGAGGGATTCTGAATTGATTTATGGGCCACCAGATACGGCCTTGGATTGATAATATTGACGCCTGCCTCATCTGCTTGGGGGAAATTCATCGGCCCGAATAAGAGGTATGAATTTAGATTGGATTAATTGGTTTTCATGCTCCCATGTGGATGCTTCTGATCTGGGTTTTAATGGCATAGGAGCATAATTTAAACGAAGGAATCTGTTCCCAAATTCCAAGTGTGTGTGTCAGCTGGGGTTGGGTGAGACACACAGAGAGAGATTTCGGTGTAGACGGGATGCTAATTAGGTCCCTCAGAGCTAAACTGCACATTATGTGGGTCATCCATGACACCAAATTGTGTTTTCTCTCGGCAAACGGTCACAGGGACCTCTGACCGAAAAACCTGGGGGAAGAAGTCAGCAGTGGCACTGAAGGAGGGAGAATTGTTAACCCTTGTCACATCCTCTTTCCCACATCTAAATTCTCTTCTCTCCTTACAAGCTGCTGTTAGCTGAGCATCAAAATAATGTATGAATGGGTGTGTATTAAGTGCAGCAAGCCACAAGCCAGTCTGTCTGTCTGTCTGTCATCGGTCTGTCTCTATGTCTGTTGGTCTGTCTATGGCTACTAGCCAAAGTGACTGAGGGGAACTTCCACATTTAGGGGCACTAATCCTCTGAATCCCAGAGCCAGGAGGCAACATGAGAGGAAGGCCTCGGCCTCTGTGCCCTGTTGTTGGCCCTCCAGAGGAACTGGTTGACCACTGTGTGAGACAGGAGGCTGGACTAGATGGACCACTGGTCTGATCCAGCAGGGCTCTTCTGATGTTCTTAACTGAGAGGGGGCAATTTCAAGCAGGAAATAACCTTCCCTTCTGTGCCATTGCTCCACCAGGAAGAACCAGAGCCCCCTCAATGGCTAAAAACAAATCTGGAGATCGATAGCACAACTTTAGTGAGGCGCACCTGCTTTGGAGCGTAGGCATTTCTGTCATGCATGCTGCGGTTTTCTGTTTTCTTCATCAGGTATCTGACAAAGGGGGCTTTGATCCTCGAAAACTCCTACTTTCCAAAATCTTGTTGGCCTCTAAGGTGCGACTGGACTCAAATCTAGGTCTTGTATAGCAGAGCAACATGGCTACCCTCCTGAAACAAGGTTTCCTTCTGTACTCCTTTTTCCAGATGTGTCCCTCATTGTAGCTGACAAGGACACCAAGGAAATCCTTGCAAGATACAACATCCCGGTGAAGTACCTGCGCCCCTTCCATCACTACCATTGTGCGCTGACGTTGGTAAGTCACATCCCAGAATTCCATCTTGCCTTATCTACATCCTGGCACTTAGATCCTGGCAGAAACTCTATGGGGTATCTCTCATTGGGTCAGGCTAGGAATATGAAGACCTGTGTTCCAATCCCCACTTTGCTATGGATCACCTTGGGCCTGTCACTCTTTTCTCTCAGTGTAGTGATGTAGTGGTTAAGAGTGGCGGACTCTGATCTGGGAGGACCGGGTTTGATTCCCCACTCCTCCACATGCAGCCAGCTGGGTGACCTTGGGCCAGTCACAGTTCTCTCAGGGCTGTTCTCTCAAGGGCAATCATCAAAAGAGCTCTCTCAGCCCCACCTACCTCGCAGAGTGTCTGTTGTGGGGAGAGGAAGGGAAAGGAGACTGTAAGCTGCTTTGAGGCTCCAAAGGAAGGGCAGGGTATAAATCTAACTCTTCTTCTTCAGCCCAACCTGCCTCACAGGGTTACTCTGAGGATAAATAAAGGCCTCTGTGTACACTGTTCTTTGAAGGAAAGGTGGCACAAATATCTAACAAAGATTTAGCCCTGACCTGGATAACCCTGGCTATCCTGATCCTGTCAGATCTCGGAAGCTAAGCCGGGTCAGTCCTGGCTAGTATTTGGAAGGATGACCTCCCAGGAATTCCAGGGCCATGATGCAGAGGCAGGCAGTGGCAAACCACCTCTGAAAGCTCTCTTGCCTTAAAAACAAGTCTAGCGCATCACCTTGTGGTGCATAGCGCTAAAAGAACTAGAACTTCAGGGTGCCAGACAATTTTAGGATTTCCTGGTTATACTGCACATGCTGCGATATAATAATTAACTGATTAGTTCTGAAAAGGCAAGTTGTGCCTTTTCCTCTGCCTTTACCTCTGTCGAGAGCAGCTAGGGCAATGCAGTGGTCAGAGTACTGAACTCGGATCTGGGAAACCTGCGTTCAAAATTTCCACACTGTCCTGAAGGTCACTGTGTGACCAGTAGTGCTATTTAACCTCCTAAGGCTGCATTTAGGATAAAATGGGGAAGAGAGAGTTCCCTGCCCTGAAGTCCTTGGAGGGGTCCCCAGTCGCCTTGATCCTTTGGACACCTTTGCATGGCTGACACAGGGGGTGGATCCAACCACAAAATGGCTGCCGCAAGAGGCAGTGTCACCTGCTAAATGGCTGCTAAGGGTGGTGGAGCCAGACCCCCTCACACCCCCAGAGGAAGTCCAAGTGCAGGGGAAAAGAAGGAGGAGGAGGAAGAGGAGGATTGGATTTATACCCTGCCCTTCACTACTACCTCAAGGAGTCTCAGAGTGGCTGACAATCTCCTTTCCCTTCCTCTCCCCACGACAGACACCCTGTGAGGTAGGTGGGGCTGAGAGAGCTCTCCCAAAAATTGCCCTTGAGAGAACGGCTCTGAAAGAACTTGTGACTGGCCCAGGGTCACATCAGCAGCTACATGTGAAGGAGTGGGGAATCAAACCTGGTTCTCCCAGATTAGAGTCCATGCTCTTTAACCACGACACCAAACTGGATAATTCAAAAATACACTGGAAAAAGAGGAGGGAAAGAGAGAGAGAAAGTTAACAGTGTGATGGCAGCTGCCACTGAAACATCATTATTTTAATCTGCACTGCCAATCAGATTTCCAATGGCCAATCAGAAGCTACGCTAGGCAAGCGCCACATCTGGCCCCACCCACTTTTATGGAACACTCAGTGGGCCCCAGGCAAGGTGGTGGATGGCTCCGTGGTGCCCCAGGGCACCATGTTGGGGAGCCCTGTACTAGATGGATAGGTAGGCATTAGCATACTTTAAGGCACCACCACATCTAGAAAGGGAGCATGTCAGGAGACGAGAGTTCTAGTCCAGGCTTCGGCCTGATTGGCTCTCTTTCCAATCGTCAGGGGTCTTTTTAAAAATTTTTGCACAGGAACAATCAAATATACATCCACTCAACTGCCTCCCGCAATGCATTTGCTTTCTCGGGGCGTTCGAATCTGCCCTAATTCCAGGAACAAACAGCCTCACCGAAGAATCGTTTTGTTCAACCTTGCCGGGGTCAGGCAAAAGCAATCTTATACAACTGCTGTAATCCGAGACGGGGAAATGTTCTGGATTTCCCAAGCCTCACGAGTCACGGAGACGTGCTTAGGGGAAGGAGAAAGCAGAAAGCCCCCAGTATTGCTTTTCTTTTCTTTTCTTTTAAAAAAAATCCTAATTCCTTCTCTCCCTGGTTTCTGAAAATGAGTGCCTTAGGAAATAACTCGAAAGTGTGTCAAACTGTGAAGTGCCCCCTTTTGACTCTGAGAACACAGGCAAAGCCAAGATTTGTGAGTATCTTTGCTCTGCCCACACAGAAATCTCAGTTAAACATTCGTTACATTTTGCCCAGCAAGGCTTCTGATCGGCCCAGTGGAGGTTTGATTGTCTCTGTTGATTCTTTTAAAATGTTGCTTTGGCAGCAGTTGCTCACACAAAGCAAGAATCTTCATTGTGTGACTGAAGGTAAGCCACAGCAGCCATTTTGTGGCTGGCTTCACCTCCTGCGGCAGCCATTTTGTGGTTAGGAGCATGGACTCTAATCGGGGAGAACCAGGTTTGATTCCCCCTTCCTCCACATGCAGTTGCTGATGTGACCTTGGGTCAGTCACAAGTTCTTTCAGAGCTGTTCTCTCAGGAGCAGTTTTCTCAGAGCTCTCTCAGCCCCACCTACCTCACAGGGTGTCTGTTGTGGGGAGGGGAAGGAGAAGGAGATTGTAAGCCACTCTGAGATGCCTTCAGGTAGTGAAGGGCGGGGTATACAATCTTCTTCTCCTCCTCCTCCTCTTCTTCCTCTTCCGCCTCCTCCACATCACCTCCTGCCTGGTCCTTTAACCGGAGATGTCTGGGATTGAACACCCAGACGTGTGATGTCCTGAAACTTAAAAGATTTTCTATTTTTCCACAAAGACTTCATGCTCTGCAGAATGTAATGAGACTACCAGCTCTCACATACTGCATTAAAACTGCCACCTCTATTCCATTCCCCTCTCTCCCGCATTTGGATAGCAAATTATTTTTTTATGCACTGTGCCCGTATCGATGAGCTAATAATGATTCGCTACATGGCAATTGCTGGGAAAACCCATTTGCAGGCTGGAGCAGCTGGAAGATGGCATCTTTGTCTGGTTCCTCTGGAATTCATTTTGTCAGGTTTTAGGCACGGTCTCATACCTCACTCACTGGGAGTTTGTGCAGGAAAGCTCTGCTGTTTGTTTGATCGATGTTTAAGAAGAGGGGTGACTGATTCTTTGGCCACCTGCAACTGACTGACTTTCTTGGACTGGAGATCGCTGCCTACCAGGGTCGCCAATCTCCAGGTGGCGGTTGGAGATCTCCCAGAATTACAGCTGGTCTCCAGGAGACAGAGATCAGTTCCCCTGGAGGAAATGGCTGCTTTGGAAGGCGGAGTCTATGGCATTGTGCCCTGCTGAGGTCCCTTTCCTCCCCAAACCCCACCCTCCCCAGGCTCCACCCCCCCCCAAACTCCAGGAATTTCCCAACTTGGAGCTGGCAACCCTACTACCTACACAGTGTTCTCTAACTGAGAGGTCTGAGGTCTTCTGTTTTATTTATGGTCATAACTGATCATGAAGAGGGAGGGCAGGAAGGGTTGACTCCGTGCTTCGTTCTCATGTCCCTTTCTTACAAGTCCAAGGAAATTGCCGCTTTGGGGTCAGGAAGCAATTTTTCTCCAGGCCAGTTTGGCCAGGGATCCTGGAGGGTTTTTTTGCCATCTTCTGGGCATGGAGCAGGGGTCATTGGGTGTGTGTGTGGGGGGAGGTATTTGTGAATTTCCTGCATTGTGCAGGGGGTTGGACTAGATGACCCTGGAGGTCCCTCCCAACTCTATGATTCTAGGAAATATGTTTTTAACTATTATTGCAAGCAACCTTGAATTACGAGGAAAGGCAGGGTGTAAATGTTTTAATGAATAAATAAATACATCAGTGAGTAAATAAGTACCTGTTGTACACAAAGCATTAGTATTAACAGATCTCAGGCATTTGAAATGTCTTAGCCACTACCTTTTAACTCCTGGTAAGGGCTGAAGTGGCTCAGGGGGTTAAGATGCTGAGCTGCAGACTGGAAGGTTGGTAGCTCAGCAGTTCGCAACCTGAGTGCTGCATGACGGAGTGAGCTCCTGTTTCTGGCCCCAGCTCCTGCCAACCTAGCAGTTCGGAAGCAAGAAACTGCAAGTAGATAAATAGGTACCACTTCGGTGGGAAGGTAACAGTGTTCTGTGCGCCTCGGCGTTTAGTCATATTGGCCACATGACCACAGAAACGTCTTCGGACAGTGCTGGCTCTTCGGCTTGGAAATGGAAGAAGAGAAGAAGAAGAAGAAGAAGAAGTAACTTGTGACTGACCCAAGGTCACACCAGCAGCTGCACATGGAGGGCTGCTGGTGCACACTAAATAATCCACTTCCATGCATGTGGAGGGCTGCAGACTCAACAATCCACTTCCAATCCACTTTCAGTGCACTTCCCAATGGGATTTTGCCAGTTCACACTGTAAAATCCAGTTCGAAAGTGCATTGAAAGTGGATTCTTTAGTGTGTGTGCCTGCATTCCTGGAGTGAGGATTCAGACCCGGTTCTCCCAGATTAGGGTCCGTTCTCCTCACCACTACATCAAAGTGGCGCCTGAGGAGGGCGGGGTTTGGGGAAAGGAGGGACTTCAATGGGGTATAATGCCACAGAGTCCAAATCGGCCATTTTCTCCAGGGGGACTGATCTCTATTGCCCGGAGATCAGTTGTAATCCCAGGAGAACTCCAGCCACCACCTGGAGGTTGGCAACCCTAGGCTCAATCAAGGTTTGTTGGGTTCTCAACCAGTGCTCCCTCTAAGCTGTGGAGTCTTGTGAGCAAAAATTCTACTTTGTGAGCCACTGGCATTAGAGTGGCGAGCGAGCGATTTGGCTGCTGCGTCAATTAGTTTGCTCCAGAGCCATCCTTCCTGGGCAAAGACAAAAATGCATGAGCTGGAGGCTAAAGAACTGTGAGCTGGTTCACACTGACTCAGCTTAGAGGGAATGCTGTTCTCAACCCTTTCTCCTAAGAATGCAAATGTCTTGCTTTTCATAAAGAGATGGGGAAGGCGCTTGGCTGGTCTGGGATGCCTCGTAAAATATTGAAATGCCAAACGGAGAAGATGTATGGCATTGATCTTTCTGGGGAAGGCTCCAGGGGGCAGTGAGCTTTAATTATCGGTTCCTCTTTTATTGTCCGTTATGGCTGCTCCGGGGCCGCTTGCCCAGCAGTCCGACTGTTTATAAACATAAAGCCTCCTGGTTTATTGCCCGGCTCTCGATCTCTGCCTTGCTTGCGTTTTCACATTAGCGGTTTCCCCTCCTTCTACCAACAGCCTCGGAAGAAGGACCCAGCGGGGACGAAACTCTACGCCACCCTCGTGCGCAAGCGCAGCATCATCCCACGCTATGCCGGTATCGATTACACAGGCCTGGAGGTAAGGTCCCTGCCCGTGGCTCCAAAATGGCAGCCAGGTCAGGTTGCCAGGTCCATCCTGGCAACTGGCAGGGGATTGGGGGCGGGGGGAATTACAGGGAAGAAGAAGAGAAGAAGATATTGGATTTGTACCCCACACTTCACTACCTGAAGGAGTCTCAGAGTGGCTTACAATCTCCTTTCCCTTCCCCTCCCCACAACAGGCACCCTGCGAGGTAGGCGGGGCTGAGAGAACTCTCTCGAAGACTGCTGTTGATAAACAGCTCTGAGACAACTTGTGACTGGCCCAAGGTCACACCAGCAGCTGCATTTTGGGGGAGTGGGGAATCAAACCCGGCTCTCCCAGATTAGAGTCCGCGCTCCTAACCACTACACCAAACAGCAGTAGGGAGGCCCAGCTAATGTACGGTGACATGGCCACATCACTGCCCACCAATGCTCCCTCTAAGCTGTGGAGTCTTGTGAGCAAAAATTATACTTTGTGAGCTACTGGCATTAAAGTGGTGAGCGAGCGATTTGGCTGCTGCATCAATTAGTTTGCTCTGGAGCCACATCCTTTCCTGAGCTAAGACAGAAATGGGTGAGCTGGAGGCTAAAAAACTGTGAGCTAGCTCACACTAACTCAGCTTAGAGGGGACACTGCTGCCCACATGACCCGAAAGTGGTATCATCATGCCTGGTATGTCGGTTTGACACTCTGGTATTTGGGCAAAGACTCTATGGTAAATTTGGTTTCTACCATAGAAGTTTTGCCTAAATACCAGAGCATCGCCCCGACATCCTGGATATGATGTGTCACTTCCAGGTCACATGGGCAGCAAGGTTGACACATTGCTGCACGTCGGATGGATCTTCCTCTTTTTCAGGGTAAGTTCTTCCCCCGTGCAGCACGTCGGGTGGACAAGCAAGACACAATCAGAGCCGTGCAACAGAATCCAGCGTCCAGCCCCAAGAGTCAAGCCAGAGATCCGTTACCAGAGAGGTTGTCCAGAAAGCATAGCCAGGAGGTCCAAGGGCTGCACGCAAACAAGAGTTTCACAAAGCTGAAGTCAAAAGCCAAAGCTGGCCTAAGGTCACACAAGCGAGAGTCCGCGTTCTTAACCACTACACCAAACTGGCTCTCAACTAGGGGTGTGGGGAAAAAATTGGCCCAATTCGGATCGGGCCGAATCAGGCTTTATCTGTTCTGGCCACCGAATGACCCCCCACGTGTCAGTTTTGGCAGTGCAAGCGATTTGGGAGTCAGTTGGCCAGCCGAATGTCAGTTTGGGCCCCATTATACCCTATGGGCCATTGAAGTCAATGGAAAAACTCATAGGGCTGGGGTGGGCAATTGTTTTGGCTCGGGGGCCACTTTGTGGGAGCGGAGGTTAGCAGAGGGCCGCACCTTTTAAAATGATTGCATTCATTAGTTAACTTTGCATTTCAGGAAAGGTATAAATTGTATCATAAAAATCAATAAATATAAATTAAATAAAATAGTGGTAGTTTTATTCAATTTATTTATTGTGCTAATTTCATATCATCCAAAGCTGCAAGCACATTTAACGGAGGCCTGACTGAAACCACGTGGCCGACTGTCTTGGCGGGCCGCAAAAAACTCTGTGGCGGGCCGCATTTGGCCCGCGGGCTGCAATTTGCCCACCCCTGTCATAGGGTATATGAGGGGCTGGAGGGGAGGGAGGTTAAGGGAGAAGCTCCAAACTCACAGGGTAGCTGCTGGAACCTCTCCCCCAAATACCCACCAAGTTTCAAGAAGATTGGACCTCGGGGTCCAATTCTACGGGCCCCATCCCCTCCATTGTTCTCTATGGTGGGAAAAAACGTTCCTGATTCTGATTCAGCCCATGGCTGCCCGGAAGGGGGCCGAATGGGCCATTTTGGGAGGTGCATTCATTTCAAACGAACTGAATGCACATCCCTACTCTCAACTGAATACCCCACTCACTTCTTTCCCCCCTCCCCAATGGTTTTTGCCTGAGCCCTTGTGACACAGTGGGGTGAGGTGGAGGTTTCACTGGAAAGGCGGGATAAAAGTGCGAAAAATAAACAAATAAAATAATTTTAATATAAATGTCTATTCATTGTTTAGAAGTCAACCGTAGATTAAAAGCCACCCTCTTCTGGATAGACCTATCCTTCCCATTACAGTTTCAGAGGCCAGCTGTGCTGGTCTGCAGTAGAGAACACGTAGATTCGAATCCAGTACCACCTTAGAGACCAACAAGATTTCTGGGGTATGAGCTTTCAAGAGACAAAGCTCTGAGGAAGGTGACAAAGGGAGTTTTGACTCTCAAAAGCTCACACCCCAGAAACCTTGTTGGTTCCCTTGGAATTAAATGAAAAAGTTCTTGCTTATTCCCCTGTCCACCCCTCTCCTTCTTGTTTTGGTCTTGTCCAAACTGCCACCTGGAGGTGGACAGCTATAAAGCACTGCGGGGACTGACAGAAATATCAATGCGCTTCAGGCGTATTTGATGCCCTCGCATGCAAAACTGATTATGGGTACTTGAGCCAATAAGTTTCCACCATTCTCACAAGTCAATCCTCGTGATGAAGCTCTTCGTGTCTTTCCTGTCAATCTGAGAATTGCTGGCAAGTGCCAAGGGACATTTGTGTTGCTGACTGCAGCAGAAAGACGGGGGGGTTTCGATCCTCCAAATCTTCCTTGGGATACTCTGTTGACCGTCTCTGGTAGAGGCTGGCTTCCCTGGGGATCTCGAGGCAGGAATTGATCTCAGCTGCCCTCCCTTTCTGTTTACATACAGCAAATGATGATGATCCCAAAGGAAACGAGAACATAAGAAGAAGCCTGCTGGATCAGACCAGTGAGGGTCCATCTATTCCAGCATCCTGTCTCACACAGTGGCCAACCAGTTCCTCTGGAGGGCCAACAACAGGGCACAGAGGCCGAGGCCTTCCCCTGATGTTTCCCCTTGACACTGGGATACAGAGGTTGACTGCCTCCAAATGTGGAGGATAATAAGAAGAGCCCTGCTGGATCAGACCAGTGGTCCACCTGGTCCAGCCTCCTGTCTCCCACAGTGGCCAACCAGTTCCTCTGGACAGCCAACAACAGGGCATAGAGGCCAAGGCCTTTCCCTAATGTTGCCTCCTGGCTCTGGGATTCAGAAGATTGGTGCATCTAAACATGGAAGTTCCCCCCAGTCACCGTGGCTCCATCAATCCTCCATCAATCTATCTAATCCCCTTTTAAAGCTGTTTATTCCTGTGGCCATCACTACATCCTCTGGCAGCAAATTCCACATTTTTACCCCTCTCTGTGTAAAGTAGTACTTCTTTTTGTCTGTCCTGAACCTACTGCCCATCAGCTTTACTTGGATGCCTTTGAGTTGTAGTATTTGGGAAGAGGGAAGAAATTTTCTCTTTGTCAGCCCTCTCCACCCTATGCCTAATTGTATAAACCTCTATCAGGTTCCCTCCGAGTCATCTCTCTTCTAAACTGAAAACAGACTCTTCAGCCTTTCCTCCTAGGGAAGGTGCTCCAACCCCCTAATTACCTTGGTTGCTTTTTGAGGCCCAGTACGGTATCGATTAAGAGATCCGAGAAAGAAGAAAGCCCTTCTGGGGCTCTCTTCTGGACGGGCCGTCATCCCCATCTGTTTGAGAGCCACTCCAGAGACAACAGAAAGGGCAAGTCCATGATCTCAGGGTCTCGGCAGCTGATCGGTCTGTAGCACGGCATCTCGTTTGTTGCGTGGGACACGGGCATCTCCCCTCCACAAAGGGCTTCCGTTTCAGGGAATGCTGTGTTTTTTCAAGCACAAGAGTAGCCGTCAGCTGTTGCTGGGGAAATGCAAATTGTTTCCCCGCCTAAAGGGGCCCTATTGATTGGGAGCACAGCTCTGCTGATCTAACACACTCGAGTAGACAGCGCAGGGTGACTTTGCTAATGATGAGCCACACGACTCCCTGGTTCGGGTCTCGTGCTGCGATTTAATGCTTTGCATACAGATGGGGGGATTCTAAAAGGAAGCTGAAACAAGGACATACCTAGTTCCAGAGAGGGGAGCGTTGTTTGTCAGTCAGAGCAGAAACAAGCAGGAGTTTGGTGGCAACTAGAAGACTACAACCATTTTTACTCTCGCATAAAATTCCATAGACTTCACCCGCTTCATCAGATGCAGTGTAGAGCTGTACAGGACAATCCCCTACCCTGAGATGTCGTTAGTGGGGGCAACCTCTGAGTCCCAGAGCCAGGAGGCAATGTCGGGAGAAGGCCTCGGCCTCTCTGCCCTATTGTTGGTGGCCCTCCAGAGGAAGTGGTTGGTCACTGTGTGAGAGGTGGCTGGACAAGGTGGACTCTCACTGGTCTGATCCAGCAGGGCGCTTCTGATGTCCTAAGGAAGGCCTCAACCTCTCTGCCCCGTTGCTGGCCCTCCAGAGGAACTGGTTAGCCCCTGTGTGAGACAGGAGGCTGGACTAGATGAACCACTGGACTGATCTGGCAGGGCTCTTCTTACGTTCTAATGAAGGCCTCGGCCTCTCTGCCCTGTTGCTGGCCCTCCAGAGGAACTGGTTGGCCAGTGTGTGAGACAGGATGCTGGACTCGATGGACCACTGGTCTGATCCAGCAGGGCTGTACAGTTCAGTGTAGTGGTCAGGAGAGCGGACACTAATCTGGGAGAACCAGGTTTGATTCCCCACTGCTCCACATACAACTGCTGGTGTGACCTTGGGTCAGTCACAAGTTTTTTCAGAGCTGTTCTCTCAAGAGCAGTCCTCGAAAGAGCGCTCTCAGCCCACCTACCTCACAGGGTGTCTGTTGTGGGGAGGGGAAGGGAAAGGAGATTGAAAGCCGTTCTGAGACTCCTTCAGGTAGTGAAGGGCGTGGTATAAATCCACTCTCCTCCTTGTACTAAGGATTACCACGGGGCACTTAGAATAGATGACTGATGAAAAGACTATGTAGTAGAATGAAATTTCTAGGAGCCCAGGGACCTGCGATATGTCAGATCCTCTGTTCTTTTGGGTTAGCATAAAGTTTCTCAGACATATTGCCTGAGCAGCATTCTCCAAATTTGCCTCAGTTTTTTTTCTTTAGCCAAATACAGTAGGAACGCTAACTGAAATGGTCCGCTCGTCCACCTGTCAGTCATTAAGCAGCCATCCATCCTGTTGGGCTGAGTTTTGTTCAATTAATTGGTTAGATTCGTTTATTTTTTTTAAGCTTTTTTGATTGACTGAAACACATTTTTTTAAAAAGACATTATTTTAAATATAAGTAATTATTTTTTTAAAAAATTGTAGTTTGCAGAGTGAATCTTAGGGCTTTTTCCGCATTCTCACTTTCCGCATTTGTAAGTTCCTGTTTCTTCAGGTGGGGGTCTGTCCTGCATTTCTATTGCTCCCTTGTGGCTGATTCAGTACTATACTGGTTTATGTCCAGCATATCTCCCTGAAGATTTAAACTGCAGGTTTTTATGACAGACGTAAACCAACGTAATATCGAATTGACCACAAGAGGGAGCAAAACATGTGCAGAACAGACCCCGGCCCAAGAAACAGAACTTACAAGGAAGGGAAACAAGGATGCGGAAAAGCCCTTAGAAGAGGTATTCCTGCTTCTGGAATACCTAGATGTTCTGTGGGGGGCCAGATGGTGGTAGCGGCAAAGATGGTGAATTTGCCGCAAGCTAATTCTTTGAGAGGAAGGATGTTGTCGAATGCTCTTTACCTGACTTTTCTTTCACAGTCTCTCTCTGCGCTTCCAGGTTTTCCTCCACAGAATCAACGAAAACCTTGCCAAACCAGAAGGCTCCATCATAGCCATCGCTAGAATTGTGAACAACGTCAAAGCTTACCAGTAAGTGAGGCAGAGGACGGGAGGAAGGAGAGTTGGGGACAAGCTGTGGTAATGATATTTAGGGCTGTATCTTGATTTGCATTCCTGAGGCCCTAATTCTGTAGCTATCTCTTCACTTTGCTGTGCCTCTGTAGAACTGCTAGATTTGAGTTTAGTAGTGCCTTAGAGACCAAGATTTTCAGGGGATTGAGCTTTCCTGAGTCAAAGCCCCCTTCCTCAGATACCATAGCAGTAAAGTCAAATGACATGTAGACACATGAAGCCTCCTACTGAATCAGACCTTTTGGTCCATCAAGATCAGTATTGTCTACTCAGACCAGCAGCAGCTCACCAGGGTCTCCCGTAGAGGTCTTTCACATCACCTCCTACTGGATCCCTTTAACTGGAGACCTGGGGGATTGAACTTGAGATCATTGGTGTGCCAAGCCAATGCTCTACCACCTAGCCAGGGTCCCAGATCAAGTCTTTCCCCATCACCTGCTACCTTATCCTTTCAACTGGAGATGCTGGGGATTGAACTTGAGACTTCAGCTCACAAAGCAAGATGCTCTACCACTGAGCCACGGCCCCTCCGCCAAGCAATGTTTTTCTTTCTACAGAGAGGAAATGATGTCTCGTGCCTCAGACTCCCCTCCTGTTCCACTGACAGTCGCAAACTTCCCCGATCCTGTAATGGAGGAGTTTGATGTCCCACGAGTCACCAACCAAGGATACCCGCAGGTACCAGCTGAGCGTCGCTTTTCGACCCGAGATGTATACGGCGGAGAGAAGACCTGGTTGAGTCTTGTTTGAAGCCAGTTTGGTGTAGTGATTAAGTGCGCAGACTCTAATCTGGGAGAACTGGGTTTGATTCCCCACGCCTCTGCTTGCAGCTGCTGGGTGATCTTGGACAAGCCACAGTTCTCTCAGAGCTGTTTTCTCAGGAGCAGTCCTCGAAAGATCTCTTTCAGCCCCACCAGCCTCACAGGGTGCCTGTTGTGGGGAGGGGATAGGAAAGGAGTTTGTAAGCTGCTTTGAGACTCCGAGTGAAGGGTGGGGTATAAATCCAGTCTCTTCTTCTTCCATTAAGGCACCAATATGGCAGTCCTAAACAGAGTCATACCCTTCTAACCCCATTCATTCTGTTTAGGATTACACTGCAAGGTATGCATTAAAATGTCCTCTGTTCAAATCTTGCCACTCCAACGGGCTTTAGGCAATTGACTCTCTCTGACCCTGAACCCCTCCCCTGCACCTCTGGGGGAAGGCATAAAACTGGTTGTAAAGGTTGTAGAGAGAGAATGACTTAGTTCAGACTTGACATCAGACTTGGTTCAGACCTTGGGAGGGGCCACAGTGGCTCAGGGGTTAAGATGCTGAACTGCAGATCAAAAGGTCGGTAGCTCAGCCGTTCAAGACCCGAGTGCTGCATGACAGAATGAGTTCCCGTCTCTGGCCCCAGCTCCTGCCAACCTAGCAGTTCAAAAACAAAAAATTGCAAGTAGATAAATAGGTACCGCTTTGGTGGGAAGGGAACAGCATTCCATGCACCTCAGCATTTACTCATGCCAGCCACATGACCATGGAGAAGTCTTCAGGCAGCGCTGGCTCTTCAGCTTGGAAACGGAGATGAGCACCGCCCCCTGGAGTCAGATTCGACTAGCTTTTGAGCAAAGGAAACATTTACATTTACCTTTCCTCTTGGGAACTCATGATGGGTGGCCTCCCATCCTGCGACAGACCAGACTCAGATACGCTTTGCTTCTCTATTCCCTGTCCTTCCAAGGCGGAGACTAAAGATGCTTGAACTATCCTCCCCTTATCTTAAGAACATAAGAACATCAGAGAAGCCAGTGTTGGATCAGGCCAATGGCCCATCCAATCCAACACTCTGCCACACAGTGGCCAGAAATACCAGGTGCCATCAGAAGGTCCAGCAGTGGGGCCAGGACACTAGAAGCCCTCCCACTGTTGCCCCCCCCTCCAGGCACCAAGAATACAGAGCATCACTTGCCCCAGACTGAGGGATCCTTATCTATACCTCGTGGCTAATAGCCACCGATGGACCTCTGCTCCAGATGTTTATCCAATTCCCTCTTAAAGCCGTCCATGCTTGTAGCCGCCGCCACCACCTCCTGTGGCAGTGAATTCCATGTGTTAATCCCTCTTTGGGTGAAGAAGGACTTCCTTTTATCCGTTCTAACCCAACTGCTCAGCAATTTCATGGAGTGCCCCCAAGTTCTTGTATTGTGAGAAAGGGAGAAAAGTGCTTCTTTCTCTACCTGCTCTGTCCCATGCATAATCTTATAAACCTCGATCATGCCACCTTTCCAAGCTACAGAGCCCCAAGTGCTTTAACCTTTCTTCATAGGGAAAGTGTGCCAACCCTTTTATCATTCTAGTTATTGTCTTATCATTCTATCCTCTTCTCCTCAAGAAGTGCCCCTGGAGGTCTCGGAGTCTGTTGTTTGTCTTTTTGTCGGTCTTACAATTCAGGGGCAGCGTTCATTGTTGACCAAAAGTGACGATGACGATTCCTCCTAACCCTGTCGTAGATGCTCTGGACAATGTACATGTCTTACCATCTGCATCTTTTCCTGCTGAGATGAAAGAAGCACCAGCCGAAATGGATTCCCTTCTGCTTAAGCAAAATCCCCTGGGGAGGGGAGCGGAGACATGCTGTTGGAGCAAAATATTAGTTTAAGGAGAAAAAACATCGAAGCCAAGTCTTCTAAACGGTGGTCTCAGTCTGCTTTGGCTGACAGCTCTTTGGTTAGGCCCGGCGCCAGCTGGGATTGGCAAAAAAAAAAAAAAAGATTCATGCAAAATGTAGATATGGTGTTATAAATGATTTAACGGAGCCATCTGGCTTGAGAAAGGCCTCCCCGCCCCTCTCACATGCTTCCTGTTAGTTTTGCTAAAAACCTTAAATGTGAGTTGGTTTTTGTGGAGGGTTTCTCAATGGAGATGGTGTGGTCCGATACACAGGAGGCCAAGCCCGGAAGTTCAGTATTCAAGCCCAATCTCAGCTCTGCGGCTGGTTCGCTCTGTAGCCTTATGTGAGTGGGACCGATTTCCCACAAGGCGCTGCTCCAGCGTCGTTCTTCTCTTTGCCCCGATTGTGTGCTGGAATTTCCCGCTATTTGCCCCGTGCCGCATTTTGACCCGTGTCTTCGCCCGAATTCCCCCGCGGCTTCAGTGATCCTCAAAAAACAGGATGAGTTCACTTCTGGAGAAAGAGAGTTCTGATTAAATAATGGGGAGATCAATTCAGATCGTAGTTCTGAAAATTTATTTTATATATCTAAGTCAGTGACATTCCCATCTTTCAAGGTGTTTTGGATACAGTTGCCAAGTCCTCTCTGACCACCAGCAGGGAATTTGGAGCCGGGTTGCCAGATCCAGGTTGGGAAACTCCTGGAGATTTGCGGGTGGACCTTGGGAAGAACAGGGACCTCAGTGGGGTACAATGCCATAGAGTCCACCCTCCAAAGCAGCCATTTCCTCCAGGAGGAATTGATCTCTGTAGCCTGGAGATGAGCTGTAATTCCAGGGGATCCCCAGGTCCCACCCTTCATTCAGCATCAGATCTACCAATTTATCTGATGCTCGTGTTTGCTTGCCTTTCTGCTCTCTTGGGGCTGGTTTCCCTTGCCTACGCATCTTTATGTATTTTTCTTTAATCTTCTCGCGAATGAAAAAGAGTCCTTAGACGACCCGGGAAAAGCATTTCTGGCCCATCTGTTCCTACATTCTAACACGCCTAAATTGAAAAAGCGTTCCGTTAAGGAGACCAAGCGATGGATCTCTGAAGCGGCATGCCTCATCCGGTGGTGTCTCCTGTCTGAGAGGGGCAGGAGCTCTTGGGGAGGGGGAGTGTTCCCTCCCTCCAAATAAGAAGCTGTTAAAAGCCCCGTGTCCCTTATTAAAAGTCTGGTTCTTCTTCCATTCGTGGAACCTCAGGGCAAGACGAGAGATGTCTTCATTTTCGTTTTGAACCAGGAATTTATGGGCTCCTCTTGCGGGACAATTTGGCTCGTTTCTCTTCTTTGGCCTTGGAAAAAGGAAGAGGAGGTGGAGAGGGGGTGAGGGCAATGAAAGGCATTTGCTTGTGGGATGTGGGTTGGGGGGGACCCTCCCCCCCAAAGTGCTTGGCTTTGCCTGACATAAATCATACTTTCTGGGCACGAGATTGCATTTAGCAATTGAATTACAAATTAATCCGCAGAGGGAATTGAGCTGTTGTGCTGTTCCCCCCCCCCCTCTTCTTTTGTGTGTCCTTTTTAAAAAGGCCATTTAACCCTCTGGATGCCGGCGCACTGCACGCGCCCACTGTTCTGTCACAGCAAGCCCACAAACGAAGGCCTCTCAGTGATGAGCCATGCCATTTCTCCAAGGTCCACAACCCATAACGTTGTTGTCCTGAATGAATGGAGCCAGCAGATCCATTATCAGTCTCCCACCGTTCACTTTTTTAAAAATTAAAAGCATCAGCAGGGGGGGGCGTAGATCAGGGCATGTCGGGTTGCCAGTTTGCAGTTTCCAGGATATTTGGGGACATAGATTTTTGGGGGGAGGGAAAATAGGTTTCAACATACATGCAATTTGTTACATATTACACGTATCTTCCAAATTACAAATACAAATACATATTCGAGTGATTTAACCTTCTAACAATATAACCTGCACAAAATTACACATCTACTAATAGTAAACAACACTAATTCATAAGTTTGCTAGTCTAACCATTCTCTAACAATATAACCTGTAAAGGTAACGGTAAAGGTTTCCCTTACTCGAAAGCCAGTCAAATCTGGCTCTAGGGTTGTGGTGCTCATCTCCGTTCCCAAGCCAAAGATCCAGCGCTGTCTGAAGACTTCTCCATAGTCATGTGGCCAGCACAACTGGACGCCAAGGCGCATGGAATGCTGTTACCTTCCCACTGAAGCGGTACCTATTTATCTACTTGCAATTTCTTGCGTTCAAACTGCTAGGTTGGCAGGAGCTGGGACCAGAGATGGGAGCTCACTCCATCATGCAGCACTCAGGTCTCAAACTGCTGGACTACCGACCTTCTGGTCTACAGTCCCAGAAGTCCACAAGCCAAAAGTGCACAAGCCAGTGTATCATTACCAGAAGGGGTGAAGCAGGGAGCATAGTCAGGGGGTCCAAGGGTCATCCAGAAGCCAGAGAGTCACAAAGTCAAAGTCCTAAACCAGTCCAAGGTTACACAAAGATAACAGGGTCACAGAGTCCAGCAGAATGTAGTTGTGGTCACAGAGTCCAGCAGAATGACTTGTTGCTTCCACAACATGCAGGCTCCCAGCCCTGGACTTTAAAGGCACTTCCTAACAAGTACTTGTTAGCAGCCAGCTGCTTGGGAGTATTGTTGCAACTACGCCAGGCTGTCATAAGCAGCTGGTGACAGGCCAGGAGACATGGCACTCTGCCTCCATGCTTGCAGCTCCCTTCTAACTTATGTCTCCAGTGCTCAAAGGGCGCAGGTGAGCCTGGTGGACTGGTCTGAATCACTTGAGTCTCACCTGCTGAATCAGAGCTGGGTGGTGGCTCTGAATCAGCTGTTGGTGGTGAGTCTTGGTCAGCCTACAGCTCATCAGCCTGTTTGCTGGCTTCTGCTGACTCAGAGTTAGCCATGAGTGGCTCCCCTTCTCCCAAGGGGTCATCTTCCCCTGAGGACTTCATACTGAGCTCATGCTGACCCATGACACAAGCTTTCCAGAATCAAAACCGCCTTTGTCAGATATCTGATGTCAGATATCTCACGAAGGCAGTGTTCACTCTTGAAAGCTCATACCCCTCCAAATCTTCTTGGTCTCTAAGGGGCTACTGGACTCGAATCGAGCTCTTCTGCTGCCAACAAACATAGCTACCTTCTGAAAATATAAGTCATGGCATGTGCCCTGTATGTCAGGCCATGTAATTTAAGAGTCTGAGAACAAGAGAACCAGCGTGGTTCTCCTTGTATAATGAAATTAACACATTTCCTTCCAGAACAGAATGAATTAAACCCTGAGAACTGGGGGGGGGGGGGGGGGGAGCTGATTTGTTTGGAGAGGGTGGACAAGAAAGAGAGATGAGCACGATCATCAGCCAGAAATTGGAGAGTGTGAGAATGGGTATGTGACACTTTCATAAGCACACACATCAAAGGCGCTTTTTGGATGGGTGCCAGACTGTCCAGAAGATGGCGTGGAGTGGGAGCCTTTTCTCGCCACCTCAATGAAAGTGTACGATTAATGTTTCATCACTTCCCTGATGTGAGGAAGAGGTCTCTGAACAACTTCTCTGCATCGCTCGTTTATCAGACCTGTGGCAATAATCGATGCATCGATAACACAATGATCCCTGTTGGGTAGTGTGGAAGGGCTGCGGGTCATGCACAGGGATGGCCGTTACTCTGGTTACGGAGGTTAATGGCTTTCCCTGAGCAAGCCTAGGCGTTGCTTAATTATATTCGATCCTTCTGCCATACCAGCATGCCCTTTCGCCTGTCGTAGCCCATTAGTGTCTGCAGACAACGGCTCTGAATTCACCTTCAGCCGAGCAGCAAGGCTGAGCTGTGGACTAAGAGGGGCAAAACAAAGCAACCCGTGCCAAGTTTAACCCCTTCTAGTTGGGGCTGCCAGGCCTCCTAGCCTTAGTGGTAGGATGTTACATTGCATAAGTATATGTGGCCTTCTCTCGTTTCCTTGTGAGTCCCTTAGCTGCGCGGATGTGCTAGTTCCGTCTACTGATAGTCCATGCTAGCCTGATCTCATCAGATCAAAAATGATGTGGACAAAATTGAGAGGGTGCAGAGGAGAGCGATTCCCGCTTTGAGACACTTGAGGCCTGCCAGGTGATCTTGGGCCCATCATGGTTCTCTCAGAATTCCCTCAGCCTGTTCCTGTTGTGGGGAGAGAAAGGGAAGGTGATTGCCAGCCACTTTGAGACACATGAGGCCTGTGGAGAGACCTTGGACCAGTCACAGTTCCCTCACAACTCCCTCAGCCCCACATCCCTCACAAGGCGCCTGTTGTGGGGAGAGGAAGGGAAGGTGATTGCCAGCCACTTTGAGACACATGAGGCCTGCTGCATGATCTTGGGCCAGTCACGGTTCCCTCAGAACTCCCTCAGCCCCACATCCCTCACAAGGCGCCTGTTGTGGGGAGAGGAAGGGAAGGTGATTGCCAGCCACTTTGAGACACATGTGGCTTGTGGAGAGACCTTGGACCAGTCACGGTTCCCTCAGAACTCCCTCAGCCCCACCAACCTACCTCACAAGGTGCCTGTTGTGGGCAGAGTTCCCTCTAAGCTGAGAGTGTGAGCTAGCTCACAGTTTTTTAGCCCCCGGCTCACAGATTTTTGTCTTAGCTCAGGAAGGATGGCTCCAGATCATACTTATGCAAATTGCTCAGTCACAACTTTAATGCCAGTAGCTCACAAAGTAGAATTTTTGCTCATGAGACTCCACAGCTTAGAGGGAGCATTGGTTGTGAGGAGAGGGAGGGAAGGCGATTGTGAGACACTTTGAGACTCCTTAGGGTAGAGAAAAGCGGGGTATAGAAACCAACTCTTCTTCTAATCCCTTTCCCGAGAGGCTTCGTGGTTCAAGAGACTGAGCTCAGGAGTCCCCCCTGTTCTGACTGGCCTTCCCTCATCTCTTCCCAGGTTTCTGTATCTGGTGGACCTCCTGAGAAACCAACGTGGAATACCTCCTACTTGTTCCAAGGCCGGGATGGGGCAACCGCTTTCTCAGACGACACCGCTCTCATGATTGAATTCTTCAGATCACGTAAATCCTTTCATCTGGCGTTTCGTGGTGGCACTTTGGGTCTCCCAAGGGTTAGTCACAGGCCTCAAAAGCCAAATGCCACAGGCGGCAGAGATTTCTGAACTGCACCCGGAAAGTGATATTTTATTAGCTGAGAGTGCCGTGCTTTGTGGCTTGCATGGGAGGAGTGGTGATGGTGCTGTGACTCCAAGGCGCAGAGAGACGGGGCAAATGCTCTTCTGTCATTTAACCCAATGCCTTTTAAAGAGAGACTGACTGATATATGTTTCTCGTCCACAGAGTCTGAAGTGGAAGGCAGACCGAAGCCTCTGGGTTTCTCCATGCTGCCGCTCACCGGTCGTGTCTATCGGAGGCTTTTGTCAGAGAGCAGCAAGACTGGGGTGCAAGTCAAAAACCTCCCAATCCAGGTTTTGATTCATCATTTCCCTCCCTCCCTTCCGTCCTTCCAGCCAGTTTGGTGTAGTGGTTAAGAGCGCAGACTCTGATCTGGGAGAACCGGGTTTGATTCCCCACGCCTTCGCTTGCAGCTGTCGGAGGACCTTGGGCAAGAATAGAAGAACTGACCTTGTTCTCCATGCCTTGTTTTCCCCAGAACACGGATTTGAGGACCACATCTGGAGAAGCCCCAACCATCCAGCTGGGTCTCCAGCTGTTCAATTCTGAGGTGAGGCAAAAAGAAAGAAAAGAGAAGCACCAACCGGATTTACTAACAGAATATCTGATCTTCTTTTCCGTGCTGTTTGCGAAGTAGAACCAGAAGGTGCGGACGGTCCATTAGGATAACACTTCTTAAAGACAGAGGATAGTGGAGAATTAGAAGTGTCTGTCGGAGGACTGGGAGGATGCTGAAGATGAGATGGGTTGGGGAGTCTTGTGTTGTTTTCTCCTGTGTAACCGTAGTCCGGTCTACAAGACGTGACTGTTTATTCTGCCTCCCTTTCTGTGTGCAAGTGGGTCTAGGATCACAGCCTGAGGCAGTGAGCTTTTGGCTTTATGCCTGCAAATCCCTCCTAACCATCTCATGTGGTGCTCCCAAACTGCATCTTCTCAGCTCCAAGGATCTCTGTTTACAAAGGACCGTATCTTCTTTTCTCTTGCTTGTCCCTGGAGATCTCCCAATATTACAGCTGATCTCCAGCCCAGAGATGACTTCTCCTGGAGAAAGTGGCTGCTTTGGAGGGTGGGTTCGGTGGCACTGTACTCAACTGAAGTCCCTTCCCCTTTCCAAACCCCGCCCTCTCCAGGCTCCACCCCCGAAACCTCCAGGTAATTCCCAACCCGGAGCTGGCAATCCTACGCCAGAGATGGGAATCTCTTCATATGGTCCACTCTAGCCCTTTCTGCTAGGAGCTCAGGTTGGGGTGCGCTGATCTCCCCCTCCTTCCCCTTTACCTTCACAACAACTGTGTGAGATAGATTCCTCTGAGGGAGGGAGGGAGGGAGGGAGAGGGGAGAGAGGGAGGGAGAGAGACAGAAGCAGGGGGGGAGAGAAGGAGAGGGGAGAGGGGGAGGGAGAGTGGCAGAGAGAGGGAAAGAGGAAGGGAGAAAGGGAGAATGGAGAGAGAGAGGAGGGAGAGGGAATGGAGGAGAGATGGAGAGTGGAAAAGGGAGGGAGGGAGAGGGAAAGAGAATGGCAGAGGGAGAGAGGGAGGAAGAGTGGGGGGAGAGGGCTAGGGAGAGAAGGAAGGTGGGAGGGAGAGAAGGGAAGGGGAGAGAGAGGGAGGGACAGTGGGGGGGAGAGAAGGGAAGGGAGAAGGGGAGAGAGAAGGAGAGAGACAAAGTGGAGGAGAGAGGAAAAGAGGGAGAGAAGGGGAGGGACGAAGAAGGAGAGAGAAGGGGAGAGAGGGAGAAAGAAAGGGAGAGGGAGCAGGGAAGGAGAAAGAGGAGGGGAGAGGCAGAGAGAGACAAGAGGGGAGGGGGGAGAAAAGAAAAGATGGGGAGAGGAAGAGGTGGAGGGAGAGGAAGGGGAGAGAGGAGAGGAAGGGAGAGGGGGAAAGAGTGGGGGAGGGAGAAGGAAGAGGAGGAGAGAGAAGGAGGGAGAGAGACTGGTCAAGGGCCACCCAGTGAGCTTCATGGCGGGCTGGGGGTTCAAACCCAAGTCCTAATCCAGCTCTGTCGCTTCCACATCCCACTGGTTCTCCCACTGGAGACCCAGCTTGCTTTTAGCACACGCATACACACATGCATTTAGCACACCTACATGAACACACATATTATGCTCACCGTCTCACATACAGCAGCCACTGAGGTATATTTGCAAATTCTGATAAGCCATTGTGAGGCAATAATGTCTGAAGTGTATGATTTCAACCACCACCACCCCCTCTCTCACTCTGGCTTTTGAAAAAAAATCCATGGAACATTGACCACGGCAGCGTAAATGCATAAGGCGGGGTGCGCTGAAGATGCCGGCCACATGGGATGGTGGGGGTGGTAGAGAGAAGGCGTGCACGATAACCCATGGTATGAGAATAGGGGTTTTGTGAGCACATCCCGGTTTTCATCCATGAAATGCTGGAGGGTGTGGAATGCAGCTGCCTTCCACTAACCTGCATAACATTCTGGCCAACGGGTGCGAAAACAAACCAGCGCCGACAAACAGCAGGCAGGCGGGCAGCCAACTGTGTTAGGAACGTGGGACTCCTAGAGCAGATTCATGAATATAGATGATGGTTTATACAGCCCATAAAAGCACTCATCTTTCTCTCTCTTGCTCTCTCTTCCCCCGCCACCCGCGCTCTTGTAAAAGAGGCTGCGTTAAAATAACGCAGACCGAGAGTGGCTTAGACTTGCAAGGGACCGTCTTCAGCTTGTCAGACTAAATCAGGTTGTCGGGGGATGGAAGGAATGCTCCAGTCCTTAAAAAATGAAAAGAGAAGTGTGTGGGGGGAGGGGGGGAGAGGTTATTGAAATGCCAAAGAGGACTTGCTGACAACCGACCTAGAAATTATGAAAACTTTGAGCGAGTCTTGTATGTGGAAAAGTTGGTCCATGCAGGTGTGTTCTCCTTGCTCACCCATGTCACATTAAATCGGGCTTCAGGTAACATATGTGACGTTTGTCTTGAATCTATGGCAAATTTGGATCCCACCCATCCTCCAAGGATCTGAAGGCAGCATATGCAGTTCTCTCTTCCTTTGCTCCGTGCTCACAGCATCCCTGTGAGGTGGGTTAGGCTAAATGTGTCTGATTAGGTCCATGGCCTCTGGTCTCCTCATTCCTAGTCTGACATACAGACCCCAAACCCAGTGGCTCTTGGTGTGTAACAAATGGCCCCAGTTTAGGGTTGTCTGGTAGTATAGGAGCTTGGTGGGGGACAATTGGGGTGCCAGTGTCACGTGCACCATGACCTCACTTCTGGCAAAAACCCAGAAGGGACATCATGTCACTCTAGGAATCACCAGGAACTCTATGGCAAAACCATGGAGTTCCTGGTGATTCCTAGAGCTACACAGTGTCACTTCCTGGTTTTCTCCACATATTACATCATGCTGAGCAGTTGCAAGTGGACAGTCTTCCAGTGTAGGTGACGGCCTGACAACCCTACCCCTGTTCATCCTTTGGTTAACATTAGAACATAAGAGACGCTATGCTGCATCAGGCCAATGACCCATCCTGTGTCACACAGTGCCCAAAACCCAGTTCCACCAGGAGGTCCACCAGTGGGGCCAGAAGCCCCCCTACTGTTGCCCCCCCAAGCACCAAGAATACAGTGCATCACTTGCCCCAGACAAGAGTGTTCCATGTATACCTGGCGGCTAATGGCCACTGATGGACCTCTGCTCCATATGGTTATCTAATCCCTTCCTGAAGATGACTATGCTTGTAGCCGCTGCCACTTCCTTTTACAGTGAATTCCAGATGTTCATGACTCTTTAGGTGAAGAAGTACTTCCTTTTATCCATTCTAAACCTACTGCTCATGAATTCCATGGAGTGCCTACGAGTTCTTGTACTGCAAGAAAGGGAGAAAAGGACTTATTTACCTTCTCTATCCCATGCACAGTTTTGCAAACCCCTCAAGTCCTCGTTTCTCCAAGCTAAACAGCCTTAATTTTTTTAACCTTTCTTCATTTTCTTTCCAGGCATTGCCTGGTTCCTTTCCAGGCATTGAACACAGAGAGAAACCCATGCCAGATCAGACTAATAAACCACTTTCTGAGCATCCCAGTTCCAGCAATAACCAGTCAGGTGCCAAAGAGAAACCAACGAGCGGCCCTCCCCTGCTGAACATTTCCCAGCATCTGATGATCGGAGGCATTCTGCCTCTGAACCCAAAGGTCCCTTTCAGTAATCACAGCTAATGGCCAACAATAGAATTACACTCCATAAACGTGCCCCACTTGCTTTTCAGGTCTTTTCAGCCAGCAGCCAAATGGGCCTTCCAAGATGGTTCTTCTTTGTAGCAGAAAAACGTCATTTATGATTCAATTTATACCCCGCCCACCCTGCCAAAGCAGGCTCAGGGACTGTGGCGAGATCTCTAGCCACAAAACCCCTTTTCCTTCTCTCTCTCCCCCCATTTTCCCCTCTGCAAAGTTAATTCGGGACCGATCTGAAAAGCTGGCAGGTTAATTCCATTGCTCTTTCCCCCCTTGAGAGCGCCCGCGGCTGAGGCAGTGCTGTCTGGTGAGTTACTTTGGAGTAATTGCCCAGGGGGGTCAGCGGAAAGGGGCCCATGTGTGATGAATTATTCACAGGGGTGTCGGTAAGTGCAGAATTAATCCCCTTCCTTCCAGCTGGCTGCCGCAGTAAATTATCACTCCTAGTCATGCGGGAAAATGCCGTGGAATTCATTTAGCTGATTATTGTTTTGATCTAGGAACTGTTATTTTTTTCTCCCCCCTCACACTCTTTTTCCTCCCCCTCCCCCCCCCCCCCAGTGTATGTCCAAGTGAGAAAGGGAACAAAAAATACCGAGTGACAGGCTTAGCTTCTTAATTTTACCGCTGGAGCTTGTTCCAACAAATTGGCTCAAGCAACAATAAAGGGGGACGAGTTTTGTCACTAGAGGCACAAAGGAAAGGGAAGAGGAGTGTTCGAACTGACGTTAGGGGTTCAAGCCACGGCAGCTTTGGAATGAGCTGGACCGTTATGTCATCTGTCTCATGGAAGCTCACGCTGGAATAAACATCAGCAGTCTTTAAGGTGTGGCTGGAATCTGGTGTAGTGGTTAAGTGCGCGGACTCTAATCTGGGAGAACAGGGTTTGATTCCTCCACTTGCAGCTGCTGGATGACCTTGGGCAAGCCATAGTTCTGGCAGACCTGTTCTCTCATGGACAGTTCTGGAAAGAGCCCTCACAGCCCTGCCTACCTCACAGGGTGTCTGTTGTGGGGAGGGGAAAGGAAAGGAGACTGGAAGCTGTTCTGAGACTCCGAGTGAAGGGCAGGGTATAAATCCAATCTCCTCTCCTCCTCCTCCTTTAAACCCAGGGGCAGATCTATTATGAAACAGATTTCCCGATGCCCCACCACACAAAATTTTCTGGCCACACCCCTGTCAGCAACTCTAGGAACAGGCAAGACCTGTTGGCATCTTTTCCAAGCTCCAGGATTTTGCCCACGGGCTTTGCTCCAGCTGACAGCCTCTCTGCTGCTTGCATTGGGCCCTGAAATACCCGAAGGCCGCTGCCGACGCAAAAACACACATTTGCATTCACTCGGCGCGTGTGGGAGTGTGCCCAGCCGGGCAGACACTGCTGCGCCGTTCAAAGCCATTCAGGGGGGTCTCAATTAATTCTAAGTGAAACAAGAGTCTCGAGCCCCCGTTTCTTTTCTCCTCCCCCCTTGCTCGCCGTCACTTTAAACAGTTTTAACCGAGGAACATGAGTTCTCCCCCCTCTGCTTTTAAAAAAGACCACACAAAAGGAGCTCTTGGCAGAGAGCAGTAGGATTAAACACTGTCGTCGGGGGCCACGTGATGTGGCTGCGTGGAAGTGACAGGTGCTGACAGATTGCTAAGTGCGCATGGGGGGCTGCCAGGAGCGGGAGCGCATAAATTAAACCAATCGCATACAATGGTGTGTGCGGAAAGGCGCTATTCTATGATGTGGGGTGGGTGGGATCTTTGGCAGGGCATCTTCACGCCAGAGCCACCTCCTATTGACCGAGGTGTTCCATTGCCAGCTTTTACTGAATGCGTACATCTAATCCAAGGGCCTTCTCTGAAGTCGGGGCCATTTTTATTAGCATGCTGTCACCTAGGGGTGCCAGCTGCCGAGTGGAACTTGGAGATCTCCCACTATTGCAGCACATTTCCAGACACATACACATGTACAAAGCTGCCTTCTACTGAACCCTTGGTCCATCAAGGTCAGTATTGTCTACTCAGACTGGCAGCAGCTCTCCAGGGTCTTGGGCGGATGTCTTTCACGTCCCCAGCTGCCTGGTTCTTTTAACTGGAGATGCCGGAGATTGAACCTGGGACCTTCTGCATGCCAAGCAGATGCTTTACCACTGAGCCACGGCCCCTCTTTACAGCTCTCCAGAGTCTCAGGCAGAGGTCTTTCCCATCACCTACTGCCTGGTCCTTTTAACTGGAGATGCCAGGGATTGAACCTGGGAGCTTCTGCATGCCAAGCAGATGTTGTACCACTAAGCCACTCCTCTTCAAGGAGGCCATTCCACAGAACCAGAGCCATGATGAAAAAGGCCCAGGCTTTGATTGATGCCAGACAGTTCACTCTAAACCATGGGATAACCAACAGAGGACTCCCCAGTGGCTGTAGTTTTAACCTAGAGCCGGTCCGCTGGCTAGGTGGGATATAAATCGAAATAAAATAAATAAATAAATAAATAAATAAGTTGGTGCACAGGGACCTATGGGAGTAGACGGTCCTTCAGATAGGTGGATTCCAAGTCATAACCAGCATTTTGAACTGAACTGGTGATGGATGACTCATGGTGACAGATGACCCCCAAAACATCTGTGCTTATTCCTGCATTCAGTCCTATAATGGTCTGTGTATCCATCGTTCTTTGGCCAAATGTGTACAAAACCCAAAGAAATCACTGGGGTCAGTACGCCTGAAGGAAATGAGCACCTAGTTCCTGAATGGAGCAGAAGTCTCTGTTATTCTCCAGTGGGTTTCTTCCTGCCATTACCTCCCTAACTCGGTGTCTTTAGAAACCTTGATCGCTGCGGAAATTACACAGGAGTGATAGAATTACTAGTGAATGGGAACGGATTGAGCTGGGCTTGCTTTGTTAGACAGCTAATGAGCGGGATACAGTGGAGCCCTGGCAGAGTGGAAGAGAGAGAGAGATAGAGAGAGGGAGAAATTAATGTCTTTGTGGAAGAAAATTTGTCCGTTTCTGCTTGCTTCTCCCAGAGGAGAGTTTAAGGGGGAGAGCTAATTGAATTAGGGACATGTGCTGCTATGATAGCCAACCTGCTCAGTCTCGGTCAGGCGAAGAAATGGCTGCCCACCTTTCAACCTGCCCCAGAACACCCATCTGCCGGCTGGAAAGGCAAGGAAAAACACCCGCATTTTGCATGAACTTGTGTCCAGGGAGCATGTGTGTATCTGTGTGCGTGCGGGCACAGCGTTAATTGCCATTTGGTAGCCCAGGGCCCGGTCTAATTGATGCACGAGGTCGCAGCCTTGAAGCCTAATGAAGTGCATGGCCTCAGAAGACCATATCAGATGGTTTTAATGAGGCCTGGATCAGCAAGGCCACGACGGCTTTATCGGAGCATCTTGGCAAGTCTCTTATTCGGCGTTATCCCTCTTCCTGAGCCCTGATGCCAGGGGCTTAGGAGAATGGAGGAAGAGAAAGCCCCTGGGTTGCTTGGTTCCAGACTTGCCTGCTTTCTCATTACAACCCTAATGAGGCATCAGCACCAACAGTCACGGATCAGAAGGTGGCGATGGCCACTTTGCCGTCATCCATCCGCTGCGGCCAATTTAGCCGGTTAGGAACGGATTACCGGCAAATGAATAGACCGTCACACGCGGGCACGCCGATGAATGCCGAGGGGGAGCCGGGTGAGATTGTCTTCCGAGGGAAATGATTGGAGTTTGCACTAACTGAATCCTCTTCAATTAGCGACCCACCCCTGTTTGATTAAGGAGCATCTGCCCGGTGTTGTTTGCTTTGCGCTGTTGACAAGACTTACCCATAGCAGCCGCTTTGTAATTGATCCGTTACAAACCACACCAGGGCGGAAAGGTAATCCTTCCTGAGCCAATGAGAAGCATACTGCAGTCTTATCAATGATAAGAGGCTGGCCATGACCGAAGGACATGATAGCACATCCTTTTGGGTTTGGAAGAAAGGTACATCTAAACACTGACTACTCCTCCACCTGTTTGTGTCCGAGTTGAGGCTTAGGGTCATGACGGAAACATGTTTTTGTTTACCTGGGTATCTGGCAATTAGCATGTGTGTGTCTAAACACATGGCCCTCTGCTGAGTCAGGCCCTTCATCTAACAAGGCCGATCTTGTCTACTCTGACTGGCAGTAGCTCTGCAGGGGCTATGGGGAAGGTTTTTCACATTTCCTTTTAACTAGGGGTGCCGGGGATTGAACCTGGGACTTTTGGCACACCAAAGCAGATGTTCTACCATTGAGTCACAGATATAACCATCAACTTGATTAGTTTTTGTGTTTTGTTCCAGTGCCCGTTTTAGTGGTAGTGGAAAGTGCCATCAAGTCATGAGGGTTGTAGAGTTTTCAAGGAAAGAGACGTTCAGAGGTGGTTTGCTTTGGCCCGCCTCCATGTCACGACCCTGGTATTCCTTGGAAGTCTCCCGTCCAAATGCTAGCTAGGGCCGACCCTGCTTAGCTTCCAAGATCTGATGAGATCGGGCTGGCCTGGGGTATCCAGTTCAGTAAAATGTTCATTTTAGCTGCTGCTAAATTGTATTCTTTAACTTCTGTGGTGGCTCAGAGGTTAAGATGCTGAGCTGCAGACTGGAAGGTCGGTAGTTCGGCAGTTCGAGACCCGAGTGCCGCGTGACATAGTGAGCTCCTGTCTCTGGTCCCAGTTCCTGCCACCCTGGCAGTTTGAAAGCAAGAAAGTGCAAGTAGATAAAGAGGCACCGCTTTGGTGGGAAGGTAACAGTGTTCCGTGCACCTTGGCATCTAGTCATGCCAGCCACATGACCACAGAAACATCTTTGGACAGCGCTGGCTCTTCGACTTGGAAACGGAGATGAACGCTGCCCCCTAGAGTCGGATTCGACTGGCTTTTGAGCAAGGGAAACCTTTACCTTTTTTAAATTGTATACTCTGTATCCTTTTCAGCACCTGCTGCATTTCTTTGAGTTTAATTGTTCTTCTTTCTACTAACTAATGTTTAATGCTGTCAGTGATGCTTGCACTGTTAGTTGGATTGGCCTCTTTTGTGCGTGCGGTTTTATCTATGGGCAGCCACCTCAAGAAGAAGAAGAAGAAGAGATTGGATTTATACCCCACCCTTCGCTCACTTGGAGTCTCAGAGCGGCTTACAAACTCCTTTCCCTTCCCCTCCCCACAACAGACACCCTGTGAGGTAGGTGGGGCTGAGAGAGCTCTGAGACAATTGTGCTTGAGAGAACAGCTCTGAGAGAGCTATGGCTTGCCCAAGGTCATCCAGCCAGGTGCAAGTGGAGGAGTGGGGAATCGAACCCAGTTCTCCCAGATTAGAGTCCGCGCACTTAACCACTACACCAAACTGGCTCTCAAGAGTCTCCTAATAAAGATAACTCCGGTAAATATTAGGGCGGCCAAGTTCTTGTTCAGCTGAAGCTGCTGCACCATTGACAGCTGCCCGTTGAGCAGGAAAGTATCCAGCAGGGTTCTTTCTTGCTATCCAGATGAAGCAGCGAAGCTGTTTAAAGACACAGCATGAAAAAGCTGGGAAGGCTGGAGGGAGTCTGGGGGGGTGGGGGGGTATAGATCTTGCAACACCTTGCCAAGTGAGAGCGCCAGCGTGAGAGGGAATGCATTCTGCCAAAACCAAGAAAAAAGCCAGGCCTAGATAACTGGGAGATAATATTTCTCTGGGGATAACTGATCCCCAAAGAGTAATTAATATGTGGAATTCACTGCTGTAGGAAGTGGTGGCAGCTACTAGCAGAGACGGCTTCAAGAGGGGATTAGAGAAACATATGGAGACTCAGAGGTCCATCAGTGGCTATTAGCCTCAAGGTGTAGATGGAACATTCTGTCTGGGGCAGTGATGCTTTATATTCTTGGTGCTTGACGGGGGGGCAACAGTGGGAGAGCTTCTGGAGTTCTGGCCCCACTGCTGGACTTCCAAATGGCACCTGGGTTTTGGCCACTGTGTGACCCAGAGTGTTGGGCTGGATGGGCCATTGGCCTGATCCAACATGGCTTCTCCTGTGTTCTTAAGAGCAGAGGTGCATCAGTGGCTGTTAGCCACCAGGTATAGATGGAACACTCTGGGGCAGTGATGCTCAGTATTCTTGGTGCTTGGGGGGCAACAGTGGGAGGGCTTCTGGAGTTCTGCCCCCACTGGTGGACCTCCTGGTGGCACCTAGGTTCTGGCCACTGTGTGACACAGAGTGTTAGCCCGGATGGGCCATTGTCCTGATCCAACATGGCTTCTCTTATGTTCTCATCCCTTGCACTTTGAGGGCATTTCTACATAGGCGAAGGCAGTGTCACAGCTGGTATAGCCATTAAAAAAAATTAAATGTCTCCATGCTCAAGGAAGCGTTCTCTTGCTTTTAAAACCAGCTGGTTGAGCAAGAGTTCAAACGTATTGAGCTTTTCCTGGCCTATGGGCATAACAGCCGACTCAGAGGTATGTGTCGTCCGAATGGGGAAGCTCCATTCGTAGATATCCCAGCTTGGCTGCTGAAAAACAAGTCCTACGCAAATACATCTCATCTTTTTAGAAAGCCATCTACTCTAGTAAGTACCTTAAAATCCTGTTTTGTTTTTATACAGAGGCCAGACAGTTTTCTGACCCCATCTGCCATGAATGTCCTTCCCCTCTTGGATCCTGAGTTGGTGGATAAACTTGGGAACATCAAAGAACCGTGGACCAGGCCTCCTTCCAAGACCGCGGTTGTTCCTGTGCCCAGTGACGAGGTGAGCATCTATCCCCTTTTTCTTTTTCTTAATCTTGTCTCCTTGCCTCTGAGCACTGAAGCCGAGGGGCAGCCCTGCCGGCAGCCCTGCCGGACTGACTCCTTTTGGATGATGGGACTCTGAAGATGCAAGATATCTTTTGTAATATTTGCGACATTTACCAATATACGAGCAGAGCTCAGTGGAAGTATGCAGTGGCCTATGGCACAGAGCAAAACTGCTAGGTGGGGACACAGTGGATAAGAGCGGTGGACTCTGATCTGGAGAACCAGGTTTGATTCCCCACTTCTCCACATGGAGTCAGCTGGGTGACCTTGGGTTAGTCACAATTTTCTCAGAGCTCTCTCAGTCCCACCTACCTCACAGGGAGTCTGTTGTGGGGAGGAAGGGGAGGAGATTGTAAGTCTGTCCTGGTTAGTGCTTGGATGGGAGATCACCAAGGAAATCCAGGGTTGCTATACAGAGGCTGGAACCTCCAGGAGGCTGGAAATCCAGGATTGCTATACAGAGGCAAGCAATGGCAAGCCACCTCTGCTCATCTCATACCTTGAAGACCACACGGGGTTCCCCTGACTCAGATGTGACTTGATGGTAATTTACCACCATTACTGCACCCTGCCATCATTCAACACAGACACACCCTGGCTGACCATGGGAGTTTCTATTTGGATATTTGGTTAATAGAGCAGAGCTTTGCCCAGTGATAGCTGCATGATCCTGAGTGTAGTAAATAAATCTCCCAAGAAGTAAAAAAAGGTAAACTTATTCAAGTAGATCCACTTTACATTCAGGTTGCAGTCGAAAGGAGAGAAAGAACTCTAATCTAAAGAGTATTTTCCCTGTCACAAATGGCTGGCTTGTCCAGCATCATGTGTGTGGGGGAGTATGCGGGCATTGTCTCTACAGAAGAGACCTGCAGAGACGTGTGTCTTCATGGAAGGCCATGTGAGGGAAGTGAGAGGACAAAAAGAGAGAGGAGGTCAGAGAGCAGCTCCCAGGTTAAGACAAAGAGAGGCATCCCATTCAAGGAGATAACACCTGTACACCCTCAAAATGTCCAGGCATGCTGAGTCACTCTGTCCAACCAACTGATTTCTGTGGTCTGGAGATGAGCTATAATTCTCAGGGAGGGAGAGGATAAAAGATCCAGGTGGGGCAGCTTTGTTGGTCTGAAGCCATTGAACAAAGTTTGAGTCCAGGGGCACCTTTAAGACTGACAAAGTTTTAGTCAAGGTATGAGTTTTCATGTGCATGCACACTTCCTCGGATACAACAAAATGGAAGGTAACAGTTCAAACTTACAGACAGAGGTTGAACAGCAGATTAGCATGTAACATGATGAAGATGTTTTAAGATATGCAGAGACAAATCAGGAACAAGAAGTTGAGTTTATACGGTCAACAGTTGTTTGGACTTAATTAAGGGGAGACAACAGAGAGAGAGGAGGGGGTCAGAGGGCAGCTCCCAGATTAGGGGGGAAAGAGAGGCATCCCATTCGAGAAGATAACACCTATACATGCTTAGAGTGATGTAGCGCCCCCCAATGCCCAGGCATGCTGAGTCGTTCACTCTAGCAGTTTCAAGCTTCCCGATTTGACCAGAATATCCAGTTCTGAATCCATTTAGCCAATCCTTTGCCATTACAGCTGCATTAGTCTCCAGACCTCAGGGCCCCCAATACCCCGCACCTTTCAGCTCCTTGGATATACGGCTGACATCAGCAGAGCTTCCAGCCTTGATAAAATCGGAGTTACTAGAGTCGCCCTTCACTAAGTGAAGGCTTTGCAGGACTCCATCTGTCTGGATTTTAAAATAACATGTCATTAAAGCTCGGCTGTTAAACGTCGAGGCGGACACAGGAGGGAAAGAGGGAGATGGGGTGGGGAGGACAATGAGTGCCAGGCTGTCATTGAAAGCACTTTAAAAAACTGCTAGATTTATGCACAGCAGAGTTCGCATTGTGTTTTTACTCTTTTGCAGTAGGGGTTCGGAAGGGTGACCAACCTGGGTTTGCGGCTGGGGATGTCCGACTGTGGAGCTCAACAGCTCTTGCCCAAATCACAGCACGGGTGGGGGGAAGTAGAACAAAGGACAGGGTGGTGGGAACAGTGCAGGATGAGTGGAGGTGCTTGTAGTTTTATATGTGGGGTGACGTCAGAAGAAGAGAACCATCAGCAATGCTTATTCTGTTAACTTAGGTATGAGAACATAAGAGAAGCCAATCTTGGATCAGGCCAATGGCTCTGTCACACAGTAGCCAAAAACCCCAGCTGCCATCAGGAGGTCCAGCAGTGGGGCCAGGACACTAGAAGCCCTCCCACTGTTACCCCCCCCCCCCCCAAGCACCAAGAAGACAGAGCATCACTTGCCCCAGACTGAGAGTTCCTATCTATATTTGTGGTTAATAGCCACTGATGGACCTCTGCTCCATATGTTTATCCAATCCCCTCTTGAAGCCATCCGTGCTTGTAGCCACCACCATCTCCTGTGGCAGTGAATTCCCCGAGTTAACCACTTTTTGGGTGAAGAAGGACTTCCTTTTATCCATTCTAAGCCTACTGCTCACTCATTCCATGGAGTGCTCACGAGTTCTTGTATTGTGAGAAAGGGAGAAAAGTAAGCAAGTTAACAATATAAAAACCAAATTACAATCGGGTCAGAATACGGTAGCAACCAGTCAGGCAGTTCAAAGTGCCTTCTGGAGGATGCTAATTTGATGGTGGTTAATAGCAACCTCTTTCTGGTAATGCTCCATTGGTCTCTTTGAGTAGGGCAGGTTGCATCACACCACACTTCTGGGTGGATGAATAGGGGAGAGCTCTCCGAAGGGAAGTATGCTGCTTGCCAGAAGGAGTATCAAGGTGATAAACAATGTTAGGTCTAAAGCCTTTTGGATTTTGCAAGGTCTGCTGTGGCATTGCTGGTGAGAGACTTGTAATGTAGAATCCATACAGACAGGAGTTTGTCCCCATATGCTATCCATGCTACGCCAGCAAACAGCAACCTTGGGATGCGAGGCCAGCATCAACGTAACTTGAGGTGTGGAGCTGCCAGGGTGGAGGATTTCTGGTGGGGCCACTACTGTTGACCCCCACCCATGCTCTTCCCCTACCCCCTGTCCATACCTATGCTCCCAGCTGCCCAGAGTCATCAAGGAAGGACATTTGGGTGCAATGCTTCCTCTAAGCTGAGGAGTCTTGTGAGCAAAAATTCTACTTGGTGAGCTCCTGTCATTAAAGTTGTGAGCGAGTGATTTGGCTGCTGCATCAATTAGTTCGCTCTGGAGCCATCCTTCCTGAGCGGAGACAAAAATATGTGAGCCGGAGTCTAAAAAACTGTGAGCTAGCTCACACTAACTCAGCTTAGAGGGAACACTGTTTGGGTGGTGCACAGCGGTGGGGCTCCTGGTGCAAATTAGGGATGGGCGCAAACCGGCTCACAAACTAAAGTTTGTGATGAATTTTGGACAGTTTGAAAAGTGAAGTTCATGGCAGGTCAACCAGCGTGAACTTTCCAGCTGTTCATGGCCGTTGTGAATGTATACATTTCCAGACAGACTGTCTCCACTCAATCTAAATGTTTACCAAGCTTCAAAGTAACAAGGGGGGGGACTTGGAGGGCATGTAGAGGAGCATCTGAGGGAGGTCCCCTGCAACTTTGATGTCTCTAGCTTGCACAGCATCCATTCTATAAAACTCCTGAACCTCCTGAACCTGCGCCTGTCAAAATGACCACCCATCATTTCCCCAGGAAGCACTTTCCTGCGAGCAACTTCTTGGGGGGGAGGGCGTAACTTGGACCCTGTAAATCCAATCCTCACCAAACTTGTAGGGCAGGTAGAGGAGAGTCAGCTGGAGATCCCCTGTGAGTTTGGTGTCTCTAGCACACCGGGGGGGGGGGCCGCTCGGCCAAGTCACGAACCTCACAAACCGAACCGGTTCATTTAGCCCCTAAAAGTTCATGACGGTTCGTGGTTTGCGAACTGGGCACAACACGAACTATGAACCGAACGGCATTTCCCCAGCTCATGCCCATCCCTAGTGGTAATCGCAACAGCACTCCCAACTGCACACATTGGCTGGTGCTATCAGGGGAAAAGTACGCAGATGGTACAGGGAAGTGAGCATGGACTTTGAGAGAGGGATGAGTGGGTAGGCAGGGGGACATGCAGGTATGGGGGTGCAAAAGCGGGCACGAATGGGGCCCTGGTGGCAGGTAGTTGGGGGGACCCTCGAGGTGAACAAACCATCAGCATCCATATAAATATCAGCCTTAATTCACAAGGATACATAACTTCCCCGGCAATGACCATTGACTCTGTGAGGTTGACACTGATCTTTATTTATTTGGAAATTTATGTCTTGCGTTCCCAGTGCGCGTCGGCATTTCCACAGGGACATTACCCAGAGGCTCAATGAATGAGATAAGAACGGTCAGTAAATATTCATAAAAATAATCAGATTGTTAGGTCCTGAGTCAAGGCAGGAAGGAGGATTAGCACAAACAGAAGAAAGAACGGCCTAAGCCTGAAGGGCAGGTAAATCGGTAGTTGGGGACTACGGGAGACAAAAACGAGCAAATAAAAAAACGAGCAAATAAACAAAACAAAAGAACCATAGGAAATACAAATGTTGGCCTGCATTGAACGATATCATTTTGAAGAGCCGGGGGGGGGGGGGGGTTACTGTTTCTTCCCCTCGGCTGCTTGTAGACATAACTATCAACCAAGCTGGATGTGGTGACAGATGCATAGAACACGATTGCCCGTTCGTGTGCCCTTTTGGAGTCGACGTATTAGTCCGTGTATAGATCCTGGATAGGAAGTCTTTCCCTGTTTCCCTGTTTGAATCAGGGGCCCCATCTGGCTGTGTTTAGGAAGGAAAAAAAGGGAGTTGATTGGGGTCACCCGCTCTGGGTCGGGAGATACCTGGGGATTTGGAGGGTGGAGCCAGGGGAAGGTGAGCTTTATCAGCCGGATACAATGCCACAGAGTCCACCCTCCAAAGGAGCCCTTTCCTCCAGAGAAAATGATCTCGATCATCTGGAGATCAATAGTAATAGCAGGAGATCTCCAGGCCCCACCTGGAAGTTGGCAACCCTACCCATGGAGCTTCCAGCCTCGTGTTGCTTGGCCCTCAGCCAGACTCATCCGAAGCAACTCAGGGTTGTCCTTCTCGACGCTGCCTTTTCGAACAGAACTGTTTCCAAGAGGCAGGCCCAATTCGCTTTTGAGTGGTTCGTTTCCTCGTGCGGACGAGGCTAAATATAGACAGTTCCATTAGGCTGCCTTATATCGCACCTGGGACCCTGCGAACCTGGGACCCTGCACTGTCCACCTAAGCCACTTCTAGCCTAGACACTTTGGTGAGTGTCTGACCTAACTGCAGGATGCAGGTTTCATGTCTGGAACCCTGAAGCAATAGGGACACACCAGCAACACACCAACCCTGTGTCTAGGGTTGCCAGCTCCAGATTAGGAAATCCCTGGAGATTTGGGGGTGAACCCTGGGGAGGTATGTGATGTCCACCTGGCAAAGCGGCCATTTTCTCCAGGGGAACGGCTCTCGGCCGCCTGCAGATCAGTTGCAATTCCAGGACCTCTCCTGGCCCCCACCTGGAGGCTGGCCATTCTACTTTTCTCCCCCACGTCAGTCCATCCCTGATGGGAAAGACCTCTGCCTGAGACCCTGGAGGGCAGCTTTCGGTAGGAGCAGACAATACCGTATTTTATAGGCCAAGGATCTGACTCAGTAGACAGGAACTTCCTATGTGTGGGTGTCAACAAGTATCTCTTCAGGACTCACAGCGTCAGTTGTTTTTGACTGGTATGCCTAGTTACTTACTGAGTTTTAACCAGGGCTTTTTTTTGTAGAAAAAGCCCAGCAGGAACTCATTAGCATAATAGGCCAACAATGGAAATCCATTAGCATATAAGGCAACACCCCCTAACAGCACAGTTCCCTCCCAAGATCGGCTTCCCCAGGTCCCCCATGGCTTGCAGGGCGCATGGGGAACCCGAGGGAAGGAAGGCAGTTTTTGGATTGGCTTCCCCAGGCGCCCCACAACTTGCGAGGCACCTGGGGAACCCAAGATGGGGGAGGCTGTAGGCGTGGCCAACTCGGAAGCCAGCCGGAACTCCATTCCTGTGTGTTCCTGCCCAAAAATAGCCCTGGTTTTAACATTCTTTTTTTGGGGGGGGTGAGTATTTTATGTGTGTGTGTGTGTGTACGTGTGTTCTTGTGAACCTGGAAGTCATGGTTGACTTCTAGCGACCCGTAGTGGGGTTAGCACTTTTCAGAGTGGTGGCTTGATATTGCCTGCCTCTGCATCCCATCCCTGGTATCCCTTGGAGGTCTCCCTTCGAAGTACTTACAAGGGCTGGCCCTGCTTAGCTTCCAAGATCTGACAAGATTGGCTTTGCCCAGACAATCCAGGTCAGGGTGAGTTTTTACTTTCTTAAGTCCGTAGCAACCTGGGGGCAGTTCAGCTTCTAGCTTGCCTCCCCATGGCCGCTCGCTCTTTCTCTCAATTGAGCGTAGCCCAGCTTGAGAGTCATAATAGTTTGCGGGGGGGGGGGGGGGGCACTAAGCACTGAGCATCCATTTGCAGTTGTCACAGTGCCACCCAGAGGAAGACAAATGTAGAACTATAGGCTACCTTTCGGCAACAGAGCCAAGGCAGATGTCTCCATTCAGCCGACAGGGGTGCGCTTTCTAGCTGCTCTACAAGACTCGCATCTGGCACAAATTACTGATTCGGGTACCCAAAGGTTGGACGAGAGGAAAAAAAATATTGTGAGATATAAAATATTTGTATTTATTTCAAAGGGCACTAAAACTATATTTTAAAAACATTGGCACAATCTGCCCTTGAACTGGCGATTATTTGAACTCAGAAGTCCTGAATCTATATAACCTGATACATTTAGATATTTCTAGTTTAAAATTCTTGAACCAACAAAACAGGACCAATAATTCAATATATCCAGGCTGATAACCTTGAACCACATTAAAAGAAGAAGAAGAAGAAGAAGAGAGAGATTGGATTTATACCTCGCCCTTCACTACCCAAAGGAGTCTCAGAGTGGCTTACAAACTCCTTTCCCTTCCCTTCCCCACAACAGACACCCTGTGAGGTAGGTGGGGCTGAAAGAACTCTGACAGAAACTGCTCTTTTTGAAGAACAGCTGTGCCAGAACTATGGCTTGCCCAAGGTCATCCAGCAGGTGCAAGTGGAGGAGTGGGAAATCAAACCAAGTTCTCCCAGATTAGAGTCTGCGCACCTAACCACTACACCAAAACAGGACCAAACACATTTTGGCCTCTAAAGCCTTCCTCAGTGATCAAATTTTTGTATATTCATACACACTATAACATATAAACATGTGTTTGTTCCAAGGCAGGTTGATTATAGGGTGTGAAAATGAATAACAATAGAATTATTCAGTAATCTATATATGAAAAATAAACAATTTAACTACATTGATTGTTTTAAAATTAGTTCCTCACATTCCAAATATTCTCTGTGGCAAAAAAATTGGTTTGTGTGAGGGCTATCTTAAACTTTTAAGCACACACATCCAAGGAATTCAGGTTTAATAGTTCTCTCTGTTAAAAAAAAAAAAGTATATAACAGAACTACGCAAATGGAAAATATAATGTAAGAAGACCCCTCCTGGATCACAACAGAGGTTCATTTAGCCCAGTCTCCTGTTTCATACAGAGGTCGAGCAGTTATTTTTGGGAAGCCCAGAAGGCCTTCCCCTCCAGAAACAGGTATCCTGCCACTGAAAAATCTTGCGGCAACAAATTCCGTGAATTAATTGCATGTAGTGTGAAGGTATCTAGTAGGGCTGAAACCATTTTTGCAGGATTCTCCTGCTACTTGCATTGGGAAGGGATTAGGTCTGGTGACTAAAGGAGCTGGTAAAGTACAGGTCAAGAGATCGTGTTGTGGATCTCCAACACACGATGTAGAGTTTGGCCATTTTTTCTATTCCTCTGTCTGCATGCGAGAGAGAGAGAGAGAGAGAGAGAGAAGCAAGGTATGACCTGTGAAACCTACCGTGTGTGTGTATTTCCCTTACAAAATGCATTTTCCATGGCTCAGTCACGTGCTTCTATGTGCGCTCAGAGTGGATCATTAAAGAGAATTTTTTTACCTCCTTCGAGCTCTAATCATTCCCCATTGTTGTAGAGAGCAGAAATTGGCTTCTGTTCAAGGTCAGAGCTGCCGAGCCAAGCCCAACTTGATGAGCGGGACAATTGAACTTAATGCATCTCGTGGCGCTGGATTGGGCCAGTCTCGGAGAGGGGCTCTTGGTAGTTCTGCACATTATGACCCCTAATCCTCTGCTATTAGGAGTCACCTGCTGGAAGGCTAGTTATTATCAAGGTAGAATTTCCCGGTCTTTTTTCACTGGCTGTCGTAAGTGGCAATTTTTAGGGAGGCATTCCTGAGTAAGATGATCTGAGAAGAGAGCTGGTGGGAGAGAGAGAAAATGGAAAAGACAAGGAGGCGTCAGCTGTGAGACTGATGTTTCCAAAGCTACAGTTGTGTATATGCTTTCTGGGGCGTAAGTTCCACTGTCTCTAACCTGGGTGGCCCAGGTTTGCCCAGTCTCATCAAATCTTGGAAGCTAAGCAGGGTTCGCCCTGGTTAGTCAATGGATGGGAGACCACCAAGAAAGTCTAGGGTTGCTATGCGGAGGCAAGCAATGGCAAGCCACCTCCGTTCATCTCTTACCCTGACCTGGATGGCCCAGGCTAGTCCAATTTCATCAGATCTCGGAAGCAAAGCACAGTTGGCCCTGGTCAGGGGTCCTTTCGTAAAAAAAGAGGTGCAGGAGCTCATTAGCATAACTCATTTGCATATGCCACACCCCCTGACGTCACCGGAAGTGTCAAAAGGCCACACATCCCTGACGTCATGGGCAATGTGTCAGAAGGCAAGAAGGGAGGGGGAAGGAGGGAAAGGAACAGGAAGGAAGGTAGGTAGGTAGGTGGGGGAGAGAGAGAGAGAAGAAAGAAAGAAAGAAAGAAAGAAAGAAAGGGAGGGGGGAAGGAAGAAAGGGGGGAAGGAAGAAAGAAAGGAACAGTAAGGTAGGTAGGTAGTTGGGGGGAGAGAGAGAGAAGAAAGGAAGGAAGGAGGGAGAGGGGAAGGAAGGGGAAAAGGAAGGAAAAGGAAGGTTGGTAGGTAGGTGGGGGGAGAGAGAAGAAAGAAAGAAAGAAAGAAAGAAAGAAAGAAAGAAAGAGAAAGGGAGGGAGGGAGGGGGGAAGGAAGAAAGAAAGGAAGGAAGGAAGGAGGGAGGAAGAAAGGGGGAAGGAAAAAAGAAAGAAAGAAAGGAACAGTAAGGTAGGTAGATAGTTGGGGGGAGAGAGAGAGAGAGAAGAAAGGAAGGAAGGAAGGGAGAGAGGAAGGAAGGGACAGGAAGGTAGGTAGGTAGTTGGGGGAGAGAGAGAGAAGAAAGGAAGGAAGGAAGGGGAGAGGGAGGGAGGAAGGGAGAGGGGAAGGAAGGGGGAAAGGAAGGAACAGGTAGGTATGTAGGTAGGTGGGGGGAGGGAGGGAGGGAGGGGCGCTTCTCCCCCCACTAGGGCTGGCGTTTCGCTCCCCCCCTTGCTTGGGCCTGAGTGGAATTAAGCCACTCAGGCCCGGCTTCTCCCTCCCCGGGAATGGTGGCCCCGGGAATGGTGACTGGGGGAGGGAGGGGTTTTTTCCCAGGGACGACGACTGGGGGAGGGAGGGGGCTCTCGGGCGTGGCCAGCGGCCAGCCACGGCCCCGAAGAAGACAACCGGGCAAGGGAGGGGACTCAGGGCCGGCGGCCAGCCGCGGCCCGTGGAAGACAACCGGGTGAGGGAGGGGACTCAGGGCCGGCGGCCAGCCGCGGCCCCGAGGAAGACAACCGGGCGAGGGAGGGGACTCGGGGCCGGGGCCGGCGGCCAGCCGCCACCCCGAGGAAGACGACTGGGCGAAGACGACTGCTGCTGCTGGGCGCACTCGTCGTCGTCGCCGCCGCCCCCGTGGCCATGCTGGCCTCCGCCCCGCTCGCCCCTGCCGGCTGAGACGGAGGGGGCTGCGAGGGAGGCGCCGCCGCCGCTGAGGAGGAAGAGGACGAGGCCGACCCCATGCTGCCGCCGCCTCCCGCCCCCGTTGAGCCCCGGGGAAGACGCCTGGTCGAGGGAGGGGGCTCTCAGGCGGGGCCGGGTTCTCAGACGGGGCCGGCGACTGGGGGGGGAGGGAGGGGTTGAACGGGGGAGGCTTTCTGGTGGGGGGCGGGGCCCGCCTTCTCTCTCCCGGAGTGGCGCTCCGGCCCGCTCCGGCCCCAACGGAGCCCTGGCCCTGGTTAGTCCTTGGATGGGAGACCACCAAGGAAGTCCAGGGTTACTATACAGAGACAGGCAATGACAAACCACCCCTGAACATCTCTTGCCTTGAAAATCTTATGGGGCTGTCATAAGTTGGCTATGACTTGACAGCACTTTCCGTCAAGATAGCTCTGACCTGGATGAACCAGGCTAGCCTGTTACCATTAGATTTTGGGTCCTAAGCATAGTCAGCCCTGGTTCATATGTGAATAGGAGACCACCAAGGAAGTCCAGGGTAGTTACACAGAGGCAGGCAATGGCCAACCACCTCTACAACAGCAGTCCCTTTTCAGGTCAGCTAAGTGGCCATCAGAACATCTCGTGCCAGTGAATTCCACCAACCAATGGCTCATTGAATGAAGAGACGCTTTCTCTTGCTCTGTCCTGAATTTGAGGGTTCTCTTGTCCACCCTTCCTTTATTCCCAAAGTAACCTGAAAGCCCAAAGGCTGAGAATCTGAAGTCACCCAGAGATCTTCATGTCGGAGCACACATCACCTACAACTGGACCCTTACAGAGGATGCTGCGGATTGAACCTAGGACCTTCTGCATGCTGAGCAGATGTTCTACCACTGATCCAGGGTCTCAGGTGGAGGTCTTTCCCATCACTTACTACCTGATTCTTTAACTGGAGATGCTGGGGACTGAGCCTGGGACCTTCTGCATGCCAAGGAGATGCTCTGACACTGAGCCAGGGTGTCAGATCAAAGCCTTTCTCACCACCTACTACCTAATCCTTTTTGACTGGAGATGTCTAGGATTGAACCCAGGACCTTCTGCATGTCTAGCAGATACTCTACTGTTGAGCCAGAGCCTCTTCCCTAACTCTGGACTTGGCAAGTATTTTGAACTGCTGCTGCTTTCCTGCTTATGCCCATCTTTTCATAGCACCTGCAGAAGATCTGGGTCACAGGTGCCACCAAGCTGTTGTGCAGTAATCATTTGGAAACGAAGCACGCTCTGTCAGCGCATCCGAGCAGAACGAAACTTTGCCGTGCTCGTCGTGGAAAGAGTTGACCGGTGCTGCGATTTTGCTTCTAATTCCATCAGCCAAACAGACCTTTCCGAAACGCTAATTAACAAGATGAAAGATGCTCATTAGTCGTTGTTGTAGCTAGCTCGTTAACAAGCCCAAATTATTTCGAGCTAATTAGAACTGGAAGCCAAGCAGGAAATGCGAGCCAATCCATGACAGAGCGAGCTCATCGAGTATGGTGTGTGAAGGTGTCGTATTCTGGTGCTACTAAATGGGACGTGATAATACATTGAAGGGCTTAGGGGAGATTTGACTTACATTTTTTGCTTCATTAACCAGAATGGCCTGTCGATATTATCACCGGCATGCGGGGGGAAAGTGCCGGAGTTGTGTTATGAAATGATCCCTGCGATTTAAACCAATGGACAAGCAATATTATGTCACCAAAGCAAATCCATCAAGGTTCATCCATTAAGATGTATCGATGCTCTGTAAACGGCTGTTAGGTCTGAGCGAGGAGGTTGTACCAACATTTGTAATCGGAGATGGGAGAGAATAATAGAATTTCATCGTTCTGTGAGCAGTAATTTCTGATAAGCAAGGGGTCTCCGGTGCTTCCAGCTTACCTTGAAAATAAAGACACAAGCCGCTAGAAAGAAATTATTAGCTTTATAAAGCTGAGCCGAAGGAGGCTAAAGAAAAACAAGAACAAAGGGGGGTGCAGGGATTTAAGACTCTCTTTTACACAGTGGATTCACATAGTTAGATTGCCCTGTGCTGTTGTATACATTCCCCCAACATCCAGTGCAGTTATGGCTTGCCGTAGTGATTGTGGCGGGTATAAGATTTAGGGGTCTTGGAATGCAAAACCTTCCAAATCTAAAAGCCTTGCCCCGTTTTCAGTGAAGAAGGAACCAGTAGTAGGGCTGGTTCCAGGTAGGGATGAGCATGAACTGGGAAATGCGGTTTAGTTCAGTTTGTGGTTTGTGGTGTGCCCGGTTCATGAAACATGAACCGATCTGAACTGTTTAGGGGCCAAATGAACTAGTTCGGCAGTCAATTTCACAGTTGTAGATTCAGGAGGTTTGGGAGTGTAGAGAACAGATCCTGTGCAAGCTAGGGACATCAAAGTTGTAGGGGACCTCCCCGGGATGCTCCTCTCCATGCCCTCCAACTTGTTGCTTTGAAGTTGTGTAAACATTTAGATTGAGTGGAGACAGTCTGCCTGGAAATGTAGCTGCTCACGAACCAGCACGAACCTCCACAAATGACTTGGAAGTCTGTGGAAAGTTTGTGCAAGTTGACCTGCCATGAATTTGACTTCACAAACCAACCAAAACTCACCACAAACTTTAGTTTGCACCCATCCCTAGCTCCAAGCTTGCAAGCCCTTCCACCACCTGCAGTCACAGCTGCTCCCATTGCCTGCCTGGAAGGGTGGTCATGGTGGTGGCAGCTGCGACCAGAAATGCCACTGCCATGGCCAACAGGAACACTGATGCTTTGTGCTGATATGTCCATCTCTGGCAGTGCACATGCAGCTGGGAGCAGGGTCAAGTAAGGGGCAGCCCTCACCCCATGCAAGTTTGGCAGGAGCAAGAGGAGGTGTGAGCCCTGGAGGAACATAAGAACATAAGAGAAGCCAATGTTGAATCAGGCCAGTGGCCCATCTAGTCCAACACTCTGTGTCACACAGTGGGCAAAAACCCAGGTGCCATTAGGAGGTCCAACTGTGGGGCCAGAACTCCAGAGGGCAGTGGACGTAAGCAGCAGCAGGAGCCTGCTGGATATACCTCTTCTTTCCCCTGCTATTGAGGAAGCATGGCCAAAGAGCAGTTGGGGCCCTCCCAGTCCAGGGCCTGGGGCAACTGCCCCAAATGCCCCAAAGCTGAAACCGCCTCTGCCACCACTGGTTATCCCCTCTCCTCTTTTCAAGGTGCCCTACTCATGCCCAACAACAGCTGAGCAGCAGCATTATGGGACACTTGAAGTTTACAGACAGTATTCAAGGGCAGATCCCTGTAGGGCACATTGTAGTAGTCTAATCTAGAAGTCACCAGGTTATGAATTATGACAGCAGTGCCCTTTTAGTTCTGGTAGCAGGTACTGTTGGTACAGGCTGGTTCTACACCCCACTATTCTTTATTTCAGAGGTACGGGTCATACCATTGGCATTTGTTCTTTGGTTTGCAGGGCTGAAATGGGGTTCATAGTCCTTAAAGTGTCCATTGTTTAGAAGGAGTGCTGAGCAGGTGAGTACATGAAAGGCCCAGCTTCCAACCATCTTGATGAGGACCAAAAATTAGCCCCTCCCTTTTTTGTTCTGACCGATTCTTTGCTCCTTGTCTTGATTAGTTTCTCACTTTTAGCCGTGCTCTGTCTGAGGTTTTTTTTTAAGGCCGAGAAAGTTGTTGACAAAGCAAGAAACTCGCAGAGATGCAAAACAGCCCCCCGAACCCTGTATAATTCATTTTTCTTGTTTTTTCATAGCTCCTTTTTAAATGCTGGGTTTGTATTCGTGCACTTATTTCTCTGCCGGCGACACGTGCTTTTGAACTTGCTCCATCAGGGGCTGTGAGAAGCTTCTGCATGGCTTTCATGCGGCCCTGTGTTGTCGGCCCGGTTGAGAAAAAAGAACAAGAGAGATGCGGCAGTGGGGAAAAGCAATCGCGAGTATTTCTTCTTTGCTGTCTTGGGGACGGTGGCTTCTCTTTGCCCTTATCTTGGCGGCACAGGCTGAGAAGAAGCAAGCCCCAGACAGGGGGAGCTGCTTGTATGAAGACAGAGTTTACCAGCATAATCTGCTGTCTTTTATTTCCTTCTTCAATAGCCTATCTGCTTTCAGCAGCTGGGGCTGTGTAGCTCAGCAGTGATGGCCATCTCTGTGCCCCTCAAAAATCACTGCTTTTGAATGAGGAAAGGGAGGGAGGCGCAAGGAGGGAAGAGTGTCTCTATTAGCCGAGATTAAATGCTTTCCGATACAATCCAATTAACTCTCAAATTGAATAGCAATGCACGGGATAATATACCGCCGTCATCTCCTAGCAAGTACCTCCGCTCTCTCCTTCCCCCTCCCCCTTTCTTTTGCTTGTATACATGACCCGGTGTCTTTGCCACAAATTAAAGGAAATGGCGGATGAGGTCACCCCTGGTGAGATCAGATAAAGGACAATTAATTGCCATTGACACCATCTAGGTGCAAGGATGGAGCTAGTATTGGTCCCTCAAACAGAATGTGCGTCCAGGGAGCTGGTTTAATATCCCTAACACCCTCGGCAATCTATCTGAGCCATGGTTCCAGCTGTAGTTCTCAAGGTTGCTTTTCTCCTGCTGAAATTCAGAGGCCGCTCCTCAAGGTTGGTGTCTGACCTGTGAAATCGGTGTTTGATTGGGCACGGTTAGTCAGCCTTTGCGAGAACTGCAGCGAAGACTTCCAAGTTAGCTCTTCTGCTCTTTCCTCGTCTGACAGATGTTTTAACCTTGTGCTATAGAGCCGAGGATCTACACTTTTATAATCCAAATGCACACAGCAAGGGAGTGTGGCGATCTCTGTGTAGCACTGCCGGGATTTGGCGAGATCTGTACAGATCTGCGGGGATTCGGCAGTCGCTAGAACTGCGGGGATCCGGCAGTCGCTAAAACTGTGGAGATTCGGCAGTCGCTAGAACTGCGGGGATTCAGTTTCTGAAAGCTGATACCCTGAAAATCTTGTTGGTCTCTAAGGTGCTACTGGACTCGAACCCAACTGTTCTACCACAGACCAACACAGCTACCCTCTGAAACAGGAAAATTTTGTGTAGATTTGCTGGGATTCGGCAACCTCATTGTGGATCTGCTGAGATTCAGGAGTCTCTAGAAGTGCTGGGATTCACAGTCTCGGTGTAAATCTTGCAGGTCACACAACCAGGTCGGAATGGTTCGATTGACTGAATTCAGTTGAGTTGCTTCATAATGCCCGTGAGAGAACCAGGAAGAAGCATGAGCTCAGGGCAGGGAGAGGTGGCATGCGTTGTAATCCTCACGGTTGGAAAGATACAAACCTAGGGGGACGTGGTGGTTTGCCTTTTGTTTCTGCCATAAAATCGCAAGGTGGATCTTATGCAAACCACTGGGCCTCAATTCCCAGTCTCCTGTACAGGGATCAGATGGCTACAGGAATTATTTTGGGAAGGATCACAACAACAGAGTGACTCCGGACTCCAATGATCCACATATTTCAAGTTTTCTTATATAGGATGTAGTGGGAAACTGCCTTATGCAAAGAGGAGGAGGAGGAGGAGGAGGAGGGGAGAAGCAAGAGGAGGAGGAGGAGCAGCAGGAGGAGGAGCAGCACGAGAAGGAGACTTGATTTTTATACCCCGCTTTTCTCTACCTTAAGGAGTCTCAAAGCAGCTTACAATCGCCTTCCCTTCCTCTCTCCACAAAAGACGCCTTATGAGGTAGGCAGGGCTGAGAGAGATTCTGAGAAAACTGTGACTGGCCCAAGGTCACCCAGCTGGCTTAATGTGGTGGAGCGGGAAATCAAACCCAGTTCTTCAGGTTCGAGTCGCTGCTCTCAACCACTACGCCACGCCGGCTCTCACCACTGTCCCAACAGCCGTTAAGTCAGAAGAGAGGCCATCTTCCTGTGAGATACAGAAAGGGGGCTCCTGTTTCACTCTTGCCGGTTTTCAGCCCAAATTGTGGCCTGAGTTGTGTTCGCTTTCACATGAGCCTGAAAGCTAGATTTGCCAATAGCCGGAGTTTGTTTTTTTAACTCCAGTGTATGCTCTGTTAATTCACACCTGCCTCGCTCATGGTACAGAGATGAAAAACACAAGGGTAGACTATCAAAACATTCACACATTTCACAAGTTACCATTAGACAATAGTCTATTGCAACAGAATCACAGTAAAATAATAGAGTGGAATTAGCGGTCCCAATGCCAAAACACTTGTAACATGAGCTGTGCCTACATTATTGTGGAAACCAGGTTCCACTTTTCAGCCGTACAACTGAGGAAGAATGTTTTGAAACATCTGGCATACCTAGGAAGGACGTTTTTGGCTGCAGATTTATCTTTGGGACACCCCCTGCCTTTGTTGTGGACGCTGAGCTCCTTGGGACACTATTATACTGAAAGAATATAGAGGAGTCACCCGTTGGATCCTTTCTTCACTATTGAATTGTTATACTTTCTCTTGTCAAATTATTCTATTTTTTTTTTAACTGCTACAAGTGTTTTGGGTGTCCACTAATCCTACTCTACTAATTGTTTTGCTGTGATTATGTTGCAATAGACTATTGTCTAATGGCAACTTGTGAAATTTGTGAATGGTTTGGTGGCCTACCCTCGCGTTTTTCATCTCTGTACATTACGTACACTTGGGGTTCCTATTGTTTGACTTGCCTTAGCATAGGGGCAAAAGCAAAGGCCACCGGGATCCATTCTAATGGCCGGCCTGACCCCGGAGCGATTACGGTTGTCTCTCCAAGGAGAAGAGCAACGAGTGAGCGGGTGTTAGTAATTAAAGGCCGTGAATGCACTGGATTGATAGATGCTGTTCCCTGCCATCGAAAGCCCTCCGGAGCGAGTGATTATTCTGTCCGGCCTGTGCTTGCGCATTCCGATTATCTACAACGTATGCCCATTGATTGTGGGACTGTAATTACAGCAGGCATTCCAGTGCAGTCATAATGGCGGGGAGATAACTAGCTGTGCTCGCAACCTGCCCAGCTCTCCGAGGTGCATGATCCGCAGCTTCCCTGTCAAAACGCCTATTTTTCAGAAAACCACCGACAAAAGGGGAAAGCTCAGTAAGATATCTTGAAAAGGAGTCCTCCCCCCACGCAAGGAGATTTATTTGCGTACCCAAGGAGATTCATTGCTGTCTTCAGCCAGTTGGTGAAGCCTTTCTTTGTTTTCTCTGGCATGCCTTCAGCGATGCCTCCTTCCCGCCCTATGTTTTGGTTGTGGTATTTATATAGAACACAAGAACAGCAGAAGAGCCCTGCTGGATCAGACCAGGGGTCCATCTAGTCCCGCTTCCTGCCTCACAGAGTGGCCAGGCAGATCCTCTGGAGGGCCGACGACAGGGCAGAAAGTCTGAGGCCTTCATTAGAACATCAGAAGAGCCCTGCTGGATCAGACCAGTGAGGGTCCATCTAGTCCAGCATGGTGTCTCACACAGTGGCCAACCAGTTCCTCTGGAGGGCCAACAGCAGGGCAGAGAGGCTGAGGCCTTCCCCTGATGTTGCCTCCTGGCTCTGGGATTCAGAGGATGAATGCCTCTGAATGTGGAGGATCCCCTTAGTCACCACAGCTAGTAGCCACTGATATACCTCTCCTCCGTGAATTTATCTAATCCCCTTTTAAAGCTGACTGTTGCCTTCAATTACTTAATAATTGGTTTAATTAATACTTACTAATAAAGCTGTGGCCATCCCCACATCCTCTGGCAGCAAATCCCACATTTTAATCACCCTCTCTGTAAAGAAGTAATGCCCATAAGAAACGTGGAACTGAAAGGGTGTCCTCAAGGGTCATCTAGTCGAACCCCCCACACAATGTAGGGAATTCGCAGCTATCTCTCCACCAACACTCTCCCAGTGACCCCTGCTCTATACCTAGAGGAAGTCTAAAAACCTCAAGGATACCGGGGGCAATCTAGCCTGGAGATAAATTCCTTCCTGAGCCCAAAATGGTGATCAATATTACCCTGGGCATACAAGAAAGGGCAATGAGAGCTCATCCCTTCTGTCAGCTAATGCTGCCAAACCCTGCCCGGGAAGTGGGATGGCTGACCCTGGGACATCACTACTGTGGAATGTTATGTCATAGTTATCATGGCATGCTTATCGCTCTCCCTACTGCTCCGACCTTGAGAGACTGATGGTGCTGGCTCATGTATCTTTTTTCCTGTCTAGCTATAAGTCTGATGTCTCTTTGAGTTCTGTATAATTGTCCTGATTTCAATCGTGCCCACCATTACTAACACAAGAAGTGCAGATGACCATAGCAGACCTTTCTCAATAAAGCATTCCTGTTTAAGGACATTTGTTGGTGACTGACTCTGTAGGACTCTCACACCTTCTTGCCCTCCCTTCTCACGATCTGCCTAAATTCACAGAATCGGCACTGCTGTCCGATGGCCAACTAGCCCCTGCTGAAAGATTTAAAGGGCCCTCCAGCTGATCGGTGGGCCACCTGCTCCCCATGGATCAGCTGAAGCCCTTTAAATCTTTGCAGCAGGGGAATCATAGAAGCGTAGAGCTGGAAGGGACCTCCAGGGTCACCTAGTCCAACCCCCTTGAACAATGCAGGGAATTCACAAATACCTCCCCCTCCACACCTCCAGTGACTGCTCTTCCACGCCCAGAAGATGACAAAAAACCTCCAGGATCCCCGGCCAAACTGCCCTGGAGAAAAATGGCTTCCTGACCCCAAAGTGGCGATCGGCATTTCCCTGGGCGTGTAAGAAAGGGCCATGAGAACTAAGCACTGGTGCAACCCTTCCTGCCCTCCCTCTCATGATCTGCCCAACTTCACAGGGAGGGAGAGGGGTGGCCATGTCTTGGGGGCGGGGCTTGGGGCATCCCTCCCCCCTCCTGCTCCAACTTGACTCTAAGTTCTGTTTTTCCTGCATTCCCGCATTGGTACACTCGGCACGCGTCCCTACCGGGGTGGGAGTCATGAGACCATGTAGAACAGTTTTTGCTGCCACCCCGCGTTTCTTCAGACGCAAAGAGATTAATAGATTCTACTATTTGAAACTAATCACAGACATCAAAGCGCCTCCAAGCCATTTGTAAAATAAATAGGGATGAGAGACCAAAAATAAACGGAGAGAGAAAGGAGGAGGAGAAGGGGGGGGGGGAAATCTCCCCTGCTTCTATTTGAAAGACATGTGTAATTACTAAAGGAGAGAGAGAGCTGGGAGAAATGTAAAATTATATTTCATTTTTTGAAAAAAAATCCAAATAATCCTTGGGCTTTCAGGAAATGTAAAGCTTTTTTTAACATCTTGTTGATTGCCGTTTTTGGGTTCCCTGGCCCGCGTTCCATCCAGGAGACACTGATAAAACAGCAAATATCGTTGAAAGGATGGGATGCGGCTAGGGAGGAAAGTAAACCTACATTCTGGCTCCCTGTCTGGGTCCCTGCTTTCCTTTCTTTTTTTCTTCTCCAAAGAGTTAAAGGTAGTCTGAAAGGGGGGCAAATCCTTGAGGTCTGCATTTAAAGGGGTTTATTGATAAAGAGATCTGTGCCTTGCCTTTCCAAAGTTCAACATGGGCCTGTAGTTAACGGTGGGGGGGGGGGGGAGATAGTCACATTAAAATAGTGGAAGCAACCATTTGATAGCAAATAGAAAATTCCTTTATTGGGCCACACCCACTTTTACCCGCCTGTAACAAAGGAGGAAGCCCTGTCCTGGATGGCCCAGGCTAGCCCGATCTCGTCAGATCTCGGAAGCTCAGCAGGGTCAGCCTTGGTTAGTATTTGGAGGGGAGACCATCAAGGAAGTCCAGGGTCACTATGCAGAGGCAGTAGGGCTGCCAGATTCCCCCGGAGGGGTGAGGGTTTGCCTGCTTTAGGGTCCCCCGGCCTGGATCCACCCAGTGGGGGAACCCCGCCCCCCAAAGTGGACTAGGCCAACGTGCCCGGTGTGATGACCACCCAGAGATGACGTCGTCATGCTGGGCACGTCGCCAGGGGGACACTGTAGCATTCGGCCTGAAAACTCTATGGTATCATAGAGTTTCTAGCCGAATGCTAGAGTGTCCCCCTGGTGACATGCCTAGCATGATGATGTCACATCCAGGCGATGTCATCATGGCATGCGGCGCACCAAAAGATCCCAGAGAAGAGCTTATCCCCCCCACACACACCGGAAAAAGGTAAGGACCCTTCAACACTAAGAGGCAGACAATGGCAAACCTGACCTGGATGGCCCAGGATAGCTCGATCATGTCAGCTCTCAGAAGCAAATCAGGGTCAGCCCAGGTTAGTACTTGGATGGGAGACCACCAAGGAAGTCCAGGGTTGCTACGCAGAGGCAGGAAATGGCAACCCACCTCTGTTTGTTTACCCTGACCTGGCTGGCCCAGGCTAACATGATCTCATCAGATCTCAGAAGCTAAGCAGGGTCAGCCCTGGTCTGTTCTTGGATGGGAGACCACCAAGGAAGTCTAGGGATGCTACGCAGAGGCAGGCAATGGCAAACCACCTCTGAACATCTCTTGCCTTGAAAACCACCATGAGCTTGATGGCACTTTGCACACACAACAACAACAACAGTGGAAACAGAAGCGCCTCCCTGTTCTAGTTCAGCTGGTGCAGCTATTCGTGAGACTTCGGCTGCAGTCCTAAAACTACTGTCCTCAGAATAAGCCCCGTCAAATTGAATGTGACTTACTTCTGATTAGACCTGCTTAGGATCACTCCATTTCTTCCCTACAGGGTTCTTTGTCAGAGTCCCCCCCCCATAGTTTCCTCTAAGCTGCTCTGGGGGCGGGTGCTGGCACACAAAATTTTAACAGGCAGCTCAGGGGTTTCTGCTTCTGCTCACAAGGCTTTCCCCCCTCCATTGGAAACAATGGAGGATGGGGGGGGCACCTCCTTCTGGGCCCATAGAATTGGACCCCTGGTCCAATCTTTCTGAAACTTGGAGCGATATTTGAAGAGAGCACCAGCAGCTATGCTGCAAATTTGGTGCCTCTACTTAAAATAGCAGCTCCCCAGATCCCCCCAGATTGATTATCCATTATACTCTACGGGGCATACTGACTATAATGGTTGCCATAGGCTACAACTATGCTACTTTAATGTTACTAGCTTGTTTTGCTCACGAGGTAGAATTTCTGCTCACAACATTGTAGAGCTTAGAAGGAGCATTGCCCCCCCCCCCCCCCCAACAATGTACATTTTGCCCATCAGATCCCCGTTTCGTTTGCTGCCATCTTCAAACCTTCAAGGGGACATAGATGTTCCATCAGAACTACATGAAAGACAAAGAGCACTTTTTAGTGTCATGGATTTTTTTTAAAACTATTCTTTACAGCTACAAAGTGGATCTGAAGCTTTTGCCTTTTCTACACGCTTGCTGTTGTTTTAAGGCATGCCTCTACAGGGATTTTGGGTCCTCTGATGTGGTGTTTTCGTACGTTTCCCTCCCTTTGGTCTGTGTGGCGTCTGCGGAGCCCAGCATGCTTTGATCCCCTCTGGCAGTTTGGAAAGCGGGGGGGGGGGGGGGGGAGGAATTGTTGCATCAATGAATGCGTCAAAGCCCAGGCAAAGGAGGGGGGGGGCTGTTTGTTTGTCTGGCATTTGTTGAATTTGAGCGGTGCCTATTTTAGATGCATGCTGGTTGTGAGATGCTGTGTGCAGACAGAAAGGTGGTGTACAGATGTTTTAATCAATTGCACGCAGACTCCTTGCTGTAGCTCCGTGGCCCTGCAAAAGACCATCCGCTTGGCATGCAGGAAGTCCTAGGCACCTCCAGTAAAAAAAACACAAAAAACTGGTAACAGTTGATCTGAAAGACCTGAGACCCTGGCTTAGTGGTAGAGCAGGGGTGTCAAACTCATTTGTTCTGAGGGCCGGATCTGACATAAATGAGACCTTGTTGGGCCGGGTAACGCCAGGTAGCGGAGAGATAAACTTTATAAAGGACACAAACGCAAAGATTTTTTTTTTAACTTAAAATAAAAACATGCTTAAAACATTAGCACTCTTGCAATATTTTGTTTATTTAACAGTATCTGGTAACTGATACCTCGGAGCAAGAATGTTATTTTAAAAATATTGAAAATTAAGTTCTCATGCAGATGTATACCTGGAACATCTGCGAGGGCATACTTTTCTTGAAGTTACCTGCCTTTGAATTAGTGCGGTACACTTCTCTTGCGAAAGACACAGGAAACCGTGGCCTGCTCACGGCTCCCTTCCATGGGTGTCTTTTTTTCCTTCAGAGTTTTCCAAACGAGTCATCATTCGAGAGCACCGGGCTGGAAAATATCTGTCTGGGCATCAGAGATTCTAAGAGGGTTAGATGAGCGAGCAGATGTACTTTGGCACTTAACGAAGACAGGGGCTTGCAAGTTTGACATCTGCAGGCGGCTTGCAGCTTATCCGGGGCTCTGGGGATTGCTGTCCCCAGCAGAGCTTTTTTTTGTAGAAAAAGCTGTGGGTCAAAATACAGCACGGGGCAAATAGTGGGAAATTCAAGCATGCTGTCGGTGCAAAGGGAAGAACAGCACCGGAGCAGCGCCTCGTGGGAAATGGGTCATTTATAAATTAGACCATAACAGAGGCTTCCTTGAAGTCCCACATCTGCATATGAGATATAGATTTCTTTCTAGACTGTTTCGTGCACGGGGCCTTCTAAGCAGGTATGTTCCGGAAGGGAAGCAATAACAGAGCTCTATTTTGTTGTTTTCAGAGCACCTTCATCCCACCTGAACGCAAGAGACCCTTCACCGACCTGTTGGTGGTGAGTATATCTCCCACTCGCACGTTTGTCAATTCTGTGCGGGGGGGTGAGGACGGGGGTCTTTATCCTTGCTTCCCCTTGTGAGGGGAGGGTTCTCCTTGGCGATTTCTAGAATGAGTGCGGCTCACCTGTGCTGGCTACAGAACTCTGCTGCACGCTAAACCACTCCATATAGCCCAATACTGTCTGCGGTGACTGGCGATGGCTCTTGGGGGTCTCAGGCAGAGAGATCCGCTCTATCAATGAACCACAGCTCCTCCCTGTAATACCAGTCTCGGTTCTACCACTTCCATCCATGTGTCTGTGCTGGAGTTCTCGACCTGGGGAGCTTTCAGCTTTACGTCCCCATGGTGGTGGCAACTCCTAGGGTTTTCAAGGCAAGAGACAGACAGAGGTGGTTTGCCATTGCCTGCCTCTGCATAGCAACCCTGGACTTCCCTTGGTGGTCTCCCATCCAAGTACTAACCAGGGTTGACCCCTGCTTAGCTTCCAAGATCTGATGAGATCACGCTAACCTCCCCCCCCTCCTCCTCCTCCTCTTCTTCTATTTCTTCTTCCAATAGATGGTTTTGACAGAATCTTTATCACCCATGTGATAAGCTTTGCCATTTTTGATGTTACCCATTTACTTTTATCGGCAAGCAACGTCATAAGTCTACTCTGGTCTGATCTCCCTGAATATTGGTCCGTATAATTTCACCTCAGCTCTGAGGAGAGACAGCTTTACTCCTTTGGGTGTGGCCCTTTGAGATTTCAGTCCAGCCCATTCCAGCAGCATTCAATTCACCCACAATTTGTGTGTGCGGGGGGGGGGGGGGGAGGAACAGCTAGAAACTGCCTTTCATTCACTGTCATCACACTATTGATGTCTAACCGTTTCCATGCTTCAGATAGGACCGCGTGGCCTGCTGTACTAGAGAATTGCACATTTCCTAAAGGGCACGGGCCTTTTGATGAAAAATTCATGGCCTGTCATGAGCTATTCAGAGGAACTGATCGATCAGCGGCTCCAGATGTTTTTATTTTTAACAACCGTTAGGAAGGGAGCTGGGCCAAGAAAGCTGCAAGAGTGAAGCAGAGGGCTCACAGGTTTTTCTGGAGGCCCTCCCAATGCCCAAAGGAATTCTTGTGTGTTGTGATTTCCCCCCCAGAGCTGCTGGAAAGTTTCCATGCCTAAGACCTCCCAGCAACCCCCAATTTACTGTTGTCAACAGTGCATTGTGAAATCATAAGAGCATAAGAAGAGCCCTGCCGGATCGGACCGGTGGCCCATCTAGTCCAACGTCATAAAGTGGCCAGCCAGTTTCTCTGGAGGGTGAATAACAGGGCATGGAGGCCAAGGCCTTCATTAGTACATAAGAAGAGCCCTGCTGGATCAGACCAATAAGTCCATCTAATCCAGCATCCTGTCTCACACAGTGGCCGACCAGTTGCTTCATAGGTCCAGCAACAGGACATAGAAGCTGAGGCCTTCCCCTGATAAGAACATCAGAAGAGCCCTGCTGGATCAGTCCAACATCCTGTCTCACAAACAGTGGCCATCCAGTTCCTCTGGAGGGACAACAACAGGGCATAGAGTCCGAGGCCTTCATAAGAACATCAGGAGTGCCGCTTCGGTGGGAAGGTAACAGCATTCTGTGTGCCTCGGTGTTTAGTCATACCTGCCGCATGACCACGAAGAAGACTTCAGACAGCGCTGGCTCTTCGGCTTAGAAACGCCGTCACGCGGCACTAAGGTCTCGAACTGATGAACTACAGATCTTTCGGTCTGTAGCTCAGCGTCTTAACCACTAAACATAGTTTATTAAGATATTTATATCCCACCTTTCCTTTTGGCTCAAGTATGGAGACTTCCTTCAATTTAAGGGGCTCCTCCACTAGAGGAAGAGCTGCTTATGCTGGAGAGAGCTTGCTTAGAGTTTCACGTTCTCCCTTTGGCACCACTGTGACATCTCCCATCCTTTTCTTGCTCTGCCAGGGCTAGTAAAGGTAAAGGTAGGTAAAGGTTTCCCTTGCTCAAAAGCCAGTCAAATCCGACTCTAGGGATGCAGTGCTCATCTCCGTTTCCAAGCCGAAGAGCCAGCACTGTCCAAAGACGTTTCCGTGGTCATGTAGCTGGCATGACTAGACACCGAGGCACACGGAACACTGCTACCTTCCCACCAACGTGGTACCTATTTATCTACTTGCAGTTTCTTGCTTTCGGACTGCTAGGTTGGCAGGAGCTGGGGCCAGAGACGGGAGCTCACTCCATCACGCGGCACTCGGGTCTCGAACTGCTGAACTACCAGTCTGCAGTTCAGCGTCTTAACCACTGAGCCACTGCCACCTTTAATAGATTTCCTTTTAAAAAAATCATCAGCTTTTGCTCTTTCGTCACTGTGCTCTGGGACAAAAGATCCCAACTGCTTACAGGGGAAAAGAAATAAACCTCTGTTGTAGCAACAGCAGCTACCAAGGTGAGCTGCCAACGGAACTGTAATCGGGCATTGTCTGCCAACTCCCCGCCGGCTTTGCCCACGGGTTTATTCCATTTTCCCTGCCCGTATCAGAGTCTACCTTCGCAAGTCTCCAGTCTAGCTGACTTTCCTCACCACCCACGCTTTTCTGCCTCGAGGGTGGGCAGGTGGGTGGGCGGGGTGCATACCAGAGTCCTTTTCAGAGCCTGACCTTTGAACTGCCACCTGGTCTCTTGAGAGAGAGAGAGAGAGAGAGGAAGGACAGGTGGGTGGGCTCTGTTTGCTTTGCAGCTGTGGCATTCGCATAGTCCTCTGGGGGCTGCCGTTTGAAGCGACAGGCACCTGGCAACCACCAAGCCTTGTTAAGCCAGCCTCCGCCCTGCCGGGTGTGGGGGGGGAAGTGCCGCCACATCTGGACTCTCATTCCTGAAGGTCCTTCCGCCCCGGTGGAACGGCTTAGTGCATTCCTCCGAAATTCCAGATGACTTTGTACTACCGGCCTTTCTCCTCGACTGTGAGTAGCCGGGGGGCTTCAGGGGCAGGGAGGGGTGACTGCCTGTCGGGCCTCATTTTGGGGGCGTTTGCCGTTTCCGCGAATCTTGTTGGATAAATCATTTAACCGAGGAGGTCTTTCTGGACCAGGTGGTTCCCTGGCTACTTTTGCGCCCGCTCAAATTGACATCAGGTTTGAGTTAGAACGTTTCCCACAGCCCAAAGTTGTGCGATTTCCAGCGGCTGGTGTAATGGGATTTGATTTCCTTTGGTTTTTTGCAAAACGTGATGGGTAGCTGCGTTAGTCTGTCTGCAACAGTAGAAAAGAGTAAGAGTCCAAGAGCACCTTCAAGATTAACAAAATTTGTGGCAGGGTAAGAGCTTTCATGAGTTACTGCTCGCTTCTTCAGATACAGCTAGAATGGGAGTCCATCTGTCCTTATATATAAAATCACTCCACTCTCCAAGACATAAGGACAGATGAACTCATATTCTAGCTGTAGAAAAGAGCAAGAGTCCAAGAAGACCTTAAAGACCTTAAAGACCAGGAAAATTTGTGACAGGGGAGGAGCTTTCATGAGTCACTGCTCACTTCTTCAGATACAGCTTGGATGGAAGTCCATCTGTCCTATATATCAGAAAATGGAGCCATTTCAGATGCCAAATGACATTAGCAGGCGAATGACAATAGCAGGCGGGATTGGATTAGGTGTGATATGCAGAGGGGTAGTAGGCATGGAGAAATCAGCATTGGTAATGAGTCAGGAAACTTCGGTCTTGATTCAGTCCTGGAGGATGCATTGTCTTGCACTTTTAACCATCCAGGACTTTCAGTTGCTGACCTAAGGGTAGCAGTTCTCTTCCAAAGGAATTTCAAAAGGAGTTTAGAAAGAGAGACTGATGAATTGCAACTGATAAAGAAGCTCGAGACAATGCTGACAGCAAGTTATAGGTAGAGGGCGAGCAGCAAATTAGCATAAGCCTAATAAAAGTTGTCTAGCTTGCTGTTAGACACTTTTATTATGCTTATTCTACCTCTACACTCTACCTATATGTATGGACTGGTAACTTCCATTTCAATGTATCTGAAGAAGTGCATGCGCACCCAGAAGCTTATTACCATGAATAAAAGGACGCTTTCACACACATTAAATAATGCAGTTTCAGTCCGCTTCAGCGACCGTTTGCAAGTGGGTTTTGTTGTTTCACACAGGGCGATTCTGCATCTAGCATTCACTCCACGTTTTCTCAACTGGGAGGAAAAAGTGCAGCTCAAAACCACCTTCAAATACCCCAGGGCAATGCCGTCCTGAAGGCAAAGTTACCCGTTGAACGGCCATAAATCTATGCAGAAGGTACCATAAAACCCGGTGATCAAAGGAAGTGAAAGCGGCATGCAATGCAGAGGGGAATTTTTGTTCCAACATGTGTTTTATCAAACCAACAGAGGAAAAAGCCAGTGCGGAATCAGCCACAGTAAAATCCAGTTGCAAAGTGCACTGAAAGTGCATTGAATGTGCATTATTTAGGGTGTGTGAAAGCACCTTTTGTTGGTCTTAAAGGTGCCACTGGACCTGAACTCTGTTGTACTTTAACCACCAGTCCAGGCTCACAGCCAGAGGCAGCTGTAGAGTGATAAAATGATTTGTCTGAATGAAGCACTGCTTTGGAATGATGGTGCTGAACAAACTAGATAATGACAGTTATTCCCAATGAATGAACCTTGTCTGAGCGACAATGCTACGCCAGCTCCTTCAGGCTTCCAAACAACATTCCTGAAGGTCCTTCCGCCCCGGTGGAACGGCTTAGTGCATTCCTCCGAAATTCCAGATGACTTTGTACTACCGGCCTTTCTCCTCGACTGTGAGTAGCCGGGGGGCTTCAGGGGCAGGGAGGGGTGACTGCCTGTCGGGCCTCATTTTGGGGGCGTTTGCCGTTTCCGCGAATCTGGGATTATCCTGGATTCCGCGAATCTGGGATTATCCTGTGCTGTGCCAACGCTTTTATACAAAGGTTATCATCTCTGGTGGAGGACTTCTTTTTAAAAAATGGCCATTGCTCATTCACGGGAGAGCTTTGCAAGAAGGGCAGTACTGGACGACCCTACTGTAATTGCAATTATGAAGTAAGACTGTACGATTCCTTCATTTTGTGGATGTTAAATATAGGAAGGTGGGCCTGATGTATGAACACTTCTCTACACTGTGGTTTTCTATGTCATGGTTCGGATGAAAATCTTGTGATTCGAAACGGGACATTGTTCCGGAGATTCTCATCTGCCAACAACTATAGTTCCTGAGCATTGCTTTGTCAGGGACCAGAGAATGTACTAACTGTGGCTCTTGGGAACACCCCGAACGATGAAATGAGAATCGATGGGAGTGCACTGCTTGTGCATGCTGTATGGTGACTGGCTTCCTTCTCTCTCCTAGCTGCAGAAAGATGAAAATGGCTTCCCTACCCATGATGCTGTGGCAGGGATTCTGCCGGACAAGCAACTCTACCCCAGGTGGGTCCAACCTCGGAAGGATCTGCCGTTCCTAGGGCACCCTCAATTTTCTGGGCCCTTTCCTACTACAGCATAGGGTTGCCAGCTCCAGGTGGGGAAATAGCTGGAGATTTGGGGGGTGGAGCCTGGGGAGGGCGGGGTTTGAGGAGGGGAGTAGCCTCGGCAGGGTGCGATGCCATAGAGCCCGCCCACTGTAGCAGCCATTTTCTCCTGGGGAACTGATGTCTGCCATCTGAAGATCAATCCTAATTAGCAGGAGATCTCCGGGGCACCGTCTGGAGGTTAAAAGTAAGAGAGGTCATGGGCTGGAATGGTCAACAAACAAAACACAACCGTGATATAATAATTAAGTAGCGACTAGTTTGCTAGACCATCCGTGGACCACCGATGGTCCAGCAAACCAGACGGCTACTTAGTAAATAAGACAGTATTCAGCAGCAAGCTGCGGGTCTGTATAAGGAATAACAACAGAATATTAAAACCTGGAGAGATCATTGTATGCGGGATCTGCCTCGATGAAGCATTGAAACGGGGTTCGAGCCATCCCATTGTGGAAACTGCAGGAGATGTGGTGTAAAACTATAACAGGGAAAAGGGAAGAAAAGGAAAGAAGCAGATGACAAAATACAACTGTTTTGCATTGATGTATCTGTTGGCATGCATTCGTCCTTAGAAGTTTGAGAGAATGTTTGTAAAAAGAAACTTTTGTTGATTGTTATAAGGTGAAAGAGTTGCATTAAGCGTTAATAATACAAAGACATCGTTATTATATCGCGGTGGTATTTTGTTGTTTACCATCTGGGGGCTGGCCACGGGAATCCTACGCCGTCCTGAAGTTGCTTCTGCTTCTTGCAATCCTGAACTGGGCGATTTCAGCTGGAATGGCTCCTTCATACGACTTACGTATTTGCCTCGACTAGAACTCAGAGAAAATCCGGAGTGGCAGGCAAATGCGGAAAGGACAACACTTACTAAATAATCCACTTTCAATCCACTTTTCAATTAGATTTTGCCAGTTCACACAGTAAAGTCCAGTTGGAAAGTGCATTGGAAGTGGATTGAAAGTGGATTATGGAGCGTGTGTGATCACAGCCTCGGCCACCTTTCCCGATCTTGTTGGAAGAAACTGTTATGGTCATCCGCACGGTGTGAATTTTCTTCTCCTAAAGTCTGTTTGTTAGGGCAGAGCTGAAAATGGGGGTGAGCTTGTGACCAAAAAAACCATTCATCTGTTGCAAAATACTCTTTATTTCTGCAAAGATTTGAGAAGGAAGCTTGAGAATTGGGGTGAAAATATTCCCCAAAGGGATAATAGCAGGAAGCAACATTTTTATACTAATGTACTGTTTTGTATTTCGTAGGCCTGTCATCCAGGAGATTCCAGATATGGTGAGAAATTTGCTTTTTAAAAAAATCTGGGGCGGGATATAGTACAAATGTGGAGGGGTATAGTGCAAATGCCATTGATGGAGGGAAGTTAAGCAAGGCATATCAGTGTGGCACTGGTCAATAAAGGGTAGTGTTTTGGACAGGATAAACTTTATATACCCATTCTTCTTGCAGACTGCCTTCATGAAACCACTCTTGAGGTGGCCACATTTTGCACGTTGGCTCAGTCGAAGCAGATGCTTCAATCTTTTTTACTAACTATATCACCTAAATATAGCCAGGCTAGCCCAATTGGATCAGATTTCAGAAGCTAAGCAAGGCCAACCATGGCTAGTATTTGGATGGGAGACCTCCAAAGAATACCAGGGCCGGGATGCAGAGGCAGGCAATGGCACACTACCTCTTTTGTATATAGATTTTTTTTATTTTCAAACACACATAAAACATAAACGTGGACCCCTGGATGAGAATAATGTTGCATGCTTCTCGAAACAGGCTGCAGAAGGTGCAGCAACAGGAAAAGCATAGAGTGATGGATTTGGTATTTCAAGCCAAATGCTGCCCTCTGCAGGAAGTTTGCATAAATGTCCTGTGCACCTGGTACGTGCGAAGCAACGTTTTTGGCTCCCACCAGGTGTATTTTTCTCTTGTGAATTGGTGAAGGTTCAGAAAAATGCCAGCATTCACAGGCGAGAGGAAATACTGTGAAGATGGGAAGGGTTCTGCTTGTTCACAAAGGGAGTCAGTGCTTTGCGAACCCGTTCTTGTAATATGCTATGGAATTCATGGCGATTTTGGAAATCAGTCAGTGGTTTTATAAGAGAGAGGGAACAGTGGCTGAGCATGCCGAAACCAGAAAGGTATTCCATATAAAACAGCAGCAGCTACTGGGGAGATTCTAGAACTGCTTGTCGTAAGAACATCAGAAGAGCCCTGCTGGATCAGACCAGTGGTCCATCTAGTCCAGCATCCTGTCTCACACAGTGGCCTCAACCTGTTCCTCTGGAGGGCCAATAATAGGGCACACAGGTCCAGGCATTCATAAGAACATCAGAAGAGCCCTGCTGGATCAGACCAAGTAGTCCATCTAGTCCAACATCCTGTCTCAGAGTGGCCAGCCAGTTCCTCTGGAGGGCCAACAGCAGGGCAGAGAGGCTGAGGCCTTCATAAGAACATCAGAAGAGCTCTGCTGGATCAGACCAGTGGTCTATCTAATCCATCATCCTGTCTCACGCAGTGGCCATACAGTTCCTCTGGAGGTCCAGCAACAGGGCATGGAGGCCAAGGCCTTCATAAGAACATAACAAGAGTCCTGCTGGATCAGACCAGTGGGCCATCTAATCCAAAATTCTGTCTCATACCGTGGCCAACCAGTTCCTCTGGAAGGCCAATTACATGGTATAGAGGCTGAGAAGCTATTTCATGGATGATTGTGAAGAACTGTTACAAAGTAAGAATTAACTTTAGTTTGTAAACCTTCCTTTGTTAAAATATCTTTTAGGTAATATATATTGGCTGATTTCCAATTTGCGGCCATTATTGGATCATTTCCTGGAAGAAACCATGCTTGATTGAATAGGGATGTAAATCTAGAGAATTTTGGGAGTAGTTGTGATCTGTGCGAGTCCCAGTTTTTTAATATGGCAGACAAAAAAATGTTGTCTTGGGCTATTTTTGGTCGGTAAAATGAGTTATTCCAGATAATCTCTTCTATTGAGCTTGATAATGTAGGAAAGAGTTTAATCCAGTCTAAGCTCTTGTGGTATCTGAGAATTTTGACGACAGGTAGGATCAGAGCTGATTTGTAATATAGTGTTATGTCTGGGTAGTTCATTCCTCCCTGTGATGTTCTACGTCTCAGTACATGAAAACTTGTTCTTGGACGTTTGTTTTGCCATAAGAAGGAGTTTAATGTTTCTTGCCATTGATTGAGGATGTTTCTTGATAAGGTGATTGGGATCGTCCGAAATAGGAACAACATTTTGGGGAGAACAAAGGATTTAATAAGGTTTAACCTATATAAGAATGTGTTATTTAGTTTTCCCCAGTTTTGTAGGTCTATTTTTATTTCATCAATTTTGGATGAGTGATTGATTTTAAATAGGTTGGATAATTTATTTGGTAGGCGTATTCCCAAATAAGGTAGGTCTGAAGTGGTCCATTGGTATTCGAATTCCCTTTTAAGAGAGGTTTCAGTGTCCATTGAAATTTTAAGAGGCATTATACATGATTTGGATTGATTTATTTTAAGGCCTGAAATTTTATTGAAATTTCCTAAAGTTGATTGAAGATGTCTTAGAGACTCTTTCGGATTTGTGATATAAACCAACATGTCATCTGCAAATAGACTTAGTTTAAAGGCATGTGAGTTATAAGTTATTCCTGAGATTTGTTTGTTATGTCTGATCTCGGCTGCTAAGGGTTCAAGTGCTACGGCAAATAGAATTGGTGATAGGGGACAGCCCTGTCTCGTTCCTCTGGTGAGCGATATCTTTTCTGATGTTGTTCCGTTTGTTTTGATATAGGCTGTAGGTTTCGAGTAAATCGCTTTGATTGCTTTTAGAAATTTAGGGCCAAATCTCATGTGCTGCAGTAATTGTATCAAATATGTGTTTTCCAAGGAATCAAATGCTTTTTCGATATCAAGTGATATTAAGATAGAGTCTTGTTGTGATTTCTCGTTTGCCGAAATAATATTTAGAGTTTTATAAATATTATCTGTAATGTCTCTTCCTGGTATAAAGCCCGATTGATCTTGATGTATGTATTGTGGAATGAATGTATTTAATCTCTTAGTTATGATTGCCGTAAAAATTTTGTAGTCCTGATTTAATAAGGAGATTGGACGGTATGATTCTGGTTTAGTTGTATCTTTACCGGCTTTTGGGATCGTTATGATTGATGCATCACTCCATGATGGAGGTACCTGACCAGTAATCAATATGTTGTTGCAGGCTTCAGTTAGTGGTCCAACAAGTAAACTGGAGAATTTCTTGTAAAATTCTGGTGGATATCCATCTGGTCCTGTTGATTTGTTGTTCTTTAGCTTTTTTATTACAACTAGAATTTCTTGATTTCCAGCAATTCACTGTGCTCTTCTGAAAGTATTGGTATATTTAAATTCGTTTTAAGATAGTCGAGGATATTCTTCTCAGATGGGTTAGAAGACGTGTAGAGCTTTTGGTAATAGTCTGCAAATATTTTGCTAATTTCTGAGGAGGCTGTGTGTAGATTGCCTGTTTTGTCTTTTGCTGCTAATATATGACGCGAGGATCTTTTATCTTTGACACGCCAGGGCAGCAGACGTAGAGATTTTGTAGAGTTGATCCAGTATTTTTGTTTTGTATATATTAGATTTTTTTGGATTGATGAGCTTTCAATGAATTCAAGAGCTTTCCGTTCAGAAAGGAGTTGTTTATATATCTTTTTACAAAAGCCCATACCATGGTTTTTTTTACCTACAATTAAATCATATGACCAATTACCTTAACCTACAATATATACTCAAAGAACAGCTCACACCCTTTGAAAAACTAATCGACCCAAATAATCAAAATGCTAAAGGAATAATTTCATCTATATATGATATTATGATCCGTCTTCAAGGAGACAAACCACTAAGATACCAACTCCAATGGCAGAAAGATTGTGAAGCGGTTATCTCAAGCCAACAGTGGTCGACAATCTGGACTTCAAAACTAATAACTTCTCCTGTGTTATCAACAAAATTGCAAACTCATCGTATCATCTCACGTTGGTATTTGACACCTGAACGCCTATCTAAAATAACCTCATCACATTCGCCAATGTGTTGGAAGAAATGTGGAGAAGTGGGGACATTCGCACATTGTTGGTGGAAATGCAAACATATACAGGAGTTCTGGAAAGACGTATTAACTCAAATAAAACTTATCACAGGCCACGACATTCCATTTGAGCCTACCCTAATATTTCTCGATATTTGGAAAACAAAAGACATACCTACAACACAACGAGATCTCATCACTAGTCTATTAGTAGCGGCCAAAACATCTATTGCAGCCAGATGGAAAGAGGACAAGGCACCCACTATTTCTTCCTGGCTCAACAAAGTATGGGATCATCTAATAATGGAAAAAATTACAGACCATCTTAAAAAGTCAGAATTATATCCTAGACCCTCTAACTTTAAGAGGAAATAGAACCAGTTCATGGAATTTATCTCAGCGGCAGATATCCAGCCGCAAAATAATACATATCTAGCCCTATTGCAACAGTAAATCAAAAAATATTAAGCCCACAATACACAGCACAAAATACATAGTATACAAAACCCACACAACTCTCACTATCAATCTGAATACCTCTAATCTTTACCTCTAGCACATAGTTCTTATATTCTATAAACCTCATATATAATCTTTGATAGCATAAAGTAGAAATAGTTTGGAATAATATTGTTATATTAAGATTGTTGCACTGTTAACAAAAATGTTAAATCAAACTCGGATGAAGTTAAAAATACTTGTTGTTCTGTGTAATTCAACAAACTTCAATAAAAAATATTTGATTAAAAAAACAAAGTAAGAATTAACTGTTATAACGTAAGAAATACATTTGTACAGTTTATACCTGACAGTTGGACTTTATTCAACACACAAAACTGGGCTGATCGGTTGACACACAGTATTCATTTTGTGGATCTGACATTCTATCCTGTGTCCCTTTATTATCTTGGATATTGTTTTGAGATTATGGTTGGCGACAGTATCCCCTCTAAGCTGAGTTAGTGTGAGCTAGCTCACAGTATTTAGCCTCCGGCTTGCACATTTTTGTCTCAGCTCAGGAAGGAGGGCTCCAGAGCAAACTGATTTATGCCGCAGCCAAATCACTCACTCACAGCTTTAATGCCAGTAGCCCACAAAGTAGGATCTTTGCTCACAAGACTCCTCAGCTTAGAGGGAGCATTGACTGGCGACCCTGCCTTAGAAAAACTAGCTCTTCATCCTCTGTGCCTTTGCAGTAAACTGCAGGCGAGGGATACTCTGGAGTTGGAATGTAGCTGCTTTGCGTGGTGACGGACGCAGGATGCCACCCTGGTCTACAAGTGGCGAAATCCTCCCCCACCCTGCCGTGTTCCTAAATTCCAGGCTGGCAACTGCTTGGTCGGTAAACAAACATGCCATGCTAATCTCCCGGCACTCGTGCGGAGGGCAAGGCCAGGGTCGTGAGATCAGCTGTTTGGCACCAAGACAGCCCTCTCATGGCCATCCCTCCCCAAGGCCCCTTAGGCAAGTTGCAGCGGCAGCGTCTGCTGAGAAGCCAGGAGGTCCCCCACCAATGCTTCCTCTAAGCTGTGCACTCTAAGCTGTGCAAAAATCCTACCCTGTGAGCTACTGGCATTAACGCTGTGAGAGAGCGATTTGGCTACTGCGTAAATTAGTTTGCTCTGGAGCCCTCCTTCCTGAGCCAAGGCAAAAACTGTGTGCTACCTCACACTAACTCAGCTTAGAAGGAACACTGGTCCCGGCCAACAGTTTGGAGGTTTTTGGGGGAAAGAATCACAGTTTTTTACCACTTTCAAACTTGGGGATACTTTTATATGAGTCATATCCAATGCTCCCTCTAAACTGAGGAGTCTTGTGAGCAAGAATCCTACTTTGAGAGCTACTGGCATTAAAAATTGTGAGCGAGCCAGTGTTCCCTCTAAGCCGAGTTAGTGTGACCTAGCTCACAGTTTTTGAGCCTCTGGCTCACATATTTCTGTCTCAGCTCAGGAAGGCTGAGACAAATCAGGGCAAACTGATTTATGCAGCAGCCTAATCGCTCCCCTCCTCTGCACTTTGTACTCTGTAGTAACATCGCTCTGCCTAGAAGAATGAGGCCTTCTGGCCTGGTGATGCTTTCACAGTAAACACCAAGCAGGGGGTTGGGGGAGCCTGATGCAGTCCTGGGGGGGGGGGAGGGCAGCCACCAGCAGTGGCCGTGGACACCATCACTACATAGCACCCCCCTTCCACATGAGTCCTAGGCCAACCCCTGCCCTGGCGATAAACAAACATGCCCCGCTTATCTCCTGACATTCCTCCGAAGGCTGCGGCGAGGCCAGGAACTGTGAGGTCAGCGAGTTGGCAGGCAGACAGCTGCCTCATGGCCATCCCTCTCCAAGGCCCCCTGACTGAAGCTGCTGAAAGAACAGAGTCCCCCTTGCCTTGCCGGCTTCATCCTCCAGGGAGGCCCCTTCCCGTCACTCCCTAGCCTATATCGGTTATCTCTTTTGCAATTAAGCAGGTGTTTCGTGGTGTTTATGCTGGCCAGGAATTAGGGTTGCCAGATCCGGGCTGGGAAACTCCTGGAGATTTGGGGGTGGAGCCTGGGGAGGACAGGGACCTCGGCGGGACACAATGCAGGCCTGTAGCTAATACGGGGGCCCACGGGGCCCGGCCCCCTAGCATTTTGTCCAGGCCCCCCCCGAGGCCCCCCCCAAAAAATCCTGGCTACAGGGCTGGTACAACGCCACAGAGTCCACCCTCCAAAGCAGCCATTTTCTCCAGGGGGAACTGATCTCTGTAGTCTGGAGAGGAGCTGGAATTCTGGGGGATCCCCAGGTCCCACCTGGAGGCTGGCATCCCTACCAGGAATGGGGCTTTGAATGGTAGGATTTGAGTAGACAATACTGAGTTTGATGGACCAAACAGAGTTGCCAGCCTCCAGGAGGTACCTGGAGATCTTCTGCTATTATGAATAACCTCCAGATGATCAAGATCAGTTCTGCTGGAGAAAACGGCTGCTTTGGAGGGTGGAGTCGATGGCATTGTCCCCTGTTGAGGTTCCTCCCCTCCGCAAACCCCGCCCTCCCCAGGCTCCACCCCTCTCAAACCTCCAGGTATTTCCCAACCCAGGTCCGGCAACCCTAGGGAAAATACGACTTAGCATCTAACACTGAAAATCCACAGAAATGCTCTCTTGCAAAAGCTTGCCTGGAAACTTTTTAAAAATGTATGCGCATCTATGATATCCAACCACCTCTCTTAGCTAGCAGAAGCGTATTTTTGAGAAAAAGGAACTGCCTTAAGATAGCAATCCTATCCTAACCTGGTCTATCTAAGCCAGTTTGGTGTAGTGGTTAGGAGCACAGGCTCTAAACTGGAAGAACCGGGTTTGATTCCCCATTCCTCTACTTGCAGCTGCTGGTGTAACCTTGGGTCAGATACATGTTCTTTCAGAGCTGTTCTCTCAGGGGCAGTTCTCAAGAGAGCTCTCTCAGCCCCACCTACCTCCCAGGGTGTCTGTTGTGAAGACGAAAAGGAGATTGTAAGCCACTCTGAGACTCCCTGGGGTAGTGAAGGGCGGTGTATAAATCCAATCTCTACCAATCTTCTACCACTACTATAACTCAGAATCCTATTGAGGCATATTCAACGGGACTTACTCCTAGAAGCATGTTCTTCTGTTCGCCCTGTTAGCGTGTTGTGCAAAAGAGACAGAGTGTGCTCGAACACACTGGAAGCCCGCATGGTGTTGTGCCCTTTGTTTGTCCCTGTGTGTGTGTCAGTACGACCCAAGGCCTTCTCATCATCAGAGGCTTCTGACCCTCGGGTCTCTTCTCTCCCCCCTCCCTGCCCAATCAGGAGACGGACACCTTCCGCACAGCCATCCAGAGAATGGCGGACGATATCCTATCCCTGCGCCGACACATCGCCAACTTGGAGGCGGAGAACAGCGCCCTGCGATGCAACCTGTCTATGCATGAAGACGTGGGGCGCGTCTTGTTGGAGGACATCGACCTTGATGTCATGACCAGGGCGGAGATCGTCGACAGGATAAGTAAGAGGAGGGCTACTCTGTTAGAGGCAGGGTGGGGCATGCAAGGGGGGCAAACAGAGTTACCTGTGAGAGGGAGAGTCCGTTTGGTGTCATGGTTAAGAGCGGCAGACTCTGATTTGGAGAACCGGGTTTGATTCCCTGCTCCTCCACATGCCGCCAGGCTGGGTGACCTTGGGCCAGTCACAGAGCTCTCTCAGATCTCTCTCAGCCCATCTAAGTCTAGTTCACCACCCAGTGGTGCAGAAGGCTAAAGAGTTAGAACTTCTGGCTGCCAGACAATCTTCAGATCTCCCGGCTATACTACCTACATTGCCACATGATGATGGTGGTGGTGATAACAATAACAACAATAACAACAACCTGTGAGAGGGGAAAGAATCATAGAATCATAAAGTTGGGAGGGACCTCCAGGGTCATCCAACCCTCTGCACAATGCAGGAAATTCACAAATACCTCCCCCCCCCACACACACACACACACCCAGTGACCCTTGCTCCATGCTCAGAAGATGACAAAAAAACCTCCAGGATCCCTGGCCAAATTGAAGAAAAGATATACTACTGGTTTGAACAGTGGTGTTGGAGGGCTATACAGGGTTATCAAACTCCAGGTGATGGGTAGAGATCTCCTGGGACCGCAAGGGATCTCCAGGCCACAGAGGTCAGTTCTGCTGGAGAAAATGTCCGTTTGGGAAGGTGGCCCCTATGGCACCGTATCCCACCGGTGTCCCTCCCATCCCCAAACCCTGTCTTCCTCAGGTTCCAGCCCCTAAATCTCCAGGTATTTCCCAACCCAGAGCTGGCAACCCTATGAAACCTGGGTAGAAATGACACAGGACCTTCAGAACAGTGCGGGAGGCATTCGGCAAACTTTTTGGCCCACTGGAAGATGCGACACGGAACTATGAAGCTTACTGCGACCTCACCGATCCAGCCCCTGAAGTGCGCTCGAGTCGCAACTGATTTATGGCAACCCTTTACACACACAGAGAGAGAATTCCATTTTAGCACATTCCCAGTTCGGCCCTTTCGACTCCCTGTTCGGCCCAGTTTCCACCTCACAGCCTCGCGCCTTAAAATTCAGAACTGGGGCGTTTTGAGCCAGGAAACCTCCTGAGTCCCACCAGAAAGCAACGTCCACCTTTAGGCAGAAAAACTGTGGCCAGACTTGATAAGACCAGCATTTTTGTTCCCCTAGTGGGTCTCAAGCAAAAACTATCTGCCGGAGCTCGGGAGATGGCCAAGATGAAGGACCGGGTACAGCGGCTGCAGAACGAACTTATACGAGTAAGTCCTCTCCTCCTGTGCCTTTGAAGCGGATCTCAGACCTCCACGTCCAACTTCAGCCGGAAAAAGGGGGCATCTCAGACTTGATTCCTCTCACCTTACTGTTTCTTCTCAGGGTTATCTAGCCAAATCATGCACACTCCTTAAATGTGAAAAGAGGCATGTGTGTCAGATTCGAGTGGTAGCCATAGTGAGAATATTGTTTCACAGGCACAAGGTTTTAGTAATGTAAGAAGAGCCCTGCTGGATCAGAACGGTGGTCCATCTAGTCCAGCATCCTGTCTCACCCAGTGGCCAACCAGTTTCTCCGGAGGGCCAACAACAAGGGATAGAGGGTGAGGACTTCCTAAGAACACTGGAAGAGCCCTGCTGGATCAGACCAGTGGTCCATTCAGTTCAGCATCCTGTCTCACAACCAGTTCCTCTGGAGGTCAACAACAGGGCATAGAAGCCAAAACCGTCCTAAGAACCTAAGAAGAGCCCTGCTGGATCAGACCAGGGGTCCATCTAGTACAGCATTGACTTCGGCCCATTTTGACTTCGGCCCTACCCTCCATGGCAGCCATTTTGACTTCGGCCCTACCCCTTGTGGAAGCCATTTTGACTGTGGCCCTGTTCCTTGTGGAAGCCATTTTTACATTGGTCCTGCCCCTCATGGCAGCCATTTTGACACTGACTCGGCCCTTTTGTGGCCACCATTTAGTGATGGCACCCACTACCCTTTCTCAAAATTCCAAAAGTGGCCCTCAGGATCAGGTCACCCCTATAGGCTAGATGAGCCCTCAGTCTAAGGCAGTTTCCTGTGTTTCCTGTTCAGAACGAGGCCATGTGTGATGCCACTGCCTTCTCTCACTGGCCCTGGTTCCTCTCCCGCCAGAAAAATGACCGAGAGAAGGACCTGGTGATGCTCCAGCGGGCCCATCAGCAGCAGCAGATTGTACTGAGGAAGTACCAGGCCAAGATCGCCAAGATGAAGGCTCTCGAGGATGCTGTGAGGCAGCAGGAAAAGGTAAGGGGGTTGTGTTGAGAAGTGTGCAGGGACATGACATCATTTGGCAGCAGAGAGGGAAGTTTTCCATCGATCTAGCCACTGGAGATCCAGCAGTGGGGCCAGGACACTAGAAGCCCTCCCACTGTTCCCCCACACACACAAGCACCAAGAAGACAGAGCATCACTTGCCTCAGACTGAGAGTTCCTAGCTATACCTTGTGGCTCATAGCCACTGATGAACCTCTGCTCCATATCTATATACTAATAACAAAGTGTCCTCTGTACATGTGGATATCTAAATACTCACACTGGAGGCACTTGGGAGGCAGAGAGATTTTCCTCGCCGTCAGTGGAGGGGGGACGGGAGAGATGGCCTGGTGGGCCTGGGGGCTCGGAGCCACGCTGGCCTCACCACCGGTACTGGGGGGGAAGAAAGGGAGAAGGCTTACCTGTGGCGGCTTCCTCCTCCTCCACATGGAGGGCCCCCGCCCCCCACAAGTATCACGGGTCCCCACTTCTTGTGTTTATCTAATTTCCTCTTGAAGCTGCCCATGCTTGTAGCCGCCACCACCTCCTGTGGCAGTGAATTCCATGTGTTAATCACTCTTTTGGTAAAGAAGTACTTCCTTTTATCTGTTCTAACCCGACTGCTCAGCAATTTCATGGAGTGCCCACAAGTTCTTGTATTATGAGAAAGTGAGAAAAGTACTTCTTTCTCTACCTGCTCTATCCCATGCATAATCTTATAAACCTCGATCATGTCACCCCTCAGCCGTTCTTTCTCCAAGCTCAAGAACCCCAAGCGCTTCTACCTTTCTTCATAGGGAAAGTGTTCCAACCCTTTTATCATTCTAGCTGCCCTCCTCTGCACTTTTTCCAATGCTATGCTATCTCTTTTGAGGTGTGGTGACCAGAACTGGACACAGTACTCCAAATGAGGTCGCACCATCGATTTATACAGGGGCATTATGATACTGGCTGATTTGTTTTCAATTCCCTTCCTAATGACCCCCAACATATCGTTAGCCTTTTTCATTGCAGTCGCACACTGTCTTGACATTTTCATTGAGTTGTCTACTACAACTCCGAGATCTCTCTCTTGGTCAGTCTCCGCCAGTTTGGACCCCATCAACGTGTATTTATAGTTAGGATTTCTGGCTCCAATGTGCATCACTTTGCACTTGGCCACCCTGAACCCCGTTTGCCCCGTTGACGCCCACTCACCCATCCTCGACAGTTTCCTTTGGAGTGCCTCACAATCCATGCAAGGAACAAGCTCCTTCTTTCTTTGCTGAACTCACTCCTTTCCCCCAAAAAAGGTGATCGAGAGGATGGAGAAGATGCTGGAGGAGAAGATGACGGCCCAGTTCAAAGAGGCGGTCCGGAACACCGAGAAGTATCCAGGTAAGTGAACCACAACTGGTGCATTCTTATGAGATTACAGGGTCAGGCTAGGATCTGGGAGACCCAGGTTCAAATTCCCCACTCTGCCATGGAAGCTCGCCAGGTGACCTGGCGTCAGTCACACGCTGTCAGCCTGGCCTACCTCACAGGGTTGTTCTGGGGATAAAATGGAGGAACAGAGAACAATGCCACTTGCTTCGCATCCCCCTTTGGGAAGAAAAGCAGGGTGTTATCATTATCAATAGTCCATTCTTAACCATTTGTAACTGTTTTATGGAAGTCCTCCACAATGACTGGATTTGGAAGAACAAAGGGCATAGGATCGTTTACTATGATGCAAGCATTTTAATCTTGGAAGGAACACTTACAGGCGCTTTTATTCGTCATACAGATTGTTAAGAATGGACTGTTGATAATGATAATGAATTTTGTGACTAAGGTATGTACTGTTATAGAGACATACATACTATAATAAGAAAATATTGAAGTATTGAAGTTGTCATAGTTATAATTTCATAGAATTGTAGAATCACAGAGTCGGATGGGGCCCTACAGGCCATCTAGTCCAGCCCCTTGCTCAATCCAGGATCAGCCTAGAGCAGGGGTGGCCAAGCTGTGGCTTGGGAGCCACATGCGGCTCTTTCACACATAATGTGTGGCTCCCGGGAGGCCCCCCCATCTATTTGCTCTCTCTCTTTCTTTTCTGTCCTCTCTTCCTTCATCCCTCCCCCTCCCTCCCCCATCTATTTGCCTTCTTTGTTTCTCTCTCTCTTTCCACCTTTCATCCTTTATTTCCACCGCTCTCTCTCGGACACTTAAATATCATTAGGAAACAAATAAATATCACTGGACAAATAAATATCGTTATCAATATCTGGTTTTACCCCTTTTTGTTTTTGTTTTTAGCAGTCTCGTTTAATGTTAATAAAAAGCAAACATGCATATTTTTCTGTTATGTATTGACCATGCGGTCGCCATGTGCTCCAGTAATGGCGACCGCCATGTGGCCAGAGCACATGGCCAAGAAACTACCTGAGCTTCAGCCAGGTAGAACAAAGGCCAGGTGGATTCAAACCAGCCACCAATCATGTACCTAGGTTTCTCCCAGGGAACCTATGAGATGTAAATAGACTTCTAATAGCCTATCAGGCCAGTTGGGCGAGGTCAGAGGATTGTCCCTGACCAGCATAAAAGGAGAGCTCCGAGCCCTGGGTTGTATGCTTCATCCAGACCAGCAATAAAGATCTAGCTGTTTCACTGTTCCATGGACTCCCGACCCCAATAGTTCTCATTTTCAATAAAAACGTGTGTGTGATATTTGTTCATCTCTTGTGGCTCTCAAACATCTGACGTTTATTCTGTGTGGCTCTTACCTTAAGCAAGTTTGGCCACCCCTGGCCTAGAGCGTTCCTAGCAAGGGTTTATTCAGCCACTCCTTGAAGACTGCCAGGCACAACGGATTCCACTGTTGCACAATTGCACGGTTTTTGTATTTTTTTTATTATACCACCTGGAGGTTGACCAACCTAGCTAGAAACCTTGTCAATCGTGATGTCCTTTCAGAAGGAAGAACCTGAAAACCATTCATTAAAGGCCCCTGAGTCTTCTCCCTTCTGCCTGAACACTGTTGGTCTCCTTTGCTCCAGGCCCAAGTGACAGCTGGTCCAAGGACCTCTATACCACTCTGATGACAGAGAACACAAGGTTGCGGGAGGAACTGAACAAAACCTGCTACCGTTCTTCGCCAATCATACTGCAGCAGCAGGCCTTGCCGGTGAGGAATTTCAGTACAGCAGCGATATTGCCTACGTGTGCCCTCTGTGGCTCAGTGGTAGAGTGTCTGCTTGGCATGCAGAAGGTCCCAGGTTCAATCCCCGGCATCTCTAGTTAAAAGATCTGGCAGCAGGTGATGGGAAAGACCTCTGCCTGAGATCCCAGCAGTCTTTGCAATCTCGGAGGGCTTCAAAGGGCGGAGCCTGTGGCTGAGGCCCTTCCCCTCCTCAAACTCCACCCTCCTCAGGCTCCACCCCCAAATCTCCAGGAATTCCCCACGGCAAAGTTTGGCAACCTTAGTTATCTCTCTCCACATCTCCCTCCCTCTTCCCCCAGCTCATGTTGATTCTCCATCCTTGAGTCACTGGACATTTTCTTTGCTTCCTACAGGATGTGTTTTCCTCCAACTCTGAAAAGCTCACATTGCTGAGTAAACTGGAGAAAGCCGAAGCACGCATCCATGTCTTGGAAAGCCAGGTAACGGCCCCTCCGCCTCCAGCGTCATCTCTGATGTGCATGCCACATTAACATCTTACAATCTTACAGTCCACTCCAGAGCCTTCTTTTGGGGAAGTGAATTAGATGGGCAACCAACCTGACATTAATTCAAACTCTGTATAATGCAAGCTGGGTTAGTACATAGAAGGGAGACCACCAAGGAAGGCTCTGCAGGGGAAGGCAATGGCCAACCACCTCTGCTTCTCACTTGCCTTGAAAGCCCCTTGCTGGGAGAAGCTACACAGGATTAGTCCTTGGAAGGGAGACCACCAAGGAAGGCTCTGCAGAGGAAGGCAATGGCCAACCACCTCTGCTTCTCGCTTGCCTTGAAAGCCCCTTGCTGGGATCACCGTAAGTTGGAATCTAAGCAGAGTCAGTACTTGGACTAGGCGTCAACTTCAGGGGAGCTGGGGAGCTGGAGCCCCCCCCCCAAAACTTTTCCAGGAGGTGCTGAGCCTCCACCGGAGACAATGGACTGTGATGTCTCTGGCCCAGCCCCAGCCCCCCCGGCCCTGGGAAATTGGAAAGTCTACGCCCTTGCACCAAGGAAGGCTCTGCAGAGGAAGGCAATGGCCAACCACCTCTGCTTCTCACTTGCCTTGAAAGCCCCTTTCTGGGATTGCCATAAATCGGCTGTGACTCAATGGCACTTCACACACACATGCTCACAAACTGAATCAGGGAGGGATGTGGAATGGTATTGTATGACCCAATCTCATTAGACCTCGGAAGCTAAGCAGGTCTGTGCTTGGAGGGGAGACCAGCAAGGAAGACTGCAGAGAAAGACTGTGACAAACCACCAGTGCTTCTCACTTGCCTTGAAAGCCCTACAGGGGTCTCCATAGGTCAGCTGCTACTGGATGGCATTCGACGTACGCAAACTGCATTGGGAACCATTATGGTCAAAGGGCGGTCTATAGAAATGGTTGGTTAATGAATGGGACACTCCTGCAGTCCCCATGTTTACGTTTCAGCAAAAATCCTAGCTCTGCCTTGTCTCACCATCAGGTTGTGAATATAAAATGGTGTGTGCGCGTGCATGGACCCATGCTTAGCGGTCAAGGTGTGAGAGATACTGGCTTGCCAAGCTGACCAATGCTCCCTCTAAGCTGTGGAGCCCTGTGAGCAAAAATTCTACTTTGTGAGCTCCTGGCATTAAAACTGTGAGTGAGCAATTTGGCTACGGCCTCCATCAGTTCGCTGTGGAGCCATCCTTCCTGAGCAAAGACAAAAATGTGTGAGCCGGAGGCTATGGGCTAACTCACGCTAACTCTGCTTAGAGGGAACACTGACCGGTTTTGTCCACTTTTTCATAGCTGGAGGAATCCGCTAGGAAATGGGGGCGAGAGAAGCAGGATTATGCCTCGCGTCTTCTAGAGCACGAACGTGGATTCGGCCCGTCGCCTTCCTCTGTCTTACTACCGGAATTCCCTCTTGTAAGTTGTCAGTAGAGCGTATAGAGAGTCTACCTGGGCAGAACTGCTGGAGAGCCATCATGCGTACTTTTGTGCTTTACCATTCACAAAGACTGGGCAAATCCCCATCCTGGAAGGTCTGTCACCCCACCTCTGTCGACAGCGTGAAGGGAGTGTTGGACACTTCCAAACCTGCAAAGCTTCTCCTATGGGAATTACTTCCCTTTCCCATGATCTTTCCCCCCCTGCTCCAAGTCTGATAGAAGAACAGGCCCATAGCTGTGGTGGGGCCTCCCGGGGCGTGGCCCCCTGAGCCAGTTTGGTGTAGTGGTTAGGAGCGCAGACTCCAATCTGGGAGAACCGGGTTTCAGTCCCCACTCTTCCGCATGCAGCTGCTTGTGTGACCTTGGGTCAGTTATAAGTTCTTTCGGAGCTGTTCTCTCAGGAGCAGTCCTTAAAGGAGCTCTCTTAGCCCCACCTACCTCACAGGGTGTCTGTTGTGGGGAGGGGAAGGGAAAGGAGACTGTAAGCCGCTCTGGGACTCCTTCAGGTAGTGAAGGGCAGGGTATAAATATAATCTCTTCTCTTCTTCCTCCCAAGGCCCCACAACTTTTGGGGAGAAGTGGGGGAGGCCGCTCGGGCCTGCACTCCAAGCTGTGGATTTTTGGATTGGAGTGCAGAGGCACACATCCCCTGCCTCTCCCCCAAAACATTTAAAGTGGCCCTCTAAATGCTTTGGGGGAGAAGTGAGGGCCACATGTGAATTTCAGTGCCCATTGACTTTTGGATACTGTTTGGATACTGTATTGACCAATGCTCCCTCTAAGCTGTGGAGTCTCGTGAACTAAAATTCTACTTTGTGAGCTACTGGCCTTAAAGTTGTGAGCGAGCAGCTTGGCTACTGCATAAATTAGTTTGCTCTGGAGCCATCCTTCCTGAGCTAAGACAAACATGTGTGAGCCACAGGCTAAAAAGCTGAGTTAGCTCACACTATTGACCTACCTGCTCCACGGAATCTACAACCCAAATCCGCTTTCACTGTTTATCAAATGTTCCGTCTCGTTGATGGTACCGATTCGCTCGGTGTAATCTGTTTCACGTCCCAGCAAGAAAGGTGGACGATAAATACCATAAATATATAAATAAAAAACTGAGACCTAATTGCAGGTTCAGAATCTCAAGTGTTAAAAGTTCCCTGCAGGTGGGAAACCCCATTGTGAGTGTTTTCTGTCCTAATCACCATGCTGTGTCTATAAAATTGTAAGGCGGGCAGAACCTCTGCTGGGCTTGGGGAACCCCGTGGAACCCCATGTCCTTGACAATGGAACAAGCCAGGCTGCTGATCACTTCTTGCTCATTAATGTCCTCCCCCCTCCCCCACCCACAGGAGGCGAGAGAAGGGAAAGGGGATGAAGAGAAGAAGAGCAGACAGGTACACAAAGGGGAGGCAGCAAAGAGCATTTTCAAGACCAAGGGTCGGGTGCATCAGCACAAAGGAACACGGATGGGTTACTAGTCTTAACCAGTGAGTTTGAACGTATGCATCCTCTCCAAGAATCTCAAATCTCAGCATTCCTGGTGGGGAAAACTGTCCCGTGCAGGATTAAGGTCGGAGACTCCCCCGGGTCTCTTAAATCACAGGTGGATGGTGAATCCATTGCAGATTTTTGGTGGCGTGCGGGTCAACTGAAGAGTGACAGCTGTCCATCAGCTTCCCACCTGACTCAGTCACTATTGCCCTGATCCAGCAAGGGGGTTACATGCATACGTAGTCTTTGACATGGGTATGCCCAGCTAGATAAGAACATAAGAGAAGCCAATGCTGGATCAGGCCAGTGGCCCATCCAGTCCAACACTCTGTGTCACACAGTGGCCAAAAGTACCAGGTGCCCTCAGGAGGTCCAGCAGTGGGGCCAGGACACCAGAAGCCCTCCCACTGTTGCCCCCACAAGCACTAAGAATACAGAGCATCACTTGCCCCAGACTGAGAGTTCCTATCTATACCTTGTGGCTAATAGCCACCGATGGACCTCTGCTCCAGATGTTTATCTAACTTCTTCTTGAAGCCCTCCATGCTTGTAGCTGCCACCACCTCCTGTGGCAGTGAATTCCACATATTAATCACTCTTTGGGTGAAGAAGATGGGGTGCTGGCACATGCCAAGGGTTGAAGCTCTAGCCTAATCCGGCAGCCATTTTTCCAGAGACGGAATCACACCCGTTAGCTGCTAACAAGGAGGACCAATCCGGCTAGACTCAGTCCCTCCTCCTATCCCAACTAATGAAATTACAGTTAATGTACATAGCCCGAATTGCTACCTGGTTACTCTCAGTGGGAGGGAGGGAGACAGCCATATTTTCCTGCCCTTTACTCCCTTAAGGACCCAGGCTAGCCCAATCTCATCAGATCTCAGAAGCTTAGCACAGTTAACTGTGGTTAGTATTTGGATGGGAGGCCACCAAGGAAGTCCAGGGTTGCTGTGCAGAGGCAGACAATGGCAAACCACCTCATGGATGACCCAGGCTAGCCCAATCTCAACAGATCTCAAGAGCTAAGCAGGGTCGGCCCTGGTTAGTACTTGGATGGGAGGCCACCAAGGAAGTCCAGGGTTGCTGTGCAGAGGCAGACAATGGCAAACCACATCATGGATGACCCAGGCTAGCCCAATCTCAACAGATCTCAAGAGCTAAGCAGGGTCGGCCCTGGTTAGTACTTGGATGGGAGTCCACCAAGGAAGTCCAGGGTTGCTATGCAGAGGCAGGCAATGAATGGAAAGCCACCTCAGGTAGCCTCTTGCCCCAGCCTGGAGAGCTTAGGCTGACCTGATCTCATCAGATCTCAGAAGCTAAGCAGGGGCATCCTTTGTTAATACTTGGAAAGGAGTCAAGGATTGCTACACACAGGCAGGCCATGGCAAACCACCTCTGTTTGTCTCTTGCCCTGAAAACCGTACAGGGTCACCATAAGTCAGCTGTGACTTCAGTAGTTTCCACCTCCACCCCTTGATAATATCATTGTGTTACCATACCCTAAGTGTACAACTACACTTACATTGGCCATGAAACTTGGCATTGGACTGCACCAACACTGCCCCAACGCACATGACAAATCGTTGTGTGTGTAAATGATCCCTGTGAACGATGTACACAGTGGGAGGGCAATGGGGTGAATGGGTCATGGAGATTTTGGAAACCTTTCTGATAAATGTGTTTTCTTTCTCTCTTCCCCAAGGCTAGTCTGGATTCCCCATCACGCTTCCGGATGAAGACCCTTTACTCCTCACAGTAGCTCCACAACACCTCCGGCATTGCATATACTATGGGGGACGTGCCATCTATGGCAAAATGCGCCCTGGGTTACAAATATCTCTATAGATCCCCTGAAACACTGAACAGTCTACAGGCTTGCCTGGAGAATTTTATTAAAACCATGGCACCTGGTCCCTCAACCCCACTGACTTGCAAAGATGGCTGGATCTTGGCTGGCGGCAATTTGGCTGGAAAGGAGCAAGAATCAGTTCTTGAGCTGGGAGAGGGGGGCGTGGCTCAGAGGTAGAGCATCCACTTGGCGTGCAGAAGGTCCCAGGTTCTATCCCCGGCATCTCCAGTTCAAAGAACCAGGTGATGGGAAAAAACATCTACCTGAGACCTGGGAGAGCAGCTGCCAGTCTGAGTAGACAATCCTGACCTTGCTGGACCAAGGGTCTGATTCAGTATAAGGCAGTTTCAGATGTTCAAGACTGTCAGGGAAGGGGCCATGGCTCAGCGGTAGAGGTTCTGCTTGGCATGCAGAAGGTCCCAGGTTCAATCCCCAGCATCTCCAGTTAAAAGGACCAGGTTGTAGGAAATGTGAAGGACCTCTGCCTGAGACCCTGGAGAGCCGCTGCCAGTCCGAGTAGACGGAACAAGGGTCTGATTCAATAGAAGGCAGCTTCATGTGTGTTTAGGGAGGGCCTATGGTTCAGTGGTAGAGCCTCTGCTTGGCGTGCAGAAGGTCCCAGGTTCAATCCCCGGCATCTCCAGTTAAAAAGAACCAGGCCGTAGGGGATGGGAAAGACTCTTCCCTTCAACCCTGGAGACCCACTGTCATGAGTAGGCAATACTGACCCAGACGGATCAAGAGCCTGATTCGGTATAAGGCAGCTTCATCCCTGTTCATGTGAGAGGGAGAGGATGTGGTGAGAAGAAGGAGAAGCAGTGAAAGAGCATGGCTGAATGGAAAGCAGTAAAATGAGGTGTCCTCAGTTCTTTGGTCTTCCATTCCCACTGCCTTTCTGGGAGGCCAGATAGTTTTATTCCTAAGTACTTTGGGGTAGAATCAAGTGGCTCCTACCATCTCTTTACAGGGAGGCTCTGTCCTGGGCTGGACCTGATGATGCTGGTTGTCCCGTAACAGCCACGTTGGTGGGAATCTGCTTCCAGCTGGGATGCTAGAATTTCCCAGTGTGGAAGTCACCCACCACCGGGTGATCACCCTTTCCTCTGCCTTCTCAGCGGAATGGTCCTTGATCGAGAGCACCTCCGCTCCATAAAGGACCAAAGAATGCCACGTTCATTCTGTCGGATTTATATTCGGTCAGCAGAGTGCTCAGGGCGCATAAACGCAGCAAGACTCATCTGGATTGGATGCGCTGGCCAGAAACAAAGTTACGCACGGAGCCTCTTTCTCTTTGCAAAACTAATACGAGTCCTTCATGGTAAGGAACTCCATTCTAGACAGGATGGAGTAGAGATAGGTCCCTAATCTAGTCTAACTAGCTAGGATGGAGAAAGAGGCAGGAAGAATGCCCTGTTCTCATGCTGCCAAGATGGAGAAGGCTTGCATAGTGTGGAGAGAAGGTGGTGTCGAGACTGGAAGGAAGGAGGTTTCCCGAAGAGTGGCAATCTACACATCAAAGGGATAGTATTGGAACAGCAGAAGGAAAGGCTGGTCAGTGTCCTGTCTGCCTATCTCTCTGACTCTCTTGTTATTCCCCTGTGAAGTCTGAGGCTAAGAGACAGCACAGACCTTCACTTCCAACACATTTTTTTCAGCTAGGCTAGCACGGTTAATTCTCCTCTTGAGATTAAGGCCAGATTTATCTTTTAGGAGATGTGGGGCCGTTAATCTGAGCCACATCCTGCAGGGTACCATTTTTTTGGTTTGGTTTACAGACATTTAATCAGCTGGCACCCCTCACTGGGTATATCATACAGCTGGAAGCAAGCTGAAGGGGACAGGCACTTGGGCACCGCGACAGCAAAGCAAGACGCAAGAGCCAGCATGGTGTAGTGGTCGAGAGTCGAAGACTCTAATCTGGAGAACCAGGAAGCCAGCTGGATGACCGTGGGCCAGTCACAGCGCTCTCACAACTCTCTCAGCCCCACCTACCTCACAAGGTGCCTACTGTGGAAAAAGGGAGGGAAGGCAATTGTACACCGCTTTGAGCCTCCTTGGGGCAGTGTTCCCTCTAAACTGTGTTAGTGGGAGCGAGCTCACAGTTTTTTAGCCTCCAGCTCACAGATTCTTGTCTCAGGAAGGATGGCTCCAGAGCAAACTAATTCACTCAGAAGCCAAATCGCTTCCTCACAGCTTTGATGCCAGCAGCTCACAAAGTAGAAATTTTTGCTTACAAGACTCTACAGCTTAGAGGGAGCATTGCCTTAAGGTACAGAAAAGTGGGGCATAAAAACCCACTCTTTTTCTTCTTCTTTTGGAAGAAGCTCAAAGAAAGTCAAAGAGCTGTTGTGCATCTAAGGTTAGAACTGTTATGCATCTAATCATTAGCCATCTAAGGTCAGCTCGACATAGGGTCATAGTGATGCTGTGGGGAGGGGCTAAATGTGTAATTTCCACCAAGTCCCCGAGAAAAAAATAACCAACACACAGAATGTGCATCCGGGATTTGCGAGCTGCGGGGAAAACTCTACGAAGATGGAAAGGAAGACTGAATCGCATCAAGGAAGTTGTGAACCAAACTTTACGCCTTTCTCCGAGTGCATCGTCATCTAATTCCATCTCCAACAGCACGTGTCACAGACCTTGAAAACAGTGTGGCCCGACATTTCTCAGACCCCAGGAGAGCTCCTACCGCTGCAAAACTCTATACATAAACTTTTGCTATTTTGTTTTCCTTTGTTTCGCTGCTAGGTCACCTCTGACTTACGGGGTTTTCAAGACAAGAGGCATTCAGAGGTGTTTTGCCATTGCCTGCCTCTGCATAGCAACCCTGGACTTCCCCGGTCATGTCCTTTGCAAGTACTAAACAGGGCCGACCCTGCTCAGCTTCTGAGATCTGTCAAGATTAGGCTAGCCTCATCTATCCAGGCCAGGGCAATCCTTGGGGTTGCTCCTCAGAGGCAGGCAATGGCAAACCAACTCTGTTCAACTGTTGCCTTGCAAACCCTGACATGGTCACCATAATTTAGCAGTGGCTTGATGGTATGTTCCACCACCAAGAGGCACATAAGGATGTCGGGAATTTTAAGTCGGGGGGGGGGGGCTTAAATGTGTAAATACGACCTGCAAAAGTCGCTAAGAACACAAAGAATCCCAGAGAGGGAGATTTGGGGAAGGGGGCGTCGATATAGATCTCTCTCCTCCACTTCCTTACGGGCTCCCATTTTTTGCACTACCACAGCCAATATAAATAAAATCAGACGTTTGCTACTTGGGAATCCAAATGTTGTTGCGAATTTTATTCTGCTTGATGGGAAATATTACATTTTTTTTCCTCCCAGATTTTTTTTTTTTTGGCAGTTCTAAATTTTATTATAACTTGTGGTTGGCTGGTGGTTTTCCCCGCTCGCCTACATCCATCCATGTTTATGGCAACTATCTTTCCTTAACTGGGCTTCGAGGACCAAACCAGGCGTAACAATGGACCTTTCCGCACTAGGCCTTAAATCCTGGTTCAACCCTGTCCCCGAAGTTACATTCTACACTACATGCCAGTTCACCCCTGTAATAATCCTGGGGTATTTTTTTGTTTCCACATTACATTGAGGTCACCCTGGTTTTGCCCCACACTTCTCCTGGGATAAACGGATGCTGTTATAACCAATGTTCCCTCTAAGCTGTGGAGTCTGGTGAGCAAAAATTCTACTTTGTGAGCTACTGGCATTAAAGTTGTGAGTGAGCAGTTTGGCCACTGCAGAAATTAGTTTGCTCTGGAGCCAGCCTTCTGAGCTAAGACAAAAATTTGGGAGCTGGAGGCTATAAAACTGTGAGCTGACTCATGCTAACTCAGAGGGAACACTGGTTACAACCAGGAATGAATGCAAGGTGTTGTGTTGCGAGTTGAACTCTGATAAAACCAGGGATGAGATCCAAGTGCGCAAAGGACCTATGGCAGCCATCTTTGTTTAAAGCCCAGTGAAACAGACTGTGGGGAGATGGTGGGAGGATGCATGCCACACCTACAGTTCCCCACTCTTTAAAAACAGGACACTTCCCTAGACCACTTTGTCATTGATGGGCAGAACTGGTTTCTGATAAATGGGCCTGTGGTTCATAGGCATTTATAGATGCCATGCTTCTCTGAGCTCCTGAATAGATGCTCCACATACTTAGCCTCACCTTAAAGGCTCTTGGGAAGGCCTTTCTTATGGTTGCCACCTCTGGTTTGGGAAATTCCTGGAGGTCTGAGAGTAGAGCGTGGGGAGGGCAGAGTTTGGGGAGGGGTGGGGTTTTGGCGGGATATAACGCCAAAGAGTCCACCTTCCAAGTGGCCATTCTCTCCATGGGAACTGATATCTGCAGTCTGGAGGTCAGTTGTTGTTCTGGGAGGTCTCCAGGAAGTTGGCACCCCTATACCAATCATGGATGGAGGGGCCGCAGCGTTAGGTAAATTGGCTTGTCTGGGATCAAGATCAGTTCAAAAGTGGTACCGACGTCCACTCCTCTCTTGGTTTCAATTTTGAAGTTTTCGAGCATCTGGAAAGAAAGAAGAGGGGGGGAATTACATTGGGGGGGTGGCTGAAAAAGGAGGAAGTTCATACACCCACTTCCCCTCCCAAATTGTTGTAAAATTCTTGTAAAAATACATTCCTGTGAGCCTAACTAAAGGTAAAAGGTAAAGGTTTCCCTTGCTCAAAAGCCTGTCGAGTCCGACTCTAGGGGGCGGTGCTCATCTCCGTTTCCAAGCCGAAGAGCCAGCACTGTCCGAAGACATTTCTGTGGTCATGTGGCCGGCATGACTAAATGCCATGGAATGCTGTTACCTTCCCACCAGAGCAGTATCTATTTACCTGCTTGCAATTTCTTCTGTTCGAACTGCTAGGCTGGCAGGAGCTGGGGCCAGAGACAGGAGCTCACTCCAACACACAGCACTCAGGTCTCAGACTGCCAAACTACAGACCTTCCAATCTGCAGCTCATTGTCTTAACCTCTGAACCGAACTACAAATACGTAAAAAGCACCCCAATGCTGGGTTGTGGTTCGATTCAATCGACAGCAATTTGAACAGGAGAAGAGCGCGTTTAATCTTCTCCCCACCCACCTTTCTTGCGTGAAATTCCCTGTACCCATATTTTGACCCCTGCAAGAAGAAAAGGAGGTCTTTTTGGAGTACAAGATGTAGCTGAAGTGTTCACTGCAACATATCTACAACCAATACTGCTCGTGTTGTTTCCCATCGGTCCCTCTGCCATGTACCAGCGAAGGAGACAGGACAAGGGAAAAGGAACCAGCCAGCAGGTGACCAGAACTCCCACGGCATCAGAGGCAAACACAAAACCTTGCTCGGTTAAGATGCACACCTCCGACCGTTCAAGGAGGAGAATCAGCAGACCTCTGGATCTTCCCCTGTGAGAACACCTCTCCCCAAACCAAACTGGAGAGGAAGTTTTCATGAACTATCTCCTAATGAGAGATAGATCACAAGTTTGGATGTTGTGGAACATTGTGGACATGTTATGGTAGAAAAGAACACGCTGAAGAGGTCTATCCAGTACTGGAGCTGTTTGCTCGTGTCATGGACATGTCGTTCCTTATCTCAGTGGTCTCAGACAGCGAGGCAGCAGCTCCTGCTGTCGACTCTGTCTAAGGGTCAGTTTGCAAGTGACAAAGCCCTCAGGGCCATCACAGGGTCCCCAGGCCCTTTCTGGAAGTTGCCATCCCTACCTTTCTAACATGCTTAATTAACCCTAAGGATCAAACATCCTGTAACACCAGGGGGCTGTAATCTTCCCAAGACACACACGAAAAACGGCAAAGGAGATATGAACTGTATAAACCTGGACTTAGACACACATACCCATATCTCAAGCATTTTCCACACGCAGGACAGTCCATGAGAGGACAGGGGAACACTCACGTGTATCATGAAGAGATGCATCTCGAGCTCCGCGATCCTGCGGCCGATGCACTGTCGTGGCCCAAAGCCAAAGCCCAGTCCTCGGAAGTGTTTGGAGTCCGTGCTCAGCCATCTCTCCGGGTTGAACTGCTCGGGCCGGGTGAAGAATCGGGGGTCCCGGCCCATGGCGTAAATCCCTACTTGCACCAGTGTCTGTGGAGAAGAGAGGGGTAATCAAACAGTCAGACAGTCTAAAGGACTTCCTGAGCCAGATCTCCAGAGCATCTGAGAATGTTGGGTGCACATCTTGCTTTACAAAAAATGAATCCGTTTTATGCCATTTCTAAGGCCGAACTAGGCATATCGTTTAACTCACGGCTGTCGAGACGAAGCTGAGGCTATCGTACTTTGTTCACGTTATGAGAAGATGAGAATCATCGGAAATGACAATAATGCTAGGAAAAGTGGAAGGCGGCACCTTTCTGATCTCCTAACACACACATACCCCCCAACCAGACAACTGGGAAAATGTGGTGCTGAAGTGCCTGGGATCTGAAAGATCTGAAAGATCCCAGACACTTCTGAAGGATCTGAAAGATCCCAGACACTTCAGCATCACCTTTCTAGTCTCCTACTCCCCCTCCCAAAGATCAGGAAAGGAAGCAGGCATGTTTGCCTGGTTGCCCTCAGTTTCCCCAGACAGCCTGCCAAGGTGCACAGGCTGGGGAGACCAAGGACAGCCAGGCAAACATGCCCCGTTCCTTCCCTGAGCCTCTCCACTTTTGTGGAGAGACTCGGGGAAGTGCAGGGGGGCATCGGTAAATGCCTTTCTCTCCCTCCCCCAGATCGAGGAGGGAAAGAAAGGCATTTTAAACTTGCCTAGGTTCCCCTCCTGATCTCCTCACACCTGGAGAAGATTAGGAGGGAAACCCAGGCATGTCTGCATGCGTGCCCTCTTTTCCCAGCCTGCCCACTGGATTGAGTCAGTCCACCTCCTGTTGCATCTTCCTCTTTCCCTGCTATTTGTTTTAGAAGGTTATAATTATTTCTATGGCTCTGTGGATGGGGAATTGTTCTTCACACAAAACCAACCCCAGGAACAGTTTGAGCATAAGACCCATTTTTTCCAAGAAAGATACGGGCTGGTCAAAAGTAAGTGTGGGTAGTTTAGCATTCTGAGAGATCTGAGGGTATTCCCTGGAAGGAACTGAACAGATTTGTTTTCCTCTTTGAAAGCCCTCTGGTTGTGCCCCATTCGAAAGCCTAAAAAATACAGGTGCAGTAGAGTATACATGGTCTAATGACCCATTTCAGTTGTACTCAGAAATCTCAGATTTCTTGTCCACATATGCCATATAATCTCATTCCATGCTCTGGGTGGGGAAATACCTTGAGATTTTGGGGGTGGAGTCTGGAGAGGGCAGAGTTTGGGGAAGGGAGGGACCTCCGCAAGGCATAAAGTCATAGAACCCTAAACCTCCAAAGCCACCATTTTCTCCAGCGGGACTGACCTCTGTCACTTGGAGATTAGGTGTAATAGCAGGAGATGTCCAGCCCCCACCTGGAGGTTGGCAACCCCGTTCTATGCTGGATGCTCACCTTGGCAGGGATGAAGTAGTTCTGAAGGATAATCTCTTCTGTCGTGTACCTCTGTATGGTCACGGCAACTGGGTGGAGCCTTGAGGGGAGAAGGCGGAAAGAGGTCACATTTACCTACTCATCGAACATTCTATCTGAGCGATGAGCTGATTTCAGTCTTGTATAATCCACTTCTTCAAACAGAACCCAACTAGAATCCTCATGGGTTACACAGCAAGAGTGCCCACCAATGTTCCCTCCAAGCTGTGGAGTCTTGTGCACAAAAATTCTACTTGGTGAGCTACTGGTTTTAAAGTTGTGAGTGGGTGATTTGGCTGTGGCATACATTAGTTTGCTCTGGAGCCGTCCTTCCTGAGCTAAGGCAAAAATGTGTGAGCCAGAGGCTAAGAAACTGTGAGCTGGCTCACACTAATTCAGCTTAGAGGGAACACTGGTGTCTACCAGGCAGATTTTAGCTGTTAAGGCACAACTAATCCTTGCTCAGCAATCCTGAGTATGATACTCTTAGTTAAGGACTATCTGGACCCAGTAAATGGTGGCTATGCCTTACAAGGACATACAGAGAGCCTACGTGGATCAGAGGGCCTAGTTTCACATTCTTTACAAGGATTCCATCAAACAGCAGGTCTTTGGCAACCTGCTGGTACTTGGTCCAACACTGGGAAGTGTATGACAGTGAGCCATGATCAAACTGGAAGGGGCTGTGGCTCAGTGGTAGAGTCTCTGCTCGGCATGCAGAAGGTCCCAGGTTCAATCCCCGGCATCTCCAGTTAAAAGGACCAGGCAGGAGGTGATGAGAAAGACCTTGACCTGAGACTCTGGCTCAGTGATAGAGCATCTTGCTTGGCATGCAGACGGTCTCAGGTTCAACCCCCAGCATCTCTAGTTAAAAGGACCAGGCAGTAGGTGATGGGAAAGACTTCTGCCTGAGACCCTGGAGAGCCCCTGCCAGCCTGAGTAGACAATATGGACCTTGATGGAACAAGAGTCTGATTCAGGATATGACAGCTCCGTGTGAAATCTTCATCCCAACCCCTGTTGCTTTTCACCTTTCCGTCCATATTTGAACACACACAGAGGTATTATAATTTCCCACTGTGCTGTGAACATCTTTTTGATACCACCAGACCACAAACGGACCATGGTGGGACTGTCCATGTTGCCACATCCTGGGAGATGTCCCATGGTAGAAGAAGAAGAGGTGGAGGAGGAGGAGATTGGATTTATACCCCGCCCTTCACTACCCAAAGGAGTCTCAGAGCAGCTTACAAACTCCTTTCCCTTCCCCTCCCCACAACAGACAATCCTGAGAGGTGTGTGGGGCTGAGAGCGTTCCCATTCAACTGGAGATGCCAGGGATTGAACCTGAGACCTTCTGCATGCCAAGCAGGTGCTCTACCACTGAGCCACAGCCCCACTCAGTTAGCACTGTCTACTCAGACTGGTAGTGGCTCTCCAGGGTTTCAGGCTGAGGTCTTTCCCATCACCTGCTGCCAGGTCCTTTCAACTGGAGGTGCTGGGGATTGAACCTGGGACCTTCTGCATGTCAAGCAAGATGCTCTAGCCCTGAGCCACAGCCCCACAAAGCCTGCCCTGAACTCAGGTCGGGGCACCAGTACCTTAGCGTCTCCTTGATGGTAGCTCTCAGCAACGGGACCGATTTCAGCACCTTGACCACATCCCCCTGCGCAGCAGCCCTGGCTGCGAGGATCTCCGCCCGCAGCCTCTCTTGCAAGGCAGGAGCCCGAGCCAGTTCAAACATAGTCCAAAGGAGGGTCATGGAGGTCTGGAGACAGATCAGGGAGAGAAGACAAAATGTAGAGTTCAACATGGAAGGAAAAGTCGACCAAAAGTTTGGCAGCAGTGGATGTAACACCTTGTAATCCAGCTGGAGGAAGGCGGCGTATCAACAACACAAAGATAAATACTTTCTTCTTGGCACTGTGATGGATGTGACTCCAAACAATGGTTTAGAATTACATGCATCCGCTTGAAAGAGCTCCGCCTGAACTCTCTTTCTCCCCACTGCTGCTGCTGCTGACTTCTGGTGACCCAGTAGGGTTTCCAAGGCAAGAGATGGACAGAGGTGGTCTGTCGTTGCCTGCCTCTGCCTAGCAACCCTGGACTTCCTCGGTGGTCTCCAGTTCAAGTACTAACCAAAGCCCACCCTTCTTAGCTTCCAAGAGCTGAGAAGATCAAGCTAGTCTGGGTCATCCAAACGAGGCAAGAGACGCACAGAGGTGGTTTGCCATTGCTTGCCTCTGCGTAGCAACCCTGGATTTTCTTGGCGGTCTCCCACCCAAGTGCGGCCAACCCTGCTTAGCTCCCAAGAGCTGGTGAGATCAAGCTAGGGTGGGCTATCCAGGTCAGGGCAGTGACAAACAGAGGTGGGTTTGCCCTTGCCTGCCTCTGCTGTAGCAACCCTGGGCTTCCTCAGTGGTCTCCCATCCAAGTACTAACCAGGACCGACCCTGCTTAGCTTCCAAGACCAGATGTAGCTATCAGGCTAGCCTGGGCTATAGCTACCTCTCGTTTAGTTATCCAGGAAAATCTGTATGCCACCTCCCCAGCGACCTGCTCGAGGCGCCTTAAAACAAAGCCAAGAAGACAGAACCATCAAACCTCATAGCCACGAAGAACAAAGCAGAGGAATTTAAACACGGCACTAAAAACAAGCCAGAGCAAAATGGAGAATGTTGTAAGTCTCTGGGCACGTGCACAAGGGGCGGGGAGGGGAGGAAAAAGCAGGTGCAAGGTGAAGACATTTATTAGCACTTTATAGATCCCTATGCGTGCTGTGACCTCATTGCCCAAGGCGGAATTTGAAAAACCCTTTAGAAGATAGACTCATAAGAGTCCCGGAGTCGGCAGGGGCCACACAGGCCATCTAGTCCCAACCCCCTGCCCAATGCAGGATCAGCCTCGAGCATCCCTGACAAGGGTTTGTCCAGCTGCGGCTCAAAGACTGCCAGGGAGGGGGAGCCCACCACCTCCCCAGGCAGCTGATTCCAGTGCGGCACAACTCTGACTGTCAAAAAGCATTTCCTAACATCCAGCCGGTAGCTTCCCGCAAAGGCGTCAACTTCAGGGGGCTGGGGAGCTGGAGCCCCCCCCCCGAACTTTTCCAGGACGTGCTGAGCCTCCCCCGGAGTCAATGGCCTGTAATGTCTCTGGCCCAGCCCCAGCCCCGGAAATTGGAAAGTCTACGCCCTTGCCTTCCCGCCCTTAATTTAAACCCCTTCTTGCGAGTCCTCTCCTCTGCTGCCCACAGGAACAGCTCCCCTGCCCTCCTCTAAGTGACAGCCCTTCAAACACTTCAAGAGAGCCATCCTGTCCCCCCCCCTCGACCTCCTCTTCTCCAGACTGAACATTCCCAAGTCCCTCAGCCTTTCCTCAGAGGGCTTCGTCCGAAGAAGCTTAACGGGAAAATTCATAGGGGTCAATAAAGCTCTAATAAATATTTTCGCCTTCCACCTGTGTTTTTCCCCCTCCCCTGCCTACCAGGGCGGCCATTTGCTTCTCCGACACTTGCACATGTGACCAGGAGCCTCAGCACTGTCGAACTGGGCTCCATTGTTCACCGTTAACACAGTCTGGCTTTGAGCACCGGAATATCGTCCCTCAGCATCCAAGGTGTCAGTGTGGCCCTTCCCCCTCCTTACTGTGTCGACCCCACCGGCCATCATCTCGGTCATGTTGGCTTTGATATCTTCGATGGGCAACTTATCCTGCAGCAAGAGGCTGCCTAAGAGGCCCATATACTCCTTGGGGCTTTTCTGGTTCAGACGGAGGTCTCGGTAGATCTTCTGGATACACTTGTCAGCTGAAGAGACACGGAGAGAAAGAATACACGGATGCATAAATCACTGGCACACGGGGCTGTGAGGGAGGTTAACAGTAACCTCTGTAGACTCAGATTCAGTAGAAGCTGGGCCTCCTGGAGGTCTCCTGACATTACAAGTGATCTCCCATCGACAGAGATCAGCTCCCCTGGAGAAAATGGCTCCTTCGGAGGTAGACTCCGTGGCACTTAACCCCACTGAGGTCTCTCTTTTCACCAAACCCTGTCCTCTCTCTCCCGGCCCCAACCCCAAAGTCTCCCGGAATTTCCCAACCAGAACTCAGCAACTGTAGTGAGAAGGGACCAACCAGGCCACTCACCAAGCGTGAAGATAACGTCCCATGCCTTTATGTGGTCCTGCCAAGTCTTGGAGTTGATCCTACGTAGAAAGCCTGGTGGTATGTAGAGCATGGGCGCCGTCGTGTGAAACATGGTGGTGATGGCGTTGATGAACTCCTGAGCCTCGGGGTCGACGAAGTCCTGCAGAAGGCCCAGGCGTGTCCCATACAGGACGTTGCAAACCGCTGGGGTGGGGGGGGAGACCAGATGGAGAGATGAAAACACAATGACTAGAAGGGTTTGACCTGTGTTTCTCCTAAGGAAATCCATCCATCTGTGGACCTTACTGAGATATCTGCTGTCCTTCAGGGGCTCTGTGTATTACATGCCGTCAAGTTTCTCCTGACTTCTGGTGACCTTACGAATTGATGACCCTATGGTACAGGAGGTTTCAAGCCATTCTGGCATTTGTTGGTTTATAATGCAGATCTAAATAGCTGCGCTGGACAGAATGCTTATTTAAAAACTGACATTCTTTCATTTTATGTTCTGCAGTCACAATACTGCAGGCACGGGGCAGAGACCTTCTGAAAAACACCCTCCATCAGCAATGTTCCCTCTAATCTGTGGAGTCTTGTGAGCAAAAATTCTACGTTGTGAGCGACTGGCATTCAAATTCTGAGTGAGCGATTTGGCCGCTGCATAAATTAGTTTGCGCTGGAGCCATCCTTCCTGAGCGAAGACAAAAATGTGTGAGCCGGAGGCTAAAAAACTGTGGGCTAGCTCACACTAACTCAGCTTAGAGGGGACACTGGTCACCAGATGCTTGAACAAAGCAGGGCCAGTTTCTAGAAGCCCAGACATTAGCAAGAGCTACTGCATTGTGCCCTGATGTGGTTGGCCCAGGCTAGCCCGATCTCATCAGATCTTGGAAGCTAAGCAGGGTCGGCCTGGGTTAGTGTTTGGATGGGAGACCACCAAGGAAGTCCAGGGCTACAACTTGGGTCCCACCTGGTCATCGGTGGGGGGTGGAGTGGATAGGGTTTGTGGATGGAGCCTGAGGAGGACAGGGACCTCAGCAGTGTACAATGCCATAGAGTCCCCCCTCCAAAGCACCAATGTTCTCCAAGGGAACTGATCTCTGTAATCTGGAGATGAGCTATTGTTCCAGGGGATCCCCAGGTCCCACCTGTAGGCTGGCATCCCTAGCTGCTACACAGAGGCAAACCACCTCTGTTCATCTCTTGCCTTAAAAACCTTACAGGGTCATCACAAGATAGCTGTGGCTCGATAGCACTTTCCACTACCACTTTGGCACAAGGAATACAACATTCAGACAAAAGCACATCTCCCTTACTGAGGCTCCCAGGACACAGATGAGAGGCAGCTGATCTGGACAGGTATTTCTTCTATGTCTTCCAAGCCCACCCAATGCCTCCCACCCGTGAGCCTAGCCAACGCCAAAGCTCCCACCCCCAAGACTGACTCACACTCCAGGGCAAAACGGAAAAGCTCATTGGACAAGTCGGCCGTCCATCTCCCCTGCGGACTGTTCTCGATTTGCTTGTAGGCCCGCTTGACAAAGTCCTCTCCCACCTCGTTCAGGAGAGGCACGAAGTTGTCGGTCACCTGAGGGGACAGGACTTCTTTGTTCAGGGCCAGGCGGTCGTGTCGCCAAGACTCACCATTCCTGGCAGGTGAAGAGAAAGAGCGTCAGCACTGGAACACTTTCTGTGCAAAAGGTAGATCGAGATGGGTGTTAGCCTCTCTGTAGCAGCAGAAAGGAGCAAGAGTCCAGGAGCACCTTAAAGACTCACAAAATTTGTGGCAGGGGAGGAGCTTTCGTGAGTCACCACTCACTTCCTCAGATACAGCTAGGCAGAGACTCTTCCCTGGGTGCTACAACTGTCAGCTATGCCAGGACTTTGGAAGGGCTTTTGACAAGAGGCCATAGGTCCTCTTAAAGGGAAGCAGAGGACAGGACTGATGATGAATCGTTTACAGTTGGGAAGTATGTTTTCATAAGAACCTAAGAAGAGACCTGCAGGACCAGACCAGTGGTCCATCTAGTCCAGCATCTTGTCTCACCCAATGGCCAACTAATTCCTCTGGAGGGCCAACAACAGGGCAGGGAGACTGAGGCCTTCATAGTAACCTAAGAAGAGCCCTGCTGGACCAGACCAGTGGTCCATCTAGTCCAGCATCTTGTCTCACCCAATGGCCGACCAGTTCCTCTGGAGAGCCAACAACAGGGCATAGAGGTTGAGGCTTTCATTAGAACATCAGAAGAGCCCTGCTGGATCAGACCAGTGGTCCATCTAGCCCAGCATCTTGTCTTACATAGTGGCCAACCAATTCCTCTGGAGGGCTAACAACAGGGCCTTCATAAGAACCTAAGAAGAGCCCTGCTGGACCAGACCAGTGGTCCATCTAGTCCAGCATCCTGTCTCACACTGTGGCCAACCAGTTCCTCTACAGGACCAACAACAGGGCATAGAGGCCAAGGTCTCCCCCTGATGTTGCCTCGTGGCTCTGGGATTCACAGGCTTAGTGCCTCTGTGGAGGTTTCTGTGATCTGGAGTTTTTTCATAGGTTCATACACCAATGTAGGGTGGTCAGCTCTGGCCTGAGAAAGTCCTGGAGATTTGGGGGCAATGACTGGAAGGGGGGATTCGGGGAGAAATTTCACCTTGAATCTATGGTATACGATAGATTCTGCCCTCGGAAGCTGCCATCTTCTCCATGAGAACTGCCCTCTGTAGTGTAGAGTTAGATTTGCCATCCTCCAGGTGGTGACTGGAGATTTCTTGGTTACTATAGCTGGTCTCCAAGTGACAGAGATCATTTCACCTGGAGAAAATGGCCACTTTGGAAGGCAGACTCTGTGTCATTTATACCCCATTGAAATCCCACCCACCTCCAAATCCCACCCTCCCTAGGTTCCACCCCCAGTTCCCCAGGAGTTTCCCAAGACAGCACTCTCAACCCTATGGGGAGGCCAGTTATAATTCCAGGAGATCTCCAGGCACCACCCTGGAGGTTGGCAAACCTACCTGTCAGCAAGAACCTACCTCCCGCCATGGCCCCAATCATTAGATTAGGAACAAGGTCAGTGGTTTTGGGTTTTTTTGTTTTGGTATTTTTTGGTGTGTGTGTGTTTGTATGTAGAAGACGACAACACTGGATTTATAACCCACCCTGCCCTTCACGACCCGAAGGAGTCTCGGCCTCCCTCTTTCTCACAATTTCCTTTCCCTTCCCCTCCCCACAACAGACTCCCTGCGAGGGGGGTGGGGGCTGAGAGCGCTTTTTCCAGAACAGCTCTGAGAGAACTCGTGACTGACCCACCGTCACGCCAGGAGCCGCATGTGGAGGAGGGAGGAATCAAACCCGGTTCTCCCAGTTTAGAGTCCGGGCTCCTAACCACTGCACCAAACTGTGTGTGGGTCTGCACTGGGAAGTCATGTCAGCCTCTGGTGACTGACCCCTACTGGCCTGGAGGATATTCAGAGACGTGGTTGAATAAAGCCTGCCTCTGTCCTCCCAACTTGGTATTCTAAGGAAGTCTCCCTTCCAAGTACTAACCACAGTCGTCCCTACTTAGCTTCCAAGATCTGACGAGATTGGACTTGCCTGGGCTGTCGAGCTCAGGGCAAGGTCAGTGTTTTTCAACGTTCCCTCTTTCCCATCCCTTTTTTTCTTTTTCTTTTGCTAGATCTTACTTGAGAAGTACTCCGCAGGGCTTGTGCCGGAAGTCCCGGTAGGCCAGCCAAGAGGGAACGGTGAGCCGCTCTGGGTACATGCCTTCGCTTTTAAAGAGAGTAGCGGCATCTTCAGGATCAATTATATTGATGCTCTCATAATTGCCCAGTTTCTCCCTGGAAAGAAGAGAAAGAAATACCGGCGAGACAGAGATGAATTTCTCCCAGCCCCAGCTTGTCCGGCAGGCATTGTAGAAGAGAAGGGAGGTTTGACTCTCGAAGGTTCTTACCCTGAAAATCTCAATGGCTACCAGACTCCGATCTTGCTATTGCGTTGAGGGTCTCACCACATTTGATGAAGAACCCTGATTCTTTTGTCAGCGGGTCTGTTTTTAAGCCAAACGTCCTGTGCTCTGAACAGATCAAGAACAGGTGGAGAGACGGGGTTGCCAGGTCTGGGTTGGGAAAGACCTGGAGACTTTGGGGGTGGATCCGGGAGAGGGCGGGGTTTGGGGAGGGGAGAGGCCTTCGCATGGTATGATGAGTTCACCTTTCAAGGTAGCCATTTTCTACAGGGGAGCTGATCTCTGTCAGCTGGAGAGAAGTTGTAAAAGTGGGAGATCCCCAGGCCCCACCTGGAGGCTGGCAACCCTATGGAGAGATCCTACTCCACTCTTTCTCTTCTGTTCCTTTTAAAGCTCAGAATCACCCCCACCAATGCTCCCTCTAAGCTGTGGAGTCTTGTGAGCAAAAATTCTACTTTGGGAGCAACAAGCATTAAAGTTGTGAGTGAGCGATTTGGCTGCTGCATAAATTAGTTTGCTCTTGAGCCATCCTTCCTGAGCTAAGACAAAAATGTGTGAGCTGGAGGCTAAAAAACTGTGAGCTAGCTCACACTAACTCAGCTTAGAGGGAACATTGACCCCCCCCCCCAACCCACCCAGCTGGTTTTTCATGCATGGGAAGAAAGTTAAGGGGTTCCCCTTTTCTCTATCTTTCCCCAGCTGATATAAAAAGCCCAGTCATATTTAGCTGAAAACAGACCAAAGGGGCAAGGGTTAAACAGCAAGGCTCCAACTGTCCTTCTCCTGGTCCAACACTATAATATTATAGAACTTTTGAAAGTCAAAGCTCCCTTAGGACAGAAGAGAAGCTATGTTGGATCAGGCCAATGGCCCAGCCAGTCCATCACTCTGTGTCACACAGCAGTCAAAACCCAGGTGCCATCAGGAGGTCCACCAGCGGGGCCAGAACTCCAGAAGCCCTCCCACTATTGCCCCCCCAAACACCAAACACAGAGCATCACTGCCCCAGACATAAGAACATAAGAGAAGCCATGTTGGATCAGGCCAGTGGCCCATCCAGTCCAACACTCTGTGTCACACAGTGGCCAAAACCCAGGGGCCATCAGGAAGTCCCCCAGTGGGGCCAGAACTCCAGAAGCCCTCCCACTGTTGCCCCCCAAGCACCAAGAATACAGAGCATCACTGCCCCAGACATAGGAACATAAGAGAAGCTATGTTGGCTCAGGCCAGCGGCCCAGCCAGTCCATCACTCTATGTCACACAGAAGTCAAAACCCAGGTGCCACCAGACTCAAACTTTGTTCCGCTGCTTCAGACCAACATGGCTACCCACCTGAATTTTCCTTTGAGACTTATTTATGCAGATGCATGTGTTTAATCAATGGATGATACATAATGAATTGACCAAGATTCCTTCTATTAGATCCATGGAGAGATCAACAAATTCCAAAGATTTATAGAGACTTAATCTCAGTTCTGCTAACAGCAGCAAAAGTAGTCATAGCTAGAAACTGGAAGTCCTCAAATACGCTATCAATATCATCCTGGTACTCTAAAATCCTGGATTTCTATGCAATGGACAAAATTTCAGATAAAATCTCTTATTGTAAAAATACTTCCAAACATTCAGACTTACAATTGAAATAGTTTCCTTTTTTAGAGTCAGTATTCAAAGATGATTTGTTATCTAGATACCCTGTACCAAAACTGTATTATGAGGTTTTGGTTCTTCATATTATGTAAATCAAATGGCATTCATTTTCTTGCCTCAGTGTTTTCACTGTAGGCTTATAAGCGAGTTTATAATTGTTGCACTGTTTTTGCAAAATAATAATAAAAAGATTTGTTTAACTGAACATGAGTTCTGATCAATGCTCCCTCTAAGCTGTGGAGTCTTGTGAGCAAAACTTCAACTTTGTGAGCTACTGGCATTAAAGTTGTGAGCGAGCCATTTGGCTGCTGCATAAATTAGTTTGCTCGGGGGTCATTTCGTAGAAAAAGAGGTGCAGGAGCTCATTAGCATAACTTATTAGCATAACTTATTTGCATATGCTACATCACCTGACATCACCAGAAGTATGTCAGAAGGCAAGAAAGAAAGAAGAGAGAGGGAGAGGGAGAGAGAGAGAGAAAGAGAGCTGGCAGAGAGGGGACAGCTACTAATCCAAGCCTCAGAAATGCCACTATTCTGGGAGGATAGCTTCAGTGGTGGCTGAAGCCTTCAGAAGGCTGGTCGGAGGAACAAGGACCTTTCCAGGGGACGGGGTCATTTTGCTGCAGCCATGACACAAGCAGGCATTCCCCCGTGGGGGGGGGGGCTGGCACCAACTCCCAGAGCTGTGCTCCCCCAAGCTCCTGCTCGAAATGACCCCTGAGTTTGTTCTGGAGCCATCCTGCCTGAGCTAAGAGAAAAGTGTGTGAACCGGACGCTAAAAAACTGTGAGCTAGCTCACACTAACTCAGCTTAGAGGGAACACTGGTTCTGATAGCAAACCGAGCATTTGAGGATGCTTAAGGGGGGGGGGGGGGATAGCAAAGCTGAAGTAAAGCCCCCCCCCCTTACCTGTAAATGGGCCCAAACTTCTGGAACTTCCGGACCATTACATTGTGGACATTCCGGAAACCGTCTTCCTGCCAAAAGTGGTACAGGTTGAACCAGCTGGCTCTCCAGGTGCCTGGTAATTCGTTGAAAGGCCTGGCTGCTTTCCCTTGAAGAGAAGAAGGGTAGATCTCCCCAGAGAGGGTGTGAACCCTGCGGTAGCCAAGAGGTTGAGTGTCTTCAGCCCGGCATAAGGTCCGTAAGCAGCTGGAGTTGCCCAGAGCTGGGACACGCAGGCCATTCCTGGTTAACATTGGAAATAAAAATTAAAAAAAGGGGGAGTGGAGAAGAACCAGCCAGTCTACTCGGGAGGCAAAAATCCTTCAGAATGATTCAACTTCTGCCAGATCTGGCTCTTATAGTGTGTGGGGGGGGGATGCTTTTTCAAGGATACTGAGTACAAGGAATCCCATTCTTCCCTCCCTCGTGAAGAGCAAACTGACAAGCAGTTACACAATCAGTGATCAGAAGGAGATTAAGAGCATCAGAAGAGCCCTGCTGAATCAAACCAGAGGTCCATCTAGTCCAGCATCCTGTCTCCCACAGTGGCCTCAGCCAGTTCCTCTGGAGGGCCAACAACAGAGGCTGAGGCCTTCCCCTGACGTTGCCTCCTGGCTCTGGGATTCAGGGGCTTAGTGCCTCTGAATGTGGAGGTTCCCCTCAGTCACCACGGCTAGTAGCCACTTGATAGACTTACCCTCCATGAATCTATCTAATCGCCTTTGAAAGCTGTTTATTCCTGTGGCCATCTCCACATCCTCCAGCAGTGCATTCCACTTTTTAATCACGCCCTGTGTAAAGAATGATTTCCTTTTGTCTGTCCTGAACCTCCTGCCCGTCAGCTTCATTGGATGCCCTTGAGGTCCAGTCTTTTGGGAGAGGGAGAAAAAGTTCTCTCTGGTCCTTTCCTCGCTAGACCTTAAATCCTGGTCCAGCCCAGTCCCTGAACTTACATTCTACACGACACGCAAGTTCAGCCCTGTAATTATCTGGGGATATTTTTTGTTTCCACATTACACTGAGGTCACCCTGGGATAAACAGATGCTGTTATAACCAGGGATAAATGCAAGGTACTGGGTCGCAAGTTGATCTCTGATAAAACCAGGGATGAGATCCAAGTGCGGAAAGGATCTTTGTCAACTCTCTCCGCCCCATGCATCATTTTAGATTAGAAACCTCTCTCATGTCCCCCCCTTAGTCTTCTCCGTTCTAAACAGAAAAGGCCCAGACCCTTCGGCCTTTCCTCCTAGGGAAGGTGCTCCAACCCCCTCATCATCTTGATCTCCCTCCTGTGTACTTTTCCCAGCTCTGCAATGTGCTTTTGGAGATGTGGTGACCAGAACTGTACACAGTATTCCAAATGAGGCCGCACCATAGATTTATACTGATTGGTTCAGTGCTTGCCGTAGCCAAACGCTTCTGGGCTTTGATCGCTTTGCATAAGGGATGGAGGAGGATGCAGAAGACCTTTTGTGCCTCCCAAAAATGTGGGTCTGCTCCAACACTATTGAAAGGGGCTTGGGAAGGGGTAAGGCCACTGAGGGGCGGGGGTGAGGATCTTTTTCTCTGAAGCGTACTGGGCAGAACATACTACATCACACTCTCTTTGGCTGAACATATTCCAAACAGTTTGTAGCCTTCCGATTCCTAGTCTTGGTTCTCCCCTTTTCAATGGCGTCATTTGATATTTGGTTGAATGCATGTCAGATCTGGTGTGCAACGTATTGGCATAGTTTACGTTAGATAGATAGATGGACGGACGGACGGACGGACGGACGGACAGACAGACAGACGGACAGACAGACTGACTCATTACAATAAAATCGCATTAAAATAAGAAAAACCAGGGGTCATTTCGAGCAGGAGCTAGGGGGAGCTCAGCTCCGGGAGTTGGTGCCAGCTCACCCCCCCCCCCCCGTGGGGGAATGCCTGCTTGTGTCATGGCTGCAGCAAAATGACCCCATCCCCTGGAGAGGTCCTTGTTCCTCCGAGCAGCCTTCTGAAGGCTTCAGCCACCTCTGAAGCTATCCTCCCAGAATAGTGGTATTTCTGAGGCCTGGATTTGTAGCTGTCCCCTCTCTGCCAGCTCTTCCTTCCTTCCTTTCTCTTTCTCTTCTTTCTCTCTCTCTCCCTTCTCTCTCTCTCTGTCTTTCCTTTCTTGCCTTCTGACATACTTCCAGTGATGTCAGGTGGTGTAACATATGCAAATAAGTTATGCTAATGAGCTCCTGCACCTCTTTTTCTACAAAATGACCCCTGACAAAAACAATGAACAATAAAATTGGGTAGCAGCAATATAAATCTGTTAGGTCCACAAGGTGGAATTTTGCGAAGTGGGAAAGAAAAATGGCGTGAGAGGAGAAACGGCCGACGGCAAGACTTGCGGCGGCAAATTCTGTGAAGGGGGAAGACGTTTTTTGCAAGAAACGACAGCAGTTATCTGCCTTGAAGAAACAGAAGTATTGTGGGGTGGGGGAGAAAAATCCTGCAAGGGGAGAAATTCTTGAACTGAGAACATGAACAACTAACAATTTAGCATAGACATAGATTAACTCCATGAAAAAAATGTATAATTCTTTGCGTATGTGTTTAAAAGCATGACTTCACCCCAAAGTCACAAAGATATAACAAAGGTATAAAAACTAAATAAAACAAACCCAACCTGTCCGCAAGGAAAATGAGCAAATAAACTGGCATTCGCTTTAAGTACCATTACCAAACATGTAGCGCTTTCACAGATGCTAAATACTGCTGTTTCGATCCACTTCAGTAACTGGCCCTTTCTGCACTCTTCTTTTAATCCATGTTCACCATGGTGTCCTCCAAGCAATTCTGCCCTGAAATTGAATTCAACCTCAGGTTTTTCCCCCCATTCTGCACTAAAATCGAGTTCAGCCTTCTTTTTATTTGGGATTTTCTGCCAATTCTGCATTATATTCCCTCCCTTCAGTGGTCAGCCCAGTTTCAGCCTGCTGTTGCCCTGGGTTATTTGGATGCCATTTTGCTGTGGGCTTAAGTTGTCTTGACTCAAACACAGAAAATCTGGAGTGCAGAAAGGACAACTGGTTTGCAAGTGGATTTTGCCATTTCACACAGTAAAATCCAGTTGCAAAGTGCATTGAAAGCGGACTGCAAGTGCATTATTTAGGGTGTGTGAAACTCATTTTGCAATAAACACTGGTGTAGGAAACGTGGGAGGAAATAATTTGGAGGGAAGAGGCAGTCTGACGAATGTTTCTAGAAACAGGTTTAAAAGAGATGTCACTCACGAAAGCTCCTGCCCAGCCGCAAATTTTGTTCGTCTTTAAGGTGCTACTGGACTCTCGCTCTTTTCTAATAGCAAACACAAAACAACATAAAAGATGGCTCATATGATACATTGACGAGAAAGAGAAGGAAGCATTTTAGAAAAGGAGGAAGTGGAAAACTCTTGAAACGTAAAACTCCCTGAGGTTTGATAACCAGAATGGACAGCCCTGAAGAAACAGAACACCAAGTTCACTTCAAGGGCATGAATGACAGTCCAAAGCAAAAGAATGTAAGGTTATTGGGGGGGGGGGGGGAGGAATAATAAAATTCCAGGAGAGGAGAGGGAAGAAAACTGAAATCGTGTTCTCCTACAAAGATTTTTTAAAAGTCCCCAAAGCTCCCCTTTGCTTTGCATCTTTCAGCATGCTTTAGCAATCCTTTGCAGCTGGATTTTCCCGTCCAAAACAGGAAAATCCGCTTGCTAAAGGGCACTGAAAGTGTATTATCGAATGTGTGTGAAATTAGCTCAAGAGGCAGAAAGGCAGATTATTTGATAACACAGTATATGCATGCTTGAGTTGCCAACCTCCAGATGGCACCTGGAGATCTCCCACTATTACAATTGATCTCCAGACAACCAAGATCAGTTCCCCTGGAGAAAATGGCTGCTTTGGAGGGTGGATTTAGGGCATTAGATCCTGCTGAGGTCCCTCCCCAAAGTTCATCTTCATGCTCCACCCCCAAAATCTCCAGGTATTTCCCAATCCAGAGCTGGCAACCCTAATGCACCCTCAGTTGACATAGGGTAACAATACTTATTGTCCAATGTTATTAAGATTAGGAATGGTGATTTTGCTAGGATCCCCAACTCTGGGATGGGAAATTCCTGGAGATTTGAGGGTGTGGTTGGGGTGGGGCCTCTTCAACGCAGCCATTTTTTCCTGGGGAATAGATCTCTGTAGTCTGGATATCAACTGTAATTCCTGGAGATCTCCAGGCCCCACCTGGAGTTTGGCAGCCCAAGGCCACGAATTCAATACTTCTGCACGCTGCAAAAATATGTCATTGGGAACTCTGGGGGGGAAATTCAAAGTAGGTGAAATGAAATCATATTCAAAAGAATTCCAGTTAGGAGAATTTACAGAGATATTCTCTCCTCTCCGATTAGCCTGCCTCAATAGGTTAGTTTCTCTCTCTTTTTTGCCAGTAGGTGGCAGACGCCACCAACTTTGGCTGATATGAACTGTACACCGAGAATTAATTAGATGGGGCAGTCTTTATAAAGCCATGTGTTTCCTCAGCTTAAACAAAAAAGGCTCATCAACAGAGGCATAGCATCCAAACCGCAAGGTGTCCTAGTCCTGCTGTACGCTGCATTGCTCAGGCTGCACCCAGAGTATTGCGTGCAGTTCTGGAGGCCTCACTTCAAAAAGGATGTGGACAGAACAGAGCGGGTGCAGAGGAGAGCAGTGAGGATGGGGGGGGGGGGCCTGGAGACCAAGCCTTACGAGGAAAGGCCGAGGGACTTGGGGAGTGTTCAATCTGGAGGAGAGGAGGTGGAGGGGGGAACAGGATTGCTCTCTTGGAGTATTTGAAGGGCTGTCACTTAGAGGAGGGCAGGGAGCTTTTCCGGTGGGCAGCAGAGGACAGGACTCACAAGAATGGGATGAAATAACAGCCAAAAGGTACCGGAGGGATGTCAGGATTTCTTTTTTTTACAGTTAAAGTAGTTCAGCAGTGGAATCGGCTACCTGGGGAGGGGGCGAGCTCTCCCCGCGGGCAGTCTTGAAGGAGCTGCTGGACAAACCCTTGTCAGGGATGCTCTAGTCTAGGCCGATCCTGCATTGAGTAGCGGGTTGGACTAGATGGCTGGTAGGACCCCTTTCAGCTCTGTGATTCTATGATTCTTCCAACTCTGATGACTGCCATATCTAGGTAGGGTTGCCAAGTCGTAGGGACTCACCGGTGGGGGGGAGTCCTCCTCCGGCCGGGAGTCTCTCCTGGCACGCGCGCTTTGCGCGCTCACCCAGCGACGTCACCAGAAGTGATGTCAGCACGTTGGGGGCATTGCCAGGGCGACGCTCTGGCAATCGCCCCAAAACTCTATGGTATCATAGAGTTTTGGGGCGATTGCCAGAGCGTCGCCCTGGCAACACCCCCAATGTGCTGACGTCACTTCTGGTGACGTCATTACGTCGTCCTCGCTGGACGACTTCGGGGGTGGGGTTCCCCCGCCGGCCAAATGCCGGCCGGCGGATCGGGAACCCCTTTAGTGGGGGATGCCCCGCCCCCCGGGCTGACTTGGCAGCCCTATATCTAGGGCACATTTGAGTCAACAGTGTGTGCCACACACACACACACCCCTTGAATCACTCTTCAGATACGGAGCTCTGCGTCTCTTGAGTTTCACTGCAGATCTTATGATAAACATATTGATTTGGCTTTCCCTTCGCCCACAGTGAGATAGATAACTTATACTTGGGGGTAACATTTCTTTCTTTATTGAAACATTTCTATCCACCCTTCCCTTGTGGTTCAGGGCAGCTTTTAGGGTTGCCATTCTCCAGGTGGTAAATAATACAAAAGAAGCAAACCACGCAGAAATAACGAAAAACATCCATCAGTCAACACTTAAAATAATCTGAACCTATATACATAGTGTAGTTTATCAAAAAATATAATGTCATGGTCAAAAACTCAGAAACGTGCAGTCAAAATACACAATCAAAACCAAAAAGCTCTTCTTGCCACTTGTGGATCCAAGAAGAGCTTTTTGAAGTATGACTATAAACTCTGATGTTTGGACTTTTCACTTGAGGAATTTGATTTGGACTCTCTGAAGGTTATTGGCATGTTTTGTTGACTGAGGAATGTTCTTCGTTATTTCTGCACGGTTTGTTTCTTTTGTATTATTTATTCCCTTCTGCGATTCTCCAGGTGGTTGATGGAGGCCTCCCGGAATTACAGCTGGTCTCCAGGTTACAGAAATCAACCCCCCGCCCCCGAGAAAATGGCTCCTTAGGATGACAGTCTATGGCATTATATTCCATAGAGGTCCCTCCCCTCCCCAAACTTCCCCTTCCCCAGGCTCCATCCCCCAAATCTCCAGAGATTCCCCAAATCGGAGGTGGCAACTCCAATAGTTAAAACATTTTCAATTAAAACCAAAAATAAACTAGCAAACCCCAAATCTCTCCCTGTCCTTATTTAGAGAAGAAGATGGAGGAGGGGGAGTGAGGGGGCACCCTCCGTGGAGATCTTCCGGAGGTGTTGCAAGGCCTACCTGTCAGCCATGACTTTTGAGGGGTTTTGAACTGAATATTCTTCTTCTTCTTCTACCATAGAGTTTTGCCCAAAAACCAGAGTGTCACCCCCAGATGTCCCCAATGTGCCTATGTCACTTCCAGGTCACGTAGGCACGTCACGATAATTTCTGGGGTGCTTCCCTGTTTGGTGGGGCAATTCCCCCCACTGGCCAGCTGGCTGATGGCAAAGAAGGCAGCCCCCAAAAGCGGGGGGGCCCAGCCCCCACCAGGAGTTCTGGCATCCCTAGAATCAACCAGTGTCTTGTCATCACATGAACGAGCTTGGGGGGCGGTGGCAGGAGAATCCCTGTTCTCACCACCACCCCTCGTGCCAAGCACGGCGAGAGCTTTACTGTCTTCTGTTTCTGTGTCTTCTATTTCTCAGGAGCCCGCGGGATTCCAAAACTGGTTTACTCAGGAAGAGTGTGGTTCGTTGTTCTGGATTCCGGCTTGACGAGTCACTCTGCTTTGTCTGGAAACGGGAGATTTTAATTATTGCTTGTGAACCACGGGAGGAGGAGGGAAGAACTTGTAAACCCCTTCCTATAATGACAAAGCATGTAGCAATTGTACTACAGCTGCTAAAACAACCAGAGAATATCTGAAAAGTGGATAGTTCAGATGATTCCCACCTGCTAAAGTTATTGGGCGGTGTTGAGCAAGCCGTCCTCTATTGGTCTCAGGGCTGTTGCTGCATGGTTGCGCACTTGTGTGAAGTACTTTGAACATGAACAATGCCATCTTGTGCAGAAATACACCCTTCTAATCCCATTGACTTTAAGGGACCCATTTCTTTTATTTACCTGCATTATTTACTGCCCACCTTTCTTACAGGGCCTGAAGGCAGATTACACAGAAGTGTGAGTCAGTACAATCCACGGATGGGACATTCAGTGAACGAGGCAATAATGCCTTTGCTTGGGAGGTTCTAATGCATGCCCCGCATTAGAAATTACTAAAGAGATTTTATCTGAGGTAATTCCTCAGTTTACAGTTGCTTGCGCCAAATACCTTGCTGATATCTTGCTGTGGCCGCTAGAATTTGCAACGAATGATCATAGAAGGTATTCGGTGCATGAAATCAGTGTGATCCGCAGCCTAACTTTCAGGCATGGATCTCGGGTTTTGTTTTTAAATTTATTGTGTTTTTATCCATTTCTGTACATTTTTACTATTGTTTATTTTATAAAACCTTTTCAGTTTTGGTAGAATTCGTTTAAATGAAAATGGCTGCTTTGGAGGGTGGGCTTTATGGCATTGTACCCTGCCTAGGTCCCTCCCCACTCTAAACCCCGCCCTCCCCAGGCTCCACCCCCCTCAAATCTCCATGAATTTCCCAACCTAGAGCTGACAACCCTACCTATGTTCCATCCATGGGTCTTTAAGTCCATTTATGAAAATCAATGACAACATCCCGGAGGGAAAAAACTCTAACAACGCAATCCCAAGAAGACTTTCCTGGGAGTAAAGTTCACTGAATAAGAACACAATAAGACCCCTGTTGGGTCAGACCAGTGGCCCATCTTCTTCAATATCCCAGCTCTCACAGTGGCCAACCAGTGGCCAACCAGTGGCCAACCAGCTTCTGCCGGATCAGACCAAAGGTCCATCCATTCCAGCATCCTGTCTCACACAGTGGCCAGCCTGTTCCTCTGGAGGGCCAACAACAGGGCACAGAGGCCGAGGCCTTCATAAGAACATCAGAAGAGCCCTGCTGGATCACACCAAAAGTCCATCCAGTCCAGCATCCTGTCTCACACAGTGGCCAACCAGTTCCTCTGGAGGGCCAACAACAGGGCACAGAGGCCGAGGCCTTCATAAGAACATCAGAAGAGCCCTGCTGGATCAGACCAGTGGTCCATCTATTTTTATTTATTTATTTATTTATTTTTCACATTTATATCCCGCCCTCCCCGCAAGCGGGCTCAGGGCGGCTTACATGGGCCTGTGGCCTAATTGTTACAATAACCTATAAAATCAATTAAAACATTATAATAAATATCATTAAAACATATAAATAGTCATAAAAGCTTCCATATACAGCGTCGGATGGCAACCATGTGGCAGGTTTGGGCTCCACCCCCTCGGCCATGGCCGAGGTCGTGTTGGACCAGGGTACAGCATGATGGTTACATTGCCGGATGGTATCCCCAATATCATCGGCAGCGGCTCCTATTGATAAGCCTGGCGGAAGAGCTCCGTCTTGCAGGCCCTGCGGAACTGCATCAGGCCCTGCATCTAGTCCAGCCTCCTATCTCACACAGTGGCCAGCCAGTTCCTCTGGAAGGCCAACAACAGGGCATGGAGGCCGAGGCCTTTCCCTGGTTGTGGCTCCTGGCACTGAGATCCAGAGGCTGATTGCCTCTGAATGTGGAGGTTCTTTTTAGTCAACACCGCTTGTAGCCACTGATGGACCACGACTCCTTGAATCTGTCTAAAACCTTTAAAAACCATCTACACCTATGGCCATCACTACATCCTACAGCAGCAAATTTCCATCCTACAGCAGCAAATTTTAATCACTCCCTGTGTAAAGTATTATTTCCTTTTGTCCGTCCTGAACAGACCACAGTGGGATCCTGGGTAGACCTGCTTAAGACAGCACTGTTCGTTCCACGCATGTCCTGATCCTTCGAAAGCAATGACTTTTGGAACACTGACTTTCTTCTTGCCTCGTGTTGTGCAAGCCACTGTTTCCAATTTCAGATATTCTAGCCTTTCAGGTATTGTTAGCACCAACGCTACGGAGCTCCTTCACCTCTGAACAATAGCATTGCTATGCTCACGTCACGGGAAACGTCTCCACCCCGATCTATAAATAGAGCAAACCCTTTTGTTTAGGCAGGAGGGGGTGGGGAAATTCTTGCATACTGGGAACTGCACACACCCTTTGCCGAACTGTGCTTTGCACCTAGGGCTGCCAATCCCCAGCTGGGGGCAGGCGATCCCCTGGTTATCAGAAAGCGGGGAGGGAAATGTCCAGTGGGCACTCCATTATACCCTACGGAGACCATATGGTATAATCAGGGGTCCTTTCGTAGAAAAAGAGCTGCAAGAGCTCATTAGCATAACTCATTAGCATAACTCATGAGCATCTGCCACGTCCCCTGACATCACCGGAAGTGTGTCAGAAAGGGAATGTCAGTTTCAGCCCCATTATACCCTATGGGCCATTGAAATCAATGGCAAAAACTCATAGGGTATGTGAGGGGCTGGAGGAAAGGGGGTTTGAGGGAGAGGCTCCAAACTTGCAGGGTAGCTGCTGGGGCCTCTCCTTGAAATACCCACCAAGTTTCAAGAAGATTGGACCACGGGGTCCAATTCTATGGGCCCCAAAACAGGTTGTCCCATCCCCTCCATTGTTCTCTATGGTGGGAAAAAATGTTACCTTTTTTTCTACCATAGAGAACAATGGAGGGAATGGGGGCAACCTGTTTGGGGGCCTGTAGAATTGGACCCCCTGGTCCAAGCTTCTTGAAACTTAGTGGGTATTTGGGAGAGAGGTCCCAGCAGCTACCCTGCAATTTTGGAGCCTCTCCCTCAAACTCCCTCCCCTCCAGTGGCTTTTAAAGTTGCCACCGAATTTTGGCGGCAATTCAGCAGTAGGCTGAATCTGATTCAGCCCATGGCTGCCCTAGTGGCCACTCCTGAGCTGGCGGAGCTTCGCTCCACCTCGCTCTGGCCGCAACCGACCCCTGGGTATAATGGAGAATCCATGGGTATCTGAGGCTTTGGGGGAGCCTGTTTTTTGAGGTGGAGTCACCAGATTTTCAGCGTAGGATCTGGTGCCTCTCCACAACTCCCCCCCCCCCCCCAGTTTCAAAAAGCTTGACCAGGGGTCCAATTCTATGAGCCCCAAAAGAAGATCAACTGTAATGGCGGGAGATCTCCAGGTGCCACCTGAAGGTTGGCAACCTTATTAATGAATCGTTTGCCGTCGAACTTGCCTCTATGATTCCTGCAGTACAGATTGGTTTTCTGGAAAGGGTTCATTGCTTTCAGATGAGACTGCAAACGCTTTGTGGATGGAGATCTACCTCATCCCATAGGGGTATGCAGTAACTGGGGACTTGTTCTTCGGCTTGAGGAACCTGCTCCAAAAATGTAGAAGCCAGACTCGTCTTTCAGCCTTCAAGCTTTCACATTTTAACAACTGCGTTTTGCTAATCACCGCTGGCACAAAGTCTAAGCAAGAGAAATCAATTCATCCACCACCACCACCGCTGAAATAAATTCTGGTCAATTATGATGAATAACTAATGATTAAATAAGCTCTGTACTTCTGAGGATCACCGAAAGCCACTACAATAAAAATGGCGGCTGAAAATAGTGGGCACCCCAATGAAATTCCTAAGCTCTAAAGCAACCTGCTGGTGGAAATCGCTATCAAGTCAAAGCCAATTTATGGTGACCCTGCTGGGTTTTCAAGGCAAGAGACGTTCAGAGGAGGTCTGCCATCGACTGCCTCTGCATAGCGACCCTGGACTTCCTTGGTAGTCTCCCATCCAAGTACCAACCGGGGATGACCCTGCTTAGCTACTGAGATCTGATGAGATCGGCCTAGCCAGGTCCATCCAAGTAAAGGCAAGTGATGAACAGAGGTGGGTTTGCCATTGCCTGCCTCTGCACTGCAACCCAGAACTTCCTCTGTGGTCTCCAATCCAAGTACTAACTAGGGCTGACCCTGCTCAGCCTTTCATGATTGGATGATATCAGGAGAACCTGGGCCATCCATTTCAGTGCAGAAGAACAGATGAGGTTTGCCGTCACCTACCTCTGCACAGTGACCTTGGTCTCCCTTGGTCGTCTCCCATCCAAATACTGACCAGGACTGACCCTGCTTAGCTTCCAGGATCTTGCAAGACCAAGCTAGCTTGAGCAGTCCAGGTCAGGGCCCGCGGTGATTTAAGCCCCCAGGATTTGTCGAGCCCCAGGGGCAGTTAGTAATTCTGGGGTCCTGGGCAAAAGGCCAGGATGGTAGGGATGCCAGCCTCCAGGTGGGACCTGGCGATCCCTCGGAATCATAGCTCATCCAACTACAGAGATCAGTTCCCCTGGAGAAAATGGATGCGTTGGAGGGTGAACTCTATGGCTTTGCACTCCACTGAGGTCCCTGTGCTCCTTGTTGGAAGTTCTGGGTGCAATGTCCCCCATCTCAGACCTCCAGACAGAGTGGCAAGAGAGGCTAGATAGCTAGACAGCACACTGACCTTTCTTCTTGTCTTGACCCTTCTGCCACTGTCCCCTCTGAAATGCAGACTGTGCTCTCAGAGACCAGTTTCCCCTTCCTTCCTCTCTCTCACACGCAGGCGAAGACATGGTTTTTATCTGCACGCACCAAGAGAGAGACCTGCGGTCCTCTCTCGGCACCATGAAGCAGACGGGCCTCTCGCCATCTACCTCCATCCTTTAGCTAGTAAGTCAGTACTCTGTCCTGCCCCTACTCTTTCCTATCCAAAGTCTACTTCTCAAATAAAGAGAGGAGTATTTCTCCACTAAACTTGCGACGCCGCTCTGGGTAGCTTCGTAAGCTGAGTAACCCGGTAAAGTGACGCTCCTGCGTTTGTAGCTTTATTCAAGCACTCTGCTAACTCACGGTGACTGGACTAACCGTACCAGTTAACTTCAGCATTCCTCAGGCTCCATCCCCAAGTCTTCAGAAGTTTCCCAAACTAGAGCTGGCAACCTTACCCCCATTCCCTACCAGTGGACGGGGGGGGGGGGGGGAGACCAGGCAACCCTACAAGACAAGGCCCCAGACTCTCCCCCCACACACACACTCACAACTATTAAATTTGAGTTATTTTCTTTTCTCCCCTTTTAAACCCCACCCCCCAACTCATGATTCCACCCAGCTAAAAAGTCCGCCATGCCATGTGTTTCCGCTAATGGGAAGTGACCTTTACCGTTCAAGGAGGAAACAGGAAACAATCGGAGGAATGTGCCATTGTATCTTCAAGGGCTTGGGGACTTTTTTAAAGCTTCATGATATCAGCAGGAAGGGGACGTTTGACTTTGAATTGGCTTTTATGGGTTGGAAGGGGAGGTTACTGGAACAGAAATCAAAGCCGTCGTGTCTTAGCCAAGAGGCAGACTTGAGGAGAAAGGCAAACGGCTTTCTCTTGGGGGAACAGGTTTCCAAAAATATAACGATCCAAGTCCAGGTGTCTAAAAGAAGAAAGCGGACGTGATGAGCTGCAGGGCTAAAAGAAGGAGGCCCCTACTATGCCAGTGAATGAGGTCCCCAGCCTCTGGGTCACCTGCAGCTTGGTGACAGCGGTGGTACACAGGCCCGTAGCTATGGTGGGGCTTTGGGGGGCTCCGCCCTCTTTCTCAAAGGCACAGTCCCACCAGAAATTGATCTCTGATGTAACACTGCACCCCAGGAAAAGGACTCTGTCAGTTAACCCCATGTTTTAGCACAGCAAAATGTTACTTTTTAAAAATCTCAGTTTACTACTCCTAACAATTAAGAATGTAATTGAATATGTAATGTAATTTGGAATGGTAGATTTAAATGCAATTCCTGGTTCCGGGGACAAGAAAAATACGCTACACAGCCAAGATGCTTTAAAGTTTGCCACCTTGCTGGAAAGGAGATGGATGGGATCTAATGACTGGATTCTTACAATTTAAGGTATGTCAATCTCCAATTCTAACATATTTATTACCTATGTTGTTCCCCCCCACCCCAGTTGAACCCAAACAGAGGATAACCAGAAACCAAGCTTGTCGTTCCAAACAGAGGATAACCAGAAACCAAGCTTGTCGCTAAAAAACATCTTCACTTTTTTGCCTGCTAATTTAACAAGCCACCCTGTATATATACAAGTATGATCTGTAATTCCGTTTCGTCGTCTGACGAACTGTGCGTGCACACAAAAGCTCACACCTTGAACAAAATGCTGTTGGTCTTAAAGGTGCCACTGGACTCTAACTTTGTTCCAAGAATTTCTCCTGTAAATGCTTTTCCCCCCAATCAGTTTAAAACATTTTTTTAAAGCGTGCGCTCCTTAAAGCAGAGTGGGGTACTTAGTTGAGTAATTCCTGCACTGAGCAAGGGGGTTGGAATAGGTGACCTCTAGGATCCCTTCTTACTCCATGTCAAGAAACTGGTCTCTTTAAGAGAATTTTTCTGCCCAAGTATTAGCTTTCTTGACTATAGAAGTCATCACCCCCACCTGACAACTTGTTCTCAGAACAGTTGCTTAGGCTGGCAGAAGTGATTAACTTGCAGCAGCTGAGAACTGTCATCTGAAGTGGCTGACAGCTTGCAGTTTAGAGATGTATCCTAGTAACTGCTTTCTATTGGATCGATGGCTTTTCTTCCTGCTCTGAGAACTTATCGTTTTCCACATATACAGATAGTCTAATGGCTGTAATAAATATATACCGACACCGTGATGATCCTTGTGTGGTGGTGGCAGCTGCTACCACAACAACACGCACAGCCAATCTGATCAGTGGCCAATCAGAAGCCCCGCTGCAGAAAAGCCCCAAACTGATCCTGTATTTTGTATATTGTGTCTGTTTTCTCTCTCTCTCTTTCTCATATTATGTTTACACTGTATGCTCGTCTCAAGACCGTACTAATAAAAACTGAACTGAACTGAACTGACCTTGCCCACTTTCTAAAAACGTTGAACAGGTGCCCTGAAAGGTGTCAGCAGCAGTGTTCCCTCCAAGCTGAATTAGTGTGAGCTAGCTCACAGTTCTTTAGCCTCCGGCTCACACATTTTCATGTTAGCTCAGGAAGGATGGCTCCGGAGAGCAAACTAATGTACGCAATAGGCAAATGGCTCGCTCACAGCTTTAATGCCAGTAGCTCACAAAATAGAATTTTTGCTCGCAAGACCCCACCGCTTAGAGGGAGTGCTGGTCGACTCGGCGGGCACCCTGTTGGGGACTTCTGACCTAAAGCTTTGTCTTCAAGCACTCCTCCAAACACTTTTCCAAGAATCATCACACTCCTCCCCCTGGAGTTGTCCTGGAATGACAACTAACCTCCAGACCAGTGTTCCCTCTAAGCTGAGTCGGTGTGAGCTAGCTCACAGTCTTTTAGCTTCCAGCTCACACCTTTTTGTCTTCGCTCTGGAAGGAATGGCTCCAGAGCATGCTAACTGATGCAGCAGCCAAATCGCTCACTCACAACTTTCACGCCAGTAGCTCGCAAAGTAGAATTTTGGCTCACAAGACTCCACCACTTTACGAGGGAGCATTGCTCCAGACTGCGGAGATCAGTTCCCCTGGAAGGAATGGCAGTTTTGGAGGGTGGACTCTATGGCGTCACATCCCCACATGAGTTCCTTCTCCTTCCCAGACCTCACCTTCCCCAGGTACCACCCCCAGATCTCCAAGAATTTTCCAAGCCAGAATCTCCAACCCTACACAGAATGTTCATTGGTCATACTTCTGGGAAAATTCTCTCAATGGCTTAAAATATGCCGCTTGGTTTAGACAAACCCAACTTCTGCTCCGTGTGAAGTAAAAAGCACCTAACATTTCAAATGCGGCCACTATTTTATGGCCCACTGTGTAACCAACGGGGATGTGTTAGCAGCTATTTTGGTATCCTTTCGTGTCATTACGGCAGGAAGTGGTCATAATTCCAGATATCTGTGAACAACTTCCTCTGGACCCCTCCGCCTCCCACGCTGCCCCGTCTTTGTTTTATTCTAAAATAGGTGCAGCGCCACTCTATCGGAATTTTTTTTAAGCAAACTCTTAAATGACATGTCAAAAATACATGTCTGAAATAAAAATGAGCAAAGTCAGAAATCAACACGCAGTCACAGTTTTGTCATACGTCCATGAGCAGATGCTCAAAAAGTCCTTACCTACTCCAGCCGGAAGACATACTGCCTTCGCTCTGGGGTTGCCAGCCTCCAGGTGGGAGCTGGACATCTCCTGGAATTACAACCAGTCCCCAGACTACACAAATTGCTTGTTTGTTTAGTATTAATTAATCTAAAACTATTTTTCCACTTCTCCTGGAGCAAATAGTTACTTTGGAAGGTGGACTGTGGAGCATTGTACTCTACCAAGTTCCCTCCCCACCCTCAGCCTCCATGCCCTGTTGTTGGCCCTCCAAAAGAACTGGCTGGCCCCTGTGTGAGACAGAATACTGGACTAGATTGACCACTGGTATGATCCAGCAGGGCTCAGTGGGGTGTAATTCCATAGACCCCCATCCTTTGAAGTACCCATTTTCTCCTGGGGAAATCTGGAGATCAGCTGTAACTTTGGGAGATCTCCAGAGCCCAGCTGGAGGCTGGCATCCCTACATACCACCCATTGCATCCCTATTTCCCCCCCCCCCTCTCTAGCTGGCTCTGCATCTGGCATTTGCTCCATATTTTTTCAACATTGAGGAAAGATGCAGCTCGTGGTACTGACTGCAAAGTCACCCCTGAACGGCCATAAAACGGCCATAAACCTATGCAGAAGGTACCACAAAATCCAATGATCAAAGGAAGTGAAAGCAGCATGCAATGCGGAGTGGGATTTCTGTTCCAATGTGGGTTTGCTAAAACAATGGAGGGAAAAGCCAATGCAGAATCTCTCTCTCTCTCTCTCTCTCTGTTCTGAGGATTTAATAACAGGTTTCTAGCACTTTGTGTACTTTGGTCCTAGAAAAGGGTAGAAATTGCCATGCATGGAAATGCCCTCAGCCCCTACTCCTGGACACAACACCAATGCCAAGCAGTTCCTAGTTTATGTCAGTATGTGGCAAAAGTAGGTGAGATGCCACGAGCCGTAAAGTTCAAATTCCATGACATAACTTCAGGATAAGGAAACTGGAGAGGTATCGGGCAGGGGGGAGAACTGTCATCATTTTCCTGGACTGACTCACTTTTCTACCAACAGTCCTCAAGTCTCATTTATCCACATATGTTTCAAAACAGACTTCCTAGGAAAGATCCTTAGCCCTTTCTACTTGAGTCACGTTTCCAATCAAAACTATCCTCTCAAGCAATGTTCCCTCCAAGCTGAGTGAGTGTGAGCTAGCTCACAGTTCTTTAGCCTCCGGCTCACACATTTTTGTCTTCGCTCAGGGAGGATGGTTCCAGAGCAAACTGATTGATGCAGCAGCCAAATCCCTCGGTCACAACTTAAATGCCAGTAGCTCAGAAAGTAGAATTTTTGCTCACGCCACAGCTTAGAGGGAGCGTTGCTCTTAAGGTAATCTCCTTCCCCATCTTTCTTTCTCCTGGTGGTAAAAATGAGGAGGAGGGATGTGTTGAATAGACACATAAATTGGAAAGGAGGAGGCTGCAGCATAAGGGAGAGAAGGAAATTGTTGGTGGGAGATTGCAAGCCGCTCTGTGGTTTTGATTAGGGTGGCCGACCTCCATAGAGTCCGTCCTCCAAAGCAGCCATTTTCTCCAGGGGAAATGATCTCTGTCCTCTGGAGATCAGTTGTAATTTGGGGAGATCTCCTTACCCCACCTGAAGAGGTCGCTCTGTCCTGAGCCATCCAGATCGGAGCTAACAGCAAGTTAGGGGAGGGGAGTTTTACTTAGCGGCAGTGTAGGGCCGAAAGGGTTAAACTCCTTTGCTGCAAACTGAAAATGCTCATGAAGTTGAGTTTAATATTAAAAACACACACACATGCTCAGCATCACGTGCCTTATACTGAATCGGACTATCGATCCATCAAAGTCAGCATTGCCCACTCAGACTGGCGGCAGCACTCCGTGGACTCAAAGGGAGGTCTTTCCCATCGCCTACTGCCTGGTCCTTTCAACTGGAGATGCCGGGGACTGAACCTGGGGCCTTCTGCATGCCAAGTAGAGGCTCTACCACTAGGGCTGCCAAGTCAGCCCGGGGGGCGGGGGATCCCCCGCTAAAGGGGTTCCTGATCTGCCAGCCAGCATTTGGCCGGCGGGGGGAACCCCACCCCCGACGTCGTCCAGCGAGGACAACGTAATGACGTCACCGGAATGACGTCTATGATACCATAGAGTTTTGGGGCGATTGCCAGAGCGTCACCCTGGCAACGCCCCCAACGTGCTGACGTCACTTCCGGTGACGTCGCTGGGCGCACGTGCTTTGCACGCCAGGAGAAACTCCCAGCTGGAGTAGGACTCCCCCCCGCCGGTGAGTTTTGAAGACTTGGCAACCCTATCTACCACTGAGCCAGGGTCCCAGATCAAGGCCTTTCCCATCACCTACTGCCTGGTCCTTTCAAATGGAGATGCCAGGGATGGAACCTGGGACCTTCTGTGTGCGACGCAGATGCTCTGCCAGGCCCCCGGAAGACTCCACTGCAGATCTTCCCTGCAGCGTTGACCCTTTGAAAGCTTTCAGACGGGCAGGTCCTTGGAATGTGTAATCAAGCCTTGACAAACGGGTCTATAGGAAAAGACAGATTCCAGCACGGCAGGCTAGAGACAGGTCGACTGCGGGTGCGATTGCAGCTGCATTCCTTATCCGCCTGATTCACCAGTCCTGTCTCAGGACAACTCATTCATTTTGAATGCTTGCAACATTCCGATCGGGAGAATAACAGGGCAGGCCTCCGCATTGGGCCAACTTCCACCTGTTGCAAAGGAGAAAGAAGAATGTCTGCCCGTTTATCAACCTGTCACGTCTAGGTTGGAGGTGATGCAAAATTCCACCTGGAAAGAGAGCCGTGGTTTTGGTTAGGGTAGCTGTGCCAGTGTTCCCTCTAAGCTGAGTTAGTGTGAGCCAGCTCACAGTTTTTTAGCCTCCGGGTCACGCGTTTTTGTCTTAGCTCAGGAAGGACACGGCTCCAGAGCAAATTAATGTTCTTGAAAAAGAGCAGTTTCTGTCAGAGCTCTCTCAGCCCCACCTCCCTCACAGGGTGTCTGTTGTGGGGAGGGGAAGGGAAAGGGGTTTGTAAGCCATTCTGTAAGCCATTCTGAGACTCCTAGTGAAGGGCGGGGTATAAATCCAATCTCTTCTTCTTTAAATGAGGCAGGTTTTGTAAATTTCCCCCCTAAATCTCTAGGTATTTCCCAACCCATAGCTGGCAATCCAACAAGGAAAGAGAGCTTGCCAGTGCGTCAAGTTGCCATTTCAAACAAAACTTACAGAATCAAAAGAGTAAAGGTGACTAGTTCTTTTCAGTGGCTGTTTTTGCCATGTCCAGCTAAGCCAGGCTTTGTTGGCAACAACATGTGTCACAGGTGGGCATCCCATCTGAAAACAAGGAAGCACCTGGCGGACAAGGCAAAGGTTGAATCCGACATACAGCCCTGCCTTTTCCTATTGAAAGAACCTGGTTTCCTGCGGTGTGTGGGAGGTCAAATCTTGCCTTCCTGCAAGCGGGGGATGTTTATCCAATAACATGGCACCGGGATTTGCTGCCACTTGCGAAAATGCAGGGCTTTTTCCCCAGGAGGACGGTGTTCTGGAACCTCCTCAACAAAATTCTTTTAAAAACGTTTAAAAGTTCAGGAGCTTTCGATATACAGATCGAAAACTTCTTCGCCCTTTTAAGAATTCCGGCAACTCCTTATATTAAAAAAAGCCTTGCAAAAATGTATGCAAAAACAAAAATTCAAAATGGGTTTGATAGATGAAGGATGAAGAACTTGATTTCCCAGGAGACTGGTGGCATGGGAATAAGTATTGCTAAAGACAGATTTTTGTGTGTGTGGTCTGAATTTTGTCTCTTAAATCTTTATAGGTTATTTGGAATGATAGAAAGATGAAGAGGAGGAGGAGGAGGAGATTGGATTTATACCCCACCCTTCACTACCTGAAGGAGTCTCAGAGCGGCTTACAATCTCCTTTCCCCTCCCCTCCCCACAACAGACACCCTGTGAGGTAGGCAGGGCTGAAAGAGCTCTGACAGAAACTGCTCTTTTTCAAAAACAGCTGTAACAGAACTATGGGTTGCCCAAGGTCATCCAGCAGGTGCAAGTGGAGGAGTGGGGAATCAAGCCCAGTTCTCCCAGATTAGAGTCTGTGAGGAGGAGGAGGAGGAAGATGAGAAGAAGAAGTCAACATGAGTTTCTGTGAGAAAGTGAGAGAACAAAGGGGATTCTGTGACCCCGAAGTGAGTCAAGATGGCTACTGCTATGGAGGTCAAGACACTGGTGGAAGCGAGTCACATTTCCAGGCAATTCAGGGTCCAGCTATGACGCTATTATTACTTTATTTACAAATGAGGCAAGCCCTCTCTAGTCCCTCTTCAAGAAGTCCCCGTAATATTTGCGAGACCTCCTTCCTTCCTGTTACCCAAGGGAGAGGCCTTCAAATCACAGTTCCTGACTGAGAAGCTTATTCTTTACTAAGAGTCTCATTTGTGTAAGTGACACAGCAGGGGCCTTCCCGCTCCCGGTCTCAGAAGAAACAATCGAGAAACCCAGAAGGGGGTGCCTTGCAAAGGAGTCTTTTGATTAATCATCTTCTGTCGCTTGACTTCCCTCAGTGCACTAAATGACGGTTGAATAATGGCATTGTGAAAGAAACGGGTTAGGTCACCTAGTTTCCTTCTTGTGCTGATTATTGACACAGGTATCTCCCGGGGGAGGGGGGAGAATGAAAACTCCCTGGGGATATTTCAGATTGAGGGCAATGACATGGGGAAATTCGGGTTGCCAACTTCCTGGTGGGAGGGTTGCCAACCTCGAGGTGGCGGCTGTAGATCTCCTGGGATTTATCTCCAGGCGACATTGATCAGTTCCCCTGGAGAAAATGGCCTTTTGGAAGTGGAACTCTATGGCATTATACCCCATTGAAGTCCCTCCTATCCTCAAATGTTGCCTTCCACAGACTCCCCCCCACCAAAAAATCTCCGGGTATGTCCCAACCAAGACCTGGCAGCCCCCAGAATTACAGCTCAATTCCCCCAGAATTACAGCTCACCTCCAGATTACAGAGATCAGTTCCCCTGGAGGAAATGGCACCTTCGGAGGGCGAATTCTACAGTATACCATAGATTCTAGGTTAAATCCTTTCCTAGATTCTCCTCTTCACCCCCAAATTTCTCAGAATTTCCCAGCCCGGAGTTGGCAGCCCTAGCCAGTCTGGTGTAGTAGTTAAGAGCGGCGGACTCTAATTTGGAGAACCGGGTTTGATTCCTCACTTCTCCACAGGTAGCTGCTGGTGTGACCTTGGGTCAGTCTCAAGTTCTCTCAAGAACTGCTCTTTCAAGGACAGCTCTGACAGAACTATGGCTTGCCCAGGGTCATCCAGCTACTGCAAGTGGAGGAGTGGGGAATCAAACCCGGTTCTTCCAGATTAGAGTCCGCGCACTTAACCACTACAACAAACTGGCACTCAATGAAATTAATGAGCAGCAGGCTTAGAACAGATGAAAGGAAGTCTTTCTTCAACCAAAGAGTCAGGAACAGGCAGAATTCACCACCACAGGAAGTGGTGGTGGTGGTTACAAGCACAGACAGCTTCAAGAAGGGACTGGAGAAACATTTGGAGCAGAGGTCCATGAGTGGCTGTTAGCCACAAGGTATAGATGGAACCCTCTGTCTTTGTGGTGATTGAGGGGCAACAGTGGGAGGACTTCTGGAGTTCTGGCCCCGCTGGTGGACCTCCTGATGGCCCCTAGATTTTGGCCACTGTGTGACACAAAGTGTTGAACTGGATGGGCCACTGGCCTGATCCAACATGGCTTCTCTTACATTCTTAGGGTTGTCAGATCTCAGAAGCTTGGTTAGTATTTGGATGGGGGACCACCAAGGAAGTCCAGGGTCTCTAGACAGAGGCAGATAATTGCAAACCACCTCTGAACATCTCTTGCCTTGAGAACCATGCGGCGTTGCCATAAATCAGCTGAGACTGGAGGACAAAAAAAATGAGTAAGCTGCCCGGTTTGTAGGTGAAAGAGCAGCTCATGAGGCTGACACACAGACATCACACTGGGGATCCAAGAAAAAGACAAAAACCTCACATGGGCTTGCTTCCCCCAGAACCGAAAAACCCCATACTTATTTCCTGTAACACTCTCACCCACATCAGGATTTCTCACAGAGACGATGTCCACATAATCCCACACACATGATGCTGCACAAGCTGGCTGTTTGTGTATAGCAGAGCAATTTTTTTATGGGGTATAAGTGTTGGAGTGAGCGACTCAGCATGCCTGGACGAGGCGGGGGGGGGGGGCTACATCCCTCCAAGTGTGTATAGGGGTTATCTCCTTGAATGGGATGCCTCTATTTGTCTTAACCCGGGACCTGCCCTCTGACCCTCTCCTCTCTCCCTTTGTCCGCTCACTTTCTTCACATGACCTTCCATGGAGACACAAGTCTCTGCAGGTCTCTCCTGTGGAGACAATGCTTTCATACTCCCACACACCTGATGTCAGAGAAGCTGGCCACTTGTGATAGGGAAAGTACTCTTCAGACTAGACCTCTTCTGTCTTCTTTGGACTGCAACCTGAACATGAACTGAATCTACTTGCATCAATGTTAAGTTCTTTTTTTTTTTTGAACACCCCCCCCCTTCCACGAGCCAAGTATGAGGAAGCGCACCATTTCCCTGTGCCATAAATAGAGCAGAAGACATGGCCAGCCAAGGGCTAGTTCCCATTTTGCTCGCCCAAGTTCTGCAGAGTCGTTTACGAGTTTTGGAAAGTGGACAAGCACCATGAAAACAGGTGGTGGTCGAAAGGGTGGTTGGCCATGACTATGTCTTGGAAGGCTCCAAAGTACATCTACTCATTCATCACCTGCAGCTCACCAAGTCCGCCTTGGGAAAATCCTGGAGATTTGGGGTCAGTGCTTGAGAAGGTTGAACTTTGGGGGGGGGGGGGGAAGAGCTCAGCAGGGATATGATGTCACTCTAGGACAGTGGTGGCAAACCTCTGGCACGCGTGCCAGAGGTGGCACTCAGAGCCCTCTCTGTGGGCACGCATGGCATCACCCCTGCACAGAGTTTGCAAGATTGGACAGCAAAAATCACATTAATTGTTCAAAAGCATGCCAAATGCAAACTTTTACCTTTCAATAAAAAGTTGTTTGTATCATTGAAAGCTCTGTTATTGTGTTTTTCTTTTAAGACAAAAGATGTTAATATATGAGTTGTTTTTTCTAAAATGAAAACCTCAGTATTCAGGTTTAATTGCCGTGTTGGCACTTTGCAATAAATAAGTGGGTTTTGGGTTACAGTTTGGGCACTCGGTCTCTAAAAGGTTCACCATCACTGCTCTAGGACTTCTGTTGCTCCTAGATTCTATGGCATAGCATATACAGAGCATCACTTGCCCCAAACCGAGAGTTCCTATCTATCCCTTGTGGCTAATAGCCACTGATGGACCTCTGCTCCATATGTTTATCCAATTCCCTCTTGAACCCATCCATGCTTGTAGCTGCCACCATTGTATGTCTTTTGATGCAATCACACACTTTGTACTTTATTTGCATTTTGCCTAATAGCTTATCACTATAAATATTTTTGCAAAAAAAAAAAAGATTTTATTTACATTCTTCAAGGTTGCTTTTGTACGTTTGATTGACACCATTACACACAGCTATTGTTGAGAGCCAGTTTGGTGTAGTGGTTAAGTGCACGGACTCTAATCTGGGAGAACCGGGTTTGATTTCCCCACTCCTCCACTTGCACTTGCTGGATGACCTTGGGCAAGCCATAGTGCTGACAGAGCTGTTCTTGAAAAAGAGCAGTTTCTGTCAGAGCTCTCTCACCCCCACCTACCTCACAGGGTGTCTGTCGTAGGGAGGGGAAGGGAAAGGAGTTTGTAAGCCGCTCTGAGACTCCAAGTAAAAGGCGGGGTAGAAATCCAATCTCTTCTTGTCTTGATGGAGGTCATTGATGCCAATTGCGGTGCTTGGAAAAAAAATATATATATAGCCTTGAAACAAGGAAACAGTTATCTCACTGCTGGCAGCTTCACTTACACTGGAGCTATTTTAGGCTGTTTGCTTGGGTTGCCAGCCTCCAGGTGGGGCCTGGAGCTCTCCTGTAATTATAACTGCTCTCCAGACTACGGAGATCACTTCTCCGGGAGAAAGTGGTTGCCTTGGAGGCTGGACTTTACATCCCTGCTGAGTCCCCCTCCTCTCCCCCAAACTCTGCCCTCCCCAGGCTCCGCCCCCAAATCTCCAGGAATTTCCCAACCCAGAGTAGAACACCCTACTCTTTGTGCTGCTGGCAACAAGCTCTTCCCACATCCTGAGCTGGGAAAGCCATTTCTCTTGTTTCGTTCCCGACAAGGAACAACGAATGCCTGGAACATAAATCTTTCCTCAAGAACGTAATAAAGGCTTAACGATAAACTAAGCATGGGATAGAGGAGGCAGAGAAAAAAGTAAGTGCTTCCTCACCCAAAGGGTCATTCACACGTGGAATCCACTGCCGCAGGAAGTGGTGGCGGCTACAGGCATAGAGAGCTTCAAGGGGGGGACTGGAGAAACAGGTGGAGCAGAGGTCCAGCCATGGCGATGAGCCACCAGGTATAGATGGAACACTCTGTCTGGGACAGGTGATGCTCTGTATCCTTGGTGCTTGGGGGGCAACAATGGGAGGGCTTCTGGAGTTCAGGCCCCACTGGTGGACCTCCTGATGGCACCTGGGTTTTGTCCACTGTGCGACACAAGAGTGATGGACTGGATGCGCCACTGGCCTGAGCCAACATGGATTCTCTGATTTTCTTATGTCTGGGGCAGGGATGCTCTGTATTCTTGGTGCTGGGGGGGGGCAGCAGTGGGAGGGCTTCTGGAGTTCTGGCCCTGCTGGTGGTCCTCCTGATGGCCCCTGGGTTTGGGCCATCTGAATGGAATATCTGAGTTACTTCTGGTAATGAGATAACCATCCAAAGTCTCTATTCAATCCCAAGTCTGACTGAGTAAAAAAAAATGTTTGCTCTAAAGGTATTCCAGGATATGAGCAAATCCAAACAGGATATGAGCCAATAATTACACTTCGGTGCAGGTTCCTGTGAAACACATGCCAGGTGTGTGGACTTAACGATCCCACAGAACACAGACATTCCAAAGAAAAGCAGTCGATGATTCCAACGTCTTTCATGTAGCCATGGCCCTCTTGGAGGAGTGAGATTTCTCCCGCGGACGATAATCTTGCCAATGAGCTGTGGCTCAAGTTCCTCTGAGCTTCCTTAAGCCTTATACCAGCTGGACTGGCTGGCAGTTGGAAATCCAGCTTCCAAGGCATTTGGTCACGGTTAAAAGTGCCAGACAAGTATGGGAAGTTTTGAACAGTCATCCAAGGCGAGGGCTCAGCAGACGGAGAGAGCACGCTTTGGCCCATTCTGCATCTAGCATTCAATTCATTGTTTCACCAAACCCACACTGGAACAGAAAAAGATGTGGCTCAAAACCACATTTAGATAACTTCGGGCCAACGTACTGACTGCGGAGTCACCCTGAATGGCCATAAATCTATGCAGACGGTACCATAAAACCAAGACATCAAAGGAAGTGGAACCGGTATGCAGTATGCAGTGGAGGCTATAATAAAATCCAACAATCAAAGAAAGTGAGACCAATTTCCCACAAGCAGCTGTGCATTTCTCCTCCCTGCCCCCCCCCCCCCGCGCGCGATTTCCTCCACGTCGTCTCAATCCTTGTTTTTTTAGATTGAGAAGATGTGGGGAAAATCGGAGGTAGATGCGGGTCAAAGTGCGGACGCGCAGCGAAGAGTGTGAAACTGACCAATGCGACCGGAGGAAACGGAAGAGCGAGGGCGGCACAGCTGCTTGTGAGGAATCGGTCTGAAAGTGGCATGCAATGTAGAGGGGAATTTCTGTTCCAACGTGGGTTTGGTAAAACAGTGGAGTGAATGCTCGAGGCAGAATAGGCCTGTTTGAAAATTCTTGCTTCCTGCAACATGCAGTGTCTTGCTCGTATTCTGATGGACTGTGCAATGGGGCAAAAACTGTGGAAAAGGCTGGAGCACCTGGGGTTTTTTTCAGTTTAGGAAGAGGTGACTGGTGGGGAGAGGGACGTGATAGAAATTCATAGAATTATACAGGGGGGTGGAGAAAATGGGCAGAGTTTTATTTTCCTCCCCTGTGATACTAGAACTCAGGGGTGCCCGATGAAATTGGTGGGCAATCGGCTCAGGACAAAAGGAAATACTCCTTTACTTGGGGCATGGTTAAACTGAGGAATGAACTGCTGGTGGACATAGCGATGGCCACAAGCACAGAAGGCTGTAGAAAGGGGAACAGAGGGATTCATGGTTTAGTCCATCAGGGTTTGTTTAATGTACCTGGCAGAGCCTAATGGAAACAAAGGAGCACTCCTGACTTAGACATCCCAAAAGCCAGCAGAAGCAGCCAGCAACTAGGTCTGGGGCAGCAATGCTCTGTACTCTTGGGTGCTTGGGGAGCAACAGTGGGAGGTCTTCTGGAGCTCTGGACCCACTGGTGGACCTCCTGTTGGCACCTGGGTTTTGGTCACTGTGTGACACAGAGTGTTGGAGTGGATGGGCCATTGGCCTGATCCAACACGGCTTCTCTTATGTTCATGTCTGGGGCAGTGATGCTCTGTCTTCATGGTGCTTGGGGGGCAACAGTGGGAGGCCTTCTGGAGATCTGACCCACTGGTGGACCTTCTGATGGCACCTGTTTTTTTGGCCACTGTGTGACACAGAATGTTGGACTGGGTGGGCCACTGGCCTGATCCAACATGGCTGCTCTTATGTTCTTACATCTGTGGCAGTAATGCTCTATATTGTTGATGCTTGGAGGGAAACAGGAGGGCTTCTTAAGTTCTGGCCCCCCTGCTGGACGGCACCTAGGTTTTGGCCACTGTGCGACAGAGTGTTGGACTGGATGGGCCATTGGCCTGATCCAACATGGGTTCTCTTATGTTCTTATGAGAGCCAGTTTAGCACAGTGGGTTAAGTGCATGGACTCTAATTTGGGAGAACCAGGTTTGATTTCCCCACTCCTCCACTTGCAGCTGCTGGATGACCTTGGGCAAGCCATAGTTCGGTCAGAGCTGTTCTCTCAAGAACAGTTCTGGAAAGAGCTCTCTCAGCCACACCTACCTCACAGGGTGTCTGTTGTGAGGAGGGGAAGGGAAAGGAGATTGTAAGCTGCTCTGAGACTCCCCGGGAAGGGTGGGGTATAAATCCAATCTCTTCTTCTTCTTCTTCACTAAAGAATGCCAATTTTACTCAATTGTGATAAAGCTTTATTGAAATGCCCTTTGTTTTTCAGAACAAATACAAAACAGACCATTTTTTCCTGTGTGTATGTACACACACACACATACACATACACATACACATATGACAATATATCAAATCCTTCATTGGTAATAAAGTATATTAAAGTGCTTGGCGGGGGAAAAAATAAAAGCTTTTTCTTCATCGGTAGCAAACAAAGGAATGTAGGGTCTTTGAAACGAGATACAATGTGTGCATGTAGTGCAAATGAGTTTATGTTTCCTTCTCCTGGAAGCTAAAAGGAGAACACAGTTTAATTTCACAGTTTCTCTCGAGAACACACAGTCTCGAAACCAGGCAGGACTGTGACTTGAGAGAGACCTCCACAAAGAGCAAAGGGAAAACTGAAGAAGTGAACAGAGGCATAGAGAGGATGGCTGCGGCATCACGACAGCTTAAAAAATTCTTTCCAAGACCCACCCAGCAAAGTAGTTCAAGGAAAGCCGTTCGTCAGGCAGAACAATTTTCGTGATGCCACTGAAAATTCAGTGTTTGCTTGTTTTGGAGGGGGAGTCTGGTTTGTGGGTTGGGTTTGTTTGTGGACTCCCGGAGAAAGAGTTTTCTGCCATTCTCCTGGAGCCGTTTGACGGCTCACAGCGCAGCATGGAGAAAGATGCCGAAGTTCACTATGGAAAATAAACCTCCACTTTCAACTGCTGGGCACACAAATTGCCCCAACTGCAAATCTGTTTTGTACTCAGACTCAAAGTCTTGTTTACTCAGAAGTCTGATCCCGTTGATTTCCCTGAACATCCAGATACGCGCAATTAGGAATGTAATGTACAAACTCACAAGAAAAATAGATGCAAAATCATTTGTTAACATATTTCTCAAAAGGCATAGGAATCACTAGATATTGGACCCTAGGTCTCACCAGAGCAGCAGAGGTCTCCATGTTGTAGTTCTAGTACTAGGAACCAATGGAATTTTAACATGACCTTCTTCAAGGTGGCCCCAATATTATGGAATGTGTAGTCAGAGTCGTCATTTACGGTCCTTGAGTAAGTCAAAACTTAAGACGGCTTTAAATAGCAGCTTGGATGGGAAATTTGGCTTGGGTACAAAAGAATGTAAGATGTGGAATATTATAGTATAGCCTGATATTGTCAGAGCTTGGAAGCTAAGCAGGGTCAGTACTTGGATGGGAGACCACCAAGGAAGACTCCGCAGAGGGCAATGGCAAACCACCTCTGCTTGGTCACTTGCCTTGAAAACCCTAAGTCTCCTGAGACTTGATGGCCCTTTACACATAGAAGAAGAAGAAGAAGAAGAGATTGGATTTATACCCCGCCCTCCACTCCCCAAGGGAGTCTCAGAGCGGCTTACAAACTCCTTTTCCCTTCCCCTCCCCACAACAGACACCCTGTGAGGTAGGTGGGGCTGAGAGAGCTCTTTCCCAAGCTGTCCTTGAGGGAACAGCTGGTACAGAGCTATGGCTTGCCCAAGGTCATCCAGCCAGGTGCAAGTGGAGGAGTGGGGAATCAAACCCGGTTCTCCCAGATTAGAGTCCGCGCACTTAACCACTACACCAAACTGGCTCACATATACACAGAAGACTGTTTAGAAGAGGCTGATGGGGGTGGGAACCTAACACATGAAACAGCTTTATACTGAATCAGGCAATTGGTCCATCAAGGTCACTACTGTCTACTCAGATTGGCAGCCGCTCTGTAGGGTCTTTCCCAGCATCTACTGCCTGGTCCTTTCAACTGGAGATGCCGGGGACTGAACCTGGGACCTTCTGCATGCCAAGCAGAGGATCTTCCACTGAGCTACAGAATGGCTCTTCAGGGTCTCAGGCAGAGGTCTTTCCCATCACCTACTGCCTGATCCTTTTAACTGGAGATGCCGGGGATTGGACCTGGGACCTTCTGCATACCAAGCAGATACTCTACCACTGAGCCATGGCCCCTCTGTTCATAAGGAACCCACATATGCTGCATGGAGTCCCATACGAACAATATGGAACCATCCAATCTTCAGGAATTATGCAAGTGTACCCTACAGTCTGCAGAAGGATAAGCCACTGAAGTGACTTTGTTTTAGCATGTACATTCAATTTCTGTTAATATTTTGCCCTGTGGGAAACAGTTCCCATCATCCTCTTCTGAAAGAGAAAAGGGGCAGGGAAGGAAACGTAAAGAGCTTTTCAACCCCTGGAAACAAGACAGGAGGGTTCTGATGGACCTGTTATGTGGATCATTCATCTGGGACTCTGTCCCTGCTCTTGTGCCAGACTGGAAAAATGAGAAGTCAAGAAAACAATGGAAAACACTAACAAGAGAAGCCACATGCTGTGGGAATTTGTGCGCCAAGCTCAGGGGCAAAGAAATGGTGACTATCCAGGTACAGAGAGGGCCGCTGAACATGGCCCACTTGTAGAGAGCTACTTAGCACTTTCTGGAATTCCTCCAAAAATGGTGGACTGGGTTGGGTCTGAGCACAGTCCATTAAAGGCACTTCTTGTGTGCACATATTCAACACTGCATAACAGTCAAGGCAGATCTCCCTGACCTTTTTGAACCTGCAGGCACCTTTGGAACTTCAAGAAGGGGTGATGAGCGCCACCCAAAATGGCTACCACTGGAGGTGGAGCCAAACTCAAAATGGCTGCCAGAGGAGGCAGAGCCACACAGAATATGCCCCTCCTCACACCTCCAGGGAGGAAGGAAATCTTGAAGAGGAAGTGGAACCATACACTGCTAATTTACTACCAAATTCAGAGTACTGGTTATATTAATTCAAAGCCCAGCGGTGTGGGATTTGAGGCTTCTTGCCGTCATACGAAGCTGCCTATCCGCTCTGGTTGCCCTCAAAAACACCACTTTCTGTACCCCTGTTTTTGAAGTAAAGGAGGCTTATAATAGACGGGACCTTTTCTGATCTCATACCACTCCTCTGGGCAGGATCCATACAATGATTCACCTGAGTTTTGGGGACCATGGTGATTTTTTCTTTTTTTTTAAAATCTAGGCATTGTGTGTGTGTATATAAATATATATATATTTAACTCAACTACTACCCATCCTTTATCATCTTAAAATGTTAAGACTCTTAATATTGTAATTGTAATCATATTTTTTTACCAATATCTACTGTTCTAAAAACACTGATGCTTTACTGCAGTTACTTTTTTATGCCTACGGTTTGATTTTAAAGGCAAATGCTCTACAGTTATTTGCGTTTCTGCTATTACTCGTTGCTTCTAATTATTTTATTTTATTTTTTTTAAAAGCACATCCCCATCAAGAACTGAATTTCCTCAGGAACCATTCCACTGAGAGTGTGGAGTGGTAGGGGGAAGGTAAATACAGAGTTGCCAGCTCTGGGTTGGGAAATACCTAGAGATTTAAGGGGGTGGAGCCTTGAGAGGGTGGGGTTTGGGGAGGGGAGCAGGTCCATAGCTACAGTGGGGGCATTCCGAGGCCCTGCCCCTTAATTAAAAGCTGGGCTCATTTCGTAGCAGGAGCTCCTCTGCATATTAGGCCACACACCCCTGATGTAGCCAATCCTCCAAGAGCTTACAGTAGCCGCGGCAAGAAAAGCTCTGTAAGCTCTTGGAGGATTGGCTACATTAGGGGTGTATGGCCTAATATGCAGAGGAGCTCCTGCTACGAAATGAGCCCTGATTAAAAGCCCAACCCCACAAATATGCCAGAAAACTTATTTTTGAGGAGAGGACACACACACACCCCGCTGGTGACAGCCAGGGTGAGAGCTCAGACTTCCCTCTCCCTCCCACTGCAGAATTTTGGGAGGTGCTTCGTGGGACCTGGAAAAAAGACAGCTCAGGGGGCATTTAAATGCCTTTTGAGTTCCCTTCCACAGGGCAAGAAAGCTTAGAAGGGCACTCGAGAGTTGTACCCTCAGTACATCTCCAACAATCGGAGCCTCCCCCTTCAAAAACAGGCATTCGGATTAATTTAATTAACTGTAATTTCACTGCCCCCTTAGAAGGTTAAATGCCCCCTGAACAAAAAATGTTCCTGGCTATGGGCCCGGAGGGAAGAGACCTTACTGGTATATAATGTCATCATGTCCACCCTCCAAAGCAGCCATTTTCTCCAAGGGAGAGCTGATCTCTGTTGTCTGGATATCGGCTGCAATTCCCAGGAGATCTCCAGGCCTCACCTGCAGCCTTGGCAACCCCCCGGGTAAATAACTTAAAATAAATTAATACATAAATAATAAAACAGTCTTTAAGGCCGCCAGTATCGTGGTCCCTCACCATATATGAGAATTCCTTCTTTAGTGCCACCTCAGTAGTCCAGGAAATGCTTTTGTCCAAGCCGAAGAGATCCCAGAATCTCAACGAGTGCCATGCGGTCGTTTGTATTGATAGAAGCGGTGGGAAGGCCAGCCGTCATTTGAGAAGAACAAAAACCACGGTCATATGCAGTAGTTCGAGCCAGAATAGAAACGAGGGTGTTGTGGCCCGGTTACATTGTGGCCTCTTCGGTTGAAGCCCCCCCAGTTCCGTCGTGGAGAAATCGGGCTGTTCGCTTTTCCAGGAATGAGCCTCCCCCCAGTTATTGTTCGGTGGCACCGTCTGCTGATAACGACGCCCCTTTACAGTCAGACAATGAGTTCCGAGCGTCTGCTCAAACCAGTGCTCCCGGGAAACGCAAGCGTAGTTGCCCTCAGAGTCTGGGGAAATGTGGTCAATAAAATGGGTGCAGGGATCCACGCCGTGGACGCAGTGGGCCACTGTTTTGTTACGGTGGACCCAGGTGTATGTGGCATGGTGGGACTCGAGGGAGCAGTTCAGATAGTAGCGAGACGACACGCGGACTGTTGCACACTTCTTCTCTTGAGAGTCTCCTGGAGGGAAAAGGAAAGGTTGAAAAGAAAGGACGCATTTGGTTGCTTCCAAGATTTACACCCCTGTTCCCTTCATGGGAGGAAGTTATACTGAAAGTATCTTGCTTGACAAAGCACTCATTCCCTGAAAGAACACACATCAAGATGCCTTATACTGAATCAGACTGTTGGTCCATCAGGGTCTGTATTGTCTACTCAGATTGGCAGCAGCCAATCTTTCCCATCTCAAGAGATCTTTCCCATCTCTCCAGGGCCTCAGGAGATCTTTTCCATCACCTACTGCCTGAACTGGAGATGCTGGGAATTGACCCTGGGACCTTCTGCATGCCAAGTAGAGGTTCTTCCACTGAGCCAGGGTCTCGGGTGGAGGTCTTTCCCATCACCTACTGCCTGGTCCTTTGAACTGGAGATGCTGGGAATTGAACCTGGGACCTTCTGCATGCCAAGCAGAGGCTCTACTGCTGAGCATCAGCCCCTCCCAATCAGCATTGTCTACTAAAACTGGCAGTGACTCCCTAGGGTTTCATGCAGAGGTCTTTCTCATCACCTACTGCCTGATTTGAGATACCGGGTATTGAATCTGGGACCTCCTGCCTACAAAGAAGGTACTCTTCAACTGAGATACAGCCCCTCCCCTTAAGAAAGAAATCCAAGGCCTAGCTTAACACACAGTCATGTTCTTTTCCACACTGCAAGGCTATAGAGGGCTCCTGGGATTGACCCTGGGACCTTCTGCATGCAAAGCAGATGTTTTGCCACTGAGCCACAGCCCTTCCCAAAAGGCAAAAAAGGGGATATCTCAAGGTACACGTCTGAATTACACACCATAACCAAACCAAACCAGGAAGTGCATCATAGAATCTATGAAGGAAACTAGCCGTATAATCAGTTGGGCATGCAGGAAGACTGGTCTGTCAGCCCAGCACTTGGTGTTGATCTTGGTTAGTGAACCAGAGAGTGACTGAAATGTGAAATTCACTGCCAGAGGATGCAGTGATGGCCACAGGCACAGACAGCTTTAAAAGAGGATTAGAGAGATTCATGAAGGAGAGGTCTATCAGTGGCTACTAGCCATGGTGACTGAGGGGAACCTCCACATTCAAAAGCACTAATCCCTCTGAATCCCAGAGCAAAGGCTTCAGCCTCTAAGCCCTGTTGCTGGCCCTCCAGAGGAACTGGCTGGCCACTGTGTGAGACAGGATGCTGGACTAGATGGACCCCTGGTCTGATTCAGCAGGGCTCTTCCGATGTTCTTATGGAAGGCCTCGGCCTCTCTGCCCTGTCGCTGGCCCTCCAGAGGAACTGGCTGGCCACTGTGTGAGACAGGATGCTGGACTAGATGGACCCCTGGTCTGATCCAGCAGGGCCCTTCTGATGTTCTTATGGAAGGCCTCAGCCTCTGTGCCCTGTTGCTGGCTCTTCAGAGGAACTGGTTGGCCACTGTGTGAGACAGGATGCCGGACTAGATGGACCATTGGTCTGATCCAGCAGGGCTCTTCTCATGTTCTTATGAAGAATGTAATTATAGTTCAGCCACTCTTTAGAAGTTCTAAATGCCAAAGACAATGAACTTCGTTTTGCTATCAGTACCTTCTGCATCACTGCGGGGTGAAGAGGCACAGACGTCTTGGGGGACTTTATAGGTTAGAGACTGCGATGATGCTCTACAAAAGGAAACAAGAAAGAAAGCCGGGTCAAAATCCTAGGACAAAAATAAGCTACTGTAAGAATGGCCTGTTCTCGTGATAATTCCAGTGTTAAGTCTATCGTAGCGGAACAAAACAGATCCAGTGGCACCTTAGATACCAATAAGAGTTTCAGAGTATTGAGGGTCAAAGCTTCCCTTTGTCAGATACGAGTAGAGTAGAAATGGAGATCTTACTAGGATAAAAGGACTCAAGAGCTCCATTTCTACTCTACTCGTGTCTGATGAAGGGACCTTTGACTTTTGGAAACTTATACCCTGAAACTATTATTGGGTCTCTATGGTGCTGCTGGACTCGAGTCTAAGTGTTGTACCGCAGACTCATACAGCTAACCCCTCTGAAACGATCTTCATGAGGCGGGCTCTGTCTCTCTAAAGCTCATACTGGAATAAATGCTGTTAGCCTTCATTAGATTTTGCAAGTATTATCCCTTCACTCGTGAAAGGGTTAAGCTGAAGTTTCTGTAAGTGAATAATAGCAAGTTTCGTGTAGAGCCAGTTCGGTGGTGAGCAGATTCTTCCCACCAAAAGGGGGGAGGTTGTATTCTTAGCGAGGTGACCGTAAGGTTGACTATTGCCTCGTCAATATATTGGAGATAGTCAGGGCTTATGTCGAGCAGAAACACGCAGGAACGTTGTTCCGGGAGTAACAAGCCCAGGAACGGGCACATATGGTGATGCGCTGCTGTATTTTCATGCCTGTTGTAGGGTAGCTTCCCTGCAAGAGCAAAGGAAACCTCAAGTGTCTTTAGTCAAAGGGTAAAGCTGGCTCGCCAGCACTGTGTTTGGAACTACTGGGAGATTTTTGGGTTGGAGCCTGAGCGGTGGGTGTTGCCTTCTGACACCCTTCCGGTGATGTCAGGGGGTGTGGCATATGCAAATAAGTTATGCTAATGAGCTCCTGCACCTCTTTTTTTTTTTACAAAATGACCCCTGGAGATAGTCCATGCTATTCTGCATGAACACAAGGGCTGGAAAGGAATGAGCGAGGATGCACATCAGGGGAACATACCTGGTGGTATAAACAGAGGTGCATTTGTTATCGGTCCACCCGCAGTAGGGATCTCTCGCCAGGATGCAGCTCTCACAGTTGTCCTTATAAACCTCACACATGGCCGTCGGCAGCTCAACCACCTCGTTCTCCGAAGCCACGAGCAGCACATTCTGGAGGAAAACCAAAGAGGAACCACGTACAGCAGATGCTTCCAAGCACGGTCTAGGAGCCCATCTGTCTCAATACTTTAAGGAGGGAGAGATGTGATGTGTGTGTATCTTTAAGTACGTGGCTTTCCATTCTACGGCGATGTATTTAACGTGATGGAGTGGGGAGGGTCCGTGTTCTCTCCGGCCCAGTGATGTTGTTCAAAAACAATAACGCTCAAATATCAAATTCTTCTGAGGAGTACAATATTTCTTAAACTCCGCAAGAACCTCCTTTAACGTCTTTGGCTCTCCATCCTCAAAAACAAACCTGTTGTATATTCTCACGGCGTCTTCGCCAATCACACTTAGCAACACAGCTATTTGTCTCTTATCTGCCATGTTATCCATGGCAGTGGCAATTAAAATTGGAAAGCTTGCTCCCATATCTTTCAATTTTCTGCAAGATTACCAGTTAACAGAAGTGGAGGCGGAGGCCGGCATTAGTCCTGCTTCTGACACCGTGTCATGTTCTGCGGCGGTCTGCCTCATATGGTAAACAACAACACCCAGTTGTTGTTTATAAACCAGCTTTATTCAGTAGAAGGGGACGCCAAGAATGGAGAGCGAAGGACAACATCACTGAGCCGGAGAGTACGCAGACCCTCCCCACTCCATCAGGTTAAATACATCACCACAGAATGGAAAGCCACGTACTTAAAGATACACACACATCACACATTATAAGCCAATCCTGTGCCCAGACTGCATCCGTCAGCACGGAAAACTAATCAGCTCTGCTCCTTGCCCACTTCCAAGTCCTTCTGTGCACTCACAGGAAATGGCTTCCCAGAGTGTCAGCTAATGGTGCCATCCCCTGCCCGGGAGGTGGGATGGCTGAACCCGTGACGTCAATACTGTGGAATGTTGTTATTGTTCCCATGGCATGCTGATCGCTCTCCTCACTACTCTGACCTTGAGAGGCTGTTGGTGCCGGCTCATGTATCTTTTTACTGTCTGGCAATACGTCTTCCTGCTCTTTCCCTGGGAACTGTTGACCAGTATTTTAAGCACCTTTTTCCTGACCTAATGATTGGTTACATTACACTACCAGTCCTCTCTCTGAATTCTGTATAATTGTCCTGATTACACTAGTGCCTGCCATTACTAACACAAGAAGTGCAGATGACCGTGGCAGACCTTCCTCAATAAAGCTTTCCTGTTTAAGGACACTAGTTGTTGACTGACTCTGTGGGACTCTCACACAGAGCTCTGATGGGCCAACTGATCACCTCCTTCCAGGCCACTTCTCTCAGCCCGATTTGACCTCAAAAGATCTTACCTTTGTACTGTCCAAAACCATGGACTGGATAGGAGCAGGGGTTTGAAAAGGCTGGATCTCCAGGACATTGATGGGGCCATCTGCTAAATTTACCATCTTGTGGATGGTTCCGTTCTCTGCACAAAGAGAGAAGCAGGGAGAGAGGGGGTCGTTTAGGAGGTGGGACAGTATGCTGGCATGGCAGAGATCAAAGCTGAAACTGGAGTGGCAATATGTGTGGGGGCCAATGGTCCCTCTAAGTCTTCTCCCCTACTGAGCGGAGCCATTCACATCCCGAGCAGCCTATAACTGCTGTGATCTGAAAATGGACGAAGCATGCAAAAGCAACCTTGAAGAACATACGCAAAAATCTGTTTCTTGCAAAAATATTCATAGCGATATGAGATAAGCTATCTTGTAAAGAGCAAATAAAGTACAAAAGTACGCAATTACATTAAAAGACATACAATTACAAGCAGGACGTGAACCCTGCTGCATACAATTTTTAACAGGGCCGAGCCTTTAAACCATCTTCTTTATGCTGTGAGAACACAAAGAACCATTCTCTTTCACAACTGAAGATAAGTCCCTCGGAGCATGAAGACGTCGAGGTTAGTACTACACAGCAGCAGCACTCCCTCCAAGCTGAGTTAGTGGGAGCTAGCCCACAGTTTTGTAGCCTCCGGCTCACACACAGTTTTGCCTTCGCTCAAGAAGGGTGGCTAACTGGAGCTAACTATGTTGCAGCCGAATCGCTCGCTCACAACTTTAATGCCTGTTTCAAATCAATGCCTCTATCAAGCTGTCAGTCTTCACAATGCTTGTGGGACTCCCAGTAGTTCCCAAGAATTCACAAGTGCATGGCGGCAAGCATCCCTCATGACAAGCTTGTAGCAAGCAGGGCAGTGGCACACGGGCCTAAAACCCAAACAGTGAATCACCACTGGGAAATCAGCCCCGTGCATGCCACAGCCCCACTCTACTCACAAAAAGACCTTTTAAAACAGGGGTGTCAAACATGCAGCCTCGGGGCTGGATCAGGCCCCCGGAGGGCTTCTATCAGGCCCGCAGTGGAACTGGCCCTCTCCTGCTTCCAGTTCTGTTGCTGCTGCTACATCATAGCTTGCTTTGCCAGACTCTCTCAATCGCTCAGCCGTTTCACGTTTTCCCCTGGGTCCTAGACTCAGAACTCTGAGCATGAGATTTCTGTGGTGAATGTCAATAAATCAAAAGTAGGGTTGCAGCTTACAGATACACACCCGAACAGCATACTCAAGATTGCAACAGCACAGATGTTTGATGCAATAATTCAGAGCAAGAGGTGTCAGTTATCAGATACTGTTAAATAAACAAAACATTGCAGGAGTGCTAATGTTTTAAGCATGTTTTTATTTTAAGTTTTTTAAAAAATCTTCGTGTCCTTTATAAAGTTTATATCTCCACTATCTGTTATGACACACATGGCCTGGCCCAACGAGATCTCATTTATTTCAGATCTGGCCCTCATAACAAATGAGTTCGACACCCCTGGTTTAAAGGGTCTTTTTGTGAGTGCAGCCATGGTGGGCAACAGCCCTTCTCTCTCCTTGCTGAAAGATTTAAAGGGCCCTCCAGCTGATAGGCGGGCCACGTGCTCCCCACTGATCAGCTGGAGCCCTATAATTCACTGCAGGAGGGGAGGGAGAAAGGTAGGCGGGACTTGGGGGTGGGGCTTGGGGGCATCCCTGCCCACCCCCAGAACACCCCCCAAATCCCCCCACTGGAAGGAGGAGGAGGACCTGGCAACCCTAAATTTAGCTAGTTAAATATAGATATAAACTGGAGTTAAATAGGACATAAAGATTAATATAAAATAATAAAGCAGTGATGGTGGTACTAATTAAAGAAAGGAAAAGACAAAAACTTAGGGACCCAAATTTGACTAAGTTGGTCTTACATGTTAAAATTGTTATAAAATCGTTATAAAATAGCTATCACAGTAGTGGACTGAGGATAAGGGGTCAGTTCTACACTGACATCACTGACCCACACAGCATCCAAGAGTTTCCAAGCCTGCTTAAGACAACCCCCTAGCGGGTCGTTAATCAGCTTTTTAGCTAGCCGCAATGCTCCCTCGAAGCTGCTGGGGTCTTGTGAGCAAAAAGTCTACTTTGTGAGCGACTGGCATTAAAGTTGTGAGTGAGCAATTTGGCTGCTGCATAAATCAGTTTGCTCTGGAGCCACCCTTCCTGAGCGAAGACAAAATCTGTGAGCCGGAGGCTAAAAAAATGAGCTAGCTCACACTGACTCAGCTGAGAGGGAACATGGTAACTCAGCTTTAACAAAGAAGACGTAGGTAGGGCTGAGAGAGCTCTTTCCAGAGCTGTCCCTGAGAGAACAGCTCTGACAGAGCTATGGCTTGCCCAAGGTCATCCAGCAGCGGCAAGTGGAGGAGTGGGGGAATCAAACCCAGTTCTCCCAGATTAGAGTCTGCGCACTTAACCACTACATTAAATTAAAACCTTAAAGCTATGGCTTCGGAGCTTGAAAAGAGGAAATAAATTAGAAGTTAAACTCCTAACTTTGAGGGATGGAATACAAAGAAAAAGTCTCTCCCGTACAAGGCAGCATTATTCCCCCACCCCTGGGGGAGGCTTTATAGCGAGCTCTGAAGGCAAGAGATTTTGGCGTCTGCATCGGCGTCAGCCTTTCTCAAGTGTACTTTACGAAGAATTTAGGGAGCCAAAACAGCAAGTGCCGATAACTAACTCCCTTCTTAACAATGTGGCTAGCAGTCAGCAAAATACCTGACAAACAAAGATAATAAAACGAAAAATAAAATAAAACATTCCGGGAAACGGAGCGGAGCCATAGCACTGTTCTCAGCAAAGCTGGAACCGGAGCCAGGAAGTATTCCATCCACGTCCTGCCCAAACTGAGGACTGCTCAGCTTTGAGCAGAGTTGCTGGATCATGTACCCTTCAGCTATACCCTGAGATTTTGTCTTGACATCACCCTTTGAAGATGCAACAAGAATAGCTCCAGAAGGACCCTATACATCAACTGGTGAGGCAAGACTTCTGGAAGATCCAGTCTGGCCCAGGGCAACGTATCGACACAAACGCTCTAAAAAAAAAATTGGTGGTGGAAAGTGTCACCACGTTGCAGTTGACTCACGGCGATCCCAAAGGGTTTTCAAGGCAAGAGTCATTCAGAGGTGGTTTGCCTCTGCACAGCAACCCTGGACTTTCTTGGTGGTCTCCCATCCAAGTACTACCAAGGCCAAGCCAGCTTAGCTTCCAGGATCCAATGAGATCGGGCTAGCCTGGACCATCTAGATCAAGGCAAGAGATGTTCAGAGGTGGTTTGCCATTGCCTGCCTCTGCGTACCAGCCTTGGACTTCCTTGGTAGTCTCCCATCCAAATGGTAACCAGGACCAGCCCTGTTTAAGATCGGGCTAGCCTGGGCCATCCAGGTTATGGCCTCAAAAATTTAGTTGTGTTATTCTAGCATTAGAAACTTTCTCAGCTATCAGTAATATACTGTTTGTCCCTCCCACGCGCATGTTTTCATTGTTTACAGTACAAACGCCACATCTGTTTTGGTTCACCTTGAAGCTACCGAACGCTTTTGTCGTATCAAGAAAGATCCTTGGGGCATAATGTGCTGTGGGAAACCGATGAATAAATCATCAGAGTGGTGCGTGAACACACACATGCCCTTTTACGGCTTGGGAAAATAACGCATTGCCTGCAAAAACTCATTGAAATTAAACGGATGGCCTCTCTGGGAGAATGTGCCTTACAGTTTAAACGTTTCTGAAGCTAATGAACGAGAAGAACAGGCAATCTGTTTTCGGATGAATAGCTAGATTTGAGTCCAGCAGCACCTTAGAGGATTAATTGCATATTGCTATGATGGAGTTGGCATACATGGCTTAGAGGTTAAGACGCTGAGCTGTAGACCAGAAGGTCGGTAGCTCGGCAGTTCGAGACCCGAGTGCCGCATGACGGCATGAGCTCCCCTCTCTGGCCCCAGCTCCTGCCAGCCTAGCAGTCTGAAAGCAAGAAACTGCAAGGAGATAAATAGGTACCACTGTGGTGGGAAGGTAACAGCGTTCTGTGTGCCTCGGCGTCTAATCACACCAGCCACATGACCACAGAGAAGTCTTTGGACAGTGCTGGCTCTTCAGCTTGGAAACAGAGATGAGCACCGACCCCTAAAGTCGGATTTGACTGGCTTTCGAGCAAGGGAAACCTTTACCTTTATAATATACCAAGATAATTATCATCAGTTTATACACCTTTAAAATTACAGAGTTTAAATTCATCAGTAACTTGAATGCTTTCTGCTTAATGAAAATAACAGTGTTGATCTTTATTTGTTTAGATATGGTGTTACTTGTGTTTCTGTTAAGCACCTTAGAGAACAAGATATTCGGGATATAAGCTTTCAAGATCCCTATCTGTCAAACGGAACTTTGACTCTTGAAAGCTGATCCGACGAAAATCTTGTGAGAATCTAAGGTGGTACTGGATCCGAATCGCACTCTTCTTCTAAAGTTCGGCATAGCTACCCTCTGCGGCAGGTCAAGGAGCCATCCCCTCTTGAGTGGGGAGGAAGAATTATTTTTTATATAACAAAGGATCTCCCTGCCCATGAATCTGTACATTCCTACATTTAAAAAAATGAACATACATTTCCCACCAAAGAGTACATTCATTGCCAAAGGGATGCCAAGACCCATTTTATATTATTGATTCTGTCTCTTTCCAAAAAGTTCTGGGTGGTAAACATTTTATACTTTCCTTTTATCCTTAAAACAGGCATGGCTAACTGGATTCGACAAGAGAGAAATGGAACAACGCAAGATCAACAAGCTTTGTTGCTCAGCAGGGATTCAAACCCGGATCTACATCCTGGATTTAACCACTTCATCGCATCAATTATTATAAGCTGGAGGCACAATACCTGTAGCCAAGAAAAGGACGTTGTACATCCGCTCATCTGCTGCCTGGACTGAGTGGACCACGACTTTCTGGTAGCGATGCTTGTTGTGAAATAAAATCTTTCTTGGATTCACCTTTTGCTCCATTTCAGGGTGACTGTTGGCCACTTTGTAGGTATAAGCAGGAGTCGCCTTCCCTTCTTTGATACACTGTCAAGAGGGAAACAGGAGCAATGCCATTAGATTCCAAGAGATAACAGAAATACACAGAGCAAAGAGAGCCCAGCTCCCCAAATCAACATAACCTGCATCTGGTGATCCCCCTTCTCAACATGACCCACATCTGGTGACCCCCTTCTCAATATGACCTGCATCTGGTGACCCCCCCTTCTCAACATGACCTGTACCTGGTGACCCCCTTCTCAATATGACCTGCATCTGGTGACCCCCCCTTCTCAACATGACCTGTACCTGGTGACCCCCTTCTCAAAATGACCCGCATCTGGTGACCCCCTTCTCAACATGACCCACATCTGGTGACCCCCTTCTCAACATGACCTGCACCTGGTGACCCCCCCTTCTCAACATGACCCGCATCTGGTGACCCCCTTCTCAACATGACCCGCACATATGCCAGCTCATCCAAATCCTGCAGGCAAGCAATATGTGTGTGTGTGAAGTGCCACCAAATCACAGCTGATTTATGGCAACCCCATAAAGCTTTCAAGGCACGACACAAACCGAGGTGGCTTGCCATTGCCTGCCTCTGCACAGCAGCCCTGGGCTTCCTGGGTGGTTTCCCATCCAAGTACTAACCCAGGCCAACCCTGCTTAGTTTCTGAGATCTGATGAGATCAGGCTTGCTTGGCCCATCCAATTCAGGGTGAGGCAGGCGATACCCAATGCTATTTACCCTTTAGATCTGAATCTGTGGACATGTGGAGAAGAGGCACGGAATCGCTAACAGATTCTTAAGCGCCCAACCTCCTATCAGTTATAGACACTATAACATCTTGTTCTCAAACTCATTCTTATGGAAAGCTCCATCTAGATGCAGATGTTCCATCGAGCCGGAACATTCATGACTCACGTTCTTATGGGAATGCAATCCCACAACAAGAAGAGACATACCACTAGTCATTTATTGGAACTACTTCCACTCGTACTAATTGAGATTCAGTTCATTCGTCCACTTAGGTCTAGCCAAATCTCAATATGTGCCAGGCAGAAGTCATGCCAGTAAATGATTAGTGGTATTTCTCTTCTCACTATAGAGCTACATTTCCATAAGAACATGAGATTTAAAAAATTGAGCCAAGGCTGATGGTGCAAAGTCAGGTAAAAATATACTTTATTACTCAATTTGAGAGCCAGTTTGGTGTAGTGGTTAGGAGAGTGGACTCTAATCTGGGAGAACCAGGTTTGATTCCTCTCTCCTCCACTTGCAGCTGCTGGATGACCTTGGGCAAGCCATAGTTCTGTCAGAGCTGTTCTCTCAAGGGCAGTTCTGAAAAGAGCTCTCCCAGCCCTACCTAGCTTACAGGGTGTCTGTTGGGGGGAAGGGAAAGGAGTTTGTAAGCCACTCTGAGACTCCGAGTGAAGGGCGGGGTATAAATCCAATCTCTTCTTCTTCTTCTTCAATTAAATTTCCAAAAATTTCCCTACATATTTTGCCAAGCGGCTTCATCAGGGGAACCTGTAATATATAACAACCACACTGAGTTTACGCAAGTATAGTTAAAACTATATAAGTAAGATATCCAGGTCCTAAAATATCAGTCACATACAAACCTGCTGGAGTTTATTCTGCCCTTGAGACTGCATGAGGAAGAGAAACTCCTTCTAAAGAACAAGCGATAACATAAAACCGTTCAGCACCCAACAGGTTTTGGCTCAAAATTAAAGAAACATTTTTTCCCCGTGCCTAAATGAATGTCACCAATATGTCCCACGCCCAGCCCACCAACCTGCAGGACATTCATTTAGACACGGGGGGAAAAAAGGATTTCTTTAATTTTGAGCCAAAACCTGTTGGGTGCTGCTGGACAGTTTTATCTTAGCTCTTGTTTTTTACAAGGAGTTTCTCTTTCTCAGGCAACCTCAAGGGTAGATCAAGTTCTAGCGGTTCTGTATGTGACGGATATTCTAAGACCCGGATTTTAACTTTCAATACAATATCTTCTTTATACAATTCTAACTACACTTACGTAAACTCAGCATTGTTGTTATGTATTACAGATGCCCCTGATGAAGCCTGTCGGCAATACACGTAGGGAATTTTTTGGGAAATCTGAGTAATAAAATATTTTTTTACCTGATTATGCACCCTTGGCCTCGGCCCTGTTTTTTTTAAACCCTGTGACTGGTGCGGCTCTTTATTTTCTCGGGACCATAAGAACACGAGTAATGAATGTTCTGCATCCAGCCCAGCATCCTGTTTTTGGTGGCGGCTGGCTAGTCAGATGCCACGGCAGAGGCCACAAACTAGGTCCTTACCTGTCCAGGCCTCACACCCGGGAACCCGCCGGTAAAACCTAAGAGAGGCGAGCTTTCGAAGATTTTCGTAATGTCCCCAACAGAATAGACGCAGACAGCTGAATAGCCCCTGTGAAGAAGAATAGAATCACAGAGTTGGAAGGGGCCCTACAGGCCATCTAGTCCAACTCCCTGCTCAATGCAGGATCAGCCTAGAGCATCCCTGACAAGGGTTTGTCCAGCCACTGCTTGAAGACTGCCAGCGAGGGGGAGCTCACCACCTCCCTGGGCAGCCAATTCCACTGTTGCACAACTCTGACTGTAATAACATTTTTCCTAATATCCAGCTGGTACCTCCCCAACCTTAATTGAAACTCATTCTCAGGTTAGAACAGATAAAAGGAAGTCCTTCTTCACCCAAAGTGTGATTAACACATGGAATTCACTGCCACAGGAGGTGGCGGCAGCTACAAGCATGGACGACTTCAAGGGGGAGTTGGATAAACATATAGAGCAGAGGTCCACCAGTGGCTATTAGCCACGAGGTATAGATAGGAACTCTGGGGCAAGTGAGGCTCTGTATTCTTGGTGCTTGGGGGTGAGGGGCAACAGTGGGAGGGCTTCTGGTGTCCTGGCCCCATTGCTGGACCTCCTGGTGTTTTCGGCCACTGTGTGACACAGAGTGTTGGACTGGATGGGCCATTGGCCTGATCCAATATTGGCTTCTCTTATGTTCTTGCATTCTTAGCCTGGCCTCTCCAGGTCAGGGCTTTGCCCTGTACGCAGCAAAAGAGATGTTTGCTCACCACTCGTTTGAAAACAGCCCGTATAGCTTCGTCTCGGCCCACTCCTCAGAGTGGACGACAAAGACGTCCTGCACGAGATGGAAGTGGTGGTCAGTGTTCTGGTCAAAGCAGTGCATTGTGGATTTCAGGAAGGTCGACCACTTGGCAGAAGAAAGGACACCGGTGCCGCCTCCATCTCCCTGCAAGAACGGGAAGGACAGCAGAGCTGTTGAGTGCGGGGGGGGGGGGGGTGGTCAACAGCTGGCTGGCTGTGGGCCAAACATCTGCACACTCTGACCTTTGAAAACAACCACCCAAAATATTATTATTATTATTATTATTTTATGACTTTAATTTGTACCCCCTTTTTCCTCAAGCCGGTTTTGTGCGGCTTATATTAGTTGGTACATCAATACCAATTAAAATCCACATAAAATCATTTAAAACAATTCAGATTTATTTATTTAATTAATTCAATTTCTAGGCCGCTCTCCCCACACAGCAGGCTCAGAGCGGCTTACAAGGCCTGGTGAACCAGGATCACATTATCAATAGACAGTTAAAAACATTGTAAGTTCTCATCATTAAAACAATACAATTATAAATTTTCATCATTAAAACAACGCAGTACCAACAATACAATTAATAAAGTGCTCAAACAATCTGGTGGCATGCAATATCATGGACTGATGTTGGGCGTGCAGTATCGCCAGCGACTGGGCGGCGCATGTGACCGGTTGTTGGTGGTTGCTGACAATGAGGGGTAGATAGAAAAGGCGGCGGCCCCACTATTCATAAGCCTGGCAGAAGAACTCCGTCTTACAGGCCCTGCGGAACTGCATCAGGTCCTGCAGGGCCCTGATCTCCTCCAGGAGCTAATTCCACCAGCGAGGGGCCACCACCAAAAAAGCCCTCCCTCCCAAAAAAGATACAATGAGATCATAAAATCATAAAGTGCTAGCGGTAATTCCTTAATTACTTGAGATGGCATGCTGAAGGATGCAAACAAGCAGACTGTTTTCCAACTCAGTGATCTTCCTAAATCTCACGGTGGCATAGGCCCGATCTCAAAGCTGGGGCCAGGATCTATAACCATGGTTGTTGGGGGTAGTGGAGAGGGTGCCTCCTTAGTTGAAAGCCTGGTGGAAGAACCCTGTCTTGCAGGCCCTGCAGAACTGTAGAAGATCCCGCAGGGCCCTGATTTCTTCCGGGAGCTCATTCCACCAGTATGGAGCTGCCACTGAAAAGGCCCTGGCCCTGGTACTGGCGAGCCTGGCATCCTTGGGGCCCGGGAGGGTCAAATGATTTTGAGACCCCGACCGTAGTGCTCTCTGGGGTATATATGGGGAAAGGCGGTCCCTCAGGTATGTCAGAGGTTTCTGCGCAAGAAGAAACACTGTCTGCTCCACACCCAGAGTACACTCTTCAAAATTTTGATTCAGCATTGCAGGGTGGGACAGACACAATGTAACTCTAGGACTTCCCTTTCTCCTAGACTCTACGGTACACCACAGAGTCTGCACTCCAAAGCTGCCATTTCCTCCAGGGGAATTGAGGGGGGGGGAGAGAGAGAGAGATTGGATTTATACCCCACTCTTCACTCGGAGTCTCAGAGGGGCTTACAATCTCCTTTCCCTTCCCCGCCCCACAACAGACACCCTGTGAGGTAGGTGGGGCTGAGAGAGCTCTCTCAAGAACTGCCCTTGAGAAAACAGCTCTGAGAGAACTTATGACTGACCCAAGGTCACACCAGCAGCTGTATGTGGAAGCGTGGGGAGTCAAACCTGGTCCTCCCAGGTTAGAGTCCACTCTCCTAACCACTACACCAAACTGGCTCTGCAATATAGAGATCACTTGTGATTCCAGGAGATCGCCAGGCCCCACCTGGAGGCTGGCAGCCCTAGAGGGAAATACAATCTTTTGCTCACTCCCAAACTCTTGGCTCAGCCCGCTAAGGCCATGTTCAGAGACCCAATATGCTCAAGTCAGCACATCACATCCACAAGGTGGGTACGTGGTGACCAGTGCTGACCCCTTTCCGGCCCGCTGTGCAGACAACAGACACGTCCGCAAGGAGGAAGGCTCAACCGCAGCAGGTGATCTCCCCACCCCCCCTCTTCTTTTTAAAGTAAAACCACTTCCATTCTAAATGCCTTCGTCTGAAAAACCGCATACAGGATGCAGAGACGCCTTCTGATGAGGGGAGATAACACAAATCTCTGAAGCTCTCTCCTCCGCTCAGAGGACACTGTGCAACAGAACGGAGAAACCGGAGGGGCTGTGGATCGGTGGCAGAGCCTCTGCCAAGCACGCAGAGGGTCCCAGGTTCAATCCCTGGCATCTCCTGTTCAAAGGATTAAGAGGAGATGTGAGAGACCCTGGGGAGACTTGAGCCTGAACTTCCTTGCAAAAGGACTCAGCTTGGGACGCATAACAATAGATCGCTCGGATCCTAGAATGGGCCAGTAGGGAAACAGGGATCCTAGAGAAGCCAATCGGGAAACAATAGAGTGTAAATAGCCTATTGTTGGGAGCGGGGTGTGTTTGGGGTGGAAATGCCGGGAGATTGAACTTGGGACTTTCCATATGCAAAACAGATGCTCGACCCACTGAGCTGGAGATCCCAGGGATTGAACTTGGGTCCTTCCATGTGCAAATCAGATGCTCCACCCCTGGAGCCATGGCCCATCTGATTAACCTGCTTGTAATCTCATATATTTCTCTGTTGCCCCACCTCAGTCCCTACCCACCCCCTGCCCACTTCTCCCCCGGCTCTTTACCGCACACAGCTGAGCCACCCTGGAGATACGCTTCAGGGCCTCCGGGTTCCTCTGCCGCTCCGGATTGTCCTCTTGGAAGAAGAGGTAGATTTTGTCCTTATACGCCTCCTCGTTCTTTATGATGGCCCCCTGAATAAGCTTTGGGTCTGCAAATGGAGAAGACAGAGCTACGGTGAGATAAGAAAGGACAAACCGTTGGGAGATGGTTGAGGTCAGCCCTGCTGCGGAACACTATGTAGTTGTAGACAACGCCCAGCTTGAAATATGAAGCAGACCGTTTGGGAGTGATAAGAGGCAGTGGTGTTCCGTTATTCAATATGCCCTTTCTGATAAGTGGTATCAGACCAAATTAAGCGAAGGTCACCAGCTCTCAGAAAAGGGTCTTTACGAAACTGTCTTTATCGATTGTCCGTGCAGATTTGTTCAGCTGATGATCGATTTCTGCTTGAAGCCCTTGGCTGGTTCTGCATCCAGCCTCCGCTCCACTTTTTCTCAACCCTGAGGAAAAGGCGCAGCTCAGAATCACATCCAAATACGCCGGGCCAATGTCGTACTGACTGCAAAGTCGCCTCTGAACAGTGTTTCCTCTAAGCTGAGTTAGTGTGAGCTCGCTAACAGTTTTTTAGCCTCTGGCTCACACATTTTTGTCTCGGCTCAGGAAGGATGGCTCTGGAGCAAACTGATTTATGCAGCAGCCAAATCGCTCGCTCACAGCTTTAACACCAGTAGCTCACAAAGTAGATTTTTTGCCCAACAAGACGCCACAGCTTAGAGGGAGCATTGCCCCTGAACGCCCATAGAACAGCCATAAATCTATGCAGAAGATACCATAACATCTGATGCTCAAAGGAAGTGACAGCGGCGTTCAATGCAGAGGGGAATTTCTGTTCCAACATGGATTCGCTAAAGCAACGGAGGGAACAGCCAATGCAGAATCACCCCTTGTTCCAAGCACCATGGGAGATATACCTTGAGACTGCATGTATACAGGGGAACATCAGCTTGTATATTGTGCATTAGGTATGAATCATTAGGTGGTCCTTAAATTGGTGACGCCAATCACTTTTCGGATCATTCATACCTTGTATAATATGTTCTGGTATCTTCTACCTTATACATAAATTCTATCGGATCCCTGTTAGTAATTCACTATGCGTTGGATTAAATTGTTTTATCATATGTGATACACTGTTAGTTCAGAATACTTTATAATTAATCAGTTAATTACCAAAAAAGCCAGCCGACTCTTCCGAGACACCGGGCTAATACATTGGAAGAAAGGGAAAGAGAAGGCTGGGCTTCTGGGCAGGCCCTGTTCATTCACCCAGCGATAACTCTCGACACCCCCAAAGGAGAACCATGTATGCACACATAAAGAAGCACATGCATGAATTTCCATTCCATCACTGTTTCAGGGGAGCAACACTGCAATAAACAGTGTCCCAGAGGAGGACAAAAACCCAAAAAAGTGCCACACCCCCCCCCCCGGTGTCCTCCCTTTCTATATGAGATCAGAGGGAAAGCCCGGCATGGAGAGATAATGAGCGGCACTTCCCGTCACCCAAGGCTGATTATCATGGGCTCCCCAGGGTGGTAGAGAATCCTCCTTCCATTACGCACATTAGAGAGAACACCCCTGTTTTGTTCTCTGCAGCAAGCAGCTCAGAGCGGGCTGTTTCTGAGTTTTAAAGCTGGCTAATTTTTCGCTCCACGGATCGCGGCACGCATGCCAAGTGCAAACCCTCAAAGCCTCCTGCCTCGCAAGGGGTTCCAAACCCCGTGAGACATCTTACTCCGGGTGGAAAGCCACATAGCAAAGAATGGTGCGGTACTTCCCCTTTCCCCACTCCCCTCCCCAGACGTCTCTTTTATCTAACAAAGCAGATGTCTTTAGATGGAATGGGCGGGGTCAACTTAACCTTTTCCTTCCCAGTGGCTTGTCTGTTCATGCTTGGCCCCTGACTGTTTCCCTTGCCCCACAGAAATTTTTAAAAGTTTAAGGGTTCCAGCCCCTTAATCATTTCAGTTGCCCTTTTCTGTACCTTTTCCAATGCTATCACATCTTTCCCAATGCTAGAAGAGCTGCACCTTTTCCAGTGCTATATTAACTCTGTAATACGGAGGAGAACAGGGCTGTCCTACGTTCTAGAGGTGCTGTAATTTTTGCAGTGTAATAGGAGTGATGTGCTCTGGACACTTCTAAGCACTCTCACACGTGCGTGTTTGGGTGGGGAGAGGAGCTAAGGGGAGAAAGGGAAGCCCACCCCGAACATGGCTGGCCACACTCACTGCGCCACAGCGAATCTCCAGAATACAGGTCCCACGGCCCTCTCACTCGGCGGAAACGAATCAGCTTTGCCCCGTCGTTACTGATGGCAGAGTAGATGTTGTCACCTACAAGGGAAGGGAACACGAGTCAGTGGTGGTGGAAAGTGCCATCAAGTCACAACTGACTTATGGCGACCCTGTAGGGTTTTCAAGGCAAGAGATGTTCAGAGGTGGTTTGCCATTTCCTGCCTCTGCATAACAACCCTGGACTTCCTTGGTGGTCTCCCATCCAAGTGCTGACCCTGTTTAGCTTCCAAGATCTGACGAGATCGGGCTAGCCTGGGCCATCCAGGTGAGGTCAGACAAACAGAGGTGGTTTGCCATCACCTGCCTCTGCGTAGCAACTCTGGGCTTCCTTGGCGGTCTCCCATCCAAGTACCAACCGGGGCTGACTCTGCTGCTTAGCTTCTGAGGTCCACGTTGATCAGACTAGCCAGGGCCTGCGGGCCAAACAAACGCACAGCCACTGAGCCACGTCCCCGTAATGAACTTGATAGCTTAAGTTCCAGGTTCTGATAGGATGGTGGAACTTTGGTTTAGCACCTCCAAGTGTTGTTTGGATTCTGGCTTTTTCAGAAGCACTTCCTTTGCGGATTATCAACATCTGCAGAGCAGTTTTTGTTCCCCAGAGAGTTCCCCCCCCCCCCAAATAGCTGAAACCCGAATTAACTGTTTGGTTCCGATTGACTGTTGACTTGCCACATGAGGCATCAGTTGCTAGAAAAAAGGGCTTCTCAACGCACATAGTCATCATCCTTTTATTCTTTCACCCAGGCTTGCCCCATGCGACACCTGTTGAACACGGAGAGGCCCTCCATACTCTGAAGGATGGGGGAGATGGATGACTAAAGACTGCCAGATTCTGGGATGCTTGAAGACAGTTAAGTTCTAAAATCTTAGACTGGTGGATTTCTAGATAGCAACAGCAAGGTTTATTTGTTTGATGTTTATTGCCTGTATTTGAGTGATTTATGCTGTGCAATACCCCTTAAGCTAATAAACTTGATTTATACTTAAGATGAGTCTCCAGGCACTGACTTGAGCATGGGTACACCCTGGAACTGAACCAGAGGGTGGAAAGCTGAGGGCTTGGAAAATAAAGCTTTCAGTCTCATAAAACTGAAAAGGCCCACTCGACTGAGCTCCCAGACTGAGCTCCAAAGACCTATGAAGGCCTGTGGAGCTCATTCTTGAAGCTCAGTCAGGCCGGCCTGACCCAGAGGTGGGCTCCGAAGACATTTAAAAGCTTTCAGAGCTCACTTCCAGGAGGGCCAAACTCCCCAGACCACAAACCGGTTCGTGCAATGGAGGAGTTCGTTGGAGGTTCGTGGTCTCTGAAATCCTCGAACCACGAACCTCCAACGAACCTCCATTTTCCTGGTTCGTGCCCACCCCAGTAGCCATTGATAGACCTGTCTCCCATGAATCTATCTAATCCCTTCTTAAAGCTGTTTATTCCTTTGGCCATCACTACACCCTCTTGTAGCAAATCCCACATTCTAATCACTCTCTGAGTAAAATAGTAAAGTAGTAACCTCGTGTAATTCTGGGGGGGGGGGGGGGAGAATAGCAAGATGGGCTAGCGATGCTGGATGCATGCCATCTCACGGGTTCACACACACACACATAAATACACTTCCAGTACCAGAAAGGATACGTGAATCACATGACACAGCCTAGTCGGCAGAGGGAATGGCAAAAACCCTACCAAAGAGGTCTGAGCAAGCATTACTGGATATCAACCTCTCTGAAGTTCACAGGCGTACCGTAAAAAAGGACAAAGGAATTTTGTTCGAGGTAAAAGGGGGCCAGCCCCAAGGCACTAATTCCTGGCTCCTTCTTCCCGTCTACCTGCAGGGAGATAAAAGGCAGGGGTGATGAGGAGTTACATCCAAGGAACTTTCCACAAGGTGTTAAGAGGGTGAACGCTGAGATAGCACATCACCTTGGCGATGCCTTCCTTCTCGTACCCGAGCCGCCCTCCACACTTTCGTACACCTTAACTACCTTATACTGAGTCAGCCCCTTGGCCTATTAAAGTCAGTATTGCCTGCTCTGACCGGCAGCAGCTCTCTAGGGTCTCTGTCCTTCCCATCACCCACTGCCTGGTCCTCTTAACCGGAGATACCAGAGATTGAACCTGGGACCTTCTGCATGCCAAGCACATGCTCTACCACTGAGCCAGGGTCTCAAGTGGAGGTCTTTCACATCACCCACTACCTGATCCTTTTAACCAGTGACGCCAGGGGTTGAACCTGGGACCTTCTGCATGCCAAGCAGACGCTCAACCACTGAGCCAGGTTCTCAGGTCAAGGTCTTTCCCATCACCTGTTACCTGATCCTTTTAACTGGATGTTGGGATTGAACTTGGGACCTTCTGCATGCTACTTCTTCTATCCTGATCTCGGACCGCTTCAAAAAAGAAGGGAGACGGAGTCATGGCTTCCAGGATGGACATCTCTTGTGAGCTACCCAAAAGTATCAATATTCGCAAGAGCCATCATTCAGTAGCCGAAAAAACAAAGCTCCGTAACGTACCAAATTCCAACAGGTCGGAGAACAGGCATTGCTCCCACATACAAGCAGCTTCCCTTTGAAGCTCACCACGAGCGTGAGATAGTTCTGGGAATATGTCTGGAAAAATAAAAAATAAAGGAAGGTGAAGATAAGGGACAAGACATTCCCACACACAGCAGCCATGCCAGGTCCTCTAGTTCTAAGGATTGTGGGATCTGGTGGCTGACCTTGTAAGACCCAGCCCCAGCCGAGCCGCCCACACTTGGCCTGAAACCCAGCTGATAATCACACAAAGCCAGGGATTCACAAGCTAGCAGCAGTCTCCCACGGCGTGGGAACGAAGGTCAGTTGGAGGCTTCAAAGAGGATTTGGATACAGTTTGGAAGTCTGTCGCAAGGTGCCTCATCAAAATGCCAACAGGCCGGCCTGTGAGGCTCTAGAACAGGGGCCCCAAAAGTGGTGCCAGTGGGCGACATATCCGACACTTTTCTTGGCACTCGCCAAGAAGAAGAGATTCGATTTATACCACGCCCTTCACTCAGAGTCCCAGAGCGGCTTCCAATCTCCTTTCCCTTTCCCTCCCCACAACAGCCACCCTGTGAGGTCAGCGGGGCTGAGAGAGCTCTCTCGAGGACTGCTCTTGAGAGAACAACTCTGAGAAGAGATTGGCTTTATACCACGCCCTTCACTCGGAGTCACAGAGCGGCTTACGAACTCCTTCCCCTTCCCCTCCCCACAACAGACACCCTGTGAGGTACGTGGGGCTGAGAGAGCTCTTTCCAGAACTGCCCTTGGGAGAACAGCTCTGAGGGAACGTGTGACTGACCCGAGGTCACGCCAGCAGCTGCAAGTGGAGGAGTGGGGCATCAAACCCAGTTCTCCCAGATTAGAGCCTGCGTTCTTAACCACTACACCCAAATGGTCAAGTTTTTTTTAGGAAATGGGTGAACCAGGTCAGGCGTTTGCCCAGCAAGACTCCTGACTAGCCACTGGAGATTTCTTAGGCTGTGCAGATTTTTTTTAAATGTTGTTTCGGCCGCATCAGTCATTGAGTGGCTGGCTTGGTCATTCCAAGGCAGCCATTTTGTGGCTGCGCCTGTCGTGCTGTGTCAGAACGCCAAAGGTCCTCACAGGCTCAGAAAAGTTGAGGGTCCCCTGTTCTAGGAGGAATCGAGGCCAGAGCCTCACCCTGTTCAGGAATGACTCACGCCATTATTCCAAACTTACCGAATCTTCACACTTGGACTCTGTTACGTCGAAAGGCACCTGAAAGAAACAGAGAGAGAAAAGAACCATACTTTTAATCTGGTTTCTAGCTATGCACACTGATAGCCACCCACCTACCAGGCCGAAAGCTACCTAAAAAGATTATAGAACCTGATCACAGCCTTGTAAGGGACAGCTTTTCCCACAAACACCCCAATCAAACTTTTAGCTTAGGAAGGACATAAGAAGAGTCCTGCTGGATCCGACCAGCGGTCCACCTAGTCCGGCATCCCGTCTCACACAGTGGCCAACCAGTTCCTCTGGAGGGCAACAACAGGGCAGAGAGGCTGAGGCCTTCATAAGAACATCAAAAGAGCCATGCTGGACCAGACCAGTGGTCCATCTAGTCTAGCATCCTGTCTCACACAGTGGCCAGTCAGCTCCTCTGGAGGGTCAACAACAGGGCATGGAGGCAGAGGCCATAAGAACATAACAAGTGCCTTGCTGGATCAGGCCAGTAGTTCATCTAGTCCAGCACCCTGTCTTGCACAGTGGCCAACCAGTTCCCCTGGAGGGCCAACAACAGGGCACAGAGGCCAAGATCTTCCGAAGAACATCAGAAGAGCCCTGCCAGATCAGACCAAAGGCTCATCGTCCAGCATCCTGCCTCACACAGGGGCCAGCTAGTTCCTCTGGAGGACCAACAACAGGGCAGAGAGGCTGAGGCCTTCATGAGAACATCAGAAGAGCCCTGCTGGATCAGACCAGGGGTCCATCTACTCCAGCATTCTGTCTCACACAGGGGCCAACCAGTTCCTCTGGAGGGACAGCAACAGGGCATAGAGGCCGAGGCCTTCATAAGAACATGAGAAGGGCCCTGCTAAATCAGACCAGGGGTCCTGCTAGTCCAGCATCCTGTCTCACACAGTGGCCAGTCAGTTCCTCTGGAGGGCCAACAACAGGGCATGGAGGCCAAGGCCTTCACAAGAACAAAGGAAGAGGCCTGCTGGATATGACCAAGGGCTCATTGTCCAGCATCCTGTCTCACATAGTGGCTGACCAGTTCCGCAGGGAGTCCAGTAGAAGCCAAGGTCGTCCCTTCATGCTGCCTCCTGGCACTGGTATTAAGGTTGCCCTGGGCTGGGAAATCCCTGGAGATTTGGGGAGGGGGTGGAGCCTAGGGAGGGCGGGATTTGTGGAGGGGAGGGGCCTCAGCATGGTACAATGCCATAGAGTCCACCTTCCAAAGCAGCCATTTTCTCCAGGGGAACTGATCTCTGTCATCTGCAGACCAGCTGTGATTCCAGGAGATCTCCAGCCACCACCCAGAGATTGGCAACCCTAACTGGTATTCAGATGTTTACTGCCTCTAAACATGGAGATGGTATAATGGAAGTTTAAGAGGTGGAGAAACTCCATGGGGGAGAAACAGTTCACCCAGAACACCGAGAGACCCACTGTAATGTACAAGTGTAGCTTCATTTATTGAAGGCAAATTTTAAAAAGGAAACAAAATGTACGTTGCTCAAGTTTTAGATTACGTAGCTCATGGCCACAAGATTCAGAGAGTTACTTTTGCATAAATGGATATTAAGATGAGTGGACGGGGACTTGAAAAGTGTTTCACAGGCTTCAAGCCAGCACGCACTACATTTAGCGACAAATGGACAACCAGATGTTGGGGGAAGGAACAAAGGGTTGGTGTGTCCATCCAGCCCGGCTCATGAACAGCCATGTATAAGGATGCCAACCTCCAGGTGGGACCTGCGGATCTCCTAGAGTTACAGCTTATCTCCAGACTACAGAGATCAGTTCCCCAGGAGAACAATGGGAGCTTTGGAGCAGCATTCCCTCTAAGCCGAGTTAATGTGAGCTAGCTCACAGTTTTTCAGCCTCCAGCTCACACATTTTTGTCCTAGCTCAGGAAGGATGGCTCCAGAGCAAACTAATTTATGCAGCAGCCAAACTGCTCGCTCACAACTTCAATGGCAGTAGCTCTCCAAGTATAATTTTTGCTCACAAGACTCCACAGCTTAGAGGGAACATTGGTTCTATCCACCATGAATCCGCCATCTTGTGGTGGTGAGTTCCACAGGCTAGTTGCTTGAATATTATTTGACGTAGCGACAGATGCTTTTCAGATTCAAACAAAATTCCAAATTTAAGATCCTGAACAAATTAACAGGCATTTTTGAGCTCTGAATTTGGATGGCTGGATCTTGGCCAACCCCCTCCCCCCCAAAAAAATTTCCCTTACCCCATAACTTTCAGAGGTCTCGAAATCGTAGTAGTAAAGCTTGTTAACAGCGCCCACAAAGACAGAAGAGGTCCCATTTTCATGGTATAGCGTGATGTGTTCCTCTTTGGTAGTAAACGGGAATCGCTTCTCTCCTATAAAAATGAAAAAGGAAGGGAAATTCAGTACTGGATTGCCCATTCTCCAAAGCGGCTTTCATATATTCTGTGCACAGAGACCGTCATAAGCCACTGTTCAGCGGCACCCCCACACTAGTGCGGTGCGCCTTAGACTAATGGCGAAGATTTTGTCACCGAAAAGTAAATAAGCCCTTTTGAAAAGACCGCTTTGCAGACACGCTTGCACGCTGAATATTTGGGCAGGGCTCAAAAACAAATATTTAAGCCTGGCGTTGAAGAATGCGACCTCACCCCCCAAACCATCAAGCCCTCCACCCACGAGGCTGAAATCTTGTGGGTAAACACGGGAGCAGAAGAAAATATCACGTGCATCGAGAGGGAAGGAAAGGCTAGAGCCGTTCCAAGCACCAGGTCAAAGCCTCGATTATTAACTCCAGCGTTTAGAGTGCCAATTCTGAAAATGGAAGAAGGAAACTCTGAAACTTTGTTCAAAGAGCCAGGAGTCCTGGGCTCCGCCTTTGTGTTCATGGTAAGGAAACTCGGACATTTAGGCATCATTCGCGGGCCAGCTATGCTTTTAACGACCCAGTGGGGTTTTTAATAGCCGTGCTCAAGCAGTGAATCACCCTGAAGGCACATCTCCGAAACATGACTCTGAACAGAACAGACGCCTGGGAGGGGCTGGCAACGAGTTAGTAGCAGAGCACCTGCTGGGCATGCAGAAGGGTTTTCAAGGCAAGAGACACTGAGAGGTGTTTTGCCATTGCCTGCCTCTGCATAGCAACCCTGGACTTCCTTGGTAGTCTCCCATCCAAATACTGACCATGGCCAAATCTGCATAGCTTCCAAGATTTTATTAGACTGGACTAGCCTGGCCCATCCCAGTCAGGGCAGAGACAAACAGAGATGGTTTGCCATCGCCTGCCTCTGCGTAGCAACCCTGGACTTCCTTGGTGGTCTCCCATCCAAATACTGACCAGGGCTGACCCTGCTTAGCTCCCGAGATCTGACGAGATCAGGCTAGGCTGGGCCACCCAGGACAGGGTACAGACGTAGTAGCCCAAGGCTTCTGTGCAGCAACCAACCACAATCTTGCCCTTCCACCACCGGAACTGAAAAGCTGGCCACCCTGAAGCCTTCGGTTGCCAAGCTGGGCCTAACCCGTCCCCTTCAGACTCTGCGGTCTTGAGCTGCTGGTGAAGGCTTTCACTGGCGCATAGATATCAGCTCCATCTGGACTCTGGAATGCCGCTCGAGTTTTTCCCACCACTCCCCGGTCCTGGGAAGAAGGCCAGCCATAATCAGCAGGGTTCTTTCCGTGGGATCTACAAGATGGCCAAGGGCAATAATGAGCTATTAGCAAAACAAGGGTGATGCAGACTGAAACTAGGGTTACGAATCTCCGGGCGTGACCTAGAGTTCTCAGGATAGTGGGCCCCTAGATTCCAGAGAGATTTGCCAACCTTCAGGTGGGGCCTGGAGAGACCCCCCCCCCCAGGATTACAGCTGATCTCCAGGTGATAAGAGGTTAGTTCCCCTGCAGGAGACAGCTGCTTCAGAGGATGGAGTGTATGATATTAGACTCTCCAGAGGTTCTTCCCCTCCCCAAACACTGCCCTCCCAGGGCCCCCATGAGGCGGGGATTCCCCCAACTTCAGGGACCTCAATCTGCGGCCGGCCAGCTGGCAGGGGGGCACGCTAGTATTTGTCTAAAAACTCTATGGTGACCATAGAGTTTTTAGCCAAATGCTAGAGCGTCCCCTTCACAACAAGCCCAGTATGATGATATCACTTCTGGGTCATCACACTGCGGCACGAACACCAGAACACCCAGAAGAGCCGGTTGGCACCCCCCGCTGGCAGGAGGTAACCCTAGCCACGGCCCCAAATCTTCAGGAATTTCCCAATCCAGAGCTGGCCACCATAATTAGTCCTCTGGAGAAAATGGCCGCTTTGGAGGATGGACTTTATATGGCACCGCATTGCCACCGAAACAACTTCCCTCCCCAAACCCTGCCACATCAAGGCACCGGCCTCAAGACAGAGTTTTAGGGCTGCCAACCTCCAGGTGGTGGGCTGGAGGTCTCCTGCCACTATTACAACTGATCTCCTGGCAATAGAGATCAGTTCACCTGGAGAAAATGGCTGCTTTGGGAGTTGGACTCTATGGCATTATGCCCCAATGACCTCCTCAGTCTCCAACCGACCCTCCCAAATCTCCAGGAATTTTCCTACTCAGAGCTGGAAACCCTATAGTGTTGGCAAGCAGGGCTGCCAACTCTGGGTTGGGAAATACCTGGATATTTGGGGGTGGAGCCTGGGAAGGGCAGGATTTGGGGAGGGGAGGGGCCTCAGCATGGTCCAGTGCCACAGAGTCCACCCCCCAAAGCAGCCATTTTCCCCAGGGGAACTGATCTCTGTCGTCTGGGGATCAGTTACAATTCCGGGAGATCTCCCACCTTCCCCTTGAGGTTGGCAACAGTATTTCCCAAGTAATCTTTTCTGCATACCAAAAATGCCCATCCTCATAGCAAGGCTGCTTCAACTACTTAGTCATCTTGATTGATCTGGGACTTCTTCCAGTTCCGAAACGTACGGTTACGTAAGTCATTGTGGGCAGGAAGCCAGTCCATCCATTAAAAGAGTACGGTTTGGGTGGGTTATCAGGAAAGGGCAGGTTTTTCCAGTTCCTTCCTTCGAAACCCCGACTGCAAATATAGCACCCTGCCTGACAAGGAAGGGCCAGAATGGGCCCAGCGCCCTCCACCCTTTGTCTCCCAACCCCTGTAAACACCCGCTCGAGCTGTACACTTGAAAACAAGAGGTTTTCCACCTCTCGGGCGAGGCGGACGGAACAGCGTTATGGAAACCGAAGACTCCAAAACATCCCACGCCACGCCTCCCAAAGTCAGGTGTGGATCCTCAAAGCTCTGGAGGCCGTGATATCACCGCTGTAGGGTGCGAGTGGAGATGCTCCGCCTTTCCCCGGAGGTTTCGTGAGTCACCGTATACAGGCAGAGGGAATCCTCATTACTACAGACGGTGTGCTGACACAGTGCGCCGCTAATTGCCTCTCAGGCGGCCTCCTCACTGGGGGCCTGAAGCAGTGAGACACTGACAGCAGCCCAAGACACACCTTTTCCATCCTGCTGTTCTGTTGATGCAACGAAATGTCAAACCCCCATGGAAGTCGAGGCCTGGGGCCAATACCTGCGTGTGGCGGCATTGCGGAAGCAAACAGGAGTCTAGCGGCCCTTTAAAAACAGAATGTTATCCTTGCCTAAATAGGATTTTGCCAAACTCCAGGTGTTGTAGGGTGGCCAATTCTAGGTTGGGAAATCCCTGGAGATTTGGGGGGACGCCAGGTGAGGAGGAGATTGGATTTATACCCCGCCCTTCACTACCCGATGGAGTCTCAGAGCGGCTTACAAACTCCTTTCCCTTCCCCTCCCCACAACAGACACCCTGCGAGGTGGGTGGGGCTGAGAGAACTCTGAAAGAAACTGCCCTTTTTCAAGAACAGCTCTGACAGAACTATGCCCAAGGTCGTCCAGCAGCTGCAAGTGGAGGAGTGGGGAATCAAACCCAGTTCTCCCAGATTAGAGTCTGCGCACTTAACCACTACACCAAACTGGCTTTACAAAGCAGGTAACCCAGAGCAAGCCTACGCAGCAGAGTTATGATGCTTTACCATCCACCCTCCACAGCTAGCTCACAGTATTTTAGCCTCCGGCTCACACATCTTTGTCTTAGCTCAGGAAGGACGGCTCCAGAGCAAACCAATTTATGCAGCAGCCAAATCGCTTCCTCGCAACTTTCATGCCAGTCGCTCACAAAGTAGAATGTTTGCTCACAAGGCTCCACAGCTTAGGGGGAGCAAGGGTCCTTGTTAAGATTTGACCTTGCTGAAAACTGGAAGCCCCAGAGGCGGTCAGCCGAAGCACAGAACGGAAGAGAAGTCGGCTGACAACCTCCTCCTATGGTACACAGAAACTGAGGTACTCATTGCATTACATACATTTAATTGTTCGTTTAAATTGTAATTTTCATCATTTTTTGTCATTTTTCACGGCGTATATACTTAGTTTGACAACCTCCAAGTGGTGGCTGGAGATCTCCCTCTGTTACAACTCATCTCCAGGCAACAGAGATCAATCCCTCTGGAGAAAACGGCCGCTTTGGAAGGTGGACTCCGTGGCACTACACCCCACTGAAGTCCCTCCCCCTCCCAAACCCCGCCCTCCCCAGGCTCCACCCCCCTCCCCAAATCTCCAGGTATCCCCCAACACAGAGCTAACAATCTGCATCTGGAGAATAGTTGTAATTATGAGATACCTCCAGGCAGGGCTCTTTTTTTTGTAGAAAAAGCCCAGCAGGAACTCGTTAGCATAATAGGCCACACCCAACAGCAGAAACTCATTGGCATATTAGGCCACACCACTGACAGCACACCTTATTAGCATATTAGGCCACACACCCCACGTTACCAGAAGAGTGGTCATCCAGCCACACCCACCTTTTGCTTCTTATTCTGTTTACCTGGTTTGTTGTCAAAACCCAGGGCTTTTTTTGAAGCAGGAATTAATTTGCATGTTAGGCCACATACCTCTAATGTAGCCAATCCTAATGAGTTTCTGCTGTTGGGTGTGGCCTATTATGCTAACGAGTTCCTGCTGGGTGTGGCCAACTCAGGAGCCAGCCAGAACTCCCTTCCTGTGCGTTCCTGCCCCAAAATAGCCCTGCCTCCAGGCCCCTGGAAGGTGGCAACCCTCCGCTGAGCTCCCTCTCCTGCGCAAACTCCAGTGCCATGTTTTTTTTAATTTTATTTCCCTCAAGAGCAGCCTTTGTGTGAGCAACAAGCATTGCGGGGAGGCGGGGGCAGGGATGAAGTCAGCCTCCTCATCCCTGTGCAGAAAGGGAAAGCCGGCCTCTCCTCTGCCTTTCACAATGGCCAGACAATCACACACTGTTCGAAACATTTCAGCAGAACGCCCCAATTCACCAGGGAAGAGAAACCGCTTGTGGGTTTTGCTTTTACAGGACAGGACTGGACGCACTTTTTTGCCGCTTTCTCCCCGCCCACGGACAGCCAGTTTCTTCACAGTTGCTGGGTTTGGTTCAGTTGCTTCACTTTAAAGTCCTGGTGGGCCAGCAGGCTTCGACCCACGACCCGTGCGAATCCATTAAGCTGGAGGTATTCAAATGCATGCATTCTATCAGATCACATTCCGAATGAGTAAGACAGCCAAAAATGAGGTTTCATGAGACATAATGGCCATACTGTGCGGGTCAGCTGGTGTGTTGGAACAAAAGGGCCCCAGTCATACCCTTTCCAGCTCTGAACTGGCATGAGTTGGAGCCTGCCCACGCCAACTCAACCACATTGCCATGGGTCACTGAACTAATTATGCACAACCCACGCCCATGTGGTTGCCTTATTATGTGGGTACCAGGGCCATGTGCTGAAGTAAGCACCAGACGTTGGGCAAGTGTGAACATGAGTAGGGCTAGGAAGGGCAAGAGAAGGTGAAGGGGGAGCCGGCAGTCTGAGCGTTCCCTTGCTGGATGGGACAGTTGCAGGACGGAATCCGTCAGAAATCCAGAACATCTTAGGGCTGCCAAGTCCCCTCGCCTAGAATACTGTGTTCAGTTTGAGGCATGACAATTGAAGAATGATCTAGAAAAGCTGGAACATGTCCAGAGGAGGGCAACGAAGATGGCGAGGGGTCTGGAGAGTGTCCTATGAGAAAAGGTTGAAGGAGCTCGGTACGTTTAGCCTGGAGAGGAGACAACGGAGAGGGGATACGATAACCATCTTCAAATACTGGAAGAGCTGTCATACAGAGATGCTGTGGAGTTGTTTTCTGTTGCCCCAGAAGGACCAAAACCAACTGCAGACCAACATGGCTGCCCGACAAAAAAAACCCCAGAGAGTCAAATGTCCAGTTCAAAGAGTCGAATGCTCAATTCCAAGCAGCAGAATACTGATTAAAATGTTTTAAAACTGAAGCGTCTTTCATACAAGAACTTTGCTTGGCAATGTGGCATTGTTGTTTTCCTGTAAAATTAGCCCCTGTTCGACCCGCTACCCAAAACCACACACACCCTGTTCACAAAAGGAAAGGATTGTTTTCCAAAGATGCAGAAAAGGAAAACAATCTTTGGGCTGACCGTTGTTTTCTTTGGTCTACAGAGAAACATCAGCTTGGTATGCAGTTTTGTTTCGATACCCAAACTTTGCAAGGTCGCCGGCCAAATTACACATTGGAGAGGCTCTCGATTCAGCTAAAATAGCTTGTCCTTTGAGGAAATATTGCTTATGTTTTGTGTTGATCTGAATGCCAAATAGCTTCTGTAGCAGTTTGGCCAGTTTGGTGTAGTGGTTAGAAGCGTGGACTCTAATCTGGGAGAACCAGGTTTGATTCCCCACTCCTCCACGTGCAGCTGCCGGTGTGACCTTGAGTCAGTCACAAGTTTTCTCAGAGCTGTTCTCCCAAGGGCAGTCCTCAAGAGAGCTCTCTCAGCTCCACCTACATCCCAGGGTGTCTGCTGTGGGGAGGGGAAGGGAAAGGAGATTGTCAGCCGCTCTGAGACTCCTTCGGGTAGCAAAAGGCTGGGTATAAATCCAATCTCATCTCTTTTCTTCTGTATCCTCAACCGTTGCACAGAGAGAAACACTTGAGTAGATGCAAGGTCTCTAATTATCTAGTTCTCTAATTATCACTCTCTGACCTCTGCACTGCTGTATTAACTCATTCTGCAGGATCCTGTCCTGCACAATTAACATTTTGGTACCCTGGTCATAACAGTGTTTCTGCAATGTTTGGGAGAGGTCACACATCTTAATAGTACGTGAACACATGAAGCCGCCTTCTACTGAATCAGACTCTTGGTCCATCAAGTTCTGTATTATATTATATGAAGGTTTTAGTTAAAATTAGACAATGAAGCTGTTTTTATTTAGAAATATATAAGAATATAGAAAATAAGAATTGGTGTATAAGTATTTTAAAGATATATAACCGTTACCAGAAATGAAACATAGATATAGTATTACTATTTTGAATAAAATGGAAAATGTGTTATGCTTCAAAGGTGGTGGGAAACCACCAAAACAAGATAAAAATAGAATGTACAAATAGAACAAAATGTTATATAATATGGAAAAAGGGATTTGTATAAGGTAAATGTATTATTTTTGATGGGTTTTTTTTGAAAAATAAAAATTTCTTTACAAAAAAAAAAGTTCTGTATTGTCATCTCAAATTGGCAGCCACACTCCAGTTTCAGGGAGAGGTCTTTCACATCACATCCTACCCGATCCTATATTAACTGGAAATGCTGGAGATTGAACCTGGGACCTCCGGCATGCCAGGCAGATGCTCTGCCACAGAGCCACGCCTCTCTTCCCCCAAAAGTGAGCACATAAAGCTGTCTTACACTTGAAACAGAGCCCTGGCCCATCAAGGTCAGTACTGTCTACTCAGACTGGCAGTGGCCCTCCAGGGTCTCAGGCTGGGGTCTTTCCCATCACCTCCTGCCTGGTCCTTTTAACTGGAGATGCCGGGGGTTGAACCTGGGACCTTCTGCATGCCAAGCAGAGGCTCTACCACTGAACCAGGGTCTCAGGTCAAGGTCTTTCCCATCATCCCTGCCTGGTCCTCTTAACTGGAGATGCCGGGGACTGAACCTGGGACCTTCAGCATGCCAAGCAGATGCTCTGCCACTGAGCCAGGGTCCCAGGTCAAGGTCTTTCCCATCACCTCCTGCCTGGTCCTTTTAACTGGAGATGCCGGGGACTGAACCTGGGACCTTCTGCATGCCAAGCAGAGGCTCTACCCCTGAGCCAGGGTCTCAGATCAAGGTCCTTCCCATCACCTGGTGCCTAGTCCTTTTAACTGGAGATGGCAGGGATTGAACCTGGGACCTTCTGCATGCTGAGCAGAGGCTCTACCCCTGAGCCACAGCCCCTCCCCTACGTAAATCACATTCTTCTTCTGTAACAGCTCCCAGGATCGATCTCTGATATTTCCAGTTAAAAAGATGTCAGACTGCAAACTGGGAAGGAAAAGGTCTAGGACCTTGAAGAGCCACTTAAAATAAAAACTAAAAAGCGATGAAAATAAATACTTTGAACGCAACTTAAAAAAATTAATGTAACTGCATAAGTAATGGGGGGGGGAGGGTGTTGTTTGTCCCTGTGCCAATAACATTTGCCAAAAAAGCTATTTCCAAGAATCTCACCTATAAGGGGAAAGACAGAAGCGCTGATTTGTGAGAAACAGTCAAAACCTATGGATTGCCCTCTGTAAACAGACACCACTGGAGAATACACCACGCTGCTTTCAAGCAGGGATGAGACCAAGTTCCAAACACTATTGAGACCAGAATATTCCCGTCTTGGCTTCATTTCTCCCTTGCGGGAAGCGAACCAGAAAGTCCCGGGTGAGAGGGTTACTGTGCCATTAACAGCAGCGACCGGAAACCACCACTTATCGTTTATTAGTTTCTGAGCAGATGTTGGGAGAGGACAAAGAACCTTGAGACAAAAAAAAAAAAAAAAAAAAAGCTAGTAGGAAGGCCATAAATAAGAGTCAAGCCAGGTAGCTCAGAGGAGGAGACAAATATATCTCAAGATAAAAATCAGAGATCATTGGGATCCCCCTTTGTCCCTTTGGTCAGAACGGACATATCGGCACCAAACTTCCTCTGCCCGTTGCCCAAACCCTGTGGCAACTGCAAAGCTGAGAACAGAATTATAACATTGCTCTGTACTTTGTGGGTGGAGAAGAGACAAGATCACTGTAATCTGAAGAGCGTGGAAAGGAATGCAGTCCAAAGACAGAGTCATGTAGGTTTTGTGGCAGATAAGAAGAGGGAAGGCAGTACAGTCTAACCTGATCTCATCAAATCTCAGAAGCTGAGCAGGATTGGTACTTGGATGGGAGACCACCAAGGAAGGCTCTGCAGAGGAAGGCCATGGCCAAACACCTCTGCTTCTCTGCTTGGATGGGAGACCACCAAGGAAGGCTCTGCAGAGGAAGGCCATGGCCAAACACCTCTGCTTCTCTGCTTGGATGGGAGACCACCAAGGAAGGCTCTGCAGAGGAAGGCCATGGCCAAACACCTCTGCTTCTCTGCTTGGATGGGAGACCACCAAGGAAGGCTCTGCAGAGGAAGGCCATGGCCAAACACCTCTGCTTCTCTGCTTGGATGGGAGACCACCAAGGAAGGCTCTGCAGAGGAAGGCCATGGCCAAACACCTCTGCTTCTCTGCTTGGATGGGAGACCACCAAGGAAGGCTCTGCAGAGGAAGGCCATGGCCAAACACCTCTGCTTCTCTGCTTGGATGGGAGACCACCAAGGAAGGCTCTGCAGAGGAAGGCCATGGCCAAACACCTCTGCTTCTCTGCTTGGATGGGAGACCACCAAGGAAGGCTCTGCAGAGGAAGGCCATGGCCAAACACCTCTGCTTCTCTGCTTGGATGGGAGACCACCAAGGAAGGCTCTGCAGAGGAAGGCCATGGCCAAACACCTCTGCTTCTCTGCTTGGATGGGAGACCACCAAGGAAGGCTCTGCAGAGGAAGGCCATGGCCAAACACCTCTGCTTCTCTGCTTGGATGGGAGACCATCAAGGAAGGCTCTGCAGAGGAAGGCCATGGCCAAACACCTCTGCTTCTCTGCTTGGATGGGAGACCACCAAGGAAGGCTCTGCAGAGGAAGGCCATGGCCAAACACCTCTGCTTCTCTGCTTGGATGGGAGACCACCAAGGAAGGCTCTGCAGAGGAAGGCCATGGCCAAACACCTCTGCTTCTCTGCTTGGATGGGAGACCACCAAGGAAGGCTCTGCAGAGGAAGGCCATGGCCAAACACCTCTGCTTCTCTGCTTGGATGGGAGACCACCAAGGAAGGCTCTGCGGAGGAAGGCCATGGCCAAACACCTCTGCTTCTCTGCTTGGATGGGAGACCACCAAGGAAGGCTGTGCGGAGGAGGGCCATGGCCAAACACCTCTGCTTCTCTGCTTGGATGGGAGACCACCAAGGAAGGCTCTGCGGAGGAGGGCCATGGCCAAACACCTCTGCTTCTCTGCTTGGATGGGAGCCCACCAAGGAAGGCTCTGCGGAGGAAGGCCATGGCCAAACACCTCTGCTTCTCTGCTTGGATGGGAGACCACCAAGGAAGGCTGTGCGGAGGAGGGCCATGGCCAAACACCTCTGCTTCTCTGCTTGGATGGGAGACCACCAAGGAAGGCTCTGCGGAGGAGGGCCATGGCCAAACACCTCTGCTTCTCTGCTTGGATGGGAGCCCACCAAGGAAGGCTCTGCGGAGGAAGGCCATGGCCAAACACCTCTGCTTCTCTGCTTGGATGGGAAACCACCAAGGAAGGCTCTGCAGAGGAAGGCCATGGCCAAACACCTCTGCTTCTCTGCTTGGATGGGAGACCACCAAGGAAGGCTCTGCAGAGGAAGGCCATGGCCAAACACCTCTGCTTCTCTGCTTGGATGGGAGACCATCAAGGAAGGCTCTGCAGAGGAAGGCCATGGCCAAACACCTCTGCTTCTCTGCTTGGATGGGAGACCACCAAGGAAGGCTGTGCGGAGGAGGGCCATGGCCAAACACCTCTGCTTCTCTGCTTGGATGGGAGACCACCAAGGAAGGCTCTGCAGAGGAGGGCCATGGCCAAACACCTCTGCTTCTCTGCTTGGATGGGAGCCCACCAAGGAAGGCTCTGCGGAGGAAGGCCATGGCCAAACACCTCTGCTTCTCTGCTTGGATGGGAGACCACCAAGGAAGGCTCTGCGGAGGAAGGCCATGGCCAAACACCTCTGCTTCTCTGCTTGGATGGGAGACCACCAAGGAAGGCTCTGCAGAGGAAGGCCATGGCCAAACACCTCTGCTTCTCCCTTGCCTTAAAAGCCCCTTGCTGGAGGAACCTAAGCAGGGTTACTCCTTGGATGGCAGACCACCAAGGAAGACTCTGCAGAAGAAGGCAATGGCAAATCACCACTGCCTCTCCTTCTTCTTGAAAGGCCCTTGCTGGGATCACCATAAGTTGGAAGCTAAGGAGGGTCAGTACTTGGATGGGAGACCACCAAGGAAGGCTCTGCAGAAGAAGGCAAACCTCCTCAGCTTCTCCCTTGCCTTGAAAGATCCTTGCTGGGATTGGTATAAATTGGAAGCTAAGCAGGATTAGTACTTGGAAGGGAGACCTCCAAGGAAGGCTCTGCAGAGGAAGGCAAAGGCCCACCACCTTTTCTTCTCCCTTGCCTTGAAAGCCCCTTGCTGGGGGAAGCTAAGCAGGGTTAGTACTTGGATGAGAGGCCACCAAGGAAGGCTCTGCAGAGGAAGGCAATGGCCAACCACCTCTGCTTCTCACTTGCCTTGAAAGCCCCTTGCTGGGGGAAGTTAAGCTGGGTTGGTACTTAGAAGGGAGACCACCAAGGAAGGCTCTGCGGAAGAAGGCCATGGCCAACCACCTCCGCTTCTCCCTTGCCTTGAAAGCCCCTTGCTAGGGTTGCCATAAGTCAGAATCCAAGCAGGGTCGGTATGTGGAAGGGAGACCTCCTAGGAAGGCTCTGCGGAGGAAGGCGATGACAAACCACTTCTGCTTCTCACTTGCCTTGGAACCCCCTTGCTGGGCTCGCCATAAGTTGGCTGCGAGCACCACTTGACAGGACTTCACACACACGAGTCCGTCCAAAAAGACTTAGAAGGGAATGCTTCAGTTTGGGATGCTCGTGGTGCCAGGCTGTGTCCTTGCCAAAGTTTCTGAGTAAAGGGAGAATTTGGACTGCTATTGCAAGCTCTAGACATTTGAACACTGAGTTCTGATCATTCAGACCGCGCCATATCTGTGTACCGAGACCTTACCCTGATGTTACCTCCTGGCTCTGGGATTCAGAGGCTTAGGGCCTCTGAAAGTGGAGATTTCCCTCAATCACCTTGGCTCTTAGCCATTGATAGACTTATCATCCATGAATCTATCTAGTGCCCTTTGAAAGCTGTTTATTCCTCTGGCCATCAATATAACGTCTGGCAGCGAATCCCATATTTTAGTCACTCTTTGTAAAGCAGAAGAAGGGCTGGATTTATACCCCACCCTTCACTTGGAATCTCAGAGCAGCTTACAGTTTCCTTTCCCTTCCTCTCCCCAGCAGACACCCAGTGAGGTAGGCGGGGCTGAGAGAGCTCTTTCAAGGACTGCCCTTGAGAGAACAGCTCTGAGAGAACTTGTGACTGAGCCATGGTCATACCAGCAGCTGCATGTGGAGGAGTCAGGAGTCAAACCCGGTTCTCCAGATTAGAGTCCACTGCTCTTAACCACTACAGCATTTTTCTATGCCTCAACTCATTCTTCAAACACCTTTGAGTTGAAGAAGAGTAGGTAAACCTTCCAGAGCCAGTTTGGTGTAGTGGTTAAGTGCGCGGACTCTAATCTGGGAGAACCGGGTTTGATTCTCCACACCTCCACTTGCACCTGCTGGATAACCTTGGGAAAGAGAGAGAAAAAACAAAATTGGAGTCCTATGGCAGCTTTAAGACCAACAATTTTTTTCCAGGTATAAGCTTTTTGTGTGCAAGCACACTTTTCGGTTGATTGGGTGGGTGGGAGGGAGGGTGGATTCTTTTGACAAGCACAGTGTACAGTGGGGGGATTATTTTGGCTTATTCTGAAAAGTTGTGTTTTTCTTTTTTTAAAAAAAGATTGGATTTCTCTGTTCCTATCTGGATGTGTTTTCTTTCAAAAAGACTCTGATTAGGAATTAGAACATGTGGATTAGTCCTTTCACCTTTGGAGAGTGGAGTGATTTCAGATGCCAAATGATAATAGCACACATTGGTAATGAGACAGGAAACCTAGGTCTTGATCCAGTCTAGGAGGATGCATTGTCTTGAGCTCCATTATCAAATTGCGATTCAGCAGTATCTCTTTCTAATCTCCCTTTGAAATTCCTTTGTAAGAGCACTGCTACTCTTAGGTCAGCATCTGAATGCTGTGGTTTCTAATGTCAGGCTTATGTCCATTCATTATTTTCCTCCTCCTGGACTGATTTGAGACCTAGGTTTTTTGTCTCATTAACAAATGCTGGTAGCTCCACGCCTACTACCCCTTTGCATATCACGCCCAATCCAATCAAGCCTGCTACTATCATTTGCCTGCTATTGCCATTCGACATCTGAAAGCACCTTTATAAAGTTTATACCTCTGGTACCTCATGTTACATTTTATAGCATGCATGGCCCGGCTCATCAAAGTGACACTGATGTCCAATCTGGCCCTCATAACAAATGAGTTTGACACCTCTGTTTTAAACAGTCGAAAGGAACTGCCCAACATCCTGACAAATATCCCACCTGCTGGGGAGAACAATTTATTTATGCGGACTTTTGAAAAAAGCATTTTTACTCTTTTTGCATAAAACTCCAGAAAAGGAAGTCTCGCTGAATGATATCAGACCATGCAAATCTAGGTTCTGCAGGAACCCAGATAGCATTTTGCATTGTCGGAAGCCATGCAGCATTTTGGATAGGCAAACAGTATTTTTATTGTGTTAACAGAACAGGATTTTCAGTACGAAGGAGAGAACCTCCAGGGCCAAAAGGGCTACCAACAGCTGGAAAACAAAGCGGCCCATTGTGTTTGTGGAAGTGAGCAAGAGAGCTGACGCCTTGTAGGGTTTTGGTTTCTTTCAGCCTTGTGTGGTGTTGCATTGTGTTCCGTACTTGGCAGCTTCCTGCTAAGGCCAGGTCCAGGGGATCATTCCATACAAAGCTCACAATCTCTGAGGGATCATCGTGGTACTAAACTTAACCCTCTGCATTTTTACTCTCCCCCCACCCCATTTTTAAACATTCAAAATTCTAATATTAAAGGTCGTGGGGTGAAAGTTGAGCTGGTGGCCGCTGACAGCAGCCACTCAAAACAGACAAATCTCATTCCATCCATAGAATCACTGGCTTTGTGCAGCAATTTGCCCCGGGGCTGTGCAGGGGGGGGTATTTAACTCTTTCATTTCCACATGGTTTTGCTGTCCAGAACTGGTCTCCCTGTTTTGTCGGCTGGTTCTGCATCCGGGCCACATTTCCCCAACACTGAGGAAAAGCGGTCGCTCAAAACCACATTCAAATACCCCGGGGCCAACGCTGTACTGACTGGCAAAGTCACCCCGGAATGGCCATTAATCTATGCAGAAGGTACCATAAAACCTGATAAGCAAAGAAAGTGAAAGCGGTATGCAACGCGGAGGGTTCTATCAAATCCGACGGTCAAAGGAAGTGAAAGTGGCATGCAATGCAGAAGGGAATTTTCATTCCAACATGGGTTTGCTAAAACAGGGAAAAGCCAATGCAGAATCTCCCATTGTTAGCATTTTAAAGGAGAGGGAGATTTGTCTTTTAAAACAAGGCCCTGTTTCCTACAGGAATATTTGAAGGAATGGTGGTAGAAGAAGACCACCTAAGAAGAAGAAGAAGAGATTGGATTTATACCCTGCCCTTCACTACCTGAAGGAGTCTCAGGACAGCTTACCCTCTCCTTTCCCTTCCCCTCCCCACAACAGACACCCTGTGAGGTTGGTGAGGCTGAGAGAGTGACAGAAACTGCTCTTTTTCAAGAACAGCTGCGCCAGAACTACGGCCTGCCCAAGTTTATCCAGCAGCTGCATGTGGAAGAGTGGGGAATCAAACCCGGTTTAGCTCCAGTGTAAGTGAAGCTGCCAGCAGTGAGATAACTGTTTCCTTGTCTCAAGGCTATATATTTTTTTTTTACCAAGCACAGCAATTGGCATCAATGACCTCCATCAAGACAAGAAGAGATTGGATTTATACCCCGCCCTTCACTCAGAGTCTCAGAGTGGTTTACAAACTCCTTTCCCTTCCCCTCCCCATGACAGACACCCTGTGAGGTAGGTGGGGCTGAGAGAGCTCTGACAGAAACTGCTCTTTTTCAAGAACAGCTGTGCCAGAACTACGGCCTGCCCAAGTTTATCCAGCAGCTGCATGTGGAAGAGTGGGGAATCAAACCCGGTTCTCCCGGAGTCCACACACTTAACCACTACACCAAACTGGCCTAAGGTAACCTTAGACACTCCCAGCTCTGGCTTGGGTGATTTGGGGGTGGAACCTGGGAAGGGCAGGGTTTGGGGGAGGGGAGGGACCTCAATAAGGTATAGTGCCACAGAGTCCACCCTGCAAAGTAGCCATTTCCTCCAGGAGAACTGATCTTGGCTGTCTGGAGATGAAATGTAATAGCAGGAGATCTCCAGGTGCCACCAGGAGGTTGGCAACTCATATAATATCCCCCACAAGCCCTGTTCTTCTTCTCTGCCAAGCTTAAATTCCAGGGTAAGAACCCAGATGAGAAGGGAGCGAGAAAGCAGAAAGGAACACGTTCAAAATAGAAACAGATTATGGGTGGGTAGACGGGTGGATTAAAAGAAAGCCCAGCCACATACCTATCTCACACATACTGATTACCGTCCAAAAAAACCCTCCCTTCCAATTTAGAATTCCGAGACAAGTATATGTTTTTGAATTCCAAGACAAGTACAGGTTTTTGACACCTGTACATGACTCACAGAAGTTGTGGATGGACGGATCCAGTTATGAGTTGCCCCCCGACACCACCAGTTATGATGAAGAGTACCTCCGCTGTGTGAATCAAATAAGCGGAGATTTGGCTGCAGGAGTCAGCCCCGGATCAGGACTGCCTAACGTTACTCAGAGGAGGAAAAGGCAACTCACTGGAAACACGGAAAATCATCTTCCTTCCAGGAGACATCCAAAATAGATCATGGATGATTCAGCATCACTACCACAGACCAATTTATTTAAGGAATCATTTCCACCTCAAAAAATTCAGACTCAGCTATCCTTCTCAGACGGACCGGACACATGGGAAAGCTCAGCAGTTCTGTTTTTTAAAAAAGGCGTTGGTTCAGAAGGCACAGAGCCCAACTGCATGTATTTAGGGATACCAACTTTGGGCTGGGAAATTCCTGGAGATTTGGCAGTGACGCCTGAGGAAGGCAGAGTTTGGGGAGAGAGGATGGACTGCAGAGTATAATGGCAGACAGGCCACATCCCAGAGCTGCCATTTTCTCCAGGGAACTGGTCTCTGTACTCTGCCAATCCAGTATAATTCCAGGAGATCTCCGGGTCCCACCTGGAAGTTGGCAACCCTACATTTTGTGATAGATTCCAAGTAGCACAGTGTGGCGGGGCTGCGGCTCACTGGCAGATCATCTTCTTGGCTTGCAGAAGGTCCCAGGTTCAATCCCCGGAATCTCCAGTTCAAAGGACAGGGCAAGAGGTGATGGGAAAGACCTCCACCTGAAACAATGGACAGCAGCTGCCAGCCAGAGTAGACAAGACTGACCATGATGGACCAGTTGTCTGATTTCAGTGTAATGCAGCTTCATGTGTGTTCCTATAGCACCTAGGACTCGGAACATGCTGGAATTTTGCCACGGGCAAGAGCTTAGAAGAGCAGAACCGTGCCAAGGAACCAGTGACTGTGTCACTTCCTCATAGTCAGCAAGGAAGAAGTCCGCCAGTCTGGAAGGAGAAGTAATAATAGACATGAAATGAAAACACTGCTTGCGGGGGAGGGGGAAGACCAAAGCTGATTAGGGGTGGTTCAAAATGCTAAGAAAAACTCTGGAGAAGCTCGTGCACCAAAGAGGAAATCCAGCACAAGAACATAAGAGAAGCCAATGTTGGATCAGACCAATGGCCCATCCAGTCCAACACTCTGTGTCACACAGTGGCCAAAACCCAGGTGCCATCAGGAGGTCCACCAGTGGGGCCAGGACACCAGAAGCCCTCCCACTGTTGCCCCCCCCCCCAAGCACCAAGAATACAGAGCATCACTTGCCCCAGACTGAGAGTTCCTATCTATACCTTTTGGCTAATAGCCACTGATGGACCTCTGCTCCAGATGTTTATCTAATTCACTCTTGAAGCCATCCATGCTTGTAGTCGCCACCACCTCCTGTGGCAGTGAATTCCACGTGTCAATCACTCTTTGGGTGAAGAAGTCCTTCCTTTTATCTGTTCTAACCTGACTGCTCAGCAATTTCATGGAGTGCCCATGAGTTCTTGTATTGTGAGAAAGGGAGAAACATACTTCTTTCTCTACCTGCTCTATCCCATGCATAATATTATAAACCTCGATCATGTCACCCCTCAGCCGTCGTTTCTCCAAGCTAAAGAGTCCCAAGCGCTGCAACCTTTCTTCATAGGGAAAGTGTTCCAAATCTTTTATCATCCTAGTTGCCCTTTTCTACACTTTTCCCAGTGCTATAATATATTTTTTGAGGTGTGGCGACCAGAACTGTACACAGCATCAAGACTACTAGGTCTTTCCCCAGTAACCTTAATGGCCAATCCACCCCTGAATTTAAAGAAATGACCATCAGTTTCTGTTCACCCCTTCCCCCGTTTCGCCTTCTGGAAAGATGAAACGTTGTTCCTCGTGGAAGGCGAAACTTCGCTCCTCGTGGAAGGCGAAACTTCGTTCCTCGTGGAAGGCGAAACTTCGTTCTAGCTTAGCTCTCCTCCATCTTGCCCCTGCGATAGCTTATTTAGCTACGGCATTGTTAGTGTGCCTTTCTTGGACAAAAGACCCAAGGCAGGTTGCGGCGTTACATAAAAACTCAACAGAGGCATCCACACCAAACGAAACCACATAACTCAAATACCAACAGCAGACCAAGCCCAGAATTCTCAGCCTCCTACGCAGGTCATGGTGGGGGGGGGGGGGGGGGAATGGAAATAATTTAGCATTAAGTGGCCTCCCACTTTTAGCGTGCCTCGGGTGTGCTGTTCTACCAGGTAAGGCCCCCTATAGATCAACGGTGCCAGACTAGAACTCTATATTAGGTTGGAGAGCAGCTGCCAAGGTGAGCAGCCGCCAAGGGCAAAAGACAGAGCTTTTTATTACTCTGATTCTTCGTTACGGTGATTTAACCTCAGGTTTTTATTAGCCAGATTCTTTATTGGTGGTGGTGGAAAGCACCGTCAAGTTGCAGCAACTTATGGCAACCCCGTACAATTTGCAAAGCAAGAGACATTCAGAGGGGGTTTGCCACGGCCTAACATCTCCATTAGCTAACAATCACCTCTGCTTCCTTAGTTCTCCACTGTGTGTGTGAATGTCTGGTTTTATGTTTGTATGTTTAAGAATCCTTTAGTAAAGAAATCACGGCTTTAGTTATCTAGGTTCTGCGTCTATTTCTGGGTTCTTGGGGGGAAACAACTCCAGTACACACAAGTCTGATCCTATGGTTATGCCAGTTGCACATTAATATCATAATTCCCCAATCTACTATTAAGAAATAGAGCGATTTGGCTAACAAATGTCGAGACATCAATGGAAACTTCTTTCGCATGGCCTGGACTTGTAAAAAAGCAAAAAGATGCTGGAAAGAAATACACCGAAAAACGCAGAACACATTAAAGTTTAAACTCCCAATGGAAGCCAAGACGACGCTATTAGATGCTGTGCCTAACACATGACCAGATATTTTAGGAGAGCTATTCAAATACATGGTGACAGCAGCTAGAACTATTTACGCACTAAAAGCTGAAGAGCCAGCGCTGTCCGAAGAAGTCTCCGTGGTCATGTGGCTGGCATGACTAGACACCGAGGCACACAGAACGCTGTTGCCTTCCCACCAAAGCAATACCTATTTATCTACTTGCAATTCTTTGCTTTCGAACTACTAGGTTGGCAGGATATGAGACTTATTTTCACACCGTGATTTACTATTTATCTATTAAGGGCTCTCATGAATATTTGGAAGTGGCGAAAATATGTCAAGTTGAATGTGTCGTAATGATGAAACCAGTGTATTCAAAATAGATTAGCTATGAAGTTTGAAACCTAAAACTTAAATGATGAATACAGCTGTGCCCCAACAGAAATATTATTGTATTTTATAGCTAATACCTTAAAAATTATAATGGAGGGGACAAAAGGGAAATTATTCTCTGTCCTGGACATTACGTACTACATGATTGTCTTTGACAAATGTAATCATGTCCTATGGCCTTCCCCCCCCCCCCTTTTCTTTACCCCCACTCTTTTTCTAAAATAAATAAATAATTTTAAAAAATCTTAAAAATCTGAAAGTATCATAAATTAAACTGTTTTGGCTTTTGTATGAGGTAAAAAAGACAGCGGAATAAATTTTTATTTTCCCTCCCTGGGCAGCCAGTTACCATACACAGATAGCAATATGCTCTGGGCACAGGCTCTAATCTAGGGGAACCGGGTCTGAGTCCCCACTCCTCCATATGCAGCCAGCTGGATGACCTTGGGCAAGCCCCAGTTCTTTCAGAGCTGTTCTCTCAAGAGCTCTCTCAACCCCACCTACCTCACAGGGTGTCTGTTGTGGGGAAGGGAAGGAGATTCTGAGACTGAGTGAAGGGTGGGGTATAAATTCAACCTATTATTATTACTATTCCTCCTACACAGGGCTCATTTCGTAGCAGGAGCTCCTTTGCATATTAGGCCACACACCCCTGATGTAGCCAATCCTCCAAGAGTTTACAGTAGCCCCTGTAAGAACGCTGTAAGCTCTTCGAGGATTGGCTACATTAGGGGGTGTGGCCTACTATGCAAAAGAGCTCCTGCTACGAAATGAGCCCTGCTACTTACCACTATTGTTATATTACTATTATTACTATCATTATGCAGCCTGTCTGAGTTTTTTTAAATGCCTAACTGGGATGTTCCCCAGCCGCAGCTGCCAGGAAACAGAAATAAAAATTACCTTCTTTCCTTGGCCGTCCCTAATTTCAAAGTTAATCTCAAATTAATTCCCAGCACTATCCTTCAGCTGAACTGCTGTCGCTCTTTTTTGGGGGGAAGACATATCTTTTTTCTAAGCAGACTTAAAAAAGCAGCTTAGGGGGAGCAATTCTCAGTAGGGGGAAAGGTAGGAAGAAGAAGGGATTTAAAAAAAACAAAAAAAAACCCTTTCTCCTTCCACTCTGGATTTTTATGGCTAACAGTTTCCCCAAAAGCTTCAGTATGTTTTATTTTTTAGTGTCCCAACGAAGAACCGCACATTGGGTATATGTTTGCTGCATGGAAATCCCAAAACAGAAGTAGGGATTATGACATAATGCACTATTTCATTTTTTTTACACAGAGGGCGGGGAGAGATCCTTTCCAGGCAAGATACTACTCGAAAACACCATCATGCCCACTTACCCCATATACGATGTGTATTTCGATGCATTTATTTATATCCTGCTTTCTTTGCCAACTGGGACTCAAAGAGGCTGATGACACCACTCCTGCCTCCTTCGCTTTCTCACAACAACCACCCTATGAGGTAGGTCAGGCTCAAGGTAAGCAGCTAGGGTTGCCACCCCCTAGGTGGCACCTGGAGCTCTCCCACTATTCAAGTTGATCTCCAGATGACCATGATCAGTTTCCATGGAGAAAATGGCTGCTTTGGAGGGTGGACTTTGTGGCAAAATACCCTGGGGGGATCCCTCCCCAGCCCAAACCCTGCCCTCCCCAGGCTCCACCCCCAAAAATCTCCAGGTATTTCTCAGCTCAGAGCTGGTAACCCTAGATTTGACAAGCCCAAAGTCACCCAGCAAGCCTCCAGAGTCAGAATTCGAACCCAGGTTTCTGAGGGTCCTAGTCAAGCACTGCATCTAAGGCTCTATGTAAATTGATTGGGGAGGTTTGGAGAAGACAGAAGAGACTGGATTTATACCCCACCCTTCACTACGCGAAGGAGTCTCAGAGCAGCTTACATTCTCCTTTCCCTTCCCCTCCCCACAACAGACATCCTGTGAGGTATGTGGGGCTGAGAGAGCTCTTTCGAGGATTGCCCTTGAGAGAACAGCTCTGAGAGAACTTGTGACTGACCCAAGACCACACCAGCAACTGCATGTGGAGGAGTGGGGAATCAAACCCACTTCTCCCAGTTTAGAGTCCGCGCTCCTAACCACTACACCAAACTGGCTCTTAACATAGGCTGTCTATGGATGCCAGAGGGAGAGACCAAACCAGTACATCAGAGCTCTGGGGGAGGTCCGGACATGTCCCCTGAATTGCAGCAAATTGTTCCAAGAGAGACGCCTTCTAGGAACACGGCCTTCTGCCGAGGCGGAGACAGAGCTGGCCAGTTCTAGAAAAATCGGTACAAAACGGCTTCCTGATCCACCGCCAAGGATCAGACTGTTCCTGCCCGAGCCTCGTCTTCTGATGCTTTGCTTGTAACCAGCATCCCACTAATCCAGCTTCAGGGCTTCAGCTATTCTGAGAGTCTTAAAGGGGGCTACAGAGGCATGAGAAGAGAAGCAAACGGGAAAGTCTTTGGGTCATTCAAGCCCTGACCTCATTAGATCTCGCCAGCTAAACAGGGTCAGCAGTAGCCACCAAGGAAGCCCAGGGTTGTTCCACAGGGGCAGGCAATGGCAAACCATCTGCCCTGAGCTGGATGGATCTCAGGCTGGCCCGATCTTGTCTGATAAGGTGAGCAGGGTTGGCCTGGTTAGCTAGGGTCCCCCGGCCCCCAATCCGGGTGGGGTTTTGCCTGCTTTTGCGGGTCCCTTTCTACCACTGGCCATCTTTCAAGTGGCCCCCGACGCGATGCAATGACATCACCTGGAAGTGACGTCATCATGTTGCCGACGTCGGGGTGCGATGCTCTAGTTTATGAGCAAAACTCTATGGTAAAACTGGACTGAAAACAAAATCTAGAGTGTCACTCCTCTGATGGCGGCAGCATGATGATGTCACTTCCAGGAATCCCAGAACAGATCTGGGAGCCCCCTGCTGGAAGCCTGGTAGGACCTGGTAACCCTAGGATTAGCCCTTGGTTGGGAGACCACCAAGGAAATCCACGGCCACAACGTGGAGGAGGGCAATGGCAAATCACCTCTGTTCAGCCCTTGCCCTGCCTTGGATGGCCCAGGCTAGCCCGATGTCATCAGATCTCAGAAGCTAAGCTGGGTCAGCCCAGGTTAGTCCTTGGAATGGAGACCACCAAGGAAGTCCAGGGTTGCTACGCAGAGGCAGGCAATGGCAAACCACCTGTGTTCATCTCTTGGTCTGACCTGGATGAGCCAGGTTGCTAAGGTCTCAGGGGTCTCCTATCACCTCCTGCCTGGTCCTTTTAACTGGAGATGCCAGGGCTTGAACCTGGGACCTTCTGCATGCCAAGCAGAGGCTCTTTCAATGAGCCAGGGTCTCAGGTGAAGGTCTTTCGCATCATTTACTACCCGATCCTTTTAACTGGAGATGCCCACCAGGGACTGAACCTGGGACCTTCTACACACCAAGCGAATACTCTACCACTGAGCCACAGCCCCTCTCCTAAAATGGATTGCCAGCGGTACCAAACTATTGACACTCTCAGCAGCGGCATCCATTCAGCAAAAAAACAGCTTAAGATATTTTTATCTGACGGGATTTCGCCGAAGTCATTAACGTCAAAGCTTCCCTGCGGGATTACCTGCCTACCAGGCTGGATACGACCTGTTGAGATTCTCCCCTGTGTGACGTTGATCTATCCAACTTCCCCAGATATCCTCAGAGGGATGCATGTTTACTATTTTGCTTTCCACCCCTTGACGGCTTTGTTCCGTCATAACAGGAAAACCCTATTCGATCTTGGACCAAAACTAGGTGTTATGGCAAGAGATAACACAAACAGATCACCTGCAGGATTTCTTTTCCCATCTTTAATACATAGGGAGGGCAATTTGTGGCACGAAGGATGGAGAATTTTTATCTTCCCCTTTTACTTTCTGCCCCTCCGATGCAAATAGCTCTCCCGCTGCAAGCTGTAAAAACCCCTTTGCAGGGCAGGCAATGGCAGAGAAAGTCAGAATTATTTGCATCCTGCAGATAGTGAAAGTGGAAATTAATTCCCCCTCGTACTACCAAAGCCCCAATGACTGCTTTTGAACACATGAAGCTGCTCTAGACTGCATCAGACCCTCGGTCCTTCGAGGCCAATATTGGCTGCTCCGACTGGCAGCAGCTCTCCAGGGGGTCTCAGGCGGAGGTCTTTCCCATCACCTTCTGCCTGGTCCTTTTAACTGGAGTTGCTGGGGATTGAACTGGAGACCTCCGGGCTGCCAGGGAGATGCTCTGTCACTGATCCACGGCCTGTCCCTGGAAAATCCAATTTCCCTGCACTGCATTTAGCTTGACCCCCACATTTATGGTAAAAGACTCATCACAGATTTTTTTTGGGGGGGAAGAAGCTGTTTCATCTACAATCCTCATTTGAATGAAGCATTTAAATTGTTTGCTCTTAGCAAAAGCTGATTGGTCAAATTAGTAAGAGGCCCAGCAACTCGCGGAGAGAAACGTGGACATTTATCTAACGAACATCTTCTCCTGCATGCAGACAGATATGATCGGCAATTGATTCTTTTCGTGAATTTCGATGCGATGTTGTCTTGAATTGTACACCTATTACCGTCGGTGAGACTCAAGAGCCATGTTCCCTCTAAGCTGAGTTAGTGTGAGCTAACACAGATTTTTTAGCCTCCGGCTCACAGATTTCTGTCTTAGCTCAGGAAGGAAGGCTCCAGAGCCAACAAAGCCGTGCAGCAGCCAAATCGCTCGCTCACAACTTTCATGCCAGTAGCTCACAAAATAGGATTTTTGCTCACAAGACTCCACAGCTTAGTGGGAGCATTCTGTAACTGCTACACCACACTGTCCCATGAGCCACATTTCCCTTTTCCATAGCACACCTCTGCCATTTCAAATGACGGATGTCCACCCTCAGAGGTCCCGTTGGACCAAACTGGCTCCTGACTGAAACCTCAAAGTGAGCAACATTTTGCTAGGGATATCTAAATTAATAAATTACTTCCTAAATGAGGCGGCACCTAACTCACCCATTTTTTAAAACCTCATCCCTCCTCTAAGGTGCTCAGGATGGAGTACAAAAGTGATTCCCCAACAAGGTGCCCGGGGGCACCATCAGTGGATTTACCAGCAATCATTTGTTTCTACCCCAAAGCGTGTCTTCCCCAGTGCTAACAAACAGGTACAGCTTTCCTCCGGCTGAATGGAGTAGGGAGGCATTTTCTGGAGAGTCCGGGAGGGAGGTCTCACCTTTGCATCTTCATTTCCTTCATTCATACCCAGCCTTTTCTCCCAGTGGGTACCCAAAGCAGCTGACTCCGTTCTCGCCTCCGTTTGAGGCTCGCATGTGAGGTCAGTTAGGATGAGTGTGTGTGACTGGCCCGAGGTCACCCAGCGAGATTCCACACCACTAGTGGGGAATTCAAAACCTGGGTCTCCCAGATCCTAAGTCTGATGTTGTGGCCTCAACACCACACTGGCCCATTTGAAAACAGCTGCCTCCACAATAAGAGGCTTGCAATCGTCTAGGGGTGCCAGCCTTCAGGTGGGACCTGGGGAATCCCTTAGAATTACAGCTCATCTTCAAACTATGGAGATCAGTTCCCTTGGAGGAAAGGGGTGCTTTAGAGGGTGGACTCTGTGGCCCCCACTGTGGTCCCTGTCCTCCCCAGCCTCCACCCCCAAATCTCTAGGAGTTTCCCAACCTGGATATTGCAACCCTTCCCCCCCCCCCCCCGCTCCCAACCAGTGGCCAGCGGAGGACCTGGAAACCCGACAATCTTCTCATGTTTCATATTGTCCCCCCGTAACCTACTCCAGCCGTTTTGCAACAGAACCCATTCCCCATTCTCAAAAAAAAACCCAAAGCACCCACAAGCTCAATGAGACCGGGGACTGCACCCCTGACGCGTCCGCTCTCTGTTTTAGTTTTTCGCCGACCCTGCAAAGGAGGCTAAGCTGAGAGGGCAGAGCTGGCACCCAACTAGTCTCCCGGATGATCTCGACAGCAGAAGGTGGATTCGAACCCAGAACCGCCACCTGACCTGCTCCGCCACACCAGCCCTTGCTAACCATCAACGCTCCCTACCTAAGAGCAGCCAGTTGCTGTCGCGGATGCTAAACGAAGTCGCACAGAGTGAGAGACAAACAGAAAACCCAACATACCGGATTACAACTTGAGAAGGACTTCTTCTGTATGTTCAATTATACCTCCGCACAATGTTCCCGCTCAGCTGAGTTGGTGCGAGCCAGCTCACAGTTTTTTAAGCCTCCGGCTGACACATTTCTGTCTCCGCTCAGGAAGGACAGCTCCAGAGCAAACTAACCTATGCAGCTGCCAAACCGCTCACTGGCAACTTTCATGCCAGTGGCTCGCAAAGCAGAATTATTGCTCACAGGACTCCACAGCTTAGAGGGAGCATTGCCTGCCACGCAGGGTATTTTTGTTTTTGTGATTGTACTCAGTATCTCCGTGGTCCCCTTGTATTGAGTGGACTGCCTCCTGGCTAGGCTATCTGCCAGCGCATCTTTTATTTAAATGGAAGGACGCTTTTAAAAACAAGCCCCGGAACGCCACTTATTCCAAGAGAGCAACTCCCAACACAAGAGAAGGCGGCCAGGGGACCCTTCCCAGCGCTGAGCTATCATTTCTGTCGCGTTTCTGTCCCCCCTGTGGAAGCACCGGAGACCTCGGAACGCACCGCCGGCAAAGCACCCGGCCGCGCAACCCTACGCAGATGGAGCCGCTCTAAACCCGCTGAAGTCCATGGGCTTAGAGCGGCGGAACTCAGCCTCGGACTGCACTGGGTGTGGAGAGAAAGGCTTCTTCTCGCCTCCCAGCTTCGCCTTCTCCTGTGCGCTGACGACGGCGCTCGAGCCTGCCGCCCCGCTCAGAAGCCAGGACTCCGCTCCCTCCAAAGGCGCATCTCTCTCCGTTTCGGCCCCCGCTGCGCGCTCACCTGCCCAGCTGGCGTGGATCCGCGGGCTCGTCATGCGCGCCGTAGCCAGCAACAGCGGCAGCTGACCGGCGCACAGGGCGAGTAGCACGGCGGCGGCGCACTCCGACCGCATTCTGTCTCCGCCTTCTGGCAGACTCCAGCCCTTGCCTGCGCTTTTACGCAGAGGCCGGCCGCGGTGGCGGCGACATCAGAAAGGCGGGGAAGAGGGCGGGGTGCGGCAGTTCCCACACCTGAAGACCTCTCTTTCCATGCGCCCCCGGCCCTCTGCGCACAGGTGGCCAATGCGGGAAGGAGGGATGCCAGCCTCCAGGTGGGACCGGGGGTTCCCCCCCCAGAATTTCAGCTCCTCTCCAGACTACAGAGATCAGTTCCTCCGGAGAAGAATGGATGCTTTGAGGCAGTGTTCCCTCTAAGCTGAGTTAGTGTGGGCTAGCTCAGAGTGGGGGGGGGGGGTTAACATCCAGCTCACGCATTTTTGTCATTCGGGATGGAGGGCTCCAGAGCAAACCAATTTATGCAGCAGCCAAGTCGCTCGCTCGCAACTGTCATGCCAGTCGCTCACAACGTAGGATTTTTGCTCACAAGGCTCCACAGCTTAGGGGGAGCAAGGGTCCTTGTTAAGATTTGAATTTGTTGAAAACTGGAAGCCCCGGAGGCGGTCAGCCGAAGCACAGAACGGAAGAGAAGTCGGCTGACAACCTCCTCCTAGGGTACACAGAAACTGAGGTACTCATTGCATTACGTACATTTAATTGTTCGTTTAAATTGTGATTTTCATCATTTTTCGTCATTTTTCACGGGATATACACTTAGTTTGACAACCTCCAAGTGGTGGCTGGAGATCTCCCTCTGTTACAACTCATCTCCAGGCAACAGAGATCAATCCCTCTGGAGAAAACGGCCACTTTGGAAAGTGGACTCCCTGGCACTACACCCCACTGAAGTCCCTCCCCCTCCCAAACCCCGCCCTCCCCAGGCTCCACCCCCCTCCCCAAATCTCCAGGTATCCCCCGACCCAGAGCTAACAGGACTCCACAGCTTAGAGGGAGCATTGCTTTGGAGGGTGGACTCTGTGGCATTGTACCCCGCTGAGGTCCCTGTCCTCCCCGGGCTCCATCCCCAAACCTCCAGGGGTTTCCCAACCTGGAGCTGGCCACCCTCCCCTGCCCATTCACTGCTGGTGGACGACCTGGAGACCCTACTTTGGAAGCCATCAACTCTAGAACAATTTTGGCTAAGCCTTAAAATAGTAAAAAAGCCCAGTAGCACTTTTAAGACTCCCAAACTTTATTGTGGCTTTCGAGAAACACGGCTCTCTTCGTACGATGCGGCAAGAGGCTAACACAGTGAACTCCTCGGGACACTACGCCTAAGAAACTGGCAAACAGAATAGTGGTATCTCTGAGGCTTGGATTAGTAGCTGTCCCCTCTCTGCCAGCTCTCTCTCTCTCCTTCCCTTCTTGCCTTCTGACATACTTCCAGTGATGTCAGGTGGTGTAGCATATGCAAATAAGTTATGCGAATGAGTTATGCTAATGAGCTCCTGCACCTCTTTTTCTACAAAATGACCCCGGATCTTGGTGTAGTGTTAACACTAACTGGGGTTTCCAACTCTGGGTTGGGGAAATTTCTGGAGATTTGGGAGAGAATCCTGGGAAGAGCGGTTTTCAGGACACTGGAAGGACCTCTGCTGGGTACCCAGCAAAGCAGTCATTTTTTTCCCCAGGGGAACTGACCTCTGAGGTCTGAAGGTCAGTTGTGCTTCTGAGCGATCTCCAGGCCCCACCTGGAACTTGGTGACCCTAGCACTAAAAAACAGCTGAAGCGGTGTCCCCAATATATATGGGAGCTCTAGCACTCGGTCCAGAGGTTTTAACTCTCCTGCTTTTTCCCTTGATCGGAAGCACGCCACCCTTTTTGCTTTTAACACTACGGAAGGCAGAAGGAAGACCAGGATAATGTAGGGCTTCTCCCCATCCTTATTTTCAGGGGTCCTTTCGAGCAGGAGCTTGGGGGAGCGCAGCTCCGGGAGTTGGTGCCAGCCCCACCCCCCAAATGAGGGAATGCCTGCTTGTGTCATGGCTGCAGCAAAATGACCCCATCCCCTGGAGAGGTCCTTGTTCCTCCGACCAGCCTCCTGAAGGCTTCATCCACCCCTGAAGCTATCCTCCCAGAATAGTGGTATTTCTGAGGCTTGGATTAGTAGCTGTCCCCTCTCTGCCAACTCTCTCTCTCTCTCTCCTTCCCTTCTTGCCTTCTGACATACTTCCGGTGATGTCAGGGGGTGTGGCATATGCAAATAAGTTATGTGAATGAGTTATGCAAATGAGTTCCTGCACCTCTTTTTCTACCCCTGCTTATTTTCCTGGCTTCTAAGTTCCTGATTCTCGTGGGCGGGGGGGGGGGGTCTGTTCTGCACACGTTTTGCTCCCAATAGTGGTCGATGCAATATCACAACAGTTTATTCCCAGCATAAAAACCTGCCACTTAAATCTGCAGGGAGGTAATGGGGGCAATAAACCAGTGTCATATCGAACTGACCACTAGATGAAGCAAAAGATGTGCAAAAGAGAAGAAAGGAATAGCTCATAGATACTTGTCTCTAACGGGGCTTAAAGGAATGAGATAAGTTCAGCTACAAGGAGAGGAATGGATGGAGGAGTGAGTTAGCCCCACAGCATGGCTGGCCGGGTCCTACTTTTTAAGACCCAAGTAAGATACGATGCTGAGAGTTCCAGCCCTCCAACACCAACATCTCATGTGGTTTGAGAGTGATTTGGAGGTGAGGGGAAGTCAGGAGTGGGCAGAACAGGTCAGAGGGTTAGATTTAGGAGTGTTACCACTCGAAATCAGAGTATATACTCGTTATATAAAAAAAATAGCTCGGATGGTTCTGTAAACCTGAAGCAGCCGTGCCCCAGGGTCATTTCCCAGGCTGATTTAAAATAAATAATACAAATTCCTGGATGGGCAGAACCAGTGCTCTAACTGGGCCAGTGAACCCAAGGTTCCTAGGGATGCCAGCCTCCAGGTGGGAGATCGGTTCCGCTGGAGAAAAGGGGATGGAGGGTGGACTCTCTGGCATCATACCCCACTGAGGTCCCTGTCCTCCCCAGGCTCCACCCCCAAATCTCCAGGGGTTTCCCAACCTGGATCTGTCAACCCTACCCACCCCCACCCCTGCTGGTGTCCAGGAACAACCTGGCCACCCTCCTCCTCACCCTGCTTATTATGGCTTTCCTTGGCTTAGTTTCTTTGGTATCTACAGGCATTAATTAAGCTAATGCAATTTCTCTTCCACCTGACGTCTGTTGCCGGGAAAAGAGGCCGGTTTCTTATGTGTTACGTAGGTGCTGAGGGCGTAGGAGGCCAGGCGGATGACCCACGCTGGTGATCTTAAACCTGTATTTTGCAGGTATATTTTGCGGTCCCAACCTACCTCTGTAGAGAGGAAATCCAGAATGCCTATCCGGGAGGAGAGGTCCTCTCCCAGGAGAACAAGAAGCCCCGTGAATTAATCTGGCGCTTTCCCCCGCTCTTTAATCTTGATAGCGGGGTGGCATAAAGCACCAGTACTTTACAGCGATTCAGAGGCTGAGTGGGAAAGTCAGAGTTCTTTACGGTTGAGAAGGTCAGCTGTTAAAATTCTTTGGAAGACTCAGAGAGTTATAGGGCAGAGGAGCGAAGAAGGATTGAAAGAAAGAAATTAATGGATCACGGCCCAGGCTAGCCCAGTATCATCAGGTCTTGGAAGCTACACAGCGTCTACTCTGGCTAATATTTGGATGGGAGACCGCCAAGGAATCCCAGAGCCTCAGTGAAGAGGCAGGCAATAGTGGATTACCTCTGACCGTCATATGCCTTGAAAACTCTACATTGCTGCCATAGGTTGGCTGCAGTTTGACATCACTTTACACACACACACACTCAACTGTTAATAGGTCCAAGATTCCTTGAGAGCAGGGAATTTTTACTGTGGGCAGTGGTGAAGAACTTACGATGCCAAGCCACCTTTCCTCAATCTTACTTGCAAGGGGATTTTCTGGAGCAAATTAGGGAATATCCTTCATGAATTCATTCTTGCACGAAGTGCGAAAGGGAAGATGAAGTTACTTTCCTGGAATCAGTCAGTGGGCTTGATCACTAAGAGAACGGAGAAACTCTAGACCTTCCACCTGGGCAGTCTTTCATTTCCTGATCTTGACCAGAGAATTAAATTGGGCACCTCGATTTCCTCAGACTCCAACCGCACATCAGAGAATCCAGCATTGTCAGTGACTCTGCTTAAGCCATGGTCTTTGTGCCTGCGAGTATCACACGCAGTCGCACTGCCTTTGGGGCTTTGTGGGTTTGAGGCAGGGTAAATAATTGTGCGTCCTGATTTCGGCGGTAACCCTAAGGAACGAGGGTGTGAAGCTGGGATGCTGAACCTACAACTCTGTTCCCTGCCCTGAGACGCTAAAAAACCGGTTGTCACTCAAGAAATGCACTGCAACAATTGTGTCGGGATCCTGACACGCGTTATTATTGCATTTTTGTTCTGCCATTCCTACTTGGAGTTCAGGTACCCAGTTCTCCCCTCTCCTCCACTACATCCTCACAATAGCCCTGGGATGCAGGGTGAACGAGGAGAATGAAACGAGGATTTCCTTACTCACTCCAATTATACAGAAGCCACTTCTTAGAAACTTTAATTGGCTCTTCCTATTATGTTTAATTATACTCTAACCTTGTAAAGGTCTGAGTTTAAGGTGGACTCTTGTTTGGAGAGAAGGACCAGCCCAAGGTCACTCAATGGCATATGCTAACAATGAGGAATAAAAGGGAAACACATTCAATGTTCAGTGAGTATGAGATTCTTCCATTTTGTGTTGGGGACGGGGGACGAATTTGGAGCAGCTTCGCAAGGGGGTCCCAACAAGTAGAAAGGGGTCCTGCTTCTGAAACTAAGGTTATACTATGATTTTATGATCAGTTGTTAGTCTGTGCCTCTATCGCCCGTCTGGTGTTTTCCCTTTCACATCACCTCCTGCCTGGTCCTTTAAACTGGAAATGCTGGGGATTGAACCTGGGGCCTTCTGCATGCCAAGCGGAGGTTCTTCCACTGAGCCAGCGTCCCAGGTCAAGGTCTTTCCCATCACCTACTACCTTATCTCTTCAACTGGATATGTCAGGGATTGAACTTGGGACCTCCTGTGTGCAGAGTAGAGGCTCCTCCAGTGAACCAGACTTCCCTTAGCAGTTCACTCCGTGGTTAAGAGTGACAGAGAAGTTACCTATTTTAACCTTTCCCCACCACTTCTGCTAAAGCTCTTTTGCAGGAAACGTGGCGGGTGTTTCCCCCCAAAGAGACAAAAACAGGAAGCCGGTACACAGGTCCTCTCTTGCAGGGTCCCAGGTGGGTTCCCTAACTTCCTTTCCCTAACATTTTAAGCTCAGTTCAAGTGGGTAGTGAACCGGCAGAACAAAGTTTGAGTCCAGTGGCACCATTAAGACCCACAAATTCTGGGTATAACCTTGTGTGAGCATGCAGAGAACAAAGTTTGAGTCCGGTTTGGTGTAGTGGTTAAGTGCGTGGACTCTAATCTGGGAGGACTGGGTTTGATTCCCCACTCCTCCACTTGCAGCCAGCTGGGTGACCTTGGGCAAGCCATAGTTCTGTCAGAGCTGTTCTCTCAAGGACAGTTCTGGAAAGAGCTCTCTCAACCCCACCTACCTCCCAAGGTGTCTGTTGTGGGGAGGGGAAGGGGAAGGAGCCTGTAAGCCACTCTGAGACTCCTTCAGGTAGTGAAGGACAAGGTATAAATCCAATCTCTTCTCGTCTTCTTTAAGACCAACCAAGTTTTATTCAAGGTATAAGGTTTTGTGTGCATGTAGGCATCTCAGGAAGCATGCATGCCCACAAAAGCTTATATCTTGAATGAAACTTTGTTGGTCTTAAAAGGTGACACCGGGCTCATTTAGCTAAGTGTTTAAGCCAGCGCTGCCCTTGTTGTATTTGTGGAAACTGTGAGTTCAGGGAGCTTTATTTCCCTTATGGTTGTCTCTGGCCATGAATGACGTGGTGTTGTTTTTTTGGTGGGGTTTCACATAAACAGTATTTTTCTGAGCAAAGGAGGCCAAAAAGAACGAGGTCACATCCTGTCTAACACCATGAGGGCAGAGGCTCTTAGCATCCACACCCGAGGGCGTGGAAAAGAAAACATTTCCTGCTGGACACTGACAGCTGACGTGTGAAACAGAGCTGACTTAGATATTCCTAGTAAAATATTACTTACCTTGAGGTTTCAGTTGGGAGCCAGTTTGGTCCAATGGGACCTCCGAGGGTGGATAGCCATCATTTGAAATGGCTGGGGTGTGCCATCAAAAAGGGAGACGTGACTCATAAGACAGCGTGGTGTGGCAGTTACCGAATGCTCCCTCTAAGCTGTGGAGTCTTGTGAGCAAAAATTCTACTTGGTGAGTGACTGACATTGACGCTGTGAGCGAGCGATTTGGCTGCTGCATCAGTTAGTTGGCTCTGGAGCCATCCTTCCTGAGCGAAGAAAAAAATGTGTGAGCCGGAGGCTAAAAAACTGAGCTACCTCACACTCACTCAGCTTAGAGGGAACATGCTAGGGAATATGCTACGAAAAATTCTACCTCCCAAAACAGTCCTGCCACACTTCGGCCTCAAAGTTTTATCCTGATGGCCATACTGCCAGAAACCTGAAAAGTTTCTTTGCTCTGTTAATTACCCAGGTTGATCATTTTTAAGCAACTCAGGTTGGTCATTTTTAATACACTTCTTTTTAAATAGACTCGCAGAACCAGTTTGGTGTAGTGGTTAGGAGCGCGGACTCTAATCTGGGAGTACTGGGTTTGACACCCCACTCCTCCACATGCAGCTGCTGGTGTGACTTTGGGTCAGTCACAAGTTCCCTCAGAGCTGTTCTCTCAAGGGCAGTCCTCGAAAGAGTTCTCTCAGCCTCACTCCCCTCACAGGGTGTCTGTTGTGGGGAGGGGAAGGGAAAGAAGATCGTAAACCGCTCTGAGACTCCTTCAGGTAGCGAAGGGTGGAGTATAAATCCAATCTATTCTTTCCAAACTTAGCGAATTTTCCAGAAAGTCTGGCATAGCCAGCTTGCCAGATGTTTCAGGTTTCAGCAGAAGTTGTTTTGCTTATGGAAGCTCAAATCCACCCAATAAAACTCCCTTTTTGGCAATGGGCTAAGGATGCAACCGAATCTGTGAATGGCATTTTTTCCCTTCACCTGTCATTTTCTGTTCTCCGATTTGGCCCTCGGGGTCAGTTATTGAGGATGTCCTGGAAACAGTCAAAAGCTTCTTGCGTGCAGGAAGTGGTGTCTCAAATCTGGAAAACCACCCAATGCGTCTGTATTTATCACTGTGTGTTCTATTCATGTCACAGGGCTGGAAGTTTAGACTACAGATTGTTTGTTTATGGGAATCCTGACTAGGCCTCAGGTCTTTTTGCTGGACGGAGAGCAAGCCAAAGCAGGTCTCCTCAGAAGTAAGTCCCATTTTATTCAGTGGGGCTTACTCCCAGGAAAGTGTTCTTCGGATTGCAGCCCTATTCGGGAGTAAACACAGATTTCACAACTGCACAGACGTTAATCTTAGGCAGCTATCTCCAGACCTGAAAATTAACAGTTAGGGTGGGAAAAGGTATTTTGCGCAGTGCTGCAGACAGAGATTACAAGCCAGCAATTTTAGGTTGTGGGGGGAGAAATACACACAACGCAAAGAAAGGCCTGTCAGCGTCGGCCTTTCAAACCTGAACTACGAGTTTATAAAGATTAGATTTCTCATTCCCAGTAATTTACTTAAAACACACACAGGTAAAATCCTGCTTAACGACTATCACCTCTGAGGCTGTGGTCGCACACACGAAATATCCATTTTCAATCCACTTTACAACTGGATTTTACGGTGTGAACTGGCAAAATCCAATTTGAAAGTCAACTGAAAGTGGGTTATTTAGTGTGCACAATCGCAACCTGACACGAAAGTGCTTCCTAAACCCAGATGCGCGGTCAGGCAAAGACTCAACACGGATAAGGCCAATACCATTCCGAACATGCTCGGAGGTAGTCTTTCCAGGTTTGAGTTCTGAGTTCGAGAACAGCTAAAAGCAGTAGCCTTAATGGACTTCGGCATAAACAAGTCCCCAATTTCACAACACCCTTCCAAATTTCCAGAGAGGTGTTTGGTTTCTTCGCAAGAAGAACCGCAAATTACTCAGCTCCGCTATTTCTTTCCCAAAAAAACATTTTAAGTTGCTTGACTGGGTTCACATGAGGTCATGCCACATGAGAAATTTTAAGAGTTTTCCTGTGAATAACAAGCACCAAATGATGGAATGAATTTCCACCCTGTTTGCTTTGCTTTTTTCCCAGAATACCACACTGGGAGTGGAACTCCAAAGGGAGTTGCGGCATTCTACAGTCTCTTTCAAAGCAATGGCAAAACCAACTCTGTAGGTCTCTTGCCTTGAATCCTCTATAGTGTTGACGTGAGTCGGACTGACAGCGCTTTACACGCACAAAATGTTCTGTCATTCAGAGCCTTGCTCAGGTCTTACAAACCGAGGGCTGGGGCTTCTTTGACAGAGTCAACCCAACCTGTGGAGTCTTCCTCTTTTCCTGTTACCGTCACCTTTTCCTAGCATATATAGAGCCAGTTTGGTGGAGTGGATAAGAGCGCGGACTCTAACCTGGGAAGACTGGGTTTGATTCCCTGCTCCTCCCCATGCACCTGCTGGTGTGACCTTGGGTCAGTGCCAAGTTCTTTCAGAGCTGTTCCTCTCACGAGCAGTTCTGAGCATTCGAGGACTTGGTGAATCAACTCCTGAATTAAAAACAAATGGCAGGGATAATGATTCTGTTTTTGAACGAGTGCTCGTAGCACTGTGACGGAAGATGTTTGTGAAATAATGTCTGGACCCTATCCTTGCCAAGGTTCCAAAGTAAATACCATTTACTGTCGTAAGTTTCCCCCCCCCCTTTTGAATTTGTTTTTCCATCTTTAAAAAAAACCCCACTTGCGTGCATATAATGTATAAATATAGATTACGACTGAAGGAGACTCAGAAGCTGAAAGATTAGCAGTGAAGGAGCCTTCAGGAATTTTTGTTTCTTAGAGGAAGTGATGAGGAAATGCCTTAATGTGGTTAACAAGTACATATCGGCGGAGGCCAACTTGTCTGTCTGGCATTCTGCTAGAAACAAAAATTAACACTGCAGCAAGGGCGTCCCCTGCTGGCTCAAAACATCACCATTTCTGTATCTTCCTCTATGACCAGTTTTCCTTGCCTTCCTTTCAAAAAGGCTTAGAGTTGGAAGGGACCTCCGGGGTCATCTAGCCCAACCCCCTGCACAATGCAGGAAATTCACAAATGCCTTCCCCCAAAACCCCAGTGACCCCTGCTCCACCCCCAGATGACAAAAAACCTCCAGGATCCCCAGCCAAACTGGAGAAAAATTGCTTCCTGACCCCAAAGTGGCAATCAGCATTTCCCTGGGCGTATCAGAAAGGGCTTAGGGCAACATGCGTGATTTGGTGCTCCGTCTTCTCACAACAGCCTTGCGAGGTAGATGGCATCAAGCAGAGCATTAAAGCTGCCCCCAGAGTAACCAATTCATTTTTAATCTCCAAGAAGCAGAGGGTAATATACACAGCTGCCCTGCGCTTATTTGTCCTCAAGTCTACAAGCAGGCTGTTGATTTTCATGGCTACGCGGGGATCTGATGAACCAAGGTCTTGTCTAACCAAGAGGTCCCCAACCTTTTTGAGCCTGTGGGCACCTTTGAAATTCTGACCCTGCGGGGTGGGCACAGCCACAAAATGGTTGCCCCGGCTTACCTTCAGTCACACAGTGGAGACCCTTGTACTGTGGTGGCAGCCAGTTTGGTGTCGGGGTTAGGAGCGCGGACTCTAATCTGGGAGAACCGGGGTTTGATTTCCCCACTCCTCCACTCGCAGCTGCCGGTGTGACCTTGGGTCAGTCACAAGTTCCCTCAGAGCTGTTCTCTCAAGGGCAGTCCTTGAAAGGGCTCTCTCAGCCCCACCTACCTCACAGGATGTCTGTTGTGGGGAGGGGAAGGAGACTGTAAGCCGCTCTGAGACTCCGAGTGAAGGGTGGGGTATAAATCCAATCTCTTCTTCTTCTTCTCCCCAAAAGATTGGTTGTGGGTCCACTGTACAAAGCCACCAGGCTGAGAAACCCAATGTTTTAGACCACCTCGAAATGGCCTGGTTAGCTACAGCAGAGCGTCACTGTCTCAAACCCTTCAGGAAAAAAACCTCCGGACAACTGGAGGAGAGCTTTTAATGAGAACCTCGTATGGTCACGCGAGCCCGGATGGAGATTAGAACGGCAGGAGCGGAACGGTGGAGGAAGAAGTTTGCCAGCTCAGAAAAAAAGGGGGACCACTCGGAACAGACAAGCACTGCAGGAGACTTGCTTACAGCGCTCAGGTCCACGTCACCTTGCCACCCATTGCGGCTACCGCGTCAGGTCTCTTCATGCAAAAACGTCATTCCGGGCGTCAGTGCTCAACGCTTGGGGGGGGGGGGGGGCGGTTTGCAATCTGCCGCAGGCTCCGTCCAGACCGGAAAAAGGCAGAGGGGAAGATCATGCACGGGAGACGACGGCCTCCCAACGACAAGGGAGAATCCGGAGATGGGGGTCGCGCAGATCAGACGCCACGAAATAAAAACCACCACCTGGTGTCCACGGCCTGCCCCCCCCCCCAAAAAAGGAGGCACGTGTCAGGGAGCTCCCCCTGCAAAGATGAGCTCCAGAGCGGCCTGGATGTCCCCGCCGGTGGCCTGCAGGGCGCGGAGGCTGAGCTCATCGTCGTGGATGCCCATGTCCCTCAACTGCTGCAGCTGTGGCTGCCACTGGCTCTGCGGGCAAGAGAAAGCAGAAAGGGGGGCGCCGTCACCCTCAGGGCAGAGCAGAGCAGGGGAGGGGTGGGAGAACCACTCTCGAATCCTTGCACAGCAGACAAAGCGTACAGGGCACCTCTGGATAAGTCACTGTTCGCGGTACCTGAGCCCATGGGGGAAGGAGATGGGGGCCTTCTGCAAAAGCTTACGGGGCACCTCTGGATGAGTCATTATCCACTCTACCCTAGCTCATGAAGGGAGGCAACAGGGACTTTTGGCACAAGCTTTCAGAGCAGCTCTGGATGAGCCACTGTCTGCTCTACCCTCGCCCATACAGGAAGGCAATGGGAGCCTTTGGCAGAAGCTTTCAGAGCAGCTCTGGACAAACCACTGTCTGCTGTACTCTAGCCCCTGAGGGAAGGAGATGAAGGCCTTCGATGGAAGCTTCGGGGCACCTCTGCAGGAGTCATTGTCCAGTCGACACTTGTCCACATGGGGACATGCCGCACACAAGGCATAGTCCCTCCCCTATACTCTAGTGGGCACTTTCACACACGTGAAATAATGCAGTTTCAATCCACTTCCGCGACCGTTTGCAAGTGGATTTCACTACTTCACACGGTAAGGCCCAGTTGCAAAGTGCATTGAAAGGAGAGTGAAAGTGCGTTATTCAGTGTGTGAAAGCAGCCATGGTTTACAGCAACCAACTGCACGTGCTCAAGAGGACATGTTATTCGAGACTGCCCCACGACCCCCGATCAAGAGGTCCCCTCCTATACGGCTCTGTGACGCCAACCCAAACTCCAAGTTTTTGGGATCACTGTCCTACCCAGCAGCCCACCTCAATGTTCCCTCTAAGCTGCATTAGTGTGCACTAGCTCACAGTTTTTTAGCCTCCGGCGCACACTTTTTTTGTCTCCGCTCGGGAAGGAGGGCTCCAGAGCCAACTCATTGATGCAGCAGCCAAACCACTCGCTCACAGCTTTAATGTCAGCAGCTCACAAAGTAGAATTTTTGCTCACAAGACTCCCACAGCTTAGAGGGAGCATTGGCCCCCATCCAACACAGTGTATTCCAAAAGGATTATTTGCCGTGCTGTCACACGCTGGGAGTGTCCCACCAAAGGGAGCTGAAGGAGACCACGCCGAGGACCTCTCTACTATAGACTGGACCACTGACCTGCAGGTTGGGCTGCCCGGAGGCCTGGAGGGCGTGCTGCAGGGCCTGGCTGAAGAGGTCGTTGGTGATGGGCGTGCCCGACTGGACGCTGGAGGACATGGGCGACGTGCCTGAAGAATGGCCCTGCGGGGGGAAGGAAATAGCGGCTGAGTGACAGAGTCCAGAACAGAGCTTGCAGGTTGCCTAGTCCAGATGCCTCCTGCTCAAGGCAGGAAATCCAAAGCCAGAGGAGCCCCAGCGGAGGGCTGTCTACTCTCAGGGAGATCGTAAGCAAGAGGTGGACTGGAGAACTGGTTCCAGGGGCAAAGCGCTCTCGCCGTTAGGAGAGTTTCCAGTCCCCCAGCGTTTCCTCCTTCCATCTTAAAGACCCACAAAATCTGTGGCAGGGCAGGAGCTCACTTCTTCAGACGCAGCTAGACTAGGAGTCCCTCTATCCTTATATCTTGGAGAGGGGAGCGATTTCATAGGTAAAGACAGATGGACTCATGTTCTAGTTGAACCTGAAGTTTGCAGTGACTCAGGTTACACCTTTTAGAGCCGGTATTTGTCCTTGGGAGCAGCAGAGAAGTCTTTGCCCTCTTCCATGGGGGTATCTGAAACAGCGCTGGCATATCACCCTACCTGCCTTCTCTTTCCAGGCCTAGATGCAACTCACAGGACTTCAAACACAGATGAAGTTGCCTTCTACTGAATCAGAACATCAGTCCATCAAAGTCAGTATCTACTCAGACTGGCAGCGGCTCTCCAGGCTCTCAGGCAGAGGTCTTTCACATCACCTACCACCTTGTCCTTTCAGCTGGAGATGCCGGGGATTGAACCTGGGACCTTCTGCACGCCAAGCAGGTTACCACTGAGCCAGGGTCCCAGATCAAGGTCTTTCCTATCACCTGCCTGGTCTTTTCAATTGGAGATGCCGGGGACTGAACCTGGGACCTTCTGCATGCCAAGGAGATGCTCTACCACTAAGCCAGGGTCCCAGGTCAAGGTCTTTCTCATCACCTACCGCCTGGTCCTTTTAACTGGAGGGGACAGAACCTGGGACCTTCTGCATGCCAAGCAGATGCTCTTCCACTGGGCCACAGCCCCTCTTTACAGCTCACCAGGGTCTCAGGCTGAGGTCTTTCCCATCACCTACCACCTGGTCCTTTTAACTGGAGATGCCGGGAACTGAACCTGGGACCTTCTGCATGCCAAGCAGAGGCTCTTCTGGGACTTTCCCGCATGCCAAGCAGATGCACTCTCACTGAGCCACAGGCATTGTGTTCCTTCCAAGCTGTGCGCGTGAGTGGCTGCTTATTAACACAGGAAGCCCCGCTCGGCAGCAGTCCGGAGCCACACAGGGGTCTTGTACTGCCCATTGCCCATTTGAAGATTGCAGCAGTTCTATTCTGCCCAGGATGTGAATTGCTCCACTCAGTAAGGGAGAAAATTAAGAGGGAATGTTGGTCACAGCCCGTTTCCAAAACCCTCAGGCACTCACCACCCACTTCTGAACCTGTTCCAGTTTGTCTATAGCTGTTTGGCAGCAGGTTACCCAGAACGTGGGTTGCAACTCCCTAAGATGGTGCCTCTTTCCAGAGATGTCTCCTGCCAGGTGCGTCCCCCCCCCCCATACCTTGACTGGCTTGAGGGTGCCAGTCACCTTTGCAAGCTATGTTTCTTCTTTACCTGGGTTCCTGGAGTTGGAGTGTGCGAGCTGCTCTCGGGGGTACTAGCCAGCGCCAGTGCCGTCGCCAACTCACTCTGGGTGATGGGCCGGGGTCCTGCTGCCCCAGTGTAGCCGAGGGAGGCGGGGCGGGAGCCGGAGGTGCTGCTGGAGGGAGTCGTCCGGGTACTCTATTGAGAAAAGGAACCGTGCCGATTGCTATTTTAAAAAAAAGGTATATGAAAACATTTATGTCCTGTCGTTTCTCCCAAGAGCTCAAGGTAGCTAAAGATACACCACAGGGACTAGCTGGTATGAGGTGCCCCAAACTCATTTAAGTCAAGTAATCAATACGCTGAACAGACTCCCTCCCTAACTTAACCCACATGATCACTGTATCCTTAAGCTAAGATGCCCCTGAACTGGAGACAGAGGTGTGTCAAAGCGGCAGGAGGAGAGACTCCATAACAAGACTCTGATGACCATTACATATTTTAGGTCACTTCGCTTATATTAATTACTCTCAGGGATCAGCCAGCAAGAACATCAGAGTCAGCGACACATCAAAAGAGACAGAAAAGAGCCAGAGTTCAGGAGCACCTTAAAGACTCACAAAATCTGTGGCAGGGGAGGAGCTTCCCTGAGTCACTGCTCACTTCTTCAGATACAGCCAGAATGGGAATCCTATATATTGGAAAGTGGAGTGATTTCAGATGCTAAATGATGTTAGCAGGCCAATGGCAATAGGACAGATGGACTCCCATTCTAGCTGTAGCTGAAGAAGGCACAGCGACCCTGGACTTCCTTGTTGGTCTCCTATCAGAGGACTAGCCAAGGCTGCCTCTGCTTAGCTTCTGAGAGAAGACGAGATCAGGCTAGCCTGGGCCATCCAGGTCCGGACGGGCCTCAGGTTACAGAACTGAGAGTAATGCCAGCCAAAAACCTTCTGGGGTCAACCAAAGTGTTCCGAGTGACACCCCTCCACCCCAGTGTTACCTGATGGAAGTCGTCTTCATCGTCGGAGAGGCCTTCAAACAAGAAACCACCTGGCGCCAAAGAGACGAGACCGCCGTTAGACCTGGTTTCTTTTAAATGAAGTCTGTTTGATACCTCCCTCCCTGAGCGGCAGAGCCCCAAAGCCTAGATTTAGAAGTCCAAATGTCTTGCGAGAACCTGTGCTGCAGGAATTCCTGCTAATTCTTTCGTAACGCCTCCTGTGCCACACTGCTCTTGGTTCCTGCCTTCCCACATCTCCTCAAAAGAGGTCTTCCAAAATCCTAGACCAACAAATTCTGAATAGAAATACATACTGAAGGGCAGAAAATCTTCGATTTAAGATTTCCATGAAACCTACCAGATGACGCTATTAGGAATTCTGCCATCTAATAGAAATAGATCAGAGCATGAACTGTTCGGATGTATGTTAACCACGGCACGACTAATACTTGCAGCCGAGCGGAAGTCGGAAATCTGCCCTAATCTCCAGAACTGGAGCGACAAAATGGAAGGATATGCTGTTATGGCAAAAAAATGGCCAGCCACATAAACAAAAAGCTGGTCACTGAATTTGAGAATGAGTGGAGAGCCTTTTTATAATTACTAACGACAAACTACATAGATTAGACAAAGCTGCCAGAGGGGTTGGAGAAATTTAAATTAATATTCAAAATTGTATATTCTTGTAGCTATACTCATTAATGTTTTATAGTTACATATTTACTAGTTATTATATGATAGTATAAACCTTGTATAGAGATAAGAAAAATGTCGGGTTTTTTACTCCTTTTTTATGTTTTTCGCGTATGGGCTTTCCTACCTTGCCCTTTAGACCAGAACTAATGCATGGAAATACATTGTGTTGACGTATGAATTATTTTACAATATTTTGATTTGTTGTGATACTCTTTGTTTCGATACATTTTCATGTTTTATACTTTTATATCGTGTGATGTCCTTAAAATGTGTCTGACAAATGATGTTTTATGCTTCTCACCTTTCCCTTGATCCCTTTTAATTCTGTGTCCCCTTTAAATGGTAAAATAAAATATTATATATATTTTTAAAGCAGTCTTCCAAGAGAGGTACAGGAAGCTCTGGCAAAGGGGCGCAAGGCCCTTTCCGTGAACCTTTGAGAGTTGGCTGGACCCAACTGGTTCTCTTTGGAGCTCTATGCACTGCTGGCCATGTTAACACAGAGAAGTGAGGGCTGTGACCTCTCTAGGGTCTAGAGAGAGCCAGTTTGGTGTAATGGTTAAGTGCGCGGACTCTAATCTGGGAGAACCGGGTTTGATTCCCCACTCCTCCACTTGCACCTGCTGGATGACCTTGGGCAAGCTGCAGTTCTGGCACAGCTTGCCAGAACTGAAAAAGAGCAGTTTCTGTCAGAGCTCTCTCAGCCCCACCTTCCTCACAGGGTGTCTGTTGTGGGGAGGGGAGGGGAAAGGAGTTTGTAAGCCGCTCTGAAACTCCGTTTAGTAGTGAAGGGCAGTGTATAAATCCAATCTCTTCTTCTAGGGACCCGGTGCAAGCCTGTACCTCGGGCCCGAACATTTCACTCACCCGGCATGTCACGGTAAGAGCTGGATGGCATGCTCCGCGAGGAAGTCTCCGGAGTGGGCAAGGGGGTGCTGCCCGCCACCGAGTGCAGGACCAGGACAATGGCGTTCACCAGGGCGGGGTGGGTTGGGATGAGCCTAGCGAGGGGAGAAGACAGACACGTCACACGGGGCACATCTGGCGGAACATCGTTGATTTAAGATTCCGAAACCAAGCTTCTAGTCCTCATGGACTGAAAAGGCAGCCTGTGAGGGGCAACGTCTGGTAGAAACTGGCCAAACGGCGGGAACGAGCAGAGTTCCCACTGGTTAAGAGAAGCAAGCCGTTGATTTATCCACACGCAAACACTGGTGGCTCACCTTTCTATCAAAAGAGTAGTCAAGCGGCAAACTCTGTGGCCATTTGGTACATTCAATACTGGGGCATCCCGAATCATAGAGCTGGCGCTAGAAGGACCGCGGCTGAACAACAACCCAAACTGGACATTTTTTTCCCCCTATTTCTATCTCGCTCTCCCCCCCCACAACCATGGGGCTCAGAGCATAAACAAGCAATTTAAAAACAGTTAAAATCTATACATACAGAATCAACAATTAACTAGGTGGCGTATAAACGTGTTCCCGGGGAGAGCGGAGAGGGGAAGAAATAGAAGGCAGGGTGTAATAAAGTCTCCCTGGGCTCACTGATAAGCCGAGTGATATCCTCCAGGCTCCCAAGAGGGGTCAGTCACCAGAGGTCGCCATGACTTCCAGGCGCGCACACACAAACGCATGTTTAAACAACAAACTTACGTGTCCAGCATGGCCGGATCAGCAAAGACAGAAAAAAGGTCCTTGTCCTGCAACACCCCTATAAAGACACAAAATACTTTGCGATGAGAAGGAGAGGGAGCGATCAGTAAAGTAATCCAGAAAAGTGGGGGGGGGGAGATCAGGGAAATGCTAGTCGGTATGGGAAGGCCTTGTATGATGAAGTCATAAGAACATAAGAGAAGCCAGTCTGGCAAAGAAACGAGAAATGTGAATGGTGGTTAAACCCTTGGCCCCATATGTTCCCCCAATCAGCAGAGAGTTATAAGAACCAGACAGTCAATTCCTTTCTTTCCGTTCCAATCCCCCTTCGACTCACCCAAAGCGATGGGGTCGCTGTTCAGCCCGGGTGTAGCAATGATTATCTGATCCAAGGACTCCTTATTCCCCAGCATCTTGAAGACCTGCAGGGGAAACACAAAAGCGATCAAGCAAGAAATCTGGGGACCCAGTGAATATTCTAAACCTGCTCTACCCCCGTCCCCCCTTGTCTAAAGGGCAGAACTGGTTCAAGAGGGGCAGGTTCAGTTCTACCCACCGAATCCCGGAAGACAGGGCTGCTGTGTAAGGCGGTGTGCAGAACTCGGAATTCCCGTACAGCGGCTACTTTATCCACTGGCTCTGGAGAAAGGAAAACCAAAAAAAGAAAAAGAAGAAAACCATACAGTCCATTGCACCAAAGGAGTACAGAAGACACAAACAGGTTGTCATGAAGATACCCAGGCGTAAATTATGCCAGGGTCCCCAACATCTTTTGAGCTTATGGGCAGTGTTCCCTCTGCGCTGAGTTAGTGTGAGCTAGCTCACAGATCTTAGCCTCCAGCTAAGACACATTTTTGTCTTAGCTCAGGAAGGAGGGCTCCAGAGCAAACTGATTTACAGAGCAGCCAAATCGCTCGCTTGCAGCTTTAATGCCAGTCGCTCATAAAGTAGAAGTTTTGCTCACAAGACTCCACAGCTTAGAGGGAGCACTGGTAGGCACCTTTGGAATTCTGACAGGGCGTGGTGGGTGCTGCCACAAAATGGCTGCCGCAGAAGGGGGAGCCAGCCACAAAACGATTGCCACAGCTGAACCTCAGTCACACAGTATAGAGATCCGCATATTGCTGGACCTCCTGTTGGCACCTGGTGTTTTTGGCCACTGTGTGACAGAGTGTTGGACTGGATGGGCCACTGGCCTGATCCAACGTTGGCTTCTCTTACGTTCTTATTACGCAGTCCTTCGGAAGTGTATACTGAGCGCTGCATTCTGGAAAAGTCAGCTTACGTGTAAATGACAAAAAGTCAATTTCTGCTTTCTATGGTTGCAAAGACAAGCTTGAAAACACGGGAGAAACGACCGTGAAATCCGAAGAAATTTTAATTTGAGCGCTGCTGCTTTCTCCACAAAGCAAAGCGGCCGGTGGATATTGTATTGGGTCGACCGGGAACAGTTGACCGGGTCTCCCGGTTTACAGGCCTGCATCCGAAAAGGAAGCAGGCAGAGATGGAGTACAGGGCATTTTCGTTTTGCCGAGAAAGGAGCAAACAACCCGGTATGGTCGCAAAGTATCTACAATGCTACATGCACAGAGGTTCACAGCACGCTGCGCACCGCACCCCTTACCTGGTTTCTGATCCGGTTCGGGCCAAGACTTGCGGAGGACGTGGACTGTGGAGCCGGACTGGATCCCATAGAATTCTAGAGTCTGGTCATCCCGCAGCTTCCGGCCACAATAGATCAGATCTGAAAGACAGTTTGGGCTTGTAGCGCAAGGCGACGTGCGAAGGCATCTGAGGGGCCAGCACCCAACACAGTTCTTTGAGCAGTAACTGCCATGGAATCAGGGCCGGACTGAGCCTCTGCTACTTTATTTTCTATAGCAATTAGTATCTATAGTTGAATCTGTGGTTCTGTTTCCCAGGAGGCTTCAGGACTCTCCTAAGTGCGATGGCCTTCAGGGACTGAAAACCCTGTACATGACTTCTGCCTTACATGACTTTGCCTTTCGGAATGTTTATATATTATCAAATTCTAAATAGACAGAGTGTCTGAAGCTAGCTTCCTGGAACTCTCTGAGTCAACCTTGACTCTGAATCATCCTAGCTTTCCTTCACCTTCTTGACCCCAGAGGTAGAAAGAATGGTCCGACTTTGTTGTATATGTCAGATGTATGTCAAATGCTCTTCACAGGCTTGACTGACAGTCACATTCGCTTCTATGGGTGGGAAAGGGTACTTAACATCTGGATTTAGTTTCGTGCCTTGTTGTTCTGGCCAACCACCCTCTGTTACAGCTCGTGACAGAGCAACCAAAGATATCCTTTACAGAACTTTAAGTGCACTATCTATGTATTGGGGTTGTGTTGAAATGTTCTATGTTGAAACATTACAAAAGTGTTCACTGATGCTTGTGTAGTGTTTCAGTATTCAACACAGAATGTTTCAACCCAACAAAAGTGTTTTCTGACATGCAGAAGAGGTCCTCCTGGAGTGTGGGGTAGACTCCACAATATTTTGTGGGGACAATTCTCTGTTTAAGCCTGAGATGTAATGTCGACCTTCCCCGCCCTGATTTCCTGTTGAGACTCCCCTTGATTGGATGTCTTAGTTTTTATGAATTTTACTATTAAAGTTTACTCCGCACCCCCCAAAATTTCAATTTCTTTTCTTTTTTTGTGGAGTGATATGTATGTAGAATGTATTAAATAAAGTGTTTTCTGGCTTCGGAGTGTGTAATAGAAGAAACTGAGTTTTAGTGTAGTCTCTCCCTGCCCCCACAATTGGGAGGCCAGCTTCTCTCTCTCCCCAAACGAACACAGTGGGAATTTTATATTCAGAGTCTTAACTGCATCCCGGACCTGGCCGGCCCAGGCTAGCCCGATCTCATCAGATATTAAAAGTTAAGCAGGGTCAAGTGCTGCTTAGAACTTGGAGGGGAGATGACCCAGGAAGTCCAGGGCCACGACGCATGTTAGGGACCCCCTGTGATAAGCTACAAAACAGCTCACCAATGAGTTCCGGGTCGGGGACAGATTCCTGGAGTTTCCCAGTGATGAGCTGTTTCAGGTAGGAGATGCTGCAGCCACCCAAGGGGCATTCGCCCAGCTCCGTTTCTGGCAGCCGCAGGATGGATTTTGGAGCCAGGGGCTGATCCGCCAGCTTCACTGCAATGTAACACTCAGAAGCGGACATGGCGTCAGGGTCGCTGGGCGGGCTTGATTCAGCAAGGCCCCAATCTGAGTTCCAAGTGGAATCTATAAGGGAAACCAAAGAGAAGAGAGACAGTTGGATGCTGACCAATGTTCCCTCTAAGCTGAGGTACTGTGAGGTAGCTCACCATTTTTTAGCCTCCAGCTCACACATTTTTCTCAGCTCAGGAAGGATGGCTCCAGAGCAAACTAATCTACGCAGCAGCCAAATTGCTCACTCACAACTTTAATGCCAGTAGCTCACAAAGCAGGATTTTTGCTCACAAGACTCCACAGCTTAGAGAAAGCATTAATGCTGACTTATTCTTGTTAAAGGGGGATTAGACAGATTCATGATAAGTCTATCAGTGACTACTAGCCATGGTGACTGAGGGGAATCTCCACATTCAGAGAGGTGCTAAATCTCTGAATCCCAAAGCCAGAAGGCAACATTAGGGGAAGGCCTGAGCCTCTCTGCCCTGTTATTGGCCCTCCAGAGGAACTGGCCGGCCACTGTGTGAGACACGATGTTGGACTAAATGGACCACTGGTCTGACCCAGCAGGGCTCTTCTTATGGTCTTATCAGGGGAAGGCCTCAGCTACTATACCTAGTTGTTACACCTCTAGAGGAACTGGCTGGCCAGTGGTCTGATCCAGCACGGTTCTTATATTCTTCTTATTAGGAGAAGACCTTGACCTTTAAGCCCTGTTTTTGGCCCTCCACAGGAACTGGCTGGCCACTGTGCAAGACAGGACGCTGGACTGGATGGAGCACTGGTCCAACACAGCAGGAAAGTGATACATCAGTGGAATGACAATGATTGGGTTTCTTAGTATTTCCTGTTGAAGAGGAAATACAGCATTTGTAAGAGCCAACATGGAGCAGAGTGCTGAACCAGGAGGACTGGGGGAACTGGTATCTAAATCCCTGCTTGCATTGAAACCTTATTATGTGATTCTAGACCAGCCTTCCTCTCTGTTTAACCTACCCCACAGGGCTGTTGTGAAGCTAAAATGGACATGGTGAGAATTACAGATGTGTGAGCTGGGGGTGGCAGCCGGGGGGCAGTTTAAGCCCCAGTAAAGCAACTAATGGAGTAAGGAGACTTTGTTGTAAGCCATTTTGGGTTCTTACTGGAGGGGGGGGGAAGGAAAGTGGGGCATAAATCCAGTGAATAAATAAAACAACCCTTGCAAGTCAGCTTTGTAGAGTCACACAACGAACTGCCTAATGCACAAATACATCGCCTCTCTCTCTTAGGGCTGCCAGCCTCCAGGTGGTAGCTGGAGATCTCCCACTGTTGCAACTTGTCTCCAGGCAATACAGATCAGTTCCCCTGGAGAAAATGGCCGCTTTGGAAGGTGGACTCTATGGCATTACAGCCCACTGAAGTCCCTCCCCAAACCCCGCCCTCCTCAGGCTCCCCCCCCCAAATCTCCAAGTATTTCCCAATCCAGAGATGGCAATTCTACTCTCTGCCAGCCTCCATCTTAAGGAAGGTGTTGTGTGGCTAACATGGTGAAGGGGCAAACCACATCCTCCTCGAAGAGCAGAATGAAGATGTAATAAGGAGCTACACAACAACAGGCAGTCATATGTGATTGGGGAAGACAGGGGTGCCAACCTCCAGGTGGGGCCTGGAGATCTCCCAGCAGTCAATTCAACCCAGGCTCTCAATCCCCCTGGAGAAAATGGATGACTTTGGCGGATGGGTTCTATAAAACCACATCACTTTTGAGCCCCCCCCCCCATCTCCAGGAATTTCCCAACCCAGAGTTGGCATCCCCAGGGGAAGGAGAGATAAACCAGCCAGGCCGATGTATACAGAGACGACTGGGCCATTTCCAGGAGCAAGCCACGTGGAGATAAGCCCATTTCAAGAGTCCAGGCTTTCCCCATTGGGCAACCCAGCCCTTTTCCCCTTGCTCTTCTCCCCCCGCCCCCGGGAAACTGATGGTCCAGCCCAAAGAAACAGAAGTCAGGTGAGAAGCATACCATACAAAAAAAGGGGGGGGAGAAAGAAGCTTCCCCAGCAGACCCTCCCCAAACCAAGCAACAGACTTACCTGGATGTTGACAACCGACGTTCTCCGCCAGCCGGAAGCGCTTCGCCGCTCCCGCGAGAGGCATGCTGGGGCCTGTAGTTTCTGCAAGGAAAGAATCTTTACATCTCTAGCCGGCGGTGCGGCCACGCCGGTAGGGAAGAGAGGGGAAGAGAAGCTAACTGCGTTTTTCCTGTACGTCGCAGAGCAGTCTGGGAATCGCAGTTCTCACGCGAGCTGGGCTCTTGCCCTCCTATAGGACCAACGGGAGGGGGGTGGAGAGAAGGGTTCTGTGACGTCAGAGAGTTCACCTTGTTCCATATAAGGGAAAGTGAGGGGCGCGGCCTCGTCGTCCGACGGCCAATGGGAAGAGCGGTTGCGGGTTTGAAAAGTGAAGGGGGCGCGCCCGCAGCGGAAGCGGGATAATAGTGTGTGTGGATCTGGTGTTTTCGTTCAGCGGGGAGAAGTGGAGAAGTCTTCATGTCGTGGCTACAAATAACCGAGGCTGCAACTGCACACACTAAGCAAGGAGAAACTAGACCGCCAAAGAAGTCATTGCAAAAGGAAATAAATGTCACTTCGTTTATTTTTTATGATTTTTTTTTTAAATGGGGCAAAAGAATAGCGTTGGGAGAGGACTGATGATTTGCTATATGATTCGGTTCAAGCTCTGACAGTTTGACCATCTAAGAGTACACCTCTGGCATTTCAGAGTCCAAAACGAAAGAATGCCATTCGGAGGCCATCCCAGCAGCAAATTACCTTGGTTGCATGTTCAAAGTTCATTATCTTCTAATGGGAACAAGTTTAATATCGTTCAGGGAAGTCACACCATTATGAAAAAAACCACCACCGACCTTTCTCAGGCCTCTTTTTACTTGACTACGCCCTTAGTTGATTAAATCTATAAACGCTTAGTTGAAACTTAAAGCCACCCTTCGAGAAAGAAAAAAAATAGTTTGGGGGTCATTGAGGCCATGTATGAGCACAGGAGAAGAAGAGTTACTGGAAAGGACCATCGGTGCTAGGAAAAGTGGAAGGCAGCAGGAAAAGAGGAAGATCCAACGTGATATCTTGGAAGCCACGTCCCTCAGTCTTTTAAGACCCAAGTGAGGCTGTTAACAATGGGACCTTTTGGAGGACACTAATTCATAGGGGTGTCGTTAAGTGAGAAGCAATTTGACTGTACACACCAGCACAGGAACCAATCCAGATGTTTCCGCTCATTCAATTCAGCAAAATGAGAGTACCTGTACATCTGCTGCCTAGTTTTAAAACACGAACTTAAAAATGTAAAGCTGCTGCACAACTAATTGGGAACCATCTCTGACCAACCAGTTTAATGCATTTCATCAAAACACAGCTGCTGTGAATGTGTTGTAGTGAACAGCATGATTCTTAGATCCAGGCGGTCAGCTGTGCTGGTCTGGAATAGTAGACCAAATTCAGAGTCCAGGGGCACCTTTAAGACCGACAAAGTTTTATTCAAGGTATGAGCTTTGGTGCGCATGCACACTTCGTCAGATACTCTGGAATGAACTTTTGTTTGATTGTTCTATTTTTGCACGATTCTTATCTCTACAAAGTTGATAGCCCCTAAAGTCAATGGCAAAACACACACACATTCAAAGTGATCATCCATCAGGAACATGAAACGTTCAGACAAGCCACAGATACTACCTCATAGCATAACAGGCAGTGGGCTGGGACAAGCACAGGGTGCCTATATCAGAAGCAGTTGTCCCACCCCCAAGTATCTCCTCCAAAAGGAAGATGCAAGGAGGTGCTGCAGCTCAGTGGAAGAACCTTGGCTTTGTATTCAGGATGTCCCAGGTTCAATCCCTGGCATCTCCAATTAAAAGGACTGGGTAGTTGGTGAGATGAAAGACCCTCTACCCAAGACCCTGGAGAGCCACTGCCAGTCTGAGTAAGCAATACTTTGACGGCCAAGGGTCTGATTCAATAGAAGGCAGCTTCATGTGTTCCAAGATTGTCAGGGAAGGGGTCATGGCTCAGCGGCAGAGCATCTGCTGGGCGTGCAGGAGGTCTCAGGTTCAATCCCCGGCATCGCCAGTTGAAAGGACCAGGCAGCAGGGGATGGAAAGACCTCCACGTGAGGCCCTGGAGAGCCGCTACCAGTCTGACTAGACAATATTGGCCTTGGTGGACTAATGGTCTGATTCAGTATAAGGAAGCTTCACGAGTGACCATGTGTGCGACAGAAGAAAGTCTGAGTCCAGTGGCACCTTCAAGGTTTCGGACAGCCCAGTAGTCTGCCTTGGTCCCTCTTAACCATAACTCTTGCAGACCATAGATTCAGGTCGGGGCAGCCGCGCCGGTCGGAAGCAGCAGAACAAAGTTAGAGCCCAGTGGCACCTGTAAGACCAACAAAGGTTTATTCTGGGTACAAGCTTGTGTGTGCATGCACCCTTCCTGACCATTTTACAGACTATGTTTGGAATCCTTACCAGCAGCTGCCTCCACAGTTTGAATCGACACGTGATCTCAAGGGGCTAGCCTAGTATGGAAATAAGGCTCAGGAGGGCATTAAAAAAAATTCCGCGGAAAGAGTCAAGAACCGGCACTCTGGAACTGGATTGCTATCTACTTTTAACGAATATTGCAGGCGCTCACCTGGTTTTACTGCATTGTTCTCTGTCCTGTAATCCACCTCTGTATTGTTCGCAGTGACCTTAACAAAACTATAGTGGTGCTTTGCAACTTAACAGGGTTGGCCAGTTTGGTGCAGCAGTTAGGAGCATGAGAGTAATCTGGGAGAGCCAGTCTTGATTCCCCACTTCTCCACATGCAGCTGCTGGTGTAACCTTGGGTCACTCCCAAGTTCCTTCAGAGCTGTACTCAGGAGAGCTCTGTCAGCCCTACCTACCTCACAGGGTGTCTGCTGTGGGGAAGGGAAAGGCAAATGTAAGCCACTCTGAGACTCCTTCGGGTAGTGAAGGCTGGGGTAGTCTGCTTCATAGTGTACTCTTCTTCATAGTATAACTAGCCTTTGTTGGTTTGCGTTGCTCTCCAACACTGTAATTCTAGCTCTATTGCCTAGTGTTCATAAACTTGTGTGATGCAGTTTGATTTCACTGTTTTGCATCCCATGATCCAGCTGGAGACCCAGCGAGAAAGACCGATGGTAATGACATTTAGAAAACACTTCCTGAAAGTCTCCTCCAGTGTATGTGTGATTCCAAGCCAGCTGCGGGGAGAGGACTAAGATGGGCTCCCCTCTCCAAGAGGTGCCGGACTTACTTCTTCCTGGGAATCAGCCCCTCCAGTAGAGAGTTTGCAAACATGCATGTAAGCAGAAACCACTCTTGCATCACACACACCATTCCAGCACTGATAAGGATCTCAGCAGCCGCAGTGATTTGTGCGCACACAGCTAAAATACTAGAATGCTGGTCAAGAGGCAGACACAATTGCACTGCAGACAGCTGCAAAGCCTGGCTCTGCGTTCAGCTGGCACAAGAGATAACCTTCACAGGCAGCCTGGACAAGCACACGAAGAGCCTTCTGGGTTACCAGGAGAAAACGGAAGCGCAAGGAGGACACTTTTAATAGGCAGCTCATTGCTCACTGTCTTCCAACGGCAACACTTCAACTCCTCATTTAGTAAAACCTTATTCACACAAGCGTGGCTTGTTTTGTGTCCCAAGATACCCTGGGCAGCTGTATCTCTTCTGCAGGCCTTGTATGTTGAGACAGTATAGACAAGGTAGCCCTTTCGCCCAGTCCCCTTGCAATTCTGTATTTACCTACAGGTACTTATTAAAACTGGATAAAGCACTGCTAAGCCCACACCAGAATACGTATTACGTACCCAACACCATTCTTGCCATATTTAAGTGAAAGACAAGACTAGGGTCAGATCTAAAGGTCATTTTCTGCCAAAGCTGCCGAACGCCACCATGGGTCCCCAAAGATTCCATTTACCCCCCCCCCCCATATGACCCTGATCCAAATCAAATACCATAACAAAACAAACAAGTACTTGGCTCGCTGTTACCAGGAACCTATAGCAATAAAGATTAGCCTGTCTGTCCATGTTTATGTATATCCCCCCCTTCCCCCCCAATGTGGACCCACAGTGATTCACGTCATTCTCCCCTCCATTTTATCTTCTAAGAGTTGGATTTATACACTACCCTTCACTCAGAGTGGCTTACAATCACCTTTCTTTGCCTCTTCTTCTCCCCACAACAGACACCCTGTGAGGCAGGTGAGGCTGAGAGCGCTCTGAGAGAACTGTGACTGACCAAAGGCCACCCAGCTGGCTGCACGCGGAGAAGGGGTGAATCAAACCCAGGTTTTACAGATCTGTTTTCTTTTGGTATAGAGTATATCCCCCAACAGAAGGCAAGAATAGCGTGTCAGATCATCCTTTCCAGTGTGCAAGGAGTTCACAGCAAGCAACACAATATTGTTGCAAGAATTTATTAGTTTTCCTTCTACAGAAAAATTGCCAATACTGGAATCTATAATTCCTACTAAGGTGGTTAACACTTCATCTTTAAACACCATGTTTAGAAGAAAAGTTGGTGGCACATGTCAGCAATGGTCCCCAAACTTAATTTTGGTACCGGTCATTGAATTGACCTCAAGGTTAAGAGCATGCAAGACATGTTTCTGCAATGGGAGAGACTATTCAGGAACAGTCCAATACTAGGGGATTAACCAGAAAAGATAGGCCTCATTTTCTGCAGTTAACTCTACACAAAAGACTGGCTTTGTGATACCATTAAAAACATTTACGATGGACAATCGAGGGGCCGGACTCGTCATATTCTTGCTTGCTGATCCACATTTGCTGGAAGGTGGAGAGAGATGCCAGAATGGAGCCGCCAATCCAGACAGAATATTTGCGCTCTGGTGGAGCAATGATCTTGATCTTCATGGTGCTGGGGGCCAGGGCGGTGATTTCTTTCTGCATCCTATCAGCAATGCCAGGGTACATCGTGGTACCGCCCGACAGCACAGTGTTGGCGTACAGATCCTTCCGGATGTCCACGTCACACTTCATGATGGAGTTGAAGGTGGTCTCATGGATGCCGCAGGACTCCATGCCCAGGAAGGAGGGCTGGAAGAGGGCCTCGGGACACCTGAAGCGCTCGTTGCCGATGGTGATCACCTGGCCGTCCGGCAGCTCGTAGCTCTTCTCCAAGGAAGAGGAGGAGGCGGCCGTGGCCATCTCCTGCTCAAAGTCCAGGGCAACGTAGCAGAGCTTCTCTTTGATGTCCCGCACAATCTCCCTCTCAGCCGTGGTGGTGAAGCTGTAGCCCCTCTCCGTCAGGATCTTCATGAGGTAGTCAGTCAAGTCACGGCCAGCCAGGTCCAAACGCAAGATGGCGTGGGGCAGGGCATAGCCCTCATAGATGGGCACGGTGTGGGTGACCCCGTCTCCAGAGTCCATGACAATTCCAGTGGTACGGCCAGAGGCGTACAGGGACAGCACAGCCTGGATGGCCACATACATAGCTGGCGTGTTGAAGGTCTCAAACATGATCTGTGTCATCTTCTCCCTGTTGGCTTTGGGATTCAGGGGTGCTTCGGTAAGCAAGACTGGGTGCTCCTCTGGGGCAACCCGCAATTCGTTGTAGAAAGTATGGTGCCAGATCTTCTCCATGTCATCCCAGTTGGTGACAATGCCGTGTTCAATAGGGTACTTCAGGGTCAGAATGCCCCTCTTGCTCTGGGCTTCATCTCCCACGTAGCTGTCCTTCTGGCCCATGCCCACCATGACCCCTTGATGCCGGGGCCGCCCCACAATGGAAGGGAACACCGCTCTGGGGGCATCGTCACCTGCAAACCCCGCTTTGCACATTCCGGATCCGTTGTCCACAACCAGAGCGGCTATCTCCTCATCTGCCATTTTGAATTGTTCTGCAAGGAGCAAGCAAATAATTTATCTTTCAGGCGCTAGCTATGATTAACACCGACCAGCACAAGGTGTTAGAGACTTTGTATTGACATTGCATTTCAGCGCAATCTGAAAGCAGCGAAAAAACCAAAGATAGACATAGAGAAGAGCAAATGAATAGCCATCTAAACCTCTCAGCACAGCTGCAACTACACTTGGCCCTTTCCCCTGGCATTGGTTACTGAACTTTAAGCGCCCCACTCAAGCTGGCAGCTACAGTTCACAATCAAATAAAGCCCTGTTACTTCTCATCTTCTGAGGGTCTCCCCTCCGGACCTGGTTATGTAATTATTTGCTTATGTTATCCTTCCCCCCCCCCCCCCGCAGTGTTTTGCAGCCAATTAAGACTGTTACTGCTGCTCAGAACCTCCACTTGCATCACTGGCACTGACTAACTTTGAGTGGGCTTCATGTCACTATTCTTCACTCCTTAGCTACAGCCCAGTTCCAATTTCCTACCCCCCACACACACACACGTTTCACACCCTGCCTTTCAAGCGCCTCCCCCTTGTCCTGTTTTCCAAAGGGGAAGGGAGATTTACTCCCAACGGACCACACCTCACCCCCCTCTGCAAGGCTGAGCAAGTTGATCAGCAGGCCGATAACCATCACACCACAAGCTGCCTCTCCCCTTGGCTAATTACCTGAGCAATATTTTTTTTCTCCTGCCAAGCAGCTTTTCTCCAGGCCTTTCCAAAAAGTTTCTCATGCTCCCAGCTCATTAAGTCCACTTCAGGGCCGCCCAAACGTATATCTACATGAATATTAAGTGTGCTTCTCAAACTGTGGCCACAGCATCGCGTTACTGTGTGTGAAGGCCTCTTCCTGGGGCCATTTTCATCCCAGCAGAAGTTTCACCAGTCCCTTCTACCCCTGGCGTCCTACTGCTATGGTTGGCACCATGTAGTGGGGCTAGTCTCGGCCCCACTGCCAGACCTACACTGAGACTACTGCGTAAAGATGTAACTAGAGGCTCCTAGTCATTCTCTCCACCTGCCAGGAAAGACACCAAGGGAACACGGGTTGCCAAATCTGGGTTGGGAAATGCCTGGAGATTCAGGCAAGGTTTGGGGAGAGACTTCAATAGGGTATAAGGCCACAGAGTCTACATTCCACACCAGCCCTTTCCTCCAGGTGAATGGATCTCTGTGATGGAGTCCAGCTATAATTCAGGAAGATCTCCAGGCTGTGCATGGAAGCTGGCAACCCTTGCTACCTGGAGAAGACAGGGTTTGGGGAGAGATCCCAAGAGGGTACACTGCCATAGACTCCATCCTCCAAAGCAGCCATTTTCTCCAGGGGAACTGATCTTGGAAGTCTGGAGATCAGTTGCAACTACAGGAGACCTCCAAATCCCACCTGGAGATTGGCAAACCTACAGGCAGTCAAACCCCTTGGTGCAAACCTTGCCTAACACTGGATTCCAGGGCTCATGGCTACCTGACAGCTGGGTTGTGACCAATGTTCCCTCTAAGCTGTGGAGTCTTGTGAGCAAGATTTCTACTTTGTGAGCTACTGGCATTCAAGTTGTGAGTGCGCAATTTGGCTACTGCATAAATTAGTTTGCTCTGGAGCCATCCTTCCTGAGCGAAGACAAAAATGTGTGAGCCGGGGGCTAAAAAACTGTGAGCTAGCTCACACTAACTCAGCTTAGAGGGAACATTGGTTGTGACTCACCGAAACTCATATCGAAATAAATCCTTGAGTCCAGTGACACCTTTAAGACCCACAAAGTTTAAAACTGGCTATAAGCTTTTCTGCGTAAGCATACTTCTCCAGATACATTGAAATGGAAATTGCCAGTCCATACATCTACCTAGAGGACGAGCAGCAAATTAGCATGCAGCATAATGAAGATGTTTAACAGATGCAAGGACCAAACAAGAATAACAAGCTTAGTCTATATGGTCACCATGTGTTTGGGCTTAATTCCGGGGCAGAACACAGTGAAGGAAATAAGTATTTTCCCCATAATTAAACCCCAAAAAATTGTGACCATATAAACTAAAGATTGTTATTCCAGTCTGGTCCTTGCATCTGCCAAACATCTTTTATGATGCTGTATGCTAATTTGCTGCTCACCATCTGCCCATAAATGGACTGGCCATTCCCTACCTCTGCAGACTAGCAATTTCCATTTCAATGTATCTGAACATTTGAAACACATTTCAGTGTATCCGAACAAGGCTCCACCACCAGACTTCTGTTTCATTTTCCAGACCTTCGTTTGAAATTTCTTTTTAAAGGGAATTTAGAAGTGGGGGGGGGGGGGACAAAAGCCACGAACAGGGTTTCTTCTGAAATGTATTCCTAAATCCCACACACACACACACACACACACACACACACCCCAGGATTTTTTTTAAACAAGTGAGAAACAAAAACAAGAATAGAAACTCCCCAGAAACGCGTTTAGAAACGTAAACCGCCACGACTCCGAGTGAGAAAGAGACTTTAAATAACATAAATTATATATATATAACCGTGGGGGGGGGGGACGACGACGACGACAATTCACCCACCTCACAACTCCCCAAGCCTAACCGCAAAACGAGGCTCCCTTCAACCGCCACTTGCACCGAACGAGCCGTTAGCGACCGCCTCGCGACGCCCGCCTTTTATCCTTCCCCCGGGACGGCCCGGCGCTCGCGGTCATTGGCCGCTCCCCTCGGAAGTCCCGCCTTCCCAGTCAGCGCGGCTCTCGACCACGCTCACGTTGCCTTTCCGCTCGGCGGTTGCTATGGCTACTGTCCCTACGGAAACCTCCGCGTTCGATGCCCCTCTCCCGACTCTCCTTTTATTTCCTAAAAACTTGTCTTTTCGGAGTTGCTTTTTTTTATCAGTCATCGGAACCCCCCTCCCCCCCCCCCCGCCTCCACGGTTCTCTACGGCGTGGTGCCGCTCTACCCTTTCCCTTCTCTATAGCCACAGCCGTTCAGATTGGTGGATTAGGATTATTGACGTGCTTTTAAGTGGTTTTTAATGTTTTTACTGCGTGCTATAGATTTATTCCTGCCCTAGCAGAAATTGAGTGAATAATAATAATAATAATAGCTATCAATAATAATCACTGATGATGATGATAATTTTATTTTGTTCAATTCCCGCACTAGCAAAAATTGGGTTAATAGTAGTAATAAGCATTATTATTACTTGCCTCAGTTCCTGCAGTAGCAAGAATTGGGTGATTCCTAAATATACCATTTTATTTCCATCTTTTATTTATCTGATTTATATCCCGCCCTCCCTTCTAGGCAGGCTCAGGGTGGCTCACATAAATATACTAAGAGCGAAATACATTAAGAGAATACAAAGATTAAAACCACAACATGTGCAAATATGTGCTAGCACAGGGGTGGGCAAACTTGCTCAGTGTAAGAGCCACCTAGAACAGGGGTGGCCAAACTTGCTTCACCTAAGAGCCGCATAGAATAAACATCAGATATTTGAGAGCCACAAGACATGAACAAATATACCTGCTTTTATTGGAAAACTAGCAAATCTGCTTTTTATTAACATTAAACGAGACTGCCAAAAACAATAACAAAAGGGGTAAAAGCAGATATTGATAATTATATTAATTTGTCCAATGATATTTCCTTGCTAATGATATTTTAGCTTCCCCAGCTGCCCTGCCGGGAGCCACATAATATATGTGGAAGAGCCGCATGCGGCTCCCGAACCACAGTTTGCCCACCCCTGTTGCAGATAGCATGACGATGATAACAACAACAGCAACAATAATAACAATATACTGAGTCTAATCTAACAGGTTCCGTTTGGGGCCGGAAGTACTCTCCGGAAGCGTACCCGCCCTATTCGCGTCCGGGAGACGTCACTTCCGGCGTGCGGCCAGCCCTCGTCTCCCCCTTCTTCCGCCCCTCCCTCAGCCCCCATTTCCGGTCCGGGTGGGGGAGGGGGCGCGGCTGAAGTGGGGGCGGCCGCTGCTGCTGCTGCGCGTGAGGAGGAGGAGGAGGCGGCGGTGGCGGCTGCGTGAGGCGAGGCCGGGGCAGGGCAGGGCTGCGGGGGCCGGAGGAGGCCCCCGAGGCGAGGTAAGCGGGGCTGGGTGGCCAGAGGCGGTGGGTGGGGGGGACAAGAACCTCCTCGTCTCCGTTCGTGCTTACTCACGAGGAAGCCCAGCCCTGGCTTCGGGGGCTTACACCCGAGTAAAGCCGTGCCGCCTCGAAGCCTCCAGACTCGTGCTCGCGCGAAGGTAAGCGCCCCCCCCCCCCGGGGCTTCGATAGGACTTGCACCCAAGCAAACAGGGACCTCCTTTGGGGGCTTCCATTTCCTCTCTCCCCCCCCCCCCCCCCGGTTTTGGAAGCCAGCCCTCCCCCGGGCTTTGTGCAGAGAAGGGGCAGCTTCGAAGTCTTCCCTGTAACGTTTACTCGGGAGTAAGGCACGGGGTTGCCAACCTCCAGGTCGAGACCAGCGCTCCCTCTCACCTGCGGAGTCTTGTGAGCTAAGATTCCGCTTTGTGAGCTGCTTGGCGTCCAAGTGGTGAGCCGTTGCATGGATCGGTTTCCCCTGGAGCCATCCCTTCCTGAGCGGAAGACAAAAACGTGTGAGCCGGAGGCTAAAGGGACTGCGAGCTAGCTCTCACTAACACAGCTCAGAGGGGACGCTGGTCGGGACCTGGGGCTCTGTCGGCACTCAAAGCTTCTCTCCAGGCGGCAGAGAGGTCAGTTCTCTGATTGGGAGAGCAGACTCTATGGTGCTGTACCCCACTGAGGTCCCTCTCCAAACCCCCATGTTTCACACACACACCCCAATTCCCCCAGAATGTCCCAGACTCCAGCTGGAAACCCTCTGTCCCAGACCCCTCAGGCAGTGCTCCCTCTAAGATGAGTTAGTGTGAGCTAACTCAGTTTTTTAGCCTCCGGCTTGCACATTTTTGTCTCAGCTCAGGAAGGATGGCTCCAGGGTAAACTAATCTATGCAGCAGCCAAATAGTTCGCTCACATCTTTAGTGCCAGTAGCTCACCAAGTAGAATTTTTGCTCGCAAGACTCCACGGCTTAGAGGGAGCATTGCCCCAGGGTTCCCTAAATCTCCATGAATTTTTCAAACTCCAGTTGTTAATCCTCTCCCCCAGGTTCCACCCCACAAATCTCCATGATTTTTCTAAATGGCAGTTGGCAGTCCTAAACCAGCCCTGTAGGGTTTATTATTACTATTAGTTTATTCAGTTTAAAACCTGCTCTCCCCGAGACCAGCATTCTCACTCAACAAAATGTGTGTGGAGGTGAATAAAGCCTTCCAGCTTGCATTTACTCGGAAGTAAGCCCCACAGGGGGTGATGGTACTTAACACCTAACTAAAATTTTCTAGCCGTGTGTCCCTCTTAGGGTTGGCCAGGTCCCCCCTGACCACCAGAGGAGGAAGGGGGGGGGTAGGGTTTCCAGATCCAGGTTGGGAAAATCCTAGAGATTTGGGGATGGAGTCTGGGGAGGACAAGGACCTCAGTGGGGCACAGTGCCATAGAGTCCACCCTTTTAGGCATCCATTTTCTCCAAGGGAACTGATCTCATTAGACTGTTCTGTCCAAGCTGATTCAGAAGTTACATCATCTTGGGTTTAATGGGACTTAATCCCTCCATGTGAATGTGTTGGAATGTGGCCTTGGAGGTCTCTTTTGAGGAAACTGATTGCAGCAAGACATATGGTGTGGCTTGTGTGGGTCCGGCCAAGCAGTGTGTGATGCTTGGAGATGCTCAAGGGTAGAGGTAGCTGGATTTGAGTTCAGTAGCACCTTAGAGATGGACAAGATTTGGAGGGTATAAGTTTTCAAGAGTCAAAGCTCCCTTGTATCTGACGAAGGGAGCTTTGACTCTCAAAAGCACAATCCCCTGGAAATGCCACTGGACTGGAATATAGTGGCTCTACCGGAGACTAGCATGGCTGCATTCTCAGAAACTATCTTTGTGGCTAGAGCATTCTGAACAGACTGAATCCCTGGTACATAGAGGAAGAGAGATTTGTGGGGTGTGAGACATTTTTGAAGGATCCAAGGAAGAAAAGCTTCCCAAACAGGTGTGTGTGTGTGTGTGTGAGAGAGAGAGAGAATTCTTTTTGGGCTGTAATGTTATGGTCCTCTGCATGCTGAACTTGAAGTAAGCCTCGTGAAGTGTAGTGGAACTTGCTCCTGAGAAAACATGGAGAGCATTGTGCCTCTTCCTCTAGCAGTGGCTGAACAGATGCCTTCCATAGTATGCTTACAAGGTGGGGCATGCTAAGGACTGTAATCCTTTTTGGCTAATCCTTTTAAAAAAATAAAACCCTTTGTGGGTATCATCACACCTCCTGGCAACGAGTTCCTGGAGTTAATTATGCGCCAGGCAGGTAAATTGCTCCTTTTGGTTTGTGGCAGACTTGGTGCCTGTCCGCTTTGGTTGTGGTGCACTGAGAGAGACCATTTCTCCGCAGTTGTTTTCCTCACACCCTTTCGCAACACAGTCCTTCTAACAAGATAACTGACTAACGGTGTCGCCCTAAACAGTGTTACGCCTTTCCAAGTCCACCGACTTCACTGGCTTTAGAAGGGTGTAACTCTGTTTAGATTTGAACTGTACAACCTTATTTGGGAGTGTGCCTCATTGAACCCATTAAACCTGGATTCTGAACGAACATGTATGGAACTGGAGACGCATGGAAGGAAGGAAATCAGTTATGGCTGCCTCTTAAGACTGGATAAAATACCAGTTCTGGACCTCATGACATTGCTTGAAGGGGAAGGTCTTGGTTTAAGAAGGCAGGTTTAGAGAGAGATTTAAGGTTTTGGATCAAGGTGGCTAGCCGTTATTGTCTTGCTTTTCTCTACTGCTACAGACAGACAATTGTCTCTGCTGCTACAGACAGAGTCCAGCGGCACCTTAAAAGCTAACAAAATCTGTGGCAGGGTAGGAGCTTTCGTGAGTCACTGCTCACTTCTTCAGATAGGTTATGTCTGCTGTCTGGAGATCAGTCATGGAGTTGGAAAGGTCCATACAGGCCATCTAGTCCAACCCGCCTGCTCAGTACCAGATCAGCCTAAAGCATCCCTGACAATCTCTTGCTATGACGCTTACTTCTACGAAGACGTGTGGAGGGTGGCTGTGTCTAGTTCGGGCTGGTTTGTTTAGTTGCATTTTTGTTTTTTGGTCAACAAGATTTATGGGGGAGGGGGAAGCGCATATTGTAATGGGGAGCATGCTAAGAGGCCCAGTTGTGAGGATCCAGGGTGAGAGCGGGAGCAGGGTTGGGGAATGTGTGCCAAACTGAACACACAGCATGTGGAATAGACTGGTGTCTAAATAAGCTATAGGTGGCAATTATTATTCACAAGAAGCGGGACCCACGATATCAGGGCCTGCTGAAGCCGGAGGAGCTCTGGAGGAGGAGGAGGAAGTGGCAGCAGGTGAACCCTTATCCTTCCCTCCCGCCGCCGGCGGTGAGGAGTCCGGCCCACCAAGCCTTCTCTCCCCACCCCGCGGCGGCAGTGGCAACGGACAGTTCCCAGAGTGTTCTCTGCGCATGTGCAGGGAACCACTTTTACTTTTGGGGGGATTTAAGTATCCCCCAAATAATTTTTTTAACTTTTCAGATTTTTCTGCACACCTAGGAAGTCCCCCAAGTGTGTAGGAAAATCTCTTTGCCCCCTAGGTGCCTCGATGTGCAGATTTAGATATCCGCACGCAGGGGGCGCCTTGGCTATTCGATATATAGATTGTTCCAGAACGTTAATCGGAGGGGCAAGGATGTTGGGCCGTTTTCTCAGGGTGTTTTTTTGAGGGATGGTTGGACAGAAATACTTCCCAATACCCGGTGATGGTTATGGCTGGCCCTCAGATCCTCAGAGTATTGAATTTATACAGCTGTTCTCTGAAGCAGTTACGATATCAGCAAGCTTTTACCTTAAGGCTGGAATCCGGAGCGTGCTTACCATGAAACAAGTCCCGTCAGATTCAGTCCGGCTTCCTCCTGCGTGAACATGTTTCAGGTCAGATATCGACCCTGTTCAGAGATTGAAATCCAGATGGTAATCGAGCATTTAGTGTCTCTGGGGCAGTGAGTTGGCTTGGTAAATTACTAGAGTTTGGAATTACGCGTTTTCCCCCTTTGATTCCCCGAAAGTGCCTAGCAATTTAGAGCAAAGCGCTCCCCCGACTGGAATATTCTTTAAATGTTTCGTCGGGCTTTTGACGACTGCATTTTGGTGATCGCTCGAGATGTGGCAGGCCTCGCTCCAGAGCCTTTCTTTCGGCTCCGGAGGCGATCGGGGGGCTTTTGCATTCATGCTTAATTGCCGCTCTCGGAACAATGCGTCAGGCTTGCTTGAACCTGCCGTTTGGACGGTTGCTTCTGACCGGGATGAGACCCGCAGGATCCAGAGAGGACGCCTCTCTGCAGCTGCGGTGTTTCCCCGTCGCATCAACAAAATACCGAGTCATGAATTATAGTATTATTCCCCCGGCGCGTGTTCCCTAGTCGTCATGTTTGGGGGTCTTTCCGCCTGAGACCGCATGGTCATAAACGCAAGTAAAAGATTTTGTGCCGTGCCGCAGTTTAGCCATAACCTCATGCTGCATCCAAATGGCACCCTTGTGTTCGGATCCCCACGCTCCGGGAGTTTCCGCTCCTGCCGTTCATGAACAGTACGTCTGTCACTGGATTAGACATCGCTGTATCGTTTCTGACATTCTAATCTACCTGAAAGCTTGCAGCGAAGTACTACGGGAGCTGACGGATTGATTGCTTTGCAGTTTTGTTTTTCGGTCTCTCTTTACAACTTGCAAAATGCAAATACCTGTTTTTTAGTTTGTCCGGGGCCACTTAATGGAAACGTCCAAGAGGGAGAGACCTGGATTATGTGCAGCCTCTGCTAAACTAGAAAGGAGTGGTTTTATTACCCTTTAATCCCATCCTTCCTCCAAAGTGATCCAGTTGGTGTTGCTAGTTCTGTCCTCTGTTTCACACTTACAACGGCCCTGTGAGGTAGACTGGGCCGAGAGAGAGCGGTCGAGGGTGATCAGTCCAAGCGCAGCCAGGGAGCTTCGCGTAACCACGCTGGGTGTTACCTCTTGAGATAAAATGCTGGATTTTAGCAAAATATCACCCAAATTTTCAGAAAGCTTCTTCCGCAGGAGGGTAGTGGACACGAGCTGGGATATTTTCGTTCTCTCTTCCTTTTGGTCTTCTTGGTTCTTATATGCATTCCGAGTTGCCGCTGAACATTACCATCGTTCAATAAAGACTGTGGTGTTTCTAATTTATCCAGCGAAAATTCACTCATAACTTTTATGATTGCTCGAAAGGAAGGGAACCTCCTGCAGCTCTGCCATTCCCTTGAAAACCCGGTGCCATTTTCCTGATTCTGACCCAGGGAGTGATTCTCCGTGAGGTCAGTTGACGCCATAATTGCTGACTGCGAGTTTTCTTGTTAACTTCTTCAAAATCACGTGACAGTCACCGGTTGCTCGCGGTGTTTGGGGGCTATATCCACAGGCCTCAAACTGTCTTGACTAAAATAAGACCAGTTGCTACGGGAGAGGGAATCTCTTTCCGGGCACCCTGTTGGTGTTGTAGTGTTGACTGATAATGCTAAGTCCTAGCAAGACTCTCTCCTCTGCTCCTCCCCCCTCCTTTTTTTCTGCAGGCATTTCATTTCGAGGGTGGACAGGTTTCTGTGGTTGGGAACAGTGCTGTGAATGAAGGGAGAAGTTTGTTTAAAGACGTTTGCACAAACTAGAAAATAAATTTATTAATAATTATACAATCATATCGTAAGCTGCCTTGAATGTTGTGAGGTAGAAAGGTAGCTGATAAATATTTTAGATAAAATAAATAAGTGAATCCTAAGGGTTTGGTCACATGAGTTAGATGGGTTTGAGAAACAATCCTAAGCAAGTCTGCTCTCAGAATTCAAGTGAGGTCTGTTCGGTCGGGCTTAATCGGAGAAAAGTGTTTCTAGGATTGCCCTGTTTGTTACTTAAATGTCTGCTCCTGAAAATGGATCCTTGAATCTTCCTGACCTCTGCCTTGGTTCTGACACCTAGTTAGTAAAGGTAAAGGTTTCCCTTGCTCGAAAGAGAGTCGAATACGACTCTAGGGATGCAGTGCTCATCTCCGTTTCCGAGCCGAAGAGCTAGCACTGTCCGAAGACATTTCCGTTGTCATGTGGCCGGCATGACTAGACGCCAAGGCGCACGGAATTCTGTTACCTTCCCACGAAAGCGGAACCTATTTATCTGCTTGCAATTTCTTGCTTTCGAACTGCCAGGTTGGCAGGAGCTGGAGCCAGAGACGGGAGCTCACTCGGTCATGCAGCACTCGGGTCTCGAGCTGCTGAACTATCGACCTTCCAGTCTGCAGTTCAGTGTCTTAACCACTTGAGCCACTGCAGCCCCTGACACCTAGTTACATACACACAAAACCTTCTGATTTTATACTGATTCCCGGAAAAATCCTATCCTATGAGGCTCTAGTGAAATAGCAAACAGAACAGAATAATCTCACAAACATCCTTCTAGATAAAGTACCATCAAACGCAATTTGTTTAGAAAATAAACCCTGACAATTCTTAAAGAGGTCTCAGTTTTGGGTCATCGTTGTCTAGATGGTGATTGTTTTCCATAAATTGTATTTGCACCGAGGTTTGCCTCCTGCTAAAGACTGACGGGCCGGATAAGCATTCTAAACAATACACTCAGGAAATGTAATATCGTTAACACAGTAAATATTTAGAATATTGGTGGTAGGGAGAAGGACGCTCCCTTTCCACAGATAACAGAGCCATTTTTTGCACTATATTTTGGGGGACAGGGTTGTAAACGAGCGCTGTATCAAGTTGGAAAAGGAGCCCAGAACTGATTGAAAACATAAGACTGTTCCGTGAAAATAGTTTCAGAGCATTGCCGTGCAGCACGACAGTTAGATTTGAGTCCAGTAGCATGTTGGTGGCAGAATGTACCATCAAGGCACAGCTGATCTGTGGCGACCTCATGGGTGTCCAAGGTAAGGGGCATTCAGAGATGGTTTGCCATTGCCTGTCTCCACTTCACAAGCCCAATATTCCTTGGAGGTCTCCCATCCAAATACTGAGTAGGGCTGACCCTGCTTAGCTTCCGAGATCTCACAAGATCAGGCCAGCCTGGGCACCTTAGAGACCAAGAAGAGTTTCAGGGTATAAGTTTGGAGAGTCAGACGCAGAGCAGAAACGTAAACCTGAGTCCCATTACCCCAGTCAGAAGGTGGGAGGGGTGTCATGAAGAATGCTCGTAAAGGATTCAGAGGTCCAATGTATATTGCAATCACCTTGATTAGAGCAGAGGGGAAATGCTTGTAGCCTCCACACACACACACACCCCCGCCGGATTTAGATCCTGGGCGTCCTTTTTAAAGTCTCCTCGTCCCGCAGGAGGGTAGCCTGCAAGTAATTCACATGGGGCAAATATTTGTGTTTCAGATTTCGTCCCCATCCCCCCTCCCCTGGCGGCTTTAGCTGGAGTCCGGTCCGGCAGAACGCCCCTCTCGCCAGAGACATGTCAACGGCAGGATGAAGCTGGAGGCCGTGGTGGAGCAGCTGCAGAAGCAGCAGCAACAGCAGCAGCAGGCACCTCTACAGATGGATTCCCGGGAGAGGCAGCCACAGAGGCAGCCGCGAGATGCGCCGCTGCACTACGGCCAGCCGCTGTTGGCGCAGCCGGCGGCGCTCTCATCTGCCTCCAGCAAGCCTTCTGGTAGCCCGGCCCACGCCCTTCCGGCCCGAGTCCCACCCGTGTTCGGGGCTGCCCGAACTTTCGACCAGAGCAGCGTGAATTCAGAGGAGGAGGAGGACGAGGAGGAGGAGGAAGGTGACGAGGACTTGGAAGAAGACGGTGACCCGGAGGACGATGTGGCGGCAGCCGCACACGGCAAGGATGCGTGCTCCACCCCGAAGTACTTTCAGGCGTCCAAAGCGGGCCCCCACAACCAAAGAGTGGCTTCCTCCTCGCACCCCCTGCCGGCCCTTGGGGGGGCGCAGCGAGGGCACCAGGGAAAGGAAGAGCAGGGTAAAGAGGCGGCGAACGTTCTGTATTCCGGCTCCTTGACCGGGAGGCAGATGTGGAGACTGGACGAGCAGCAGCTTAAGCAGGTCAGTGGAAATGCTCATCTCCCCCCCCCCTTCCCCCTCAGAGGATGGTTGTTTAAAATGTGGAAGAGAGAGAGAGAGAGCTCATTTGATGGGCCTGGAGGCAGGCATTTGCTGAGTGGGTCCCGTGGCTTGTGGGAAATGCCGTTAAGCTGCAGCCGACATACAGTGACCCCGTTTGGTTTTCAGGAAAAGGGATATTTAGAGGTGGTTTGCCACTGCTTGCCTCTGCATAGGAGCACTGGACTTCACTAGTGGTCTCCCATCCAAGGACTAACCAGGGCTGACCCTGCTTAGCTTCCAAGATCTGATGAGATCAGGCTGGCCTAAGACCCTTGCGTCTTCATTCCAGGAGCCTGTAAAATAGTGGTAAGACCAGAGTACTCTATTGGCTAGGACTCAAAAGACTTACTGTAGTCAGACGCCTTGAGAGATAAGGAACAAGAGGCGCCATGTTGGATCAGGCCAGTGGCCCATCCAGTCCAACACTCTGTGTCGCACAGTGGCCAAAACCCAGGTGCCGTCAGGTGGTCCACCAGCAGGGCCAGAACTCCAGAAGCCCTCCCACTGGTGCTCACCGAGTACCAAGAGTACAGAGCATCGCTTGCCCCAGACAGAGTGTTCCATCTGTACCTTGTGGCAATAGCCACAGAAGGACCTCTGCTCCATTTATTTCTCCAGTCCCCTCTTGAAGCCATCCATGCTTGTAGCTGCCACCATTTCCTGCAGCAGTGAATTCCACGTGTTCATTACTCTTTGGGTGAAGAAGGGACTTCCCTTTATCTGTCCTAAGCCTGCTGCTCATTAATTTCATGGAGCGCTCACAAGTATGAGAAAGAGAGAAAAGTACTTCTTCCTCTACCTTCTCTACCCCACGCATAATTTTGTAAACCTCTGTCATGTCGCCCCCTCAGTCGTCGTTTCTCCAAGCTAAAGAGCCCTAACCTCTTTAACCACTCTTCATAAGGAAGCTATTCCGTCCCCTTAATAATTCTAGTTTCCCTGTTGTGCACCGTTTCCGATGCTACAGTATCTTTTTAGAGGTACGGTGATCAGAACTGTAGGCTGTGTTCCAAATGAGGCCGCACCGTAGATTTATACAGGGTCATTACGATGCTGGGGAAAGCTTTTTTGTGGTTCCTGCCTGCTAGATGGGGCCCCAGGAAGGCAGGGGAAATGCATGGCCAGAACAGAGTGAGGTGCCCTGGTTGTGCAGGCTCTGGGCGCATCTTCCCTTCATCTGTCAGGCTCGCATTGAGTATCGACAGCATTGGCACGACAGGCTTGGCGGCGTTTGCTCTGCTGTGTGCCTCTTGTGGTCCCAAGAGCCTCGGGTGTTGCAATTCGGAGGGAAAAAAACCTTGCAGGGTGATGCAATTGCCGGAAGTCGTCCCCCCCCCCCCCCAGCAGCTGCTGAGTCAGTGGTGAAACGGGTGTCTGGCCGTGTTCAGGGAGTTCGTGAACTGACTTGCGCAGGGGGCTGGCGGCCTTCCAGTTGCATTTCCTCCACGCTCATTGCTCAAGAGAGACTGCTTTTGAACGGCAGAAGACCGCTTTGCAAATGGAGAAGTGGGAAGTGTCAGCTGGTTGGGTGGTGGGCTTGACCACCGCTGGTCCCCTTATCCCACCCCACCCCCGATGGTGATCGGTCCTCCTTCAGAAGATTTGTCCGTTGTAGTGTGCTCTAATTTATAGAAATTCTAGGTGAAAGGGATTTTTCTAGAATGGTATGATCTGCTAACTATAAACTGCCTTTAGGGGAGGGGGCGTGGCTCAGTGGCAGAGCATCTGCTTGGCACACGGAAGGTCCCAGGTTCAGTCCCTGGCATCTCCAGTTAAAAGGACCAGGCAGGAGGTGATGGGAAAGACCTTGATCTGGGACCCTGGCTGAGTGGTAGAGCACCTGCTTGGCTTGCAGAAGGTCCCCAGTTCAGTCCCTGGCATCTCCAGTTAAAAAGGACCGGGTAAGTAGGTGATGGGAAAGACCCTGACCGGAGACCCTGGTTCAGTGATAGAACATCTTGCTTGGCATGCAGAAGGTTCAATTCCCAGCAGGCAGTAGGTGATGGGAAAGACCTTTATCTGAGACTCTGGCTCTGTGGCAGGGCCGCTGCTTGGCATGCAGAAGTTTCCAGGTTCAATCCCTGGTATCCCAGTTAAAAGGACCAGGCAGGAGGTGATGGGAAGGACCTTGGTTTAAGACCCTGGATTTATTATTATTATTATTTATTTATTGAATTTATACCCCGCCCTCCCAGCCAAGGCCAGCTCAGTGGTAGAGCCTCTGCTTGGCATGCAGAAGGTCACAGGTTCAATCCCCAACATCTCTAGTTTAAGAGGACCAGGCAGTAGGTGATGTGAAAGACCTCCAGCCTGAGACCCTGGAGAGCTGCTGCCAGTCTGAGCAGGCAATACTGGCCTTGATGGACCAGTTCGGTATAAGGCAGCTTCACGTGGGATTGTGCTGATTGGGAGTTACTCTTGATGAACTTTCTGGCGAACACTCACTGCCCAGGGATCTATGGTTTTTAAGCACATTGAGCGGCAGCAATATAAACATCCCAGACAAAGTTGTCTCTGCTTGCGCCACACGATGTGAATTCTGCACTTTCACTCTGTAGAGGGCCACTGTGCTTGCTGCCTCGCATAAGCGTCCTCAAAATAGTTTCAGAAATTCCCCGCCCCTCCATGTTGGAAAGAAAAGACAGTGGCTTCTACCCCACAGAGGGTGGCCGCGCGCCTCCAGCAGTTGTCTCACCACAGTGTTCAGCAGGGATTCCGCCTATGATAGTGTGGTGGAGCACCTAGATAGACTCTACTTTTGCTCTGGGCTGCAGCCCTCAAGAAATTTGGCAGCACTAAGTCATTTCGATACACAGCAGTGCAGTCCACTTGTAGGTTCGTGTTTGCTTAGAAGTAAGCTCTGGGGAGTTCAGTCGGGATTGCTTTGGAGTTAGTCTGTGTGGGACCGCAGTCGAAGGGGGGGCAGGGAGACGGCTCACCAGATTGCTTTCTCTGGATCTTATTAACTGAATGGACTGGGAAGCACATAAAATTAAGGGGTCCTCTTTACAGCCCTAGCCCTTTAGCCAGAAAGTATCACTTCAAACAGCTAGACACTCGGCTTTCTTTCTTATCAGTTTCCCCGCAGTGCCAGGGTAAGTCAGCTATTTCATGGCCCGGGGGTGGGGTGGGGGGTTTGTGGGGGGAGGGGAAAGCCGCTTATTTATTCAGGATATTTCTCTGCCACCTCTTAAAGACTTCTTTTCAAGGTGGCTTACGATTAATCGCAGTGTTAAAAACAAGCCACTGGACATAAACAGCATGCAAAGAAAACAGAGGTAGGCCCTTTAAAAAAATCGGGAGAGATAAACCCCCTGATTAAAAGTCGGCTTAACGGCCTTTAGAACAGTTAACGTGCCCAAAGCAAAGAATAATTCATGTGCAGGACTCTCCGCCACGGGGTGTGGCACTGGGTTCTCAGTGAGTTAGCTTTGAAAAGGGGTGAGACCAGTCGACGGAGGGATGGGTCCATCTGTGGCTGGTCGCCACGCAGACTTAATGGAGCCTCTGTGTTCAGAGGCAGTAACCCTCTGAACACTTGTTGCTGGAATGGAGACCACAGAGAGAGGGCTTGTCCTCACTGCCCTGCTCAAAGGCCTTTCGGGGGCATCTTCATGGCCTGGGAAGTGGGACTAGACGTACCAATGGTCTGATCCGTCGTGGCTTCTCTTGCATACTTCTAGAGCTGCCAGCCTCCAGGCGGTGGCTGGAGATCTCCCACTATTACAGCCAATCTCCAAGTGGCAGAGCAGTTCACACAGAGAAAACGACCCCTTTGGAAGATGGACTCCGTGGCATTATACCCCACTGAGGTCCCTCCCACTCACCAAACCCTGCCCTCCTCGGGCTCCCCCCCCAACCTCCCCCCCCCCCGATATTTCCCAACCTGGAGCTGACAACCCTCCGAACTTTGTTGAATCTGGGTGCGTCCAGTGCTTTAACATGCCCAGAGGAACAATGTCACAGAAGGGCAAAACACCCTTTTGGTGTCACGTGGCTTCCGAGGCAGATAAAGCCTCGAGAGCAGAGTTCTTCCGAGTGTTACTAGGACTGGATGTGAGGGATTTACGGTGGTGAACAGTATGCAAACGTGAGAATCACCTTTTACGGTTTGCTTGGCGGATTGGAGGAAAGAAAGAGTAATACTGATGTACGCGTACGGTGTTGATTCACGGAAAGGGGGAATGGGACAGGGCTTGCGCTCCCATTTCGGTTCATTTGTCTTCTGCCCGCGCTCATCTGCCTTTGGTGTTGTGCCCATGTTGGGATTGATGCACATGGATGGGAAGCTGGCCCCGGCACTTCTCAGTCTCGTTCCCAATCCATACGTGTCGTGTGTGTGAATCGGGCTCACACCAAGAGTCCATTAGCTTAGGAACGATTGGAGGCCGGTTTCAAAGGCAAAGGTTCCTTCCCGCCCCTCCTCTGTGAAAGACAGGCCGTTTTAGATGAAGTTGCCGATCAAGAGCGTCTTCTGGACCATGTAGCAGATGTAGACTGTAAACGTTTTCCGGGAAAACGAAAAGCCATGGCTTCTTCTGAGTAAGCGTCTTGATAGCCCCACCTGTCAAGTCAACCTATGAACCGATTGTCAGTGCTCCCCCCCCCCCTCCTGGATTATTTTTTTTTAACTTACTGGCAGGGTCAGTTCAGTAGGATTGATTTATTTCTTTAAAAAACACTCAAGTTCTATAATGATAAAAATTTGCTCAGTATTTGATTCTATGTGAAGGACTCTCAATCTGATCCTCTGATTTTGCACCCTCTCCCCATAAGACACTGAAGTAAAAGAACATCAGAGTAGCCCTGCTGGATCAGACCAGTGGTCCACCTAGTCCAGCATCTTGTCTCACACAGTGGCCAGCCAGTTCCTCTGGAGGGCCAGCAACAAGGCACAGAGGCCGAGGCCTTCATAAGAACCTCAGAAGAGCCCTGCTGGATCAGTCCAGTGGTCCATCTAGTTCAGTATCCAGTCTCACACAGTGGCCAACCAGTTCCTCTGGAGGGCCAACAACAGGGCAGAGAGGCCGAGGCCTTCCCCTGAGGTTGCCTCCTGGCTCTGGGCTTCAGAGTTTTACTGCCCCTGAATGGGGAGGTTCCCCTCAGCCACCACGGCTAGTAGCCATTGATAGACTTATCCTCCATGAATCTATCGAATCCCCTTTGAAAGTTATTTATTCCTGTGGCCATTGCTGCATCCTCTGACAGCAAATTCCACATTTTCATCACTCTTTGTGTCAAGTAGTATTTCCTTTTGTCCACCTTGAACCTACTGCCCACCAGCTTCACTGGGTGCTCTCGAATACCAGGATTTTGGGAGAGGGAGAAAAAGTTCTGGTTTGGCACTGCCTCTCTCGATGTAGTGACTGGTCTTCCTTGGTGGTCTCCCATCCAATTACCAACCAGGGCCGATCCTGCTTAGCTTTCAAGACCTGACAAGGCCCTCCCCCGATGTTGCCCCCCGGTATTGAGATTCAGAGGCTGGACGTGGAGGTGTTCCCTTTAGTCACCACGGCTAGCAGCTTTAATCTTTCCTAACAATCCCTAACATACAGGTTGCTCCTTCACCGCTGCAGCACACTGGGTTGACGCTTCCATGGCGCTGTCCACTGCAACCCCAAGATCTTTTCCCCTTTCAGTCTCAGCAAGTTAGCTTATACTTGAAGTTGGGATTTTTTGTCCCAGTATGCATCCCCTGGGTGGAGCCCCAAATTGCCTTTAAAGGTCCCAGAATGACAGATTTGAGATCAGTTGTTTGGGTTGTTTTAATAGAATTTCTCTGCTATCTTTCCACACACACCCCAAAGTGACTTTTGAGGGGGATTAGGTACGCTGTAGGTTGTTTTTTGGCGGGAGGGGGGGTTGGAGGCTGCTTACTTGGGCTTGCGGGTCGAACTGCCTCTGGCAACCCTGCTAATGCACATGTGTTGCTTAGCGGGTGAGGATGTGTGGGGCAAGACTCCCGACTCTTCCCTTGCCTTCCAGCCACTCCCAATGCTTGCTAGGCAGATAACTCTGCCCCTTCCACAAGCTCTCTCCTCTTCGCCCATCGACCCGTTCTACCCCCATCAAGATGGGGGGCGTGGAATCTTTTGATCCCTCTTGGATTATTTGACAGAAAGCTATTATCGCTTAGCCAAGCAATACAAATTGGGTTTTCCCCCCTCATCGACTGGCACACGCTCTGGACCTAACAAAAAAAAAGACGCTTCCTCCTTATCGCATTAACATTGAGAATTGATTCCCTTCCGGGCTGAAAGGTGTTCTTGCACCTCCACAGTCAGAGGCACAAATCCTCTGAATCCCAGAGGGAGGAGGCAACATCAGGGGAAGGCCTCGGCCTCTCTGCCCTGTTACTGGCCCTCCAGAGGAACTGGTGGACCACCGTGTGAGACAGGATGCTGGACTAGATGGACCACTGGTCTGATCCAGCAGGGCTCTTCTGATGTTCTTATAAAGGCCTCAGCCTCTCTGTCCTGTTGTTGGCCCTCCAGAGGAACTGGTGGACCACCGTGTGAGACAGGATGCTGGACTAGATGGACCACTGGTCTGATCCAGCAGGGCTCTTCTGACGTTCTTATGAAGGCCTTGGCCTCTGTGCCCTATTGTTGGCCCTCCAGAGGAACTGGATGGCCACTGTGTGAGACAGGATGCTGGACTAGATGGGCCCATGTTCTTTCAGCTACCTTCCTCTTCCCCCTCCTCATCCTTTTATTTTTATTTTTCATTTTTAAACCGCATCTCCGTGGCAGGGAAATGAACTGAAAAGGCACTCGAGCGTCTTTGGTTACTCAGAACCGTTGTCTTCATGAATGCGGGCATTGACGGTTGGCTGCTCCGAATTCCATTCGGCCTCCCACCCGGCCCCCGAGTAAATAATTGTCGAACACACTCCTGGACAAAAGGGCCGGCTCAGCTTCTGACACAGGGGCGGTGAGAATCTTGTCAGCACAAAACAAGGAGGGAAGTGTCGGCTGCTTGTCAAGAGGCCGGCAAATCCCCAAAGAAAGCTCCCCCCCCCCTCCACCTCCTTCTCCCCTTCTTAGCAGCTCCCAAATCCATCTGGAGTCCATCGGCAAGGGCTGTGACCGTAGGGACCAATACCACGGCTTGCCATTATTGAAAGGAAGAGAAATGATGGGGGGGGGGGGAACTTTATTAGGGGAGGGGGGAAGAATGTCTCCATGTCATTCCTTGTTAAGCAAAAACCACCACCACCACCCCCATTTTAGGCATAGCTGAGCCAGTTCTCAGGTTTCCAGGGAGGGGAAACGCCGCCCAGACAAAACTCCCTGGCAAGTTTTTGATTTATTTATTTTACGCTATTTTTAAACCCACCCACCCCCGCACACACACACACCCCCGCCGCCTTTCTGTTATATACTCTTTAAGCGGCAAGGCAGCTGACGGGATCTAAAAATATCCCAGCAAGGTGCAAAACAGGATCAATAACTTAAATTTTTGCAGATAGATTCAGGCGTGGTAGCCGTGTTGTCCTGAAGCAGCAGAGCGACGTGTGAGTCCAGCGGCACCTTTAAGACCATCAAAGTTTTGTTCACAGTATAAGCTTCCATGTGCATGCACACTTCTTTAGATACATTCAGCTGGGGCAGCCATGTTGGTCTGCAGCAGCAGAACAACGTGTGAGTCCAGGGGCCCCTTTAAGACCAACGACGTTTTATTCCTGGTATAAGCTTTCATGTACACACGCACTGAAGTACCAGCAGAAGTGTGCACACGCACAAAAGCTTATACCAGGAATAATACTTCGTTGGCCTTAAAGGTGCCACTGGATGCACACTTTGTTCTTAGGATTTTGCAGTTAAAGAGTGGGGGGGGGGGTCTTAGAAAAAGCATTCCAGATTATGACAGGCAGCGAGCATGAGAAATATTCAGAGGTCTCCCTGTCTAAAAAAGAACCGTCTTGGCAAGGAATAATAAAGAAGGGGGATTCGAGACAAGCTCCGTTACTGGGTTATTGATCTCCGCTGAGTCCCGGTGAGAAAGGCGGACTATAAATCAGAGGTGTCGAACTGATTTGTTACAAGAGCCAGATCTGACATAAATGTCATTTTGTCGGTAAGCCCAGAGTTGGTGTGTCCTCACTATAGGGCCTAGGGTTGCCAAGTCTTACCTTCATAATAGTGGGGGAGTCCCATGTGCGCGCCACGATGACATCACCCGGAAGCGATGTCATCACGCTGGACACGTTACCAGGGGTGACGCTCTGGTAAATGCCCTAAAACTCTATGGTACCCATAGAGTTTTCAGGGTGATTGTTAGAGCGTCGCCCGGCAACACGCCCAGCGTGATAACGTTGCTTCCGGGTGATGTCATCGCGCGGGCACGGCCTGATTGGGCCACTTCAGGGGTGGGGTTCCCCCCGCCAGCTGGATTCCGACTGGTGGATTGGGGACCCATTTAGCAGGGGAATCCCCGCCCCCCGGGGGACTTGGCTGCCCTAGTAGGACCCCATGGGCTGGGGGGGGGGGGTGTCCGGAGGAAAACCGGCATGGGGAGGACTGGAGAGCCAGCGGTGCAGTGCTGGGCAGATGCTCCCACACTGCCTGATGGTGAGGCAAGCCCCTTCCCCAGCCGAGTCCCGCCATCAATGCCGTACGCCCAGACCCCAGGGTAAAAACGTGAAGCGGCTGGGTGTTGCGATCTCCCCCCTGCCCCTGAGCTACCATGGAAGGGGACTGGGGAGATGTTAAACTAACCCCCCACCACCACCTCCAGAGCCCAGGTCCAAAGCCCTGTGCACAGTGGAACCCAGGCCAAGCAAAGCCCGATAAGCTGGAGATGCCCACGCAGCCAAGGCCGCGACGTGATCCATGGCGGGGTGATGCTTGAGGTTCAAGACAGAGATCCTCCGCAAACGCTGAGTTGCACGGACTAGGCGCAGACGCTGCACTGGAGGGATGAATAAAGCGGCGGCCCCCAGCAGGCCCCGGCATAGGATCGCCTGCCCCCCTCACACCCACGTGCGGACACTGATTCCCACGGCCATCCGGAACAGCACCCCTGGAGCCGCAGGCCGAGCAGAAAGGCATAAATACAGCTGTGGTGCTCCCAGCTTCCCTGCAAGGCTGCCCCGGAAATGAAGGGGTGCTGCTTGACTGCTGCAGACAAGGGTGTTCCACCGTGCTGAAGACACAGAGTGGCTCCGCCCACTCCGTTCCCCCCCCCCCCCCCAGCAGCCTCCTGTTCCCTCCCTCGCACCAATTGTTTGCGGGCTGCATAAGAGCCAGTCTGAGCTAGCTCTGCAGTCTTTTAGCCTCCAGCAAACACCTTTTTGCCTTAGCTCAGGGAGGAGGGCTCCAGAGCAAGCTAATTCGTGCAGCAGCCCAATCGCTCGCTCACGACTTTAACGCCCAGTAGCTCACAAAGTGGAATTTTTGCTCACAAGACTCCACGGCTTAGAGGGAGCATTGCTGGGCAGAAGTCATTCCGAAGGCATAAGCGGATGCCAAGGACTGGATCTGGGTACATCTGCAAAACCTGCAGCTCTGGCAGTGGGCGTGTGCACTCAATATGCTCAGGCGCACGGAGGCTAATAAATGCACGCTCACTGTCAGAACAGTGGATGTTTTGCTAGTAAATAGCGTGAGAGAGCAAAGTGGTGTCCCAGAATGGTGGATCAGAATGGTGCATCAGGGTTGCTGAGAGCATCAAGGCAAAGCGGGGGAAAACCATTAGGTGCTCTCCTCGGAGCCAGAGTGGGAAGTAGGTGTCCTAAGCAGGCTTTTCACGTGTCCAGATTCACAGTTCTGGTTTCTAAAAATGCGTCTTCGTTAACACATTGCCCTTCTGCTCTGAATCACGTTTTCGAACTCTCGATCTCTCAGCTTCCTGTACCGTCTCGGTATTTGGGTGACTTGTCGTGCTACTGAGGCGTTGCTCAATTTGCCTTTAATCGGGCAACAAGCCACATGGTGTGGACCCATTGTTCAGAGCCGCAGTGTTTCTGTCTGGGCAGTCCAGTTCTTAGATAGACACGAATGTGAAGGGGAGAGATAACGTTGGACGTTGTGCAGATTTGGGGGCGGTGGCGGCGCTGGTAGCAGAAAACGTTTCTGCCTCTACGTTATCTCAAGAGATCCAGGAAAGCGTATCCAGAATGGTCCACCAGGTCGGAGCGCCTTCCCTGTGAGAAGGGATAACTTTTTTCGGTGTCTTTCCCCCCTAAACTTAATATGCTATATGCAGCATGGAGCAGGTTTTTTGCATTGACCTGTAATACTGGAAGGTCAGACATTTAAGCTGATGGGCGGCAGATTCAGGACAGATGAAATTCACAGTGCCTGGTCTGGCATATAGGGTTGCCAGACTCCAGGTGAGGCCTGGAGACCTCCCGGAATTAGAACTGATTTCCAGGCGAAAGATCAGTTCCCCTGGAGAAAATGGCTGCTTTGGAGGGTAGACTGTATGGCTTTATGCCCCATTAAGGTCCTTTCCTTTCCCTAAACCCTCCCTCCCCAGGCTCTGACCCCAAAATCTCCAGGTATCTCCCAATCCAGAGTTGGCGACCCTATCTGGCAGTGATGTTCAGCGCTGCAATATTGGGGCAGCAGTTAGCTTTGATAGCTTTAAAAGACAGTCTCATCAAATTTAAAAGGCCCTTTGAGCAAATTCGTAGAGGAATGGAGCTTCCAAGCTTAGCAGCAGTGTATCTCTAGTTGCCAGGTGTTCGGGGCGGGGGGGAGGCACACAGATTGGGAAGTGTTGCCACCTTCTTGTGCTCTGCTTGTGGGTTTCCCAGAAGAATCTGGTTGGCTACTGTGGAAAATACGACGCTGTCACTAATGGGCCAATAGAGCAAAGCTCTCATGTTCAGGAAACACTCTCGTTAAAGAACTGGGTTTTTGTGGTGGGAGAAAAGAAGAATTGGTTTTATACCCTGCCCTTCACTACCTGAAGGAGTCTCGGAGTGGCTTACAATCACCTTCTCTTCCCACAATAGACACCCTGGGAGGTAGGTGGGGGCTGAGAGAGCTCTTTCAAGAATGCTTGTGAGAGAACAGCTCTGACAGAACTCGTGACTAACCCAAGGTCACACCAGCAGCTGCATGTAGAGAAGTGGGGAATCAAGCTCGTTTTTCCAGATTAGAGTCCTGCCACTCTTAACCACTACACCAAGCTGGCTCTTAACCACTACACCAAAGTGGTTAGATTGAGTGGACCCAGCTTGGAGTGTTGTTTTTGTAGGGTGAAAGGGGAGGAATGAGCCCCCCACTCCAGTCCTTTTTGTCACCTCTGCCGTAGAATCAGATTTCCCACTTTGCCTTTCAACACAATTGATTACGATGCGCGTCCTTTTTTACCATAGAGATGCCAAAGACTAGAACAGCCCTGTTCTGTGCCGATCGAGAGAGCTGGACCAAAGCCCCCCTCCCGTCCTCTTTGACCTAAACCCTTTGTGGCTGAGCGGAGCTCTACAGATTCCACTTTTCAGATCTGAAACGTCTGGGGCTCTCTCGGGGAGCGAAAACGTGAGATTGTAAAGCCCTTTGTGCAAAGAGCGAAAGTGCTGCCTCAACAACCATGGTGATTAGTAGTAATAAAAGCCAAGCACCGATCAGTCGCACCCTTATGAATGTGAAAGGTTGAAAGAAACCAGTGTCTGTTCTGTGTGTGTCTGTTGTGGCCGTGAGAAGGGTTGCTTTGGTTGGGAGGGACTGTGGTTGGGAGGGACTGTGGCACCCCAGGTTCAATCCCCGGCATCTCCACTCAAAAGGACCAGGTAGTAGGTGATGGGGAAGACCTTGACCTGAGTCCCTGGCTCAATGGTAGATCCTCTGCTTGGCATGCAGAAGGTCCCAGGTTCTATCCCCAGCTTCTCCAGTTAAAACGACCAGGTAGGAGGTGATGCAGAAGACCTCAGCCTGAGACCCTGGAGTGGCGCTGCCAGTCTGAGTAGACAGTATTAACTTCGATGGACCAAGGATCTGATTTAGTAGAAGGCAGCTTCATGTGTGGCGGGCAGAGCTGTGATTGCCACCTGCTGCCCTTTCGATGACCACTTGAGCTGGACGTCTTGGGAGTCAGCGCACGACTGAGGACGCTCACGAGGAAAGCCCGAACGAAAGAGGCGGCTGCTTGGCCGCACCCCGAACAGAGAGCATTTCCTCTTTCCCACACGGCTTAACCTCAAGATTTGCTAGATGCTTCTAAAGCATTTCGGAAAGCCACGGACACGACACTGAACTCCCGTGCCGTTAGCCGGGGACAGGATTATTTTCCTGCCCTTGCAGGCTATAATAGGTAGCAGCGTGTGTTATGTTACATGCTTGGGGTAATTGTTACTCTTTTCCTCCCCATGAGCTTCCAACCCAGAGCAGTAATCCTGATCTTATCAGAGTCCTGTACTACAACACGGGTCCGTCCCCCCCCCCAAACGGCATCTGGTTCACTTCCTTAAGGCTCATCTCCACCCACAGAAGGAATTTCTGCTGATTTTCTGATAATCCTCAGTTAGGGCGGTTTCCCTCCTTCCCCTCTCCCCTTTAGCTCAGCGCCTGCAGATTAGCTAGGGGGATCAAGGCAAAATGGTTGTCCAGAAACAATCTCCTTCTCTCCGAATCGGGCATTTGTTACTGAGGGAAGCAGTCGCTGTCGCCAACCTTGAAAAACCAAGACGATGTTTGTGGCATACTGGACAGAAAAGCGAGGGAACTGTGAATTAGCAACAGTGAATTAACACAATCTTGGCAGGCATGCGGCTTGCCGCTGGCAGGGTGGGCATCCATGGGGCACAGTTCGCAGTCGGATTCTCCCTCCAGTGTTCCCTCTAAGCTGAGTTAGTGTGAGCTAGCTCACAGTTTTTTAGCCTCCGGCTCACACATTTTTTGTCTCAGCCCAGGAAGGATGGCTCCAGAGCAAACTGATTTATGCAGCAGCCAAATCGCTCGCTCACAGCTTTAATGCCAGTAGCTTACAAAGTAGAATTTTTGCTCACGAGACTCCACAGCTTAGAGGGAGCATTGCTCCCCACTCACAGAATTTAGTTATGGGGGGGGCGGGTTCTATGTGTACTAAAGTATCATAGTGGTGGTCAGGGGAAAAAATTTAGCCAATTCTGCTCAGCCGAGAATACTTTGATCCCCGTTTTTCCAAATCTGGCCATAGCGGTTGTGTCTCATTTCCACCCATCTTCAGACTAAATTGAAGTAGCATGTTGTATGTTGGGCCTCCCATGGAGACTGTTTGGAAGCTCCTCTGGGGTTTACCTCGGTTTATGGAGTTTGGGGCAACAGATTTTATAGCTATAGCCATAAGGGCCTGGGCCTTGATTTTATGAACACATGAAGCTGCCTCGTACTGAGTCAGACCTTTTGGTCCATCGTGATTGGTATTGTCTACTCAGACGAGCAGCAGCTCTTCAGGGTCTCAGGTCTTTCCCATCACCTCCTGCCTGGTCCTTTGAACTGGAGATGCTGGGGATTGAACCTGGGACTTCTTGCATGCCAGGCAGAGGCTCTGCCACTGAGCCACAGCCTTTCCCAATCCTTGGATCGTTTTTTGAGAACCAAAGCTTTGGGGGTTTTAATATTTGAGATGTTTGGTGCCTCAAAAGCTATTTTTAAAGGTAACGTTTATCTGGGCATGCATCTTTCGAGTTGTCCAGTCCACATAACACTTCGACTAGCTCCTAGAGATCTAATGGGTCTGTGCAGATTTTTAAAAAAGTGTTGTTTGGACAGCAGCTGCCACCGCAATGCAAAGGTCTCCACCGTATGGCTGGCAGGAAGCCGCAACAGCCGTTTCCGTGGCTGGTTTCACCTCGTGCAGCAGCATTTATGTGGTTGCACCCGCCACGCCGTGTCAGAATTCCACGGTGGCCACAACTTAAAAAGGCTAGAGACTCCCGGTTCAGAGCTTTGCTTCCGAGAGGACCCTGTGGACAATTTCAGGACCCAGTTCCTCAAGAAACTGTAACGAGAAGGCATCAGCGTTGTAGATCGTTCTCCCCTCGAGGAAAGGGTTAACCGGTCTTTATTGCTGGGGGGGGGAGGCAGGGAAACTGGAATTGTTTTGGACATCTGAATTCCACTCTAATAAGATGTTCCAGGTGGCTTGGGAGTAATCCTAAAATAGCCACTGGTTTAATTGCTTCTGTAAAGTCAGGCTGGCAGGCTCTGGGGAGGAGCGCTTTGATAGCTAACTAACCTCAGGAGGTGCATTTGGGTGAAGGGAAAGGGGGGGGGGGATGTTGCCTGCAGGTTTTGGGGATGGGGAAAGGCTTACAGCTTTTTTTTTAAAAAAAGAACAAAACGTTTAGGAGCGCTAGCCTGCAGTTCTGAAACCAGCCAGGACAGGACTGTCTCGCGATGGCCATTCCGTAGATTGAACCCTTTTTACGGCTTCCTGCTCGGGTTTGTCCAGAACACAGTTGGAAGCAGCTTTTTCAGGTCCATAGCCGGGTATTCAGGAAAGCGTTCAAGGGGCCAAAAGCTCGAACACATCACCGTGCCTTAGACTTAATTGGAAGTCAGTGTTGTCTACTCAGACTGGCAGCCGCTCTCTAGGGTCTCAGGCAGAGGTCTCTCATATCACCAGCTCTGACTGGCAGCTGTTGTCCAGGGCCTCGAGCAGAGGTCTTTCCCAGCACCAACTGCCTGGTCCTTTTAATTGGCGATGCCGGGGATTGAACCTGGGGCCTTCTGCATGCCAAGCAGAGGCTCTGCCACTGAGCTATGGCCAGTCTCCATGGCTCTTGAGTGTCTCAGGCAGAGGTCTTTTCCATCATCAACTGCCTGGTCCTTTTAACTGGAGATGCTGGGCATTGAACCCGGGATCTTCTGCGTGCCGAGCAGAGGCTTGGCCACTGAGCCTCAGCTTGCCTGTGTGGTGAAACAGGGCTGGGATGGGTATAGAACAAAGACCAAGATCTAGAGCATCGGACAGGAGTAGAGCTCTGCTGGGTTTCCCCCAGCAGGGGAATCAGTGACCAGTCATGCCCAAGGAGAAGTCTTCAGACCATGGAAAAAGTCTTTGGACAGCGCTGGCTCTTCGGCTTGGGAACGGAGATGAACACCGCCCCCTAGAGTCGTATTCGACTGGCTTTCGAGCAAGGGAAACCTTTTCCACCCTACCAAAAAAAGCAGGGGTCACTGCTCTAAAACACTATACCTCACTGGCTGTTACTGGCCTGGGTTCTCTGCTCGGGTGTTCAGAGCTTTCTAGGAACCGGCTGGGGTGAAACTGCTGCTAGATCTTGGCTAAGGATCCGTGGCTTGCCGTTTCCAATTGGTTCTTGCAAGTGGCAGTTCTTGTGTCTGTTGACTCAGGAGAAAAACAAGTTATTCCTGTATTCTTTCTTTCTCCCCCCCCCCATGCAGCCTTTTATATCCCCAAATTGCAGGTTTCTCCTGACTTGTGGGCTGAGCTGTCCCCGCAAGTCACTCATTCTTGTTAACTAGCTTCTTTGATGAGCAGAATTTTCTTTTTTCAGAATCCGTAGGGTGATTGTTGTCATGTGGAGGGGAAGGGGGAACCAAGGCACGGGGATGTGATCTCTGCAGAAAGACACACACACACACACACACACACACCCCGTAAGCCCAGTTTCTTCTCAGCAGCCAGTGTCCCCTCTAAGCTGAGTTAGTGTGAACTAGCTTTTAGCCTTTTTAGTTTTTTAGCCTCCCGCTCACACATTATTTGCCAAATCGCTCGCTCGCAACTTTAATGCCGGTAGCTCATGAAGTAGAATTTTTGCTCACAAGACTCCACAGTTCAGAGGCAGCATTGCCTGTGAGGTAGGTGGGGCTGAGAGAGCTCTATCAAGGACTGCCCTTGAGAGAACAGCTCTGAAGAAACTTGTAACTGACCCAGGGTCACACCAGCAGCTGCATGGGGAGGAGTGGGGAATCAAACCTGGTCCTCTAATCTGGGAGGACCAGGTTTGATTCCCCACTCCTCCCCATGCAGCTGCTGGTGTGACCCTGGGTCAGTTACAAGTTTCTTCAGAGCTGTTCTCTCAAGGGCAGTCCTTGACGTATGCTCTTAACCACTACACCAAACTGGCTCTGGTCAAAGCCACAATCTGCCTCCCTAAAGGCTCCTCCCCTGTAGTGCTCCCTCTAAGCTGAGAGTGTGAGCTAGCTCACAGTTTTTTAGCCTCCGGCTCATACATTTTTGCCTGAGCTCCAGAGCCAACTAATTTATACAGTAGCCAAATCGCCCGCTCACAACTTTAATGCCAGTAGCTCACAAAGTAGGATTTTTTGCTCCCAAGGCTCCACAACTTAGAGGGAGCATTGCACCCTTCCTGAAGGAGAGGCGGCGGCTGGCGGATAAAACAGCTGAGGCGACATAAGTGGCAATAATCCCCCCGTTAAATATCTTTCAGCCGAGCACCGGGCTCGCCAGATAACTGACTTTCCCGTAGGAATTACTGGCTCAAACTAAATCAGCGGGCATTAGGGTGACCAGTTGCTGTGTCCAGAGAGGGGGGCGGGGAAAGGGGGCTTGCCCGTCTCCGAGAGCGGCTATTCATCTTGCTAATTCAGCGGTCCATGTCACGACCAGATGCCACTAAGGCCCTCGACATGAAAGTGGATTTAATGTTTTAGAAAAGCAAAAACAAGCCCCTGTTCTTGTTTGGCAACCTCTTCGCTGAATTTCGGTGGCCGTTTTTTTATCTGATTTAAGATCTCCGCCTGCAGCTCCTCCACTACCAGATGGCGGGTGGGTGATCCGAACCAGCCGGCGATGTTTGACCTCCCCCGGGGTGGCTTCTTGGTCGGTTGCCCTAGCTACCTTTTCACGGCGGGTGTTTGCACTTCAGATGGCTGCAGAGTTTAGCCTTCCTGGTTCCCACCATCATTAGAGGCTTACATTCTCCACTTCCTCCTGGTGTGTTAACCCTTTGGGATGTGATTTTTTTAAAAGCATCCTGGATAGCACACCAAACTAGGATCCTGGTAGACCCGTATTTGAATCTCTCACTTTTGGAGTGAGAGAGTGGATAGCCAGCGTGGTGTAGTGGTTAAGAGTGGCAGACTCTTGAACTGGAGAACAAGGTTTGATTCCCCACTCTTCCTCCCCGTGAAGCCTGCTGGGTGACCTTGGGCCAGTCAGAGTTCTCCCAGAGCTGTTCTCTCAAGAGCAGTTCTCTCAGAGCTCTCTCAGCCCCACCTACCTCACAGGGTGTCTGTGGTGGGGAGGGGAAGGGAAGGGAGTTTGTAAGGTGCTCCTGGACTCCTGCTCTTATCAACTACTAACCCGGCTACCCATCTTGATCTACCTTGCAGGGTTCTTGGAAATAAGAATGAGATGTCCTTTCATATTTCGACGCACTGCCTACTGTTGATCTCCTTCTTTCTTTCTCTTTAAAGAACGGGAACCTGAGCTGGAACGAAGAAGGGGACAGCAGCAGGGGAAGAGAGGTATCTCGAGACTTTGCCAAGGTTGGTGCAACGCCTTCGGTTTCCGAGCCAGCGGGGTGTCATGTTGGATCCGGAAGAGCTTGGTTGAGATCCCTGCTGTGCCGTGTAACTCACTGCGGGGATCTCGGGCAAGTTGTCTTCTCAGCCAACCCTGACCTAATAGGGTTGTTGTGAGGATAAAATGGGGAAGGGAGAACCCCTGGGCATTTCAGAGGAAGGCTGGGGTGTACAACAAACTAATCTAGCTGAAACAGACGAAGAGAGGGGCAAACAGAAGCAAGGCTGGGGATCCAAGCTGGTATCTCTTTGTCTACCAAAACTATTGGAGCCTGAAATCCGTACTTGCTTCTAACCCTCTCTCTGTTCTTCTCTGTCTTCCCTCTAGAGGAGGGATGGCCAAACTGTGGCTCGGGAGCCGCATGCGGCTCTTTCACACACATTGTGCGGCTCCTGGCAGGGCGGCTGGGGATGCTAAGTATCATTGGCAAACAAATATCACTGGACAAATAAATATTATTACCAATATCCGTTTTTACCGCTTTTGTTGTTTTTTTTTGGCAATCTCATTTAATGTTAATAAAAAGCAAATTTGGATATTTCCCAGCAAAAGTGTGTAATGTTTGTTCCTGTCACGTGGCTCTCAAACATCTGGCATTTATTCTGTGTGGCTCTTATGTTGAGCAAGTTTGGCCACCACTGCTCTAGAGAGCCAGTTTGGCGTAGTGGTTAGGAGCGCGGACTCTAATCTGGGGAAACCGGGTTTGATTCCCCACTCCTCCACATGTAGCTGCTGGTGTGACCTTGGGTCAGTCACAAGTTATTTCAGAGCTGTTCTCTCAAGAGCAGTTCTTGAGAGAGCTCTCTCGGCCTCACCTACCTCACAAGGTGTCTGTTGAGGGGAGGGGACTGTAAGCCACTCTGAGATTCCTTCAGGGAGTGAAGGGTGGGATGTAAATCTAGTCTCTTCTTCTTCTCTGAGTTGAGCCCCAGCTGTTTCACCAGATGAGGCCTATCGCCCGCCTCTCCTTTCTCTGTCTTTCCCACCCAGCACTGCCAGATTTAAATTCTACTCACTTTATTCCTCAGTTGTACGAACTGGACGGTGACCCCGAGCGGAAGAAATTCTTGGACGACCTCTTCATTTTCATGCAGAAAAGGGGTGAGTGAAATTCAGTCTTGTGACAACTCAAAAAGAGACAGTGGCTGCATTTCACAGATCACAACGTACCTGTGCTCGTTCTTGACATGCTCAGGCGAGGCATGTTCACCGTGTCGGCGTGCTTTCTCCTTCCCTTCTCCCCATACATTGAAAGCTTGCTAGTTTGGGAAGCCTCGAGAGAAACTCCCGGTATTCTGTGTCATCTGAATGTGGGCGGCTTGGCCAACCGGAGTTTGTTTTCTCCTGACAAACCGAGGTTCTGAACTGGAAAGGAGCAGATTCCTGTATAGCTCCTGTGTGGGAACCTGAATAATAAATAAGCCCGCTTCTTCAGGTGGGAGGGGGTTTTGGGGGGAGCGGCCTGCAAATCCGTGTCTGGTTCTTCTAAGGGGGAGAAAGATAAGAGATTAATCTATGAAACTGTGTTTATGTTGGATATTAGATGATAGAGATGTCACCAGATCTGCCCCTCTCCCAGATTTATTTTGGAACAGAATGGTCATAAGTATTACGCCAGTGATGAAGAACAGTGTTTTATGGAATACGGGGCTGGGGGGGGTGGGGTTGGTGCCTGAACCCTGTTCCGAACATCTGACAATCAATGCTCCCTCTAAGCTGTGGAGTCCTGTGAGCAAAAATTCTACTTTGTGAGCTCCTGGCGTTAAAAGTTGTGAGCAGGGGATTTGGCTGCTGCATAAATCAGTTTGCTCTGGAGCCATCCTTCCTGAGCCGAGACAAAAATGTGTGGGCTGGAAGCTAAAGAAACTGTGAGCCGGCTCACACTAACGCAGCTTCGAGGGAGCACTGCTGATGAGATCGAGCTAGCCAGGGCTGTCCACATCAGGACAAACAAGCAGAGGTGGGTTTGCCCTTGCCTGCCTCTGCGTAGCAACCCTGGACTTCCTTGGTGGTCTCCCCTCCAAGTACCAACCAGGGCCGACCCTGCTTAGCTTCCGAGATCTGAGGAGACTATTAACTCACCCGCCCCTCCAACATGGGACAGCCTGCATCGACCCTTTTAATGTCCATATATGTCTATTAGTGTTGATTACTCACCTCTCCTTTTAGTGGTACTAAATTTCTGTAAGTAGCGCAATTCCCCATGCATGCCCACTGAGATCTAGCCCGTTTTCCTGTTAATTCCGCCCCTCTCACCCGTAGTGTGATGTTCTGCCAGGGCCAGGCTTGTCCGAACAGGGAGACTGCCTTCGGCCTTCCTGCCTTCCATGAATTTCCAAAGCTGCCCTCGGTGCCCAGTGAGCCTCTCAGCCATTCCTTGATTGTACGGTCTGACCTGTCACTGGCTGGCCAATTTAGGAAGGCCCTCGGAGGCCCCGTGTGAAAGATAAACAGCAGATTTCACAGGTGCTTCTGAAAAGATGAGGCCGAAAAGCAGAAGCGGACCGGGGCCTGGAAACGGCAGCAGGTCGAGCTGAGCGGCCCCTGTTACGCTACAAGCCGGCACTGCAGGGCCAGTCACCGAGCGGAGCCGACAATGGGCGTCAGCTCACCCGCTGCACCGTCCCCTAACAGGGTTGTCAACCCCCCCAAGCGTGGTCTGAAGACCTCCGTTATTACAACAGATCTCCAGAGATCGGATCCCCCGGAGGAAACTGCTGCTTTGGTGGGGGGGACTCTTCCTGAGGTCGCTCCCCTCTCCGGATCCCGGCCTCCCCAGGCTCCACCTCCAAATTTCCAGGAATCTCCCAACCTGGAGTTGGCAGTCCTGTGCCCCAAAATGTAAGCAGTGCAGGAGGAGACGGCGAGCTGTCACACCAGCTGCCATGACTGAGGGATCCAGGCCCCGAATCTTACAGGGAGATTTCCCGGTGGGCTGGCCACCGGCGCCCACCGGGAAATCTCCCTGTAAGTTAAACAGTCAGTCCTCCCCTGCCGAAGTTTCAGAGGGGTAGCCGTGCTGTCCTGCAGTAGAACAGTTAGATCCAAGTCCAGTAGGACCTTAGAGGCCAGCAAGAGTTCCAGGGTGTGGGCTTTCGAGAGCCGAAGCTCTGATGAAGGGAGCTTCGACTCTCGAAAGCTCGTACCGCGAAACTCTTGCCGGTCTCTAAGCCGTTACTGGATTTGAATCTAACCGCCGTCTGGAAGGCGCATTTCTGGGCACGATGTTCTGCAAAGGACTCCACCGCTGGTCGAATGTGCAGGCCCGATGTAGGAAAGTCAGTCTTGTTTTAAAGCTGAAGCCTTCTGTTTAAACGCGCTTGTGTCTGTTCCATTCCATGACGGGGTTCTCTTCAGATGCGTTTGTACATTTTGGAATCCTCTTGCAATAGAGGGGGCTGCCATGGGTAAAGTAGCGCCACCGCCGTGTGTCCGCGTAAGAGAGAACGAATGAATTCTGGAACTCAGAGGCGAGTTTGTTAAGATTGTGAACGGCACCCCAGCTGGGCAAGAATGTGTTGTCCCTTTTAAGTGCCTCCTTTGTGACAAATCTTGTAAAACGGGAGGAAAAGACATTTCTGATTGTGCCACGCTGCTACCGCTCAAGGTTTCTGCGTGACCTCAGTTTTCCCAGGTGGCTTGTCCGATCGGGTTTTGATGTGTATATACACAGAAGGGGCTTTGTAAGCCCGAGCGTGTGGTTTTAATGTTTTCCTGCTGTTGTGCGCCTTATCTGCACATCTTCAGATGTGGAAAAGCTTTGCTCCGAAACGCTGATATTGATGAAAGCGTTTGGCGCTGGGCTCTTTTTATCTACGGGCACCAGCAGCAATTATCTTGCCTATCGAGGGAATACCCTAAAAGCCCTCCCTTTGCTCAGCTTCTCTAGTTTTATTTGCAGGGGGAGGTTTGCTATCTGAAAGGAATATTCGGCAGCAAAGGACCGAGTGCTCTGGTGCAAATGTTCTTAGTTTGAAATTCTGCCACTGGCTAGGGAGTTGATGCAGTGATAATTTAGGAACATAAGAGAAGCCACGTTGGATCAGGCCGGTAGCCCATCCAGTCCAACACTCTGTGTCACACAGTGGCCAAACCCCAGGTGCAGTATTCCTTCTAAGCTGAGTTAGTGTGAGCTAGCTTACAGCTTTTTAGCCACCAGCTCACAGATTTTTGTCTTAGCTCGGGAAGGACGGCTCCAGAGCAAACTAATGTATGCAGTGGCCAAATCGCGCTCTCACAACTTTAATGCCAGTGGCTCACAAAGTAGAATTTTTGCTCACAAGACTCCGCAGCTTAGAGGGAGCATTGCCCAGGTGCCATCGGAGGGGGGGGGGGGGTGTTGTGTTTTAGCCATTAATTAACCTTTTTGCTTTGCTTTCAAACCATCTCCTTGTTTGGTTCTTCACACCTCCTCCTGCCACAGCACTGCTTCCGCCGAAACCTTTTCTTCCACGCCACTTCTGCTTACTTTAATTTCTTTTAGGCGCCAGGCTTCCAAGACGTATTTTTGTACGTATGCGTTAAGTTCCGTGAAGTTGCTTCTGCCTTCTGCTCAAGCCAGCGAATGAACGAGCGCCAGAGTGTCCTGTCCTTAACAGCCTTGTTCTGGTCTTGCAAACGGAGGGCCTTTGTGGCCTCTTTGATTGGGTCGACCCATCTCAGGTTGGGTCTTCCCCTCCTGCTGCTGCCGTCCGCTTTTCCCAGCATTATTGTCTTTTCCGGTGACTCTTGTCTTCTCATAACGTCACCGGAGAACGATAGCCTCAGTTTAGCCTTTTCAGCTTCTAAGGAGAGTTCAAGCTTGATTTGATCCAGAACCCACTGGTTTGGGTTTTTTGGCTGTTAATGGCATCCACGGAACTCTCCTCTGACACCATCTTTTTAACCTAGGCTTTTAATGAGGAGTTTCTCTCATCGCTTCTTTAATGGTCTGCTTCTGCTGTATGGATAGTTTTTAAAACTCTCCCCGTGTTTAATATTGCAGATTGTAAGCCACCTTAAACAGGGCTTTGAAGAGGCAGTGTAGAAATAGTCTAAATAGTCTAAATAAAAAAGAAGCTTTTCTCTTGATTCTCCACCAAATGCGCCCCCTGTCTCTTCAGTATCCAAGTCCAGTATTCAAGTATTCCGGCTTCTGGCCCTATACTGTTTGCCCAGTGGACCCTGACCCCTCCTAGCTTCCTGTTCAAACTTCCACATTCTCCTTTTCCTCTTCTTAAAGGAACTCGTGCTGGTTCCTTGCAGGAATGAAGGGGAAAACTCCGTAGCAAACGGGCTTTTACTGAGCTGGAAAGGTATGAAACGTTCCACCTTTTGTTCCCCGCCGCAGGCACTTGTTACAACAGAGTCGCACAAAGTACATCTCAGGCACCACGTCCAGGTTTTGGGAGATTTCCTCCCAGCCCTCACTCTCCGTAACAATTAGATGCATTGGTGTAGTATCGGCTAGCGGTCTCCCCCCAAAACGGTCATCTTGGCGGCCGCCAAGAACACGAGAACCTCTTTGGAAGGCTCGGGCGCTTCCTGCTTTCCAGCCTGAGCAGATCTCTCCGCTCCTGTGCTGTTGACCACACAGAACTCAGGAGGCTGGGATCCCCTCCCGCAGCAACAACCACCTTCATTGGCATAGCGGATGAAAGAGAAATAAACAGATGGAAAATGAAATCCTAATGCATGTCTCTCCCTTTAGAAGCCAGGTACAGAAAATTGGCCACCGTTTCAATAATTACAGCAACTTTGGGTGGAAAGAAAATAGAAGGTCTTATGTTCATCAGCTTGGCCTATTGCAGGGGTGGGCAAACTTGCTCAGCGTAAGAGCCACCTAGAACAGGGGTGGCCAAACTTGCTTAACGTAAGAGCCGCATAGAATAAACATCAGATGTTTGAGAGCCACAAGACATGAGCAAATATTACCTGCTTTTATTGGGAAATAAGCAAATTTGCTTTTTCTTAACATTAAATGAGACTGCCAAAAATAATAACAAAAGGGGTAAAAGCAGATATTGATAATGATATTAATTTGTCCAATGATATCTGTTTGCTAATGATACTTAGCTTCCCCAGCCGCCCTGCTGGGAGCCACATAATATATGTGAAAGAGCCACATACGGCTCCCGAGCCACAGTTTGCCCACCCCTGGATCCTGTAATAACCGATCTAAATACCTAGTATGAATGTCAGAATAGCAGGCACAGCGCAAAAGGACGTGCTCAGTACTTTCTACTTGTGTGAATTAGGCTTTTGACGGCCAAGTAGCTGGGAGGGTTTCTGTGGGCCCATCAGCAGCAGCTTCCAGGGCAACATCTGTAAAAATCTGCATAACCAATCGGAAACCTTGCTAGGTACAAGCCCCGCCTGGCCCTGCCCACTTTTCTTAAAACACCAAGAGCCAGGAAAGGTGGCGGTGGGCGCAGCGGCACCCACAGGCGACCACGTTGGGGACCCCTGCTCTGGGGTACTAGCAGGGCTTCTGGCCACGACATCACCAGGGGTCTCCGCCTGATCCCTGAAGCAGGACCGGCTCAGGGTGTCAACACATCAGCCTCAGGGTGTCAACACATCAGCCTCAGACGTCAACGGGGAACCGCTTCAGACTTTTCCTTCTCTTTCCCCCGGGGGGGGAAAAAAAGACTGTGTTCCAGCTTAAGATTTCGCTGGGGAAGAGGAGTTAGTTCAAGGGTCAGAGGGGCAAGAACCCCACCGGTAGCAGAGCTGTTGAGCATCTGGTAAAGATGTTGTGAGCACGGAGTATATTAAACCCAGCTGTGCCGGTCGGCCGTTGAGCGATTGAACGCTGGTGAGGCTTAGCATGAAGAAGTGCGGCCTCTGTAAAGGATCGACGCTGGGGATGCAATGGCTCCGTTGGGGCTTAGGGAGGGAGCTTGCGGCAATGGGGGGGCGGACGGTGACGGTTGTGAAAACAGGGGATGTCCTTCGGGCTGGGCGACGCACCCAGTTCCCACAGCTATGATCTGTCAGTCTCTCAATATTTTGTGGTGGAGAGGGGAGCAAAGCCGTGACACTTCCACGGGTTCAGATAAGAAACCAGGCCTCACGTCAAATGTAACGTGATTAATCGCCTCCCGTTCCCGCACATGATGGTCCGCAGGCTCTTGGATCAGGTAATAGTGGTCACGTCCAGTGTTCCCTCTAAGCTGAGTTAGCGTGCGCTAGCTCACAGTTTTTTAGCCTCCGGCTCACACATTTTTGTCTCGGCTCAGGGAGGAGGGCTCCAGAGTGAACTAATTGACGTGGTAGCCGAATCGCTTGCTCACAACTTTAATGCCACTAAGCTCACAAAGCAGAATTTTTGCTCACAGGACTCCACAGCTTAGAGGTCGCGGTTGGGAGGTGTGACTACGCACGGTGGAAGTAGGCAGAGGTTAGGGGTGGGGTGGGAGGAAAGTGTTGGAAGTCTTCTGTGGGGGGAGGAAGAAAATTATTTCTTCCCCTCCCTTTTGCTGCATTTTTCATATTAACCTTCAGCCGTGACCCACGACTAGAGCTAACAACTCGTCAGCTCGGCATCCCCATAGCGATTAGGACCGTGGGCATGGGATTCTTCATCTCAGCCGTATTTGTGTGTTGTTTGTGTGTGGGAGGGTTGTTGCCTCCTGGCTGATAAGAATGAGGTCTCTCATCCGATATAACCTGCCCCGTGTTTCCTGTCAATTCCACCCCTCTGGAATGGTTTCAGGAGCTAACAACAGGGCACAGAGACCAAGACCGCCCTGAGAAGAGCCCTGCTGGATCAGAACAGTGAGGGTCCATCTAGTCCAGCCTCCTGTCTCACACAGTGGCCAACTAGTTCCTCTGGAGGGCCAACAACAGGGCATAGAGGCCGAGGCCTTCATAAGAACATCAGAAGAGCCCTGCTGGATCACACCAAAAGTCCATCTAGTCCAGCATCCTGTCTCCCACAGTGGCCAACTAGTTCCTCTGGAGGGCCAACAACAGGGCATAGAGGCCGAGGCCTTCATAAGAACATCAGAAGAGCCCTGCTGGCTCAGATCAATGGTCCATCTAGTCCAGCATCCTATCTCACACAGGGACCAACCAGTTCCCCTGGAGGGCCAACAACAGGGCAGAGAGGCCAAGGCCTTCCTAAGAACATCAGAAGAGCCCTGCTGGATCACACCAAAAGTCCATCTAGTCCAGCATCCTGTCTCCCACAGTGGCCAACTAGTTCCTCTGGAGGGCCAACAACAGGGCATAGAGGCCGAGGCCTTCATAAGAACATCAGAAGAGCCCTGCTGGATCAGATCAATGGTCCACCTAGTCCAGCCTCCTGTCTCTCACAGTGACCATCCAGTTCCTCTGGAGGGCCGACAACAGGGCAGAGAGGTCGAGACTTTCCCCTGAGAAGAACATCAGAAGAGCCCTGCTGGATCAGACCAGTGGTCCATCTAATCCAGCATCCTGTCTCACACAGTGGTCTCAACCAGTTCCTCCGGAAGGCCAACAACAGTGCAGAGAGGCCGAGGCCTTCCCCTCATAGGGGCATCAGAACTTTATTTCAAAACAAGATCAACTCCAAGAATCAGCAAATGATAGAAGGGAAAACACGCGTGATGCGACAAGCGTAAGACAATGAGCGCAAATTAAGAGAGGGGACAAAGAAAAAGTAATCCCCTCCTCAAACAAATCGGTGAAATTACTGGGACTCAGTTATACCTTAAAGAGCTTTGCAGGTTTCCACTTGACTTCAAGAAGTCATTTCCAAATTGCTGCCATTTTGAAAGGTTCCGTGAGTCTGGTTTAAACCGGGGTTGTGTGTTTCCTAATCCTCTAGCAGGATCTTGTTGGCCTCCCCCCAAAAATTGGCTGGAGATGCATTTTAAGATGCATAAGAGCTATGCCGAATTTTAACAAAATCTGTGGCTGTGATGCAGCCCAGTTATCAATTTGACGTGGAATGCCTTCCCTCTTTGCCAGAAACCCTGTACACGAGCCCCCAAAAGTCTCTGGCACCCTAGATATTGGAAGCAAAATACAGCTGCAATTAGATATATGTGCAGATCTCTTTAATTTGCAGGGTTCGGACTGAGCACAGGGCAGTTTGCCACCTCGGTGCAGAATTTGGAGCCTCGGTGCAAGTGTTTGCCCCAGTGTTTGCCTCTGTTCCTGTTAACCCTCCGTAGATCTTTTTTTTTTCAATCGTTCCTCATCACGGTTGCCCTGCCTGAAATCCTACCCTAGATTCTTACGGAAGAGTATCCGGGTTTCTGAACTATTTTAGGGGTTCGAAGATGAAGACCAGCACGCTTCTGAGAAGAGCCAGCAGAGATGGGCATAGTGTGCGTTCAGTGAGACGGGAGCTGCAGGCGCTTGTTCGGGCTGCCTGATGCTAACCCAGCTGGACCTTTTTAGGAGGGCCAGCTGTCCTTTTTATAGTGGGGCGGAGCGGTGGTGGAATGAACTCCAGAGCACCAGAGTGGATTCTGGGTAAAGCCACAAGCTACCGAGCACAGCCCCTGGCAAAACACCCCAAATCTCTGGCTTGCCTTTGCCTGACGGGCCTTTTCACACCAACACCATCTCTGTTCCCTCGTTTACTGCATTCATACCCGGCCCTTTCTTCCCAATGGGGACCCAGAGTGGCTCTCATGGTTCCCCCCTCTCCTGTGTTACCCTCACAATAACCCCGTGACCTAGGTTAAGCTTGAGGGCACGTGACAGGCCCAAGGTCACCCAGGGAACATCAGTGGCAGAGTGGGGGTTCAGTCCTGGCGTGTCCCAAGATCCCTACTCTAACACTGTTGCCACCAGACCACACTGGCTGTCCCTGTCCAATTCTTGAAGGTGAGAACTGGCTAATTAGAAGCCAGTCCACTTCTCGCATGGGGGGTCAGTGCGTTCGTTCGGCAGGGGGTGTTGAGTGTCGAATCGAACCGATTGATTTTATAGATTCAGGAGAGGGTTCACAGGAAGGGGACGTGTCGCCCCCCATGACGAGAGGGAAGAGCATCGTTACGATCCGGGCTTTCTACAGTTCCAGAGCTGCGGGTGATTCCGTCTCTAGGTTGGGTGGTCAGTGAATCGGCGGCAGAAGAATTAAGGAGGCTTCTAGCTGGGGTGGTTTCGGAGGCTACTTTGGCTGTGGCAAAAGAAATTTTTTTTTCATGCGTCAACAGCAAGTAGAAAACGACTTCAAGATGGTTTTTTAGCCTGGTTTATGCAGATTCTAATGGGGCACTTCTCAAAAACCTATAGGTTGAATGACTAGTGTTGTTTAAGTAAGTTCTATTTGCGGGTCTTTTATTCCGTTCTAGGAGACAGAAATTTTTGTTCGGTTTCTAAAGGTACCGCTTGCTTCTGATGTCAGGCACTAGTTTTGCCGAGCATTTCCACCATCTTATTTGGTGTTGCGCACTCTGAGCCATTCCATTTGGTAGAGTCTGCTTAGGTGGGGGAACTGGGGGTCAGACAGAAAGCATGATTTGCCACGAGATCACACAGTGTGTTGTGGCAGAGGCATGATTTGAATCCAGGTCTCACAGAGGCAAGGTTAAGTTTTGTAGCCAGGGGTTCCTTACTAGGTCTAATCTCAGAACAGATTTGCGGCGGGCTGCCCTTGGACTCTGTTCAGTTTGGAACATCTGGAGGTAGACATTAAGTGTCACGAATGTCTCCGGACGGGCGGACTTAGTTCTTTTTATTATCTGCCCCACCACAGCTCCTCTGTGACGGACTCTTAATTTTTAGCCACAGCTTCCGCGACCGGATTCAACCAGGGATTTGCCTGAGTCGGAGCGAAACGCAGGATGTGAGTGGTCCTAGAACACAGTTCTCAGTGTATCCCCTGCCCTTGTAAAGAAGTCCAAGAATCCAGCCGTGCCATTTGGCATAGGGTGTGCTCCATGTCCATTCCATGTCCACGGGGTGCAGTTCATCGTCCGGTTTAAATGTATTTATTTACGTTATTTTATATTCCATCTTTCCCACTGGGACTCAAGGCGGATTACACAGAGTAAGTCAATACAACCGACAGGATGAGACCTTCGATAAACAATGCAGTAGGAGGTAGGTCAAGAATGGCAGCCATGCCAGTCTGTCTATAGCAGTAGAAAAGAACAAGAGTCCTGTCGCACCTGAAAGACTAACACAATTTGTGGCAGGGTGTAAGCTTTCGTGAATCGCAGGTCAATGAGCTGGGACTCTCGAATCCTGCCAGGGATTTTATTTGTTAGTCTTTAAGGTGCTCCTGGACTCTTGCTTTTTCCCAACACAAGAGGAATTAGGGTTGTAGATTATTGGACTACAATTGCCGTCGCATAGGAACGTATGCACATATGCATGCGTATGCATGCACTTTCGATTTTATGTGTTTTTAAAATTGTTTTTAAAAAATTTATGTAAGCCGCCCTGAGCCTCTCTGCCTTGGCGGGGGCGGGCAGGGTATAAATCCAATAAATAAATAAATAAAACCAGAAATCTTAAAACAGAGCCTGAAGCGAAGGATAATTTTTAACACGACACATTAAACGATGCAAGAATTACGTAGCAGGGTCCTCGTTTCTGCAAGCTGTACACGGTAGCGTAGACCACAGCCCCTAATGATTTACCCCAGTAACTTTGTGGGTTGTTTAGTACAGTGCAAGTCTATTGCCCGCATAGAAAAAAGCCTTCTTGAATAATTCGGGTTTGCATAAATGGTTAGTGTGCTGTCCCCTCCCCCACTCCGTGCCCCACCTCCCCTCCCGTGAAGAATTCATCACTCTCGATTATCAAGAGTTATCGTCTCGGACCCAAAGGTGATACGCCCTCCAAGGCCCCCGTCTGACTTTGATTACTCCGTACCAAAGGTGAGGCGGCCTGGGATTGCCTCGCAGCAGGGGCGAAGAGAGAGGGGGCTGTGTTCGTGGGGGTGGGAAGCGGCCCGGAATCCAAGGGGAGAGGAAACATCCCCTCCCTTCCCTGGCCAACAAGAGCCCAGCCCCTCCTAGATAGCCCGCAACTTATATATAAGGCGCTTTCTGTGCTTTGGGGCGGAGGGAGGGGGAGATCACGGTGCTAAGAAAGTACAGTAAAATGAGTTTGCCATCAAAAGCCAACAAGTCTCGGGCCGTGCCCCCGGTCAGTGACCTTTCCCTCTGGAATTCTCCCCTCTGACCCCCGCATCATTAATCCCCACCCTGCCAGATGACAGTAATCCATCATGGGCCTTGACAAGGCTTTGCAGCCGGCTGTGAAAAGATCCGCTCCGCCTCTGCCTCTCTCTCTCTCTCCCTGTCCCATGATGCTAGTTTCTCGGCCTTTCCTGTTCCACACGGAGGGGCCTTCACCGCCCCCTATTTCAGCATCTGTATGCGTGCGCGCAGATGAAGGGGCTCTCTGTGTAAGCGTGGAAAGGTTTCGGTGTCTTTCTGTTCCTTTGCCTGCACCTGTGAGGCACGCGGGAACTCGCAGATCAAAATGCTGCCTCCCCCTTTGCTGTTTTTCGGCGTGCTTGACCCTGTACCCTGCCCCGTGATCCAAGTGCGAGTCTGCCGCTCTAAGCAACAGCAGCAGAAGAAAGAGCAGAAAAACCAGTGGCTTTTAGAGAGGTGTTCAAAAAATGCTAAGGAATTCCTGGTTCTCGCCCCAAGAGCCAGTGTAGTGGTTAGAGAGTCGGGCAAGGAGTAGGGAGACCTGAGTTCGAATCCACACCTGCCGTGAAAATGTCTTAACTTCTTGCTGGGCGGTTGCGAAGACATAATGGAGAAGGAGGCAAGCACTTGCGTCCATTTTATCCATCTTATCTGTCTTTCTTTCCTGTTATGGCCCCGACCTGGGTATCCCAAGCAGTTCTCCCTCTAAGCTGTGGAGTCTTGTGAGCAAAAAATCTACTTTGTGAGCTCCTGGCATTAAAGTTGTGAGTGAGTGATTTGGCTACGGCATAAATTAGTTTGCTCTGGAGCCACATCCTTCCTGAGCTAAGACAAGAATGTGTGAGCCGGAGGCTAAACAACTGTGAGCTAGCTCACACTCACTCAGCTTAGAGGGAACACTGCTCGCAGGCTAGCCCGATCTCATTGGATCCCGGGAGCTAATCAGGATCAGCCCTAGTGAGTAATTGGACAGGAGACCTCCATGGAATACAAGTCGTAAAGTAGAGGCAGGCAATGGCAAACCACCTCCAAACATCTCTTGCCTCAAAAACCCCAAGAGGGCCACCATGAGTCAGCTGTGACCTGACGGCCTTTCCCACCACCAATATATTAAACTTGCCTCTCTCTCTCATCCCCTAGCTAAAGGCAAGTCTGGTTCCAGTACCCTTCACGCAGAGAGACACGGCTGGTCAACTTGCCCAAGCAGTCCCAGGTCTTTGAATCTTGTGGGACTTGAGAGCCAGTTTTGGGTAGTGGTTAAGTGCGCGGACTCTTATCTGGGAGAACCAGGTTTGATTCCCCACTCCTCCACTTGCACCTGGCTGGATGACCTTGGTCAAGCCATAGCTCTGTACCAGCAGTTCTCTCAAGGACAGTCGTCTCAGAGCTCTCTCAGCCCCACCTACCTCACAGGGTGTCTGTTGTGGGGAGGGGAAGGAGTTTGTAAGCTGCTCTGAGACTCCCAAGTGAGTGAAGGGTGGGATATAAATCCAATCTCCTCCTCTTCTTCTTCTTCTTTCTCACGATCTTTTCCTGGGTCTTCTAGGGAGCATGCAAGCTACTCTCGAGCTGCCGACAAGCTAGAAGCCGCTCATAAGCTACCTGTTGGAGACCCCCAAGTCTATTCTGATTAGCGGCTGGTCTCCGGGGTCTCGGCCCGGACGTCTTCCCCCATCGTCTCCTCGCCGATCCTTTTTTAACCAAAGATGCTAAGGAGGATTGAATGGGGGCCCTTCTGCGTGCGAAGCAGAGATTCACTTCCACTCGTCCGCAGAGTCCCTCCCCACATCCCGGAAAGCATCCCCGGGATTTCCCTCTGGGCAGGCCACCCAAGACGCCTCTCTGGAAGCATTCGCTGAACGTGCACCGAAAGCCAGGTCCAGCACGTTGCAAAATACCCATCTGACACCAGCCAGGAGCTGACCCCTGCCGGATTTTCCCAGCTTAGCGCCACCCCTGCCCCTCGGAGATCTCTGGACAGTTTCCCTCCCCTTTCACTCTCTGTCTGCCCCATCTGGTCACTGGATCAAGCTTGCTTAGGAAGAAGCTAATGCCATTCGCTAAATTGGATTGGGGAAGAGTGGGTGGGGATTAAGCACGCGGGAGGGGCCCCCGGGGGAGTGCAGAAGTGCATTGGCTTGATGCGTTGACTGGGCGTCCAGCGGATTAAATCTCTGTTAACATTTTCACGCACCGGGCTCGCCCCAGCTCTCTAGCTGAGAACGTTTGTGAGGAAGAGCAGAAGTACGTCTCTCGGAGACACTTGAACACCTGAAGCTGGCTTCTCCTGAATCAGGCCCTGGGTCCATCAAAGTCAGTATTGCCTACTTAGACTGGCAGAGGCTCTCCAGGGTCTCAGGCAGAGAAACGTCTTTCCCATCGCCTCCTGCCTGGTCCTTTTAGCTGGAGAGGCCAGGGATTGAACCGGGGACCTTCTGCCTGCCGAGCAGAGGCTCTCCTAGAGAGCCCACAGCCCCTCTTTACAGCTCTCCAGGGGGTCTCAGACTGAGGCCTTTCCCATCACCTTCTGACCGATCTTTTAACTGGAGATGCTGGGGATCGGACTTGGGACCTTCTGCGTGCCGAGCAGATGCTGTGCCACCGAGCCACGGCCCGTCCACTGAGCCGCAACGTGACTGCGTGCACATCAGTGAAGTGGGCTTTCCATGGAAATTTGAATGGCAGAATTTCACTATTCCAAGTGAAATAATTTAATGATATTTAAATCATGTTAGCAGAAGGAGGCCAATAGACCATGTACAAGCACTGGGGTTTATCCGTGCTTCACAGTCCCTCATTTCAACCCTTCTAACATGGTAGATTTCACAGCACAGCAGCCCTGAGTGACCACTGTGGACATATTTATCATACGTAGGGTAGAACATTTTCCATGGGGAACAGTGGGTGTGAAGTGCTGTCAGGTCGCTTCTGACTTAGCAAGCCAGTTTGGTGTAGCGGTTAGGAGCGCGGACTCTAATCTGGGAGAACCGGGTTCGATTCCCCACTCCTCCACATGCAGCTGCTGGCGTGACCTTGGGTCAGTCACAAGTTCTCTCAGAGCTGTTCTGCCAAGAACAGTCCTCAAAGGAGCTCTCTCAGCCCAACCTACCTCACATGGTGCCTGTAGAGGGGAGGGGAAGGGAAAGGGATCATAAGCTGCTCTGAGACACCGTCAGGTGGTAAATCCAATCTCCCTTCTCTTCCTCTTCTGGCAACCTTATGAATGAATGACTTCCAAAATGCCCCATTGTTAGGAGCCTTGCTCAGGTCTTGCAAACTGAGGGCCGTAGCTTCCTTTATCAAGTCGATCCATCTCATGTTGGGTCTTCCTCTTTTCCTGCTGCCTTCGGCTTTTCCTAGCATTATTATCGTTTCCCAGTGAATTTTGTCTTCTCGTCATGTGACCAAAACACGATAGCCTCAGCTTAGTAGTCATCGTGGCTTCTAGGGAGAGTTCAGGACTGATTCGATCTAGCTGATGTACCAACAGTCTTCTCCTGTTTCCTCCTCTGCAGAAGCCCAGCGATAGCAGGGAGAGTGGTCGCCAGCTTGTCAGTCACACCTGCGGCGTCCTTTCATAGGCTAGGGTACCGAGGAGGCGGGAGCAGACACATTTCTCACGAGATCATTGGCCCAGAGGGCTTCCTGCTTATTTTGCCTTGCATTTCTGGATCTACAGAATCTAGTTTTAATGAAAGGCAGAGATCCAGGCTGGCGGGCAGAGCAAGCCCAGTGCCGTGTCCGGAATCGGGGGCCAAACCTGGACTCTGCGGCCACTTGACAACTTGCCCAAGCAGATGGTGTCATTTCGGGCAGAATATCACAGGAATGTCAAGGAGCGTGAATGTTCTCGGCTACGGAATATGATTTCGGCTTCCAGGAAATCTGCATCGTGGGCAGCGTTTCTGGTGTTTAGTTGGAGGGTTTCTTTCCCCTTTCCTGTCGAAATGGCTCATCTGTGTGATCTCCACTCTCTGGCATTTCCTATCCCGATTTGTGTTTGCGCAGCTTTTTTTGTGAGCCGGATTTGCTGTAGTAATTAGCTTAGGAGAGGCCCCCCAAAGCGGTCAGAGCGTTCAGGGACTGCGCTGCCTGAAGGGAGGTGTTTGCGTTTTCCTCTTTCTAATATCTGCATCCCGCCTCATCTCCTAAGAGTCACGGTGGCTAACAAAGCAATGATACGGGGCAGGTACTTAAAACACACACAGAGACACACAGATCAGCTGGCAGGATAAAAAACCGCACACAAGATTTTTACTATTTTTTTAGACGCAGCCTGATCACTAAAGCATGTCGGGGCAATTTATCTTCCCCCAAATGCTCTTTGGAGTCAGACCATTTTGCATGCTTTCCACACCCACTCTGGTAGAAGACGTTCCAAATGCCCCTTGCCTGAATCAATGGTGCGGCCTCGTTTGGAATACCATGTACAGTTCTGGTCACCGCACCTCAAAAGAGGTATTATAGCATTGAAAAAGATGCAGCCAAAGGGCAACCGAAACGCTTAAGGAGATGGAACACCTTCTGTATGAAGAGAAGGTTAAAGAGGTTAGGGCTCTTTAGCTTGGAGAAACGAGGACTGAGGGGTGACATGATCGAGGTTTACAAAATTATGCATGGGATAGAGAAGGCAGAGAAAGAAGGTACTTTCCCCCCTTCCTCAGTACAAGGACTCCTGGGCTCTTGATGAAATTAATGAGTCGTAGGCTTAGAACAGATGAGAGAGGAAGTCCTTCTTCACCCAAAGGGTGAATAACACGTGGAATTCACTGCCACAGGAGGTGGTGGCGGCTATAAGCCTGGACGGCTTCAAGAGAGAATTAGATAAACATCTGGAGCAGAGGTCCATCAGTGGCTGTTAGCCACAAGGTGTAGATAGGAACTCTCAGTCTGGGGCAAGTCTGTATTCTTGGTGCTTGGGGGGGGGGGGCAACAGTGGGGGGGCTTCTAGTGTCCTGGCCCCACTGGTGGACCTCCTGATGGCACCTGGATGTTGGCCACTGTGTGACACAGAGCGTTGGACTGAATGGGCCATTGGCCTGATCCAACACTGGCTTCTCTTATGTTCTTAAGAGCAGAAGTTTGTGAGTGGCTACTAGCCACAAGGTACAGATAGGAACTCTGAGTCTGGGGCAAGTTATGCTCTGTATTCTTGGTGCTTGGGGGGGGGGGGGGCAACAGTGGGGGGGCTTCTAGTATCCCGGCCCCACTGGTGGACCTCCTGAGGGCACCTGGGTTTGGGCCACTGAGTGACACAGAGTGTTGGGCTGGGTGGGCCACTGGCCTAATCCAGCATGACTTTTCTTATTTTCCTGTGTTCTTACGTTGCATTTCCCCCCCCCCCCCCGGCCGCCTACTTATTCTCTTCCCTTTCTTCTCTCTCTCTCTCTCTCTTTTAAATCTGGCGGCAGGGACGCCGATCAACCGCATCCCCATCATGGCGAAGCAGATCCTGGACCTGTACATGCTCTACAAGCTGGTGACTGAGAAAGGCGGGCTGGTGGAAATCATCAACAAGAAGATCTGGCGGGAGATTACCAAAGGCCTCAACCTCCCCACCTCTATCACCAGCGCCGCCTTTACACTTCGCACACAGTAAGACTTTCACCAGCTGCTGCATTCTTTCCAAGCGCCGCCGGGTAAAAAATCGGAGCTCTGAGAGCTCGGAGCGTTGTTTGGGATGTTGCAGAGGGACACGGGGGTCTGTTGCATTGTGGGGGAAGGAAGGCTCCTTGAGCCAGAGGAAAGGACCCCCGCTTGGGGAACATTCAGGATGGACAAAAGGAAATACTTCTTTGCACAAAGGGTGATTAAAGTGTGGAATGCGCTGCCAGAGGATGCCGTGATGGCCACAGGAATAAACAGCTTTAAAGGGGGATTAGATAGATTCGTGGAGGCAGTCATCCTCTGAATCCCAGAGCCAGGAGGCAACATCAGGGGAAGGGCTCAGCCTCTGTGCCCTGTTGCTGGTCCTCCAGGAGAACTGGCTGGCCACTGTGGGAGACAGGATTCTGGACTAGATGGACCCCTGGTCGGATTCAGCAGGGCTCTTCTGATGTTCTTATGAAGGCCTCAGCCTCTCTGCCCTGTTGTTGGCCCTCCTGAGGAACTGGTTGGCCACTGTGTGAGACAGGATGCTGGACTAGATGAAGGGCGGGGTGTGAATCCAATCTCCTCCTCTCCTTCTCTTCTAAAGGGTACTTTTCCCAACACAAATGGCCAGCTTGTCCGGCATCATGTGTGTGGGAGTTTGAGGGCATTGTCTCTACAGGAGAGACCTGCCGAGACATGTCTCCATGGAAGGCCATGTGCAGCGAGGGAGAGGACAAAGGGAGGAAGGGTCAGAGGGCTAGCTCTCAGTTTAAGACACAGAGAGGCATCCCATTCAAGGAGAAAACACCTATGCAGCCTTAGAGTGATGTAGCGCGCCCCACCCCCACCCCAATGTCCAGGTATGCTGAGTCACTCACTCCAACAGGTGTCCCCCAAGTTAATCCATCAGCTCCATGACACGGGCCAAAAGCCCTTAGGCTTGCGCTCTTTGGTTTGTGTCCCCCAGAAACGTCCAGGCCAGGAATCCCTGCAGCGGGTGTTTTAAATGTCACAGGTTGGCTTAGCCGAAGGTGCTCATCAAGCATGACGATTGAGTGAAGGCTCAGCTTCTGCATGGGGTCCTTGGAGAACTCTGCACCCAGTCTTGGGTACTTACACTTCCCTGTTTTCCCACCAGGTATATGAAGTACCTCTATGCCTACGAATGTGAGAAGAAGTCCTTAAGCTCCCCTGCGGAACTGCAGGCCGCCATCGACGGCAACCGGCGGGAAGGCCGCCGGCCCAGCTACAGCTCCTCCTTGTTCGGCTACTCCCCAGCTGCCACGGGAGGCCCGCCTTCACTCCTGTGCCCCCCCAAGATCCGTTTCCCCGTCGTCAGCCTCGCCTCCAGCGGCACCACCAGCAACCCTCACCTGTCTCCGGCGGCAGCTCTCAGGAAAGGTCAGCCCGGTAACTTGGCATTTCCATGGCCCTTTAACATGCCAAGTGGGAGGCGGCTGGCAGGCCGGCCAGTTGGCGAGGGCCGGGGGTGCGGAGCCAGTGGGTCAGGGTGTGAGACGTGGCTACAAACCTCCCTCCGCCAGTTCCGGAGAGGGGAGGAAGTGGTCTCATTACTTCTGTGCTCTGGAAGTCACCATTTTGATATACAGAGTTATTGCTCGGCTTTCATGCGCTCGTTCTATTGTGAAATGGCTTTGAGCGACCAGGAAAATGTAGTAAATGAAGGGAGGAAGTGGATAGAATAGAATTATCGTGGCAGTAGACTGCAGTGCCCTGACCTGGATAACCCAGGCTAGCCTGATCTTATCTGATCTCGGAAGCTAAACAGGGTTGGCTAGCTCCGCCTCCTGTGGCAGCCATTTTGTGGCTGACTCCACCTCCTGCGGAAGCCATTTTGATTTGATTTGATTTGATTTATTAAATTTCTACCGAGGCCAGCTTAGGGCAGCTTACATAAAACAATCTAAAACTTTACAATACACCTAGAATGGGTTAACGGCAACAGTTAAGCCATTCTAAAACCATTTAAGCCGTAAATATAATAAAGTGCTAGTATCAGTAATTTCAATCATTTCACAGCGGTAGTTGTTACTCAATTCTTTCTCTTCGCAGTCAGCTCTTTGTCTTCTTAGGTCGTCTTAGGCGGCTGGCTCAGGCTGTAGTTAGAAATCCCAGGGGGGAACAGGGCTCTCCTGTCTCAAGCTGTTAGTGGTGGCGATGGCTCCAAAAGCCTGGTGGAAGAGCTCTGTCTTACAGGCACTGCAGAAGCTCCCCTGATCCCACAGGGCCCTGATCTCTTCCGGGAGCTCATTCCACCAGTATGGAGCCGCCACCAAAAAGGCCCTGGCCCTAGTTGTTGCTAGTCTGGCCTCCTTGAGACTCGGGAGGGCCAGCTAATTGTTGCCCCCCGATCTTAGCACTCTCTGGGGTACATGTGGGGAAAGGCAGTCCCTCAGGTATGTAGGTCCCTGGCCATAAAGGGCTTTAAAGGTCATAAGCAGCACCTTAAAATGGATCCAGTATGCTATGGGCAGCCAGTGCAGTGCCCTTAGCACAAATTGGATGTGCTCCCGAATAGGGAGTGCCATGAATACCTTGGCCATGGCATTTTGCACCAGCTGCAGCTTCCGGATTCGAGACGAGGGCTGCCCCGTGCAGAGGGCATTACAGTAGTCCAGTCTCGAGGTAACTATCGCCTGGATCACTGTTGCCAAGTCGTTGCGTTCGAGGAAGGGAACCAACTGTCTGATCAGCCGAAGATGATAAAAGGCCGATTTGATAGTGGCTGCTACCTGGGCCTCCATTGTTAGGGAGGCAGCCATTTGGGGCTCCGCCCTTCACACTGTGTCAGAATTCCAAAGTTGCCTGCAGGCTCAAAAAGTTGAGGATTGTTTAAGTTAAGGCCATGCCTGCAGGGAAATAACATACTCTAGTCTTTATTTGTTTTTAAGCCTTCGGGAAGTCTCTGGCAAGCCCGCAACCGTTTCCTCGCTTGGCTAAAGGAAGGCGCCTGGCTGACACCTTGAGAACCCTCTCTTGTTTTTTCCAGGCGATGGCATCCCCGTGACCGTGTCCACGCCAAATCGCGTTGCCATGCCTGTGACCTTGGCAAACCAGCAGGCCACCTTAGCTGCCAGGACGGCCACTCTGGAGCAGCTGAGGGAACGCCTGGAGTCCGGGGAGCCCCCCGAGAAGGTCTCGCGGATGACAGAGGAAGAGCAGCGGTTCGTCCAGCAGGCCTTCCAGCGCAACCTGTTCAGCATGGCGCGGCAGCTGCCCATGAAGATCAAAATCAACGGCCGAGGTGAGGGGAGGAGAGAGGAGCTCTCGTTTATCCATTGCAGACGATGTTGTCCTTCCTAGACTGGAAGCAGGCATGTCGGTGGCTCCAAACTTTCCTCTTCAAATGAACTTACACGAAGCTGCCTTATCCTCAATCAAACCCTTGGTCCTTCAAGGTCAGTCTTGTCTACTCAGACTGGCAGCCGCTCTCCAGGGTCTCAGCCAAAGGTCTTTCACATCACCTGCTGCCTGCTCCTTTTAACTGGAGATGCCGGGGATTGAACCTGGGACCTTCTGCATGCCGAGGAGATGCTCTTCCACTGAGCCACAGCCCCTCTCCAAGCCTGGAGAGCCACTTTCTGTCTGAGTAGACAATATTGACCGTCATGGGCCAAGGGCCACATTCAGGATAAGGCAGCTTTGTGTGTGTTCGTTCGAAAATGAACATTCTGAGCCATTGGCGTGCCTATTTCCAGCCTAGGAATTACAACAGCGTCTGCAATAAATAAAAAAAACACGCAGATTCCCTCTGCCTGAAGAAGTGAGCAGTGACTCACGAAAACTCATACCCTGCCACAAATCTTGCTAGTCCTTAAGGTGCTACTGGACTTTTTTTAATGCTTTTCAGTAAAGAACCTTTAAGGGAATGGGTCTGAGGACAGAACCGTGCCTGCTTATGTTTCGGAACTGTTAATTCAAATCTGAAACACGGCAACGTAAGTGTATCCAGCCATTTCTAACGCGGCAGCGTCCCATAACGCTTCTGGAGTCTGAAATGTTTACCCCCTCTCCTGGTGAAGTGTAATACTGCAAGCTGCTGTCTCAAGGTTAAGGAGGGAGCATGAACTGAGTGCAAATGGGGTGCCTCTACAGAGGGGTGAGCGTCTTTTGTTTGGGGGCAGAAGCAGACGGAGCATGGCAAACCTTCAGTCCCCGTACCCCGGCCATTCGACAAGTGGTGGGTGGGCTGGGGTTAGAGCAGGGATCCCCGCAGGCACCTTTGGAATTGTGGCACGGCCTGGTGGGCACAGCTGCAGAATGGCTGCTGCAGCTTCTGTTCAGTCATGCAAGGAAGGCCCTGTGCTGTGGCGGCAGCTGCTGTCAAAGCAACAGTTTTAAAAATCTGCCCAGCCAATCAGAAGCTTTGCTGGGCTCAAGTCCCACCTGGCCCCACTCACTCTCTTTTTTAAAAGACATACTTGGCAGGTGTCGGGAAAAACGTCAGCAGGTACCACGGTGGGGACCCCTGGTTTAGAACATTGGGGTTTAGCGCATTGGGGAATCCTTAATAATGGGATGACCATAACCAACGTTCCCTCTAAGCTGTGAAGTCTTGGGAGCAAAAATTCTACTTTGTGAGCTATTGGCATTAAAGTTGTGAGTGAGGGATTTGGCGACTGCATAAATTAGTTTGCTCTGGAGCCATCCTTCCTGAGCTAAGACAAAAATGTGTGAGCCGGAGGCTAAAAAACTGTGAGCTAGCTCACACTAACTCAGCTTAGAGGGAACACTGACCATAACCCAAATCACACCACCGCCTCTTCAGAGCCAGTTTGGTGCAGTGGTTAAGAGCTTGGGCACTCATCTGGGAGAACCGGGTTCTCAGAGCTTTTCTATCAAGGGCAGTTGTCTCAGAGCTCTCTCAGCCCCACCTACCTCCCAGAGTGTCTGTTGTGGGGAGGGGAAGGGAAAGGAGCTTGTAGGCTGCTCTGAGACTCCTTCGGGTAGTGAAGGGCAGGGTGTAAATTCAATCTGTTCTTCTCTTCTTCTTCTTCTTCCTTTCCAAGCAGAAGATAAATCTGATTCAGCAGCCGCGGCGTTGAATTGGACTCCGTCTGGCTTCGGAAGCATCAACATGTCCGTGGAAATCAATGGCACAATCTACGCTGGTGAGGAAGCGGCCATTTCTAACGAGGAAAGGTGGGGTTGGTGGGCTCCTTCACAGACATCTCCTGTGACATCGGACCCCAGTCCGGGATCTTGTTTCCACGCAGCAGCCCCTTGTTGTCACTTCCTCTTCCCTGTCTGGGCAAGGGGGGCCACAGTACCCTCCGGACACAGCAGTCACCCTCCCCGGGGCAAATAGAACCTGTGGGGATCTTGTGAGCAGAAATCGTACTTTGCGAGCTACCGGCGTTAAAGTTGTGAGCGAGCGATTTGGCTACTGCATAAATTAGTTTGCTCTGGAGCCATCCTCCCTTAGCTAAGACAAGAAACGTGTGAGCTGAAGGCTAAAAAATTGTGAGCTAGCTCACACTAACTCAGCTTAGAGGGAACACTGCCCCCCGCCCCTGGTCATCCTTTGGTATGCCTGACCATGTCTCATTTGTCTCAAGTTTTTTTTTTTAAACTAACATTCTCTCACCCTCTGTCTTGGTTGGTTTGTCCTTGAGATAATGCTCTATTGCGGTTTTGTTTCTCTGCCTGTCCTGCAGGAGTGCTGTTTGCCCAGAAGCCGGTCGTCCACCTCATAGCTGGATCCAGCGCGCAGAGTACCGGCGGAGGCAGCAGCAGCAGCTCCCACTGCTCCCCCAGCCCCACCTCCTCGCGGGGCACTCCCAGCGCCGAACCCTCAACTAGCTGGTCTCTCTGAGGGAAACCGAGGGGCGGGTCTCCGGCCTTGAAGTGGCTCCTCGTAACCCTGAAAGGAGCTGATCGAGTTTTCTGTCTTTCTTTCTTTTTTTTAACCTCATATCGAGGAAACCCGCTTTTGCGATCGGCTGACGGCAGAGAACGGGAGATCCCATACCGGCTGAGCTTCTCGCTGGGACGGTTCTCACCGCCTGTCCTTAGCCTTTGTTCAGGTTCTTGCTGTGTCCGGGGGTGGGGTGGGATAAAGGGTGGCAAAGGGAGGTGGGGGGACACAGAGCGTGTTTCAATCAGGGATTCTCTCGAGGGGCTGTGCATTTCTGTAGATGACTGAGCATCGCCACGGTAGCAAAAGGCTGGAGGGGGTTAGAAACCCGTTCCCTGAATCAGAAGCCCAAAGGAGTGTGCTTTTTAAAAACAATTTAAAATATCTGCAGTGTATTGACAATCCTTAACCTGGAGGCAGCGGTGGGACATGGCTGATTCTCTCTCGCCCACCCTCTTGGATGCGGCCCGGCACACACATTCACTCGACCCTTCTGCACATTGCTGGCATGTGGATCTTACCTTCTTTCCCCGTGGGCCTCTCGCTCAACTCGCCTAGACTTCGTAGGCCAGTGTGTTCCCTGCCCCCTTCTCTTCTGCCTGCCCCTTCTTCCTTGAGTTCAGCCCACTGCTTTCCTCTGGAGGGTGCCAGATAACTTTGTTACTGCTGCAAGATTTGGTGGGAGGGAGTCAGCATTGGCCCTTCTCCACGGCGGAGATGAAAATCTCCAGGGAAAGGGCGCTCCCCCCCCCCAGCTGGGCCTTCCTCTTCACAATTGGCTGCGAAATTCCTTTTCAGTGTGCAGGAGCACTTGGATCTTTTCTTCCCTTGCCTGCCAAATATCTCAGAGTAAGGGCTATTTGAGATTCCCCCAGGGAGGGGGGTACGTGTGTGATGTGCAGCTCTGCTGCCCTCCGATGCCTCTCACCCTCCCTGGGGGGGGGGGGCCATGCTTCATCTGCATTACCTGCTTCCATTCACCCTCTCCCTGCTTTCAGCAGCCCCCGCCCCTTCCAAAATCAGCAGCAGCCCTGAGTGTTCTCAGTCGCATTTTTACTTTTTTATTTTATTTTTATTTTTTGTCCAAAGAGCTCAAGAGAGCAGACATGGTTCTCCTGTTCCTCTGCAACGCCCCTGAGAGGCAGGCCAAGTTAGGGAATGAGCAATGGGCCATTTTGTGGGTCGGATGGAGTTTCGAACCTCTCCCCGACTTCTTCCCCTAATCAAGTGCCCCCTAATCGCTGTGCCGTGCCGACTCTGTGTGGCATTTGTAAAAGGAAAACAAACCACTGAACATAACGGGGTGGTGCTCTCCCCCCAGTTAGCTGCATTACGGCTCCACAAGCCCCACCCCCTCCTCATATCCTCCCCCCCCCTTCGAAGTCGTTATAAGGAACAGGAAAGCCATCTCAGTGGCTCCCAGAACTGGTCTTCCTCCTCCTCTTGCTGACTTTCCTTGCCTCCCGCTTTGTCTCCCTCTTCTGTCTGGGCATGATTCTCGTCCTGTGCTGTACTTCCCCCCCCCCCCCCAATTCTCAATTCATCAGTTCATAACCCACCACCCAGTTCCCTTCCCGGAGAGATCAGCCTTCCCCCTCTCCTACCTGGCGATCTCGGTCATCCTCCAGTTATGCACCAGCTTCTCCTGAGCAGATAAAATACCTCAAAAATACGTACTTAATTGCTGTGCGTGTGTGTGTGTGTGTGTGTGCGTGTGGATTTTTCCCCCCTCATCACCCTTCTCTCGCTCTGTTCTGGAAGGATTTGCGTATGTTAAAACTTCTTTTTATATGTCTCGTTGACTGCTTTTTTTTTTTTTTTAATTTTATATATCGTAGCACCAAAGACACACCCGTTCCCTACCCGGTCCCCCCCCCCAATGGAGCCCCCCCCCGAGTGGGGAAGGTTCAGGTAGCTCCTCAAGGTCTCTGATAATTCAGCATGGAAGCACTTGGCTGGTGGTATCTCAGGCAAGGGGGCCAGTCGGGGCGATGGTTGCCAGTGGATCTCTCAGGCCATTTTGTCTCACTCTTGATTTAAAAGGGGGTTTCAGGGTTCAGCGGTCTTCGGAATACCCCCGAGTTAGACACATTCTGATTGCCATGCACCAGTCTGCCTCTGCTCTTTCCTCGGTGTTCCAAAAGTTTAGCCCTGCCTGCCAGGGGTAATGACTGTAAAGGACCTAGGCCTGTCGGGTCTGAGCCTCAGTTTGCACGGTAGATACGGACTCGAACAGGAACTGTCAGAGTCCTTGGTTCAAAGACAGCCGGGTCCGGTCGTGCCTAGCCCCCCCCCCCCCCCCCCAAATCAGGCTGCGTTGTTAGCAGCGGTCGCTTTCCAAAGGGAAGGCAGGACCTGAATTGTGGGAATCCAATTCTCAGCACTTCTCTCGTTGGTTAAGCTGCTGTTCTGTTGCTGCTTCCCTGAGCAGAGGGGTGAGACCCTCACATTTGGACAAACCCTTGCAGATTTTTTTCCCCCTTAGAAATGCCTGCGAAGGAGAAATTGCCTTGGAACTTGAAAGGCTGCCATGGTCATGTCAAGGAAGAAAATCTCAGGTGGACTTCCGGTTCCTCCATCTTCCAGGTGTGCTCCTCCACAGAAATGTGTCCGAAATCTTTCCTTGGTGGCATGTGACTTTTGGAAGAAACTCTCGTGGGAAAGGTTATTTAGTTGGATGCTCCCTAGCCAGAGAAAGCTCCCCCTTTCTTTGTTTGCTGCCTGCTCGGTTTGCAGTGTGGCCTTCTTTAGAAAATGAAATTAGGGTGTGGTGTTGGGGTTCTCCTGGCTGTCTGATGACTTTTTGAGACCAGTTCTCCAGAGCAGGGCATTTTCAGTGGTAGCCCCGCATCGGCACAGGCGCAGTTGGCCCTTCTGTGATGCTTTTCTTCTCCGGCTGGGGTCTGAGGGCAAACTTAAACGGGTGTCGCTGCGCTGAAGTCACCCTGGGAAGAAAAAGGGGCCGCGCAGCAAAATAGTTCTCAGCCCCCGTCTGGAGAGCAGAGCGGTCATTCTGTCAGCCCTCGGACGCGGGTACCTTCTGCCAGCAGTCCTGCTCAGTCCGTCACTTCCTCGAGAGCGTAGCGGTCCATCCCGTGTGAAAAGATAAGGATAGAAAAGACTGGACTGGAGAGCTAAAGCTGGACATAGAATTCCAAGGACCATCTTCAGTTTTTTTGGCCATTAAAGGTTAGCCGCAACATGGCAGGTCGGATGCGGTAGCAGGGCAGGGGGAGGGGGAGGGGGGTTTCTGTTAAAATAGCCGGTCTCAATACAACTAGCTATTTGTGTGTGTGTGTGTGTGTGTGTGTGGGCAGTGAAATTAAGCAGGTGGCTTAGGGCTCGATCTCCTGTTGACTTTGGTTTTCTCTCTCTTGAGCAGAATCTGCCCTGTAATGTAGTGGCCAGGCCCCCTCATTTCTCTGGGACGATTCATCGTCTCTACCTTGTTGAGTTTCCCTTCCTGCGCTCCCTAGGCATTTCTCTTACTTGTAATAATGGCGTTCAAGCAAGAGAGACCTTGGTGAATGTTACTTCTGGCAGCTGTTCGTGCAGAATACGGACAGCGCCCGCTTGTTTGAGCGCATGTTTCTAGTTGTTATTGCGACAGGCAACGGAAAACCTGAAAATGTGCAGTGTGGCTTTTGGCTCAAGCACACTTCCCAGCCTTTCTAGACTCCAGTGCCCCGGCCTTGGGCAAAACCCGTTCCCTTCCCCCGATGCCTAGACGAAATGGGACATCATCTTTTTGAAAAAGCGAAAATTCGGCATTATTATACGAAACGTATGATACGAAATGACTTCACTTGGGCAGACCTGACTTCATTCCATCGTTAATCTAGGTTGGGGGGGTCTTACTTTCAGAACTTGTAATCCCCCTCCCCTTTTCCTAATGCAGGGTTCTAAACCTCTGTCCAGGGGGGAGTTTTATTGGGGAGGGCGGTTGAAATGTGCTCCCCCCCTATATACATACATACAGACAATTTGGCATGTTCTGAGGCCAAAGAGAGGTTCTGAGAGTTGGTTACATTTGCGTTGGTCAAATGGTAAATATTAATTAGTTGTATGTAAAGCAGGGGGCAGAGATCGGTGGGCCCAGGTAGTTGCCATAGGGAGCCTGAACCCTCCCCACGCTTCCCACTTCCTTCCCACAAGCACTTTCCCCTGCCCATCTTGCTTTTGATCTCCTGGCTCAAAAAAAGCTCCCCTGAGGAAGAGTGAGATTTCAGGGAAGGGGGAGCTTTTTGTTACTTTCATCGACCTTTGCCCTAAAAACCAAGCTGCAGCCAACCCTGCTTTTTAGGCACGATTTGAGGCAGAGCCGGGGTTTGAAACCAGCCCTTTCAGCCTTCGCGTCTAACCTTAACCCTGTTTTCGTCTCGAACGAACATTGCGTTTTCTTGCACAGAAAGCCGCCTGAATCCCAGCAAAGAGCTTCCGCCCCTCAAGAATCTCCGTGCCTCTGAGCTTCCTGGCTAGCCAGGCACCAGGCAGGGATAACAAAGATTGTCCGAATCCAGTTCAGGGGGGAAAGGGTAGACCCTTCTGGGATTTGTAACCATATATACCTCATTTGAAATAAGCTGCATTGACACTCCGGGCCCTTTGTTTCTGGGGGGGGTCAGCTGTTTTAAACTGTGAAAATCTCACCCCTTTTCTCTACCCCAGTTTCGATGCTGGTAATTCTGACTGCATTTGCTGGGGGTTTTGTTGGTTTTAAAGCCGCTTCTGCTGCTGTGACCAGGCTTGGAGGGGCGGGCATGGGAACAAGCTCAGAACCAGCAGCAGAAAGATGGCTGGGGGGTGCGGGGCTTCAGAAGACTTATCCTGACACTCGACCTTCAAAGATGTTATGGTAACTCAGGGCTTTTGATACGAGAGCAAGGGCTGTTTCTTCTTGCATACTGGGTTTCCTTTGGTGGGGGCACTCCCTTCTTCCCCCCCCCCCCCCCCCCGCCCCTACATCCCTGCAAGCACCAGACCAAAGCCCCAGTTTGCAAGAGCGGCACAAACCAAAACCCTCAGTTCCAGGCAAGCGCCGGTCTCTTGATCCAGAGCTGCCCAAAAGGCTGACGAATGTACCCAAGACTGCTTTTGGTAGCCAGTCGGACCGTCTGGCCTGGTTTTTGACCCTCGGAGACTCTCTGAGGCCTCAGGCAGCAGGCTTTTTGCAGCCCGTTCTAACCAAGACCTTTTTTGGCTGGCGATTCCGATGGCTCGACGCTCAGACCTTCTGTACGCCACCGAGTCTGTGCTGTCGAACGGGGCTGCTGTTCTGAGTCCAGCAAAGGGCCCCCCGCCCCCAACGCTCTTCGACTGTACCAGAAGGATTAAGGACACGGCTCCTTCGACTGTCGGGGTGGGAGGGAGGGAGCGTTCTCCCCCAGCGCGTGCTCAGGGCCCTCCCAAACGAGCCAGGTTTGGACAACGGAGCCCTCTCCTCAGCTACTGCCAGGCGGGTTCCAAGGAGGAGCTGCTAACCCCGGTCAGCAGCCGCCCACCGCCTTGCGACTAGTTTATCGTTAACTATTTAAAGGAAAATAAAAATAAAATGTGATAGCCTAGATGGTGAATTAAATACCTCAGATGTCTCCTTCCAGCAAGTCGTCTGTATATGTTGTTGTTGGATTTTTTTTTTCTATCTTACATGTTATCTGAATGTTTATATTCCAGTAAACTTCTACCTCTTCATATAACGGCTGTGCATGTCTTCTTGCTTTGTTTGTGTCCTTTTAAATTGTTATTATCGAAGAAGAGGAGATTGGATTTCTACCCCGCCCCTCACTCAGAGTCTCAGAGAGGTTTACAAATTCCTTTCCCTTCCCCTCCCCACAACAAGACCCCCTGTGGGGTAGGTGGGGCTGAGAGAGCTCTTTTGATAACTGCTCTTGAGGGAACCGCTCCAACAGAACTGTGGCTTGCCCAAGGCCATCCAACAGCTGCAAGTGGGGAATCAAACCCGGTTCTCCCAGATTAGAGTCCGCACACTTAACCACGACACCAAACTGGCTTTCCCTCCTTAGACAGAGATTCTCTCACATTCCCTCTGACCAACGACCTTGAATTCTCCAAGCCAGTAATCTTCAATTTGTGGGTTTGGACCCTCAAGTGGGTCACAGATATCCACATGCCTGCCAGCTTGGAAGTCCGGATAGAGCAGACGTTCCCAAGATGGTACTCTCAGGCACTGGGGTACATTTCCTGGTCCCCACCAAGTCTTTTTAGAAAGTTTGCAGGGCCAGGTAGGTCTTTTGACCAGCAAAGTTTCCGATTGCCAACTGAAGGTCTGGTGGGCTGTGCAGATTTTTAAAGACGTCGCTTCGGCAGCCGCTGCCACCACAGCGCAAGGATCTTCCCCGAGTGACTAAACATAAGCCACAGCAGCCATTTTGTGACTGGCTCCGCCTCCTGTGGCAGCCATTTTGCGGTCACACCCACCACACTGTCAGAATTCCAAATGCGCCCTGCAGGCTCACAAAGATACCTCTGTTATAGACCTTCGGGAGGAGGCTGCCTTGTGAAAGTACCTGCTGCTCATGCACATGCGTAGAGAGTAATAGGCGTTGCAGCTCGTGACTCTGCAAGCGTGCAGAAAGGAGCAGCGGGAACAATCGTCCCGTGGTAGAGAAGAGTCCATCATAGACCCCCCCCCCTCCCTGCAAGGACTCTCCCTTGTTCTCTCACTTTCCCCAGCCTGCTCTGGCCACCTCTCAGCAGTCCGTCCTGTGGCACTGAGCATGCTTGCCGTCTGGAGATCCCCCTCTCCGCTGCTGAGGCCATCACTGTGGCTCCACCTCTTCCAGTGACACATTAGGGTCCCTTGCAGCTCCCCAAGGGTTAGAAGCAGGTCCTCAACCTGGGTTTTAGTCTTCTCGCTCAGTTTCGTTATCCGAACAAAGGAAACGTACAGAGCTGGTCTGGCTTGGGGCGGAAGAGATTTTCATCCGTTCGGAAACAAAATGCCCCTCTCTGGTGAGGTCCATGTGCCAGCGCTTCCTTCTCCATCAGGCCCATTGCTGACTCGGAGCCAAACGAAGGATTGCTACAGCGTGTGTGCGATGAGAACTCATTCCCAAATCCCTTCGGCGGCTGCCCAGGCCTGCTCCTTACTGGAACTCTTGATACACAGAACAAAAGCTGTGAGGTTTACACAGCAGACCCTGCAGGGAGTGGCGTTTTCTGCTGTTCAACCACTCTGTGAATAGGCAAAAATCTGCCGTCGAACCAGTCCGGCCGGATGGAAATCGGCTTTCAAATTTTTGTTTGCATCCAGTTTCGCAGATTTGAAAGTCTTCGCTTGCCCTGTAATAGTACCTTAAAGATTAGCAAAATTTGTGGCAGGGTAGGAACTTTTGCGAGTCACCTCTTTCTTCAGGATAGTTAAGATTCGGATCCAGGAGCACCTTAGAGAAGAACAAAATATTCGGGTTTTAAGTGTTCAAGAACCAAAGCTCCCTTCAAGGTTTGTTAGGGAGCGTTGACTCTCGGAAATTTGTACCCTGAAAATCTTGTTGGTCTCTAAGGTATTCTTGGATTTAAATCTACCTGCTCTATGGCAGGCCAACACGACTACCTTCTGGAAGTAACATAATGGATCTTGATTGCTTAATCCGGGTGATAGTCCTGAATTTAATCTGTTCTTCGAGAAGCTCAGGGTGCGCACCCCCCTCACCTGTTTCCTCCTCATGACAGACTTGTGAGGTGGGCTAGGCTGAGAGATAACGATCGGCCCAAGGTCACCCAGATAGCTTCAGGAGCAAGTGAGGATTTGAACTCGGGTCGTGAGCATACACATGAAGCTTGCCTCATACTGAATCAGACCCTCGGCTCACCAAGGTCAATATCACCTACTCAGACTGGCAGTGGCTCCCAAGTGTCTCAGGCGGAAGTCTTCCACACTACCTACTGCCATATCCTTTAACTGGAGATGACGGGGATTGAACTGGGGACCTTCTCCACGGGCCAGGCAGAGGCTCTGCCACTGACCCACACTTTCTCTGAGCTTAACCCTACCTCACAAGGCTGTTGCAAAGATAAAGGGGAGAAGGGAAGAAGAAGAGATTAGATTTATATCCCGTCCTTCACTCACTTGGAGTCTCAGACCGGCTTACAAACTCCTTTCCCTTCCCCTCCCCACAACAGACACCCTGTGAGGTAGGTGGGGCTGAGAGAGCTCTGAGACAACTGTCCTTGAGAGAACAGCTGGTACAGAGCTATGGCTTGCCCAAGGTCATCCAGCAGGTGCAAGTGGAGGAGTGGGGAATCAAACCCGGTTCTCCCAGATTAGAGTCTGCGCACTTAACCACTACACCAAACTGGCTCTCAGAAGCACTGTAAGCCACTTTGGGTCCCGCTGGGGATGAAAGGGCACAGTATAAATGAAGCAAAATAAACATTTTAATCGTCCTTGCAATACCGCTAGACATCTTGATTGAACAGTTGGCTTGCAGTACTCACAGCCTAACACCAGAGGGAAGCACTGACTGGAAAAAACCATGAGATGCTCCGGGGATTTAAATCTCCGGTCTTTACCTTTCTGTTGCAGCATCCCCTAGAGCTGGGGCTCTTTTTCAGACTTCGTCATTGTGAGTCTCCTTCATTTGTTCATCCAGGCACACCACCCTCCCCTTCCTCGCATTCAGTACTTGCACACCAAAACCAGCACAGCTTAACACTCGTGCCTTCCCTTGCCGGATATCTCTGTAGTGGAATCGCACCATTTGAGCACGTGGACTGCCCAATCTGTGCGGCTCCTGTCCCCCTTTGGGGACACTGTGCCTGTCCAGGCGGCTGAGGGTTGCCATCTTCCAGGTAGTGGCTGGAGACAACCTGGGATTACAGCTGATCTCCAGGTGACAGGTATCAGTTCCCCTGGAGAAAATGGCTGCTTTGGAAGGTGGGCTCTATGGCATTATAACCTGGCTGAGGTCCCTCCCCAAGATCTACCCTCCTTTGTCTCCTCCCCCAAAATCTCCAGGTATTTCCCCACCCCACAGCGGGCAACCCTACCCATCGTACCAGTGGCCTTTGGAGTGGGAGTCCAGCCACAGCCCCCCGCTCAAGGACTGAACAGCCTCCACTTCTGGAAGTAACTAGCAAGGCCTGCTGAGCACAGTAAATATTTATTTAGAAGAAGATGATATTGGATTTATACCCCATCCATCACTACCTGAAGGAATCTCAGAGTGGCTTACAATCTCCTTTCCCTCCCCACAACAGACACCTGTGAGGCAGGTGGGGCTGAGAGCTCTCCTGAAGACTGCCCTTGAGAGAACAGCTCCGAGAGAACTTGTGACTGACCCAAGGTCACGCCAGCAGCTGCATGTGGAGGAGTAGGGAATCAAACCTGGTTCTCCCAAATTAGATGCCACGCTCCTAAATTCTACACCAAACTGGCTCTCAGGAGTCTCAGTGCGGCTTACTACCTCCGTTCCCTTCCCCTCCCCACAACAGACACCTTGTGAGGTAGGTGGGGCTGAGAGAACTCTGATGGAGAACTGCTCTTGAGAGAACAGCCCTGAGAGAACTTGTTTAATCCCCAGAGTGATTTTTCATCCTAAAAACAAATCTTTAAAAAAAAATAAAAAGCAGGCATTTTTGTAGGATTAACTGTACAATCGTAGGAGTGGCACACTGCAAACTGAAAGTTGGATTTCCTGCTGGCACTACTGGGCATCTTAGTGTTGCCAACTTTGAGTTAGGAAATTCCTGGCAATTTGGGGGTAGAGCCTAAGAAGGGAGGAGTTTGGGGAGGGGTCTAAACTGGGTATAATTCCAGTGGATCCACCCTCCAAAGCCGCCATTTTCTCCTGGGGAACTCATCGCTGTCTGGAGCTCAGTTGTAATTCCAGCTCTCCAGGCCCTGCCTGGAGTCTGGCAACCAACCCTACCACAACAATTGGTATTCCATTTATTAATGCTCACAGTCAAGTTAGTAATAAATAAATTTAAAAGGTACAGAATACATAATTACAAATAAATACATAATTATGCATACAGTGTTTACATTATAAATAGTAAAGGTAAGAACATAAGAGAAGCCAGTGTTGGATCAGGCCAGTGGCCCATCCATTCCAGCACTCTGGGTCACACAGTGGCCAAAAACACCAGGTGCCCTCAGGAGGTCCGACGGTGGGGCCAGAACTCCAGAAGCCCTCCCACTGTTCCCCCCCCCCCCAAGCACCAAGAATACAGAGCATCACTGCCCCAGACTGAGAGTCCCTATCTATATCTTGTGGCTAATAGCCACTGATGGACCTCTGCTCCATATGTTTATCTAATTCCCTCTTGAAGCCGTCCATGCTTGTAGCCGCCACCACCTCCTGTGGCAGTGAATTCCACGTGTTAATCACTCTTTGGGTGAAGAAGTCCTTCCTTTTGTCTGTTCTAACCCGACTGCTCAGCAATTTCATGGAGTGCCCATGAGTTCTTGTACTGTAAGAAAGGCAGAAAAGGACTTCTTTCTCTACCTGCTCTATCCCATGCATAATCTTATAAACCTCGATCATGTCACCCCTCAGCCATCATTTCTCCAAGCTACAGAGCCCCAAGCACTTCAACCTTTCTTCATAGGAAAAGTATTCCAACCCTTTTATCATTTTAGTTGCCCTTTTCTGCACTTTTTCCAATGCTATAATATCTTATCTGAGGTTTGGTGACCAGAACTGTACACAGTACTCCAAATGAGGTCGCACCATCGATTTATACAGGGGCATTATGATACTGGCTGATTTGTTTTCAATTCCCTTCCTAATAACCCCCAGCATAGCATTGGCCTTTTTCATTGCAGTCGCACACTGTCTCGACATTTTCATTGAGTTATCTACTACGACTCCAAGATCTCTCTCTTGGTCAGTCTCCGCCAGTTCGGACCCCCTCAACATGTATTTATAGGTAGGAGTTTTGGCTCCAATGTGCATCACTTTGCACTTGGCCACATTAAACCCCATTTGCCACATTGATGCCCATTCGCCCATCCTCGACAGATCCCTTTGGAGTGCCTCACAATCCTCCCTGGTTCTCACCACCCTGACCAACTTTGTGTCATCTGCAAATTTAGCCACTGCTTTCTCCCAGCTCCAAATCATTAATAAAGAAGTTTAAAAGGGAGCTTTCTGCACATACCTAAAAAAAGTAAATTGATTGAGTGCAACCTGGCCCGCTAAGACCTCCTTCTCAAGAGCGCCCTTCCTGTGCTTCGGGTCTCTGGAGCCCTGACTGGGCCTCCTGTCCACCATCCCACTTCGCCCTCTTCCCCTCCCACCAGAACTCCTCTCGGCTGGTTCCTTGGCAACAAAGCCCTTGAGAGCCCAGAGCTCCTTTGCCACTTGTGCTGGCATTCCCTCCCCCTGCCTTCCAGTGTGGGAAGCCGTCCTCTCCTGGGCTCAGACTTGCGCATGCTGTCCACCTGTTTGCACAGCTAGAGGAGCCTGACGTCTTTCCCGGCCACAGATCCCACCTGGAACCCTCGCTTGCTTCTCCCAAGAGACAGTCGGGGCCTCCAGGTCTTAACTTTTCCCCTTCCTTCCTCTGCCTCCTTCCAGGAGTTGTCCGTGGACTTCCCTCATGCCAACTCCGCCAGTATTGCCTGAGGGCTCGCCTGACCTGGCGTCTCCCCTGGGAAGCAAGAGCGGGCAAGCAGGTAAGATGGGTGGACTGGCACGGGGGTCGGCTTGGGCACATCTCCTCCAGGCAGAGCACAAATAAATACCCAAGAGGGAGCAAGCGGTTGTAGGACCCCAGGGGGAAAGGATCAAAGTTGGCAAGGGCGGGCATCGGCCCCCCTTTCTGGATTTCAGCCTTGGGCGGCTTCTCTCTGATTCTTTCAAGCACACTATTTGCCAGTGGAACGGCTTGGTGCAAACGTATCTACAGGGATTGTTAGCAAGTCACATGGAAACGTGAAGCCGCCTTATTCCGACCCAGGTCGGCACTGTCTACTCGGACTGGCAGTGGCTCTCCTTTTAACTGGAGATGCCGGTATTGAACCTGGGACCTTCTGCATGCCAAGCAGATGCTTTCCCAGTAGAAAAGAGTAATAGTTCAGTAGCACCTTAAAGAACTAACGAAATTTGCAGCAGGGCAGGAGCTTCTGTGAGTCACCACTCACTTCCTCACATACAGCTCGAATGAGAGTCCCTCTGTCTGGAATCAGTCCACTTTCCAAGATATGAGGACAGAGGGACTCCTATTCTAGCAGTAAGTAGAAAAGAGCAAGAGTCCAGGGGCACCTTAAAGACTCACAACATTTGTGGCGGGGAGGAGGTTTCGGGAGTCACTGCTCCCTTCTTCAGATAGTCCTTCTGTCTTGGAGAGAGGGGTGATTTCAGATGCCGAATGACAATAGCAGGCAAATGACCATAGCTGGTGTGATTAGATTAGGTTTTTTAAAAGAGCAGGGGTCCAGGAGCACCTTAAAAACTTAACAAAATTTGTGGCAGGGTAGAAGCGTCCATGAGTCACGGCTCATTTCTTCAGACGATTCACGAAAACTCCTAGCCCGCCACAGATTTTGTTAAGACATTCAGGTGCTACTGGACTCTTGCCCTTTCCTATCTGGCAAAGGCACTTGAAATTAAATTCTGGGCGTGGAACAGGGGTCACTGGGGGCACGGGGGGGGGGGGGGGGAGGTATTTGTGAATTTCCCGCATTGGGCAGGGAGTTGGACTAGATGACCCTGGAGGTCCTTTCCAACTCTATGATTCTACTACATTGATGAAGAGCTAGATTCAGGTCCAGGAAGCACCTTAGAGACCAACAAGATGTTAAAAATTTTGAACTTTCGAGAAGTCAAAGGTCCCTTCGTTGGTCTCGAATGGGCTGCTGGTCTCGAAACTAGCTCTTCGGCTGCAGACGTACGTGGCCACCCTCTGAAACTACACTGATGAAATATCAGAAGAGCCTTGCAGGATCAGACCAATGGTCTCAGCTTAGAGGGGACACTGCTCTGGGGCCATCCGTCCTGAGCGAAGACAAAAATGCATGAGCCAGAGGCCAAAAAACCCCTGTGAGCTAACTCACACTAACTCAGCTTTGAGGGAACACTGACGACGTCCCGTCCCCCCCCCCCCCCCGCTGCAGTTGCTTTTCCAGCAGACGGTATTCAGAGATAGACTGCCTCTGTACATGCAGGTTCTGTTTGGGCATCGTGGCCAACAGCCCTTGCCCGATGTCTCCTCTTTCAGTCTGTCTACAGCCCATCTGTGCGGAGCGGCCAACTCTGCACTACAGCGCTTGAGTGTTTCATAACATTCCGTGTAACTCTGGGGTGGGTCTGATGTCTCTGGGAGGGGGGGGGCGTAAATGAATGCTTTTCTGGGCACGGTCTGCCCTCCTTTGCCTGACCCACCTGGGGCTGCTGGATTGATTACAGAGGTGCAGTTTGGCTTCTCCCTCTGAGCCTCTTTTGTTTGCCTGCCTAGGAGCGGAGGGCTCTGCTTCAGACAAACAGTGAATAGCTTTGTTTGGAGCCGAGGGAGGGGACATTGCAGAAAGGTGCCGAGTTAGGGGGGAGGGGAGGGGAGGAAAGGGGAGCAGGAGAAAGTAGAGGGTGGGAGCTGCTTAAAGGGCTTAGGGAAGAGCAAGGCAGAGGGTTTTTTTAAACATTTTAATTGAGTTTATTACGAGATATATACAAAACAAGAACACGTTAGTATTGTACAACCTTGTGTTAAGTGAGATACACATTCAGCCTTGAGTTAAGTAAGATATAGAATGTCCTACAAAAATACTTCTCCATTACATTGCTTTAGAGAAGTGGATCACAACACCGAATTTAGGTCAACCAACTACCAAATGTATCGTACAACCTTTTTAATGCCAGATGTTAAGCGAGTTCATAGGAACCAATTTTTTAGGAACCGCACTGTGAGAAGCCAAATAATCTCATACAGCAAAACCACTTTACTACAAATTTGGTGTGTATATATTGGCCTGAGTTCCCCAGATCCGAGTCTGAAACTGTTTATACAACACTGGCTCTCCATCCGGCATTTTTGAAACCGATAAGAGACTGGATTTATGCCCTGCCCTTCACTACCCAAAGGAGTCTCAGAGCGGCTTACAATCTCCTTTCCCTTCCCCCTCCCCACAACAGACACCCTGTGAGGTAGGTCGGGCTGAGAGAGCTCTCTCGAGCTCACAACAGCCCTGTGAGGTAGATTGGGTGGAGAGAGTGCCTGTCTCAATGTCTCCCCATGCAGGGGATTTGAACCCTGGGCTCCGCTCCAGCCACAGCCTGAAATTCTAACCAAAATGCTCGGTTTTCTCTCTCTACCTGAAGTTACGTTTTCCGTTACGCAGGGGTCCTTTCCTAAAAAAAGAGGTGCAGGAGCTCATTAGCATAACTTATTTGCATATGCCACACCCCCTGACGTCACCGGAAGTGTCAAAAGGTCACACATCCCTGATGTCATGGGCAGTGTGTCAGAAGGCAAGAAGGGAGGGAGTGAGGGAGGGGGAAAGAAGGAAGGAAGGAAAAACAGGAAGGAAGGTAGGTAGGTAGGTGGGGGAGAGAGAGAGAAGAAAGAAAGAAAGAAAGAAAGAAAGAAAGAAAGAAAGAAAGAAAGAAAGAAAGAAAGAAAGAAAGAAAGAAAGAGAGGGAGGGGGAAAGAGAGGGAGGGAGGAAGGAGGGAAGGAAGAAAGGAGGAAAGGAAGGAAGAAAGGAACAGTAAGGTAGGTAGGTAGTTGGGGGGAGAGAGAGAGAAGAAAGGAAGGAAGGAAGGAAGGGGGGAGAGAGGGAGGAAGGGAGGAAGGAAGGTAGGTAGGTAGGTGGGGGGAGAGAGAGAAGAAAGGAAGGAAGGAAGGGGAAGGAAGGGGGAAAGGAAGGAACAGGAAGGTAGGAAGGTAGGTAGGTAGGTGGAGGGAGGGGGGCGCTTCCCCCCTCACTGGGGCTGGTTTCCCTCCCACCCACCCCTTGCTTGGGCCTGAGTGGCATTAAGCCACTCAGGCCCGGCTTCTCCCTCCCTTGTGCCTGGGGAACAGGTGAGTGGGGGAGGGAGGAGGCTTCAGTGAGTGGGGGAGGGAAAGGGCTTCTCCCGGGCGGGCGGCGCTTGCCGCCAGGCCCGGGAAAGAACAAGGGGGGGGCGGGCGAGGGGCTTCTCCCGGGCTGGCGACAAACGCCGCCAGGCCCGGGAAAGAACAAGGGGGGGCGGGCGAGGGGCTTCCCCTGGGCTGGCGGCGCTTGCCGCCAGGCCTGGGAAAGATCAAGGGAGGGGGCGGGCGAGGGGCTTCTCCCGGGCTGGCGGCGCTTGCCGCCAGGCCCGGGAAAGATCAAGGGGGGGGGGGCGGGCCTGGAAAGGGGGGGGGCGGGCGGGAAAGATCAGGGGGGGCATGGCGCGGAACTCGCTCTCCTCGCGCTTCCGCCGCCTGGACATAGACCAGTTCGACGAGAACCGCTTCGTGGAGGAGCCCGACGGGGCCGACACCGGCACTGGGACTGGCGCCTCTGAGACTGCCGCCAGGCCCAGGAAATCTCGGGGGGGGGCGAAGGGTGCGCCCGGGAAGGGTCTGCTGGGGGGGAGGGAAGGGTGAGCTGGGGGGGAGGGAAGGGGTTTCTCCCGGCCGGCGGCGCTTGCCGCGCGGCCAGGAAGGGTCTGCTGGGGGGGTGGGAAGGAAGGGCCTTATCCCCAGGCCAGCGGCGCTTGCCGCCGGCCCGGGAAGGATGAGCAGGGAGGAGGCTTTTTTCCAGCTCCACGCCGAAGCGCGGGCCGGGAAAGCGAGCTGGGGGGCGGGGCTTTATCATGTGCCCGCCCCCCAGCTTCCCCTCTCCCGGAGCGGCGCTCCGGCGCGCCCCGGCCCCAACGGAGCCCTGCCATTACGGATTCTTTACAAGTTCTTTTGCTCGTGTGCATTATTGAGTTTTGTAATCCCAAGTTTTGTCATGGCTCAGAGCCAAGATAAATCAGCGTAGATTGAGTTTAGTAGTCTTTACCCACCCACGCTGGGGGAAAATGCTGTGACGGTTGCATAAGAGGCAGAAAGTCAACAAACAGAGCTTGGTTTATCCCCACTATTTATATACCACATTTTAAAAAATGTTCCCCAGCTGCTTTCCAGACAGTGAGCCGGATTCTAATAAGAGTGACAACCCAAAGCCGTTTCTCTAGTTGCTTCAAATTCGTTCCCTAAGGCTTGGTGGAATCAAGAAAACTTTTCAACCTGCTTCCCTAAAGGGGGGGGGGGGTTAACCCAAAAGGAACACACAGTAAACCTTTTCAAAGAGAGCCTTCCAGAATTCTGGAGCCATAACCAAAAAGACCCTGCCCCTGATGGGGATCAATCTCAGTCCTTGGCAGGGGGCAGGGGTTACTCCTCAAGCAGAGCTATGTCAGCAGGTCTTTGAAGGGCATTCACATGTGAGAGAAGACATTTCCTAGGATAACAGCATGGTGTAGTTAGAGTGTTAGACCTGTACAAGGGAAATCAGGTTTGAATCCCCACTCACTGGGTGACCTTGGGGCCAGTCACTCTACTGCGCACATTCGTTGTGAGCGGGGAGGGGGAGAATCACGTATGCATGCTGCTCTGAATGCTTTAGAAGAAACTTGTCGCTGGGGGCACTGGAGGGCTCGGCCCCCTCGAACATGCTTTAGGCCCCCTGAACTTTTTAGTTTTCATTTTCCACAGAAATATAGGTGGCCTGTGTCTTGTGTCTTGCTAAGAACTGTGTCTTGCTAAGAATTAAGCCTGCGCTCGCCTTCTGGAATTCCTTCCAGTGAGGGCAAAGGCACTTATCAAGCCACATACATTTAAATTTTAAGTCCTGGAAGCAGACTTGGAACTCTCTCATACGCACAAGAATCCCCTCCTTCCAAGTTGTTTTTCTGCCTCTGTGGATCCAACCCCTGAATTTGGATCCCTAATGTTTATTGTGAAGGTAACAGGCAGCCTTAGGGGACCCACATTGAGACTGGGGCCTCCATGCTGGGGCACGAGGGTTAAAACCTTCCCGCTCCCCACTTTGTCAGTAAATCGCGCCCTACCTGCATGCAGAAGTCGCTGTATTTTATTTATTTTATTTCCCTCAAGTCACACCCACCTTTCTCCCCAATGGGGACCCAAGGTGGCTTACACCATTCTCCTCTCCACCATTTTAACCGCACCACAACGCCCCTGTGAGGTGGGCTATGCTGAGAGGGTGTGACTGGCCCAAGGTCACCTAGGGAGGTCCTATGGCCGAGTGGGGATTCAAACCTGGGCCTCCAAGATCCTTGTTGGACACTCGAACCACGACTCCACACTAGCTGTAGCCTAAGTAGGGGAATAAATTACTGGCATAATATGGAAACCATTTTCTCCCTCTTGGGCTTAATGGTAACTCTTTTTTTGAAGGGGGGTGATTTTTACCAGGAAGGACAAGAGATTGGATTTACACCCCACCCTTCACCACCCGAAAGAGTCTCAGAGCGGCTCACAATCCCTTTCCCTTCCCCTCCCCACAACAGACACCCTGTGAGGTAGGTGGGGCTGAGAGAGCGCTCTCAAGGACTGCTCTTGAGAGAACAGCTCTGAGAGAACTTGCGACTGCCCCAAGGTCATGCCAGCAGCTGCATGTGGAGGAGCGGGGAATCAAACCCGGTTCTCCCAGTTAGAGCCCGCACTCCTAACTATAGGAGGCCCCTGCCCCATTTCCTCAGCCTTCAGCCCAAATTATGCCCCCCCCCAATCCAGCTGCTTTTTGCCATTGAAATAAATGACTCGGGGGCAGGGGAATTAGATCACAGGACTTCTCCCAACCTAACGCACACCTCGGCTCCCCTGCAGCTATGGAAATCTCAATGCTATTGCCCATCGCCAAGCAGCACCGATACAGACCACACTCCTTGTTCCATCTCCTCCTCCGCAAACAAAATGGGAGGTTATCTAAGGTAAACGCTCCCCATTCGGCTGAGGACTAACACCCCCCCCCCACACACACACACACACGCGCTGGTTTGGAATCAGCGCGGGAAAGAGAACAGCCCCCTGGGCTTTTTATCAGAACGTGTCCCTGTTTACGAGCTGAGACCAGAGCATGTGGATTTGCAGCTGACCGTGAATTTCCAGGTAGAGTCAAAAAATAGATCTGTCCCTCCTAGTCCCTATCAGCTACGCCGGCCTCTGTCTAATTCCGGGAAGGACATTCGGCGCTTCCACTGGTCTGCCCTTGACGAGCCAGGGAGGGCAGCTGCAGGCCAGCTGGAACTCCCTGACTGTCTGAGCACAACACCCTGGACATGCCCTTGGACATGTCTCCCAAGCATGGTGCGGCAGTTAAAAGAAGGAGCCCGACATGGCGTCCACGCAGGGCTTCTGACTGGTCATCGGAGATTTGATTGGCTGTGCAGACCTTTTTAAAACATTGCTCTAGCAGCAGCTGCCCCCCACAATGCAAGGATCTTCACTGTGGGACGAAAGGTAAACTACGGCAGCCATTTTGTGGCCGGTTCCGCCTCCTGCAGCAGCCATTTTGCGGCTGCACCCAGCAGCCTGTAGCGGGATTCCAGAGCCGCCCACAGGCTCAAAAAGCCCCCGAGTTAGAACATCAGACTTAGGATCTGGGAGACCCAGGTTCAAATCCTTCCTCTGCCTTACTGGGTGACCTTGGGCCAGTCACTCACTCTCAGCCTAATATGCCTGACAGGATTCTCGTGAGGAGGAAATGGAGAGGACATTGGAAACCCCTTGGGGCCGAAAGTAGGGTGTAAGTGGATAAATTGCTACCGCCTTCTTTCAGTACCGAACAGCAAGTTACACATGCCCAGTCAGGGTTGCCAGCTTCCGGGTGGCACCTGGAGATCTCCCATTATTACAACTGATCTCCAGACAACCAAGCTCAGTTTCCCTGGAGAAAATGGCTGCTTCGGAGAGTGGATTCTATCTCATTAAAGCCTGCTAAGGTCCCTCCCCTCCCCAGGCTCCACCCCCAAAATCTCCAGGTATTTTTTAACCCAGAGCTGGCAATGCTATGCCCAGCAGATCTTCCTGAACTCTCGTGAGAGGCGACTTTGGGGGGAGGAGCCACCCTGGTCCATCTTGACCGGCTGTCAGGAATTGGTAGGTGTGGCCCCGCTAGAGAGGCCCTGGGTTCAGCTGGGACATTTTTGGCCTCTACAATCGGTACAGACTGAAGTGGCAAAATACCAACTGGCACAAATCGAAGTGGCACAACTACAGACTGGCACAAAATGCCGGGAGCAGCCCCAGCTAACTGGAAAGATCTATGTCCTCGGCGGAACAGTCGCTTGCCAATATGAGCTTGGCTACTCTGGCCCGTCCGCTATATGCCTGTTTCCACAAGAACTGGGAACTTGCTTTATGAAAATAAAAGCTGGGAGTCTTGGGAGGCTGAACTTAGTGCTCAGTGCCAGGTGTCATTGTGGAATGCTGCGATTCTGGCCGAGACAGCTTTCCTTAAACACCCATGAGATCGTGCGTTGTGTAGACCCCCGCCCTGGCGGTCTGCGTGGGCCCATCCTTCACGCTTCCTCGCCCATATCTTGCTTTATGTCGGCTCTGCCGAAGCAGGTAGCACCTCCTGCCCGGGGTCTATTTATCCAGGACTTTGCGTAACAAAGGTGTCTGTCCTTCTGGTGGCTGCGGCCTTTCCGATAATAGTACATTCTCAGAGGCAGATAAATTCTGCACGACTGGTCTCGCCGCCACCGATCCAGAATGACAACCCCGGACTTTGGAGGGGAGTCAGTTTCGGTTGTCTCAAACGGGCTGGAAGTACAGCCTTGCCGGTTCTTCACGATGAGCGGGAGGCTCTCCCGTCTGCCCACGGATACCCAGATTATTTAAAGTGGCTCTGTTGGTGCGCCCCCTGGAACGGAAGCTGTGGGGTTGCCAGATCTGTAGTGACTCGCCAGCCGTTCCTCTCTGCTGCTCGGGGACTTTGCTTCCAAGATCAGTGTCCCTGGGGAAGCACCATCTGGGTTCAGCTGACGGATCTCCTGAGTGGCTGATCTTCCATCTCCCTCTCCTGCCATCCTGAAGTCACCTGCCTTCATGGGAGAATCTGTCACGGTCAGGTGATTCAACTCTGCGGCTCAGCTTGCGAAGGCCGATAGAATACTGTCCCCCTTGGGGATGGCGTTTGAGGACCATGGTTCCCCATCTCTGATCCCTTCCCAGTCTGTTATCTTCTCCTTCTGCAAAGGGCTGATAGGAGGACTGGCCACTTTCCTCTTGGTGTGGCTGCTGGTCCAGTCCTTGCTAGACGAGCATCGGGGAGGTTAGTATCCTCGCCGCTTTTCGGGTAGTGGTTAGGAACGCGGACTCTGATCTGGGAGAACCAGGTTTGATTCCCCACTCCTCCACATGCAGCTGCTGGATGACCTTGGGCAAGCCATAGCTCTGTACCAACTGTCCTCTCAAGAGCAGGCCTCGAGAGAGCTCTCCCAGCCCCACCTACCTCACAGGGTGTCTGTTGTGGGGAGGGGAAGGGGAAGGAGATAGCCTGAACCTGAGGCTGAGTACAAGAGGGGAGGGGGCCTTGGGAGCTCTCTGCCAGGGGCCCCTCAAAATCTGGAATGGGCCCTGGATGTTGAAGACCTCTGCCCAAGAGGACACTGCTGGCCAGAGGCGACAAGACCAGCCTTGACAGACCAAGGGTCTGATTCTGTATCAGGTAGCTTCGTGAGCTCACCCAGGCTATCAGCACACCCTTAAGTAAAGCCACTGTGGAGGCCCGCCTGGTACGTCGTTTCAAGGGGAAGTTAATTCACGGTTCCTGATCTGCTCCAAGCCCAGTTCGCCAACTGACTCGGGGATTAAAGCGAAGACCTGGTGCTTTTTCTACAGGGGTGTTTGAGTCGGGAGCCGCGTGGAGAGGCCTTTGCGTCAGCAAAGCCGCCGGTCTGATAAGAGAAGCTGTTTTTTTTTTCCCCATGAGCTTTATCTGTCTTGGGGCTCAGCTCAGTTTATTCTGGCTTTTGAGCAAACGTGTCAGACTGATGTAATGGTTCCAGACACGGTTTGTCGCCGTGTTTTGTATGGGACGGGATTCGAAATGTGGCAGTATTTGATATTTTAAATTGTGCTTCCAATAGTTACTTCTTCCTAAGGTGCTGAATGTTCTTTTCCCTCATGTATCGCAAGCATTGTTACAATATTTTGTCTAAAAACCTGTGTGCTATGCAGACATCCTTGAATGAATGCAAGGTATAGCCACAAGGTGTAGTTGGAACACTCTGTCTGGGGCGGTGATGCTCTGTGTTCTTGGCACTTGGGGGGGGCAACAGTGGGAGGGCTTCTAGAGTTCCAGCCCCACTGGTGGACCTCCTGATAGCCCCTGGGTTTTGGCCACAACACAGAGCGTTGGACTGGGATGGGCCATTGGCCTGATCCAACATGGCTTCTCTTATGTTCTCTAAATTCTTGGTGCTTGGGGGGGGGGGAGGCAACAGTGGGAGGGCTTCTGGAGTTCTGGCCCCGCTGGTGGACCTCCTGAGGGCACCTGGTATTTTTTGGCCACTGTGTGACACAGAGTGTTGGTCTGGGTTTCTACCATGGCTTCTCTTACATTCCTATGTTCTAAGGTGGGGTATAAATAAAGTAAACTAAATAAACTGTGACCTGGATTTGGTTGAAGTTTTGAAAGAGCATCCCCATGGAAAGTGTTTCTGTACAGGAAGTGGATTTGAAGAGATGCGGGTACACGGGGTAGCTTTCTGTAGCAAATCCTCCAAGAGGTTTTGCGGCTGAGCCAAAATCAGGTGCCCCAAAATTGATCCCACTGAGGATGGATTTGAGCCAGGAAGGACTGATTCACATCTGTGAGTAGCATCTAATTTTTTTTTTTAAAGCTTTTTAAAGCTTCAGCAATTATCTGCACCTAGATGTTTGGGGAAAATATCTCCAAAAGGACATTGCAGAGCTGGGGGAAGTCCAGAGGAGGGCAACCAAGATGATTCGGGGGTTGGAGCACCTCCCCTGTGGGGAAAGGCCAAAGAATCTGGAACTTTTCAGCTTAGAAAAGAGGTGACTAAAGAGGGACATGAGAGGTTTATAAAATTAGGCATGGGGTGGAGACAGCAGACAAAGAACTTTTTCTCCCTCAAGACTAGAACTCAGGGGCATCCAATGAAGCTGATGGGCAGGAGGTTCAGGACAGAGAAAAGGGAATACTTCTTGACACAGAGTGGTGAAAATGTGGAATTTGCTGCCTGAGGATGTAGTGATGGCCGCAGGAGTAAACAGCTTTCAAAGGGGATTGGACAGATTCATGGCGGATAAGTCTATCAATAGCTACTGGCCATGGTGGCTGAGGGGAACCTCCACATTCAGAGGCACTAAACCCTTGAATCCAGAGGCAACATTAGGAGAAGGCCTCAGCCTCTCTGCCCTGTTGTTGCCCCTCCGGAGGAACTGGTTGGCCACTGTGTGACTCAGGATGCTGGACTGGATGGACCACTCTAGTCTGATCCAGCAGGGCTCTTCTGATGTTCGTATGTACACCCCACTAATTTGGGCTTATTTGCACGATGTCTGCTTTTGATACTTCAGTGACACCCTCCTCAGAACTAGAAACTCACCAGCCAATATCCAGCTACCCACTGCTGGGATTCAAAGCTTACTTTGTTTTTGGTTCAGACATTAATGTGTTCAGCTTGGGCAGGGTTCGTCACCCTTACAGCAAAAACGGCCATTGCATGGGTCTAACATGGCTTCTAACGGCCATTGCATGGGTCTAAAATGACATTGCAACTTTATCCGTTCTCCCTCGAAATTGAAATATTCGACACGAACCTCCAGACTTCATGACTCCCCTTTTCTCTGTTTAGTTAACCTGCAAGTGTTCCTGGGCGTGGGACTCGCAGTCCTCTGCTTCTTCCTTCTCCTCGGCTGTGCGATCTGCTGGCACTGGCGACGGAAGCGTAAAGGCAAGGGCGAAGCGTGCCCACCACATCGAGACCTGGTGGAGCTGGGGCCGGCCCTGCCTTCCCAAGTGACAGCCGTGGCGATCCAGCAGCAGTACATGGAGATAGAAGGAGAAGTTCTGGATCGCCCGTCTCCCGAGCTTGCCGGATCTCTGGCAATATCCGACTACGGCAGCCCACCCAAGAGCTTACGCCGCAGCAGAGCTTCTTTACCCAGCATCCCCTTCCCATCCAAGCTGAGCCTGCTGGCTAAGCCCACGCCAAGCCTGGAACGTCGCTGCACTGTCTCCGGAAGCAGTGCCCTAGGGGACGAAAGCTATCTTCTTTCCAGTCCCATCCAGGGTGCCAACATCCCACGCTTTTACACTGTGCCACGGAACCTGTCCAGCGCCGGTCCGAAGCCGCGGCCTCACCTCCACTTCACTCTGTTTTACTCGGAGCCCGAGGCCACACTGATCGTGACGGTGATTGGCGTCTCCCACCTGCCCAAGGGCTTCCGGGCCAGCCGGGATTCCTACGTCAAGGTCTACCTGCTCCCGAGATTCGCCGAGCCCAAGCGCACTGCCCTGCAAAAGAAGAGTCTGAATCCCGAGTTCCACGAGCAATTCCATTTCGGCCACTATGGCCTGGAGGAGCTGCGGGGTCTGACTCTGCGCTTTGCTGTCTACGCGAAGGGGTTCCACAACCTGAAGGACTTCTTTGTCGGGGAGGTGATGTTCCCGTGCATGCAGGCGGCCTTGGAACAAGGCGTCTCCTCCGCCTATACCCAGGAACTGTCGACCACCAAAACCAAACTTAAAAAGGTGAGGGGTTGTGTCAGTGAACTGCGAGGGTGGTGTTCCACCCAAACATACATGCCAGTATGGTAGCAGGAAGAGCTGCTGCCTGTTACAGAAACTTAAGTGATGCTGCAGCTATTATGGTGTGATAGGGTTGGCGCAGAAGGAAAGGGGAAACTATTTAACATTTTCATCCCACATTTCGGCCAAGGAGCTCAGGCAAACATCCCTCTCTGCCATGTTATTTTTACAAAAACCCGTGGGATAGATTAGACTGGTTTGTGTGTAACTGAATCAAGGTGCGAGACCCAGCATTTTAAGCTGGTGTGGGTGAATACTGACTTTATCAACCTCTATCCTCTTTGCTTGCTGCAAAAAAAAAAAAAAGAAGAAGTGTATTTATATTATTTTATCTCGTAGCACTGGAGCTCGAGAGTTGTCTAGCTTGCCACCTAGTGGTGAATAACGCTAAGAGCTAGAACTTCTGGCTGCCAGGCAATCTTAGGATCTCCTGGCTATCCTACACACAATGCCATATAACGACGATGATGATAGTGATGATGATAATGATAAAATAATGATAATGATAATAATAATAAAACGATGATGATGATGATTTGGGGTATCTGACGAAGGGAGATTTGACTCTCGAAAGCTCATACTCTGAAAAACTTGTCCATCTCTAAGTTGTTCTGGGACTCCGTGCCCTTGCAGACAAACCCTCTGAAATTAAAATTGTGTGTCTGTTTTTCACTTATCAATGCCAACAATACAAGAGAGACACGAGAGCACTTCAGTCGGCACGCGCACAATCGGCTGCTGCTTAACCGTCTCCTTCCCCCTCTGTTTTTCCTTCCAGTGCCTCAGTTCCCAGGACATGAGCTGCAGCCCTCCGCTTCCCCGGCCCAAGTCCACTGGGCAGCTGTTCCTCCTCCTGCAGTACCAGGCCCTGGCGAGTCGCATCAAAGTGCTGGTACGCAAGGCAGAGAACCTGGGCCGCCTCACCCGCATTCCGGGGACGCCAGGTAGGACAGTCCAGAAAGGTGCTGTGCCGTATGCATCGGTCCTCTGCGATTCCATGCTTGCATGTGTTTTAAACTGCTTTCAGGTGCCGGGTTTGGATCCCAGGCAATCTCAGGCTTCACTGGGCTTGGGGAGAGGGAACTGAGTTTCTAGTCTTCGTGGTTGTTCTCCGGTCAGCTTTGGAAGTTGTTTCCTTCCCCGGGTTGGAACCAGCATGGTGTTATGGTTATAAGTGTCGGACTAGGATCTGGGAGACCCCGTTCCGAGTTCCGACTTGTGCCGTGAAGTCTGCTGGATGACCACCCTGACCTGGATGGCCCAGGCTAGCCCGATCCCGTCAGATCTCGGAAGCTAAGCAGGGTCGGTCCTGGCTAGTATTTGGATGGGGGACCTCCAAGGAATACCAGGGCTGCAAGGCAGAGGCAGGCAATGGCAAACCACCCCTAAAACGTCTCTTGCCTTAAAACCCCCCCAAATCTAGCTCACCACCTAGTGGGGCATAACGCTAAAAGAGCTAACCAAACTGGCTCCCAAACCAACTCTGTGGTGGCGGCCGCTACAGAAACAATATTATGCTAACCTGCCCAGCCGATTGGGTCTCCGGTGGCCAATCGGAAGCTGTGCTGCACAAGTACTCCACCTGGCCCCGCCCGTTTCTAAAAACACACGGTGGGCACGGTGAAATGCCACGGGCACCACACTGGGGATCCCCAGCCTTCAATGTCCTGCTTTTCCTGTTTCCTAGACCACTTTGTCACCATCCGCCTGTGCCACGATGGGAAGGTCATTGACACGAAAGAGACCAAGTCCGTCGCCGGCTGCAATCCCGTGTGGAACACCCCCTTCCTCTTCGGCCTCCCAGCAGGAGACATCCTGGAGCAAGACCTCTCCCTGGAGTTCACAGTCATGCAGGTGAGGAGACGGTCCTCCCCACTGCATTTCTAGTGCGTGCACCTATCAGCAAGCACCACCTTCCAGTGGGTGGGTTTTTCCACCCACAATGGCTGTCTGACGTGTTGAGTTGGCCGCAGGTTGACATTGGGGAAATTGTGACTCCTGGGCTGAAGCCGGGCAATTCCGTTCTTCTCCAAGTTAACATTTTTTCCCTCCATAGAGAACAATGGAGGGGATGGGACAACCTGTTTGTGGGCCCATAGAATTGGACCCCGTGGTCCAATCTTCTTGAAACTTGGTGGGTATTTCAAGGAGAGGCCCCAGCAGCTACCCTGCAAGTTTGGAGCCTCTCCCTCAAACCCCCTTTCCTCCAGCCCCTCATATACCCTATGAGTTTTTGCCATTGATTTCAATGGCCCATAGGGTATAATGGGGCTGAAACTGACATTCCCTTTCTGACACACTTCTGGTGATGTCAGGGGACGTGGCAGATGCTCATGAGTTATGCTAATGAGTTATGCTAATGAGCTCCTGCAGCTCTTTTACTACGAAAGGACCCCTGCCGATAGTAATGTTTTTGTTCTGGCAATGCATACATGTATTTTTAAAGCAATGCGTTTGATCCATGGAAAAGAGTTTGGTGCTTCTATCCGGCAGCTGTGAGCCTCCAGGGTCTCGAACTGGTCAACTGCACTGACACTGTTTTCTTTCTCCCATCCCAGGCTCGCCTCTACACTCGCAGCTGTGCCGTGGGGCGAGTGCTGATCGGCCCCGACGCTCCAGAGATGGGTCGGATCCACTGGAAAGAGATGTGCAGCCGAGGGAATGTGGAATCCGCTCGCTGGCACGCAATCCAACCCGAAGGAGCTCAGCTCTGCCCTTGAGGAGCACGCCGGACAGTTCGTAGTCCTGATGGCCGGCAAGACTTGTGCTGTCGTTGGGGGGCTCCCATTAGCAGTGCCGGAAACAGCCTCTTTCTGCAGCAGAGGAGCTTGGGAAGGATCGTTTGGAGACGGTGACTTCCGACTGGAGCGAGCCCAGCGTGAGAACGGAGCTAAGCTGAGAGATGCAGAACTTAATCCTCCAAGCTGGTATCGAATACTACAAAGTAATGCAGATTGGTGGCTTGCGAGAGTCCCCCTACACAACCTGGAGATTTGAGGAAGTCCTGGCAGTTCCAAAAAAGGGAAGTCAAAGAAGATGGAGAGGGGGAATGAACAGAAACTTGTGTGCCCTAGACTCTTTTCTTCCACCAAACCAGTGCATGCCCCTCAGGGACACTGCTTGTACTCAGATGTCGTGAACAAGATTTCGTTAGTGATGAGAATGAACCAGGAAGTCCTCAAGCTCTCGTGCGTCCTTTGCTACTGCGTGGCTGAGATCTAATGAACTGCAGTTTTTTGAGATGTCCCAAACTGTGGTTTGTCGCCTCCTACAAGCCAAACTTTGTTTGTAGACAGTGGAACAAACCAGTTAGTTGAGATGCCCCAAGTGTGGTTTGTCGCCTCCTACAAATAAGGAACCTTGGTTGGTAGACAGTGGAACAAACCACAGTTTGGTGTTTTGCCCAATTTGGACAATATGATGAACTTCAGTTTGTTCAGTCTCCCCGACACATATGAGATGGGTGGTGGAGGCGTAGATTTGCTTGTGAGGGAGGAATATGATCCTACTCAAGAGGAGGAAGCAAGCAGCAAGAATCTCATGGTCTGAGTAGCATCCATAACAAATGCAGCAGAAAATTCCAATGGGCTATACTTGGGCCTGCAGGTAGAAGGGAAACTCTGTATTGCTAGCTCACGGGGAGGTATGAATGTGCACCCGTGTCCGAAGCAGAACCCTGCATCAAGCCAGCACCGTGTCTGTCAAGCTGCACGGAAGGGTTTGTTGTTCCAGGGCAGAGAACGAAAAAGTGGGAGGGGCCTGGCAAATGGATGTGCCTAGGAGGAAACTCAGCATCTACCCCCTAGACGCTGTTTGCGCAAATACATACATTTTCATCCATGTACTCAGTTGCATTCTTTTTTCCTTCCTGATTTTAGTCCTCTTTTGCCAGGGGACAGAGTAGGTAACTTCTGTGCCCCGCATGGTGTTTCAGATACGTGTTCACGGTTGTAACTGGGGGAGGAAGGAGAGAAAGCAAGCCCCCCCGGGAGGGGGGAGATTAAACAGGTGACAGCTGCATTCCTCTAGTCAAAGTTGCAGATTTTGCCATGGGCTGTTTCTCATTTTAAAGAAGCACCCTGGGTTTGTTTACATGAATTTGCTTGTAAGATTTCGCTTCCCCTAAAGTTGCCACTTCATCTCCCCAATACTCATCCTTTGGTTCCAGAACCCATTCCCTTTTAAAAAAAACAAACAGGGGCTAATAGAAGAAGAGATTGGATTTATACCCCACCCTTCACTCGGAGTCTCAGAGTGCCTTACAGACTCCTTTCCCTTCTCCTCCCCACAACAGACACCCTGTGAGGTGGGTGGGGCTGAGAGAGCTCTGACAGAACTGCTCCTGAGAGAACAGCACTGAGGAAAACTTGTGACCCAAGGTCATCCAGCAGCTGCAAATGGAGGAGTGGGGAATCAAACCCGACTCTCCCAGATTAGAGTCCACACGCTTAACCACTACACCAAATAGATAGTGAGCGGAAACACAGCAGGAAGGACGTCATGGTTCCCTTCCTTGTTGGTCTCAAAAATAACCTTTTCCCCCTCTCCCAAAAGATTAGAACTCGAGGGCATCCAATTAAGCTTCTGGGCAGTAAATTCTGGATGGACAAAATACTACTTTACACAGCAAGCAATTAAAATGTGGAATTCACTGTCAGAGGGTGTAGTGATGGCCACAGGAATAAACAGCATTAAAAGATGATTAGACAGATTGATAGAGGATAGGTCTATCAGTGGCCAGTAGCCATGGTGAGTAAAGGGAACCTCCACTTTCAGCGGCAGTCAACCCCCAAATCCCAGAGCTAGGAGGCAACATCGGGGAAGGCCTCGGCCCCTGTGCCCTGTGGTTGTCCCTCCAGAGGTTGGCCACTGTGTGAGACAGGATGCTGGACTAGATGGACCACTGGCCTGATCCAGCAGGGCTCTTCTGATGTTCTTATGAAGGCCTCGGCCTCTCTGTCCTGTTGTTGGCCCTCCAGAGGAACTGGTTGGCCACTGTGTGAGACAGGATGCTGGACTAGATGGACCACTGGCCTGATCCAGCAGGGCTCTTCTGATGTTCTTATGAAGGCCTCGGCCTCTCTGTCCTGTTGTTGGCCCTCCAGAGGAACTAGTTGGCCACTGTGTGAGAGAGACAAAATACTGGGTTCTTCTGATGTTCTTAGGGTGCTCCAAGACTCTAATCTGGTTCTTCTCCTGCAAAGCCACTTGAAACTACATCCCTTTCTCAGTGATTCACTGCAGGCCACCAGGAACATTTCCGGTGACTGAGCCTCATATTACAAGTCTGTCTGGGCTTACTTTCCCCCCGTTAATGTAATTCTGTGCTTTAAAAACATAAGAAGAGCCCTGCTGGATCAGTGAACCACTTTAGTCCAGAGTTTTGATTCGATGCAGCTCATCTTCCAGCATTCCTAGCTTCTGCTCTTCTTCCTGTTAATCCAGAGGAAAGTATTACAACAAAACTCTCCATGCCACACACCATGGAACCTTTTAATTAAAGGATTTGGGGGGGAGGGGGGAGATGAACGGACACACACACTTCACAAAGCAGAAACACGGGAATTCCCAGCCCGAACAGAAAGTTTGCCTTCTGACAGAAGCGTCTTGTAGGACTTGGGAAAACAAGAGAAATCTCAGAACGGGCAGGAGGCATGATTCCGTTCAGTGCTTCTCTCCACCCTCTGGAATGTCGGGGTTCCCTCTGAATTTAAAGGGGGACCAAGGCCTCGGGGGACCAAAAGGTCTGGGGGACAAAAGACCTGAGCCCCGGGGACTGGCTAAAGCCCCTTCACTGTCAGCCGGCAGAGAAGGGAGGAGCTCCAGGGAGAAGGTTTTGCTGGAAGACCCAGTAGGAATCGGGGGGCTCGGTGGGGCCCGAGGCCCCTGGCCGGGGGCCTCGTCGGGAGAACCACCCCTCCGTTGGTCTTCAGCGCCAGCATGAGGCTGAGAACAAAACGGGCCCTGGCTCAGGTCCTCTCTGCTGCCCGTGAACGGTGGCTCGTCACTTTGGGGGGAAGGCACGGAGCTGTCACTGCCCTGGGCGCTGTGTGAATCCTGCCCCAGGGTGGCGGAGAGCCGAGGCACCACGAGTTCAAGGGTGCTCCTTTCCGGCCGCTGCTTCGGAAGGTTGCGGATCTGCTGGATTTGCTGCTGGAACCTCAGCTTGGCTGTCAGGGAGAGAAAGAGAAGAGGGGGGTTCACATCTCCCAGAGAATTAAGGGAATAGCCCTGGCGCAGTCTGGAATGTGCTTGGAAAGGGGCCAGCTGGCTGCACTGCCTGCCTCTCCTCCATGGCGAGGGAGGAAGAACCGGTGCAGGGAATACAGCCACGATCCGCGCGGATGCAAAGAACAACACCCCCCCCCCCCTTTTGCAGCTTTAATTTGGAGAAGTTGCAAAACGACCATCAAGGGTGGGGAGTCTTGTTAAGAACTGGAGGATATTCAGAGAGAGGTGGCTGAAGAAAGCCTGCCCCCGCCTCCCGACTGCTGGCATTCCAAGGAGGTCTCCCATCCGACTACTTGCCAGAGTCGGCCCTGCTTAGCTTCCGAGATCTGACGAGACCAGGCTTGCCTGGACCATCCAGGTCAGGGCTGGCTGTATTTATTTCTTGTAATCCTAGGCTTTGGTAAGAAAGACCTGGGGGTGGGGGGCAGAAGTGTCTTTGGGAAGGGGGTTATGCAAATAAAAGTAACCCTATGGAGGGGGGGGGGAAGGATTCCAGTCCGTCCTTGCCAGCACACCGGCAACAGAGAAAGATGAGGACCGGCCTGCTGACACGACTCTTTGCCGGTTACGGCCTGCAAATTAAAAGCAGGGAACTGTGCTGGGAAGTCCCGCCCCTACCTTTCATTAAAGACTCATTCTTCTGCTGCAGAGCTTGGATCTCAGAAGCCATGGAGGAGATCTAAAATGCAGAGAGAAGGGGTAGATATTCAGAAAAAGGATCCGCTATAGTGTACGAGTCATAAACATCTCAAAAAGCCCGACTCGTAGATGGTTACCTACTCTCCTGATAACAATTCCATTTCGCCCCCTCCTCTGAACATTCTAATCCAGCCAACTATTTGTGGATCGAACTATGTTAGATGAGGTGCCCTGACATGCCACGGTTATCTACACTAGACATGGGGCAGGTGTTCCAGGGAGGGACTTACTCTACCCAGTGACATAACATGGATATCCCACAAGGACAATTCCAAAGAGTACTGGCCCTCTAGTGGATAGGACAAGAAGACTGTGAAAACTGACGCTAATAAAGAGAATAGATATCCTTATATATTGTTTTGAAGTTTTGAATACCAACGTATCTAATAAGTTAGTCTTTAAAAACCTTTAAAAAAAATTTAAAAATAATTGTAGCTTATAATATTCTTCTTACAATGAGTTTTATTTTTAGTCCAGCATTGAAGATATGATTTGTCCATCCCTGAGGAAGACAACTGAAACGGAAGACTTATCCGAAACCTTCGTTAGGATTTGGATTGGTGAATTTATGAATTTGAGAATGTGCAGATTTATAATAAGATCTTTTTTGTACTAATAACTGTGGAATTCGTGAATGTTGCATACTGGCATTATACAGAACTTGAGAAAAACAATACAGCAGGATATCTGTTATCTTTATCCGCGCCATTTTTCACAGTCCTCTTGTTCTTTTGACTTGTCTGTTTTGACTGTGGGTCTTCTCCTATACTTGTCTGTTACCTCTCGAGGACAGATCAGACAGAATGCAAAATCTGCTGTCTTCCTCTAGAAGAAGAAGAGTTGGTTTTTATACCCCGCTTTTGCCTACCCTGTGGAGTCTCAAAGCGGCTTACAATCACTTGTCCTTCCCCTCCCCACAACGGGCACATAGGGTGCAGAGGGTTCTGGCCCTGGAGGAATTCTTTAACAGAGGAGTAAACTGGCTTTGTCCTACATCTGCTCCAAGGTTTGTGCCAGCTGCCAACAGCTGCCCCTTCCAGCTGTTTTGATGCAATTGTTGCCATACAAGAGCTCCCCCCCATTCATTGAGAAAGACCAGCAAACTAAGCAAGGTGTGACACCCTCTGGCACTGCAAGGGAAAGATGCCCGGGAATTGTAGACCATCCTCTTACTGTTTCCGTTTTCTCTTTCAGCAGTTGCTGCAGGCGTTGCACTTCTACGCTGTTGCTGGGAACTTCCAGGGTGGACTCAGGTGCAGCCTGTATAGAGATACAAAGGAGAAATTCTGGGAATTCCTGAAGGCTATTCATGGCTGTCTTTAAGGCGCTACAGCCAGGCCCCCCAGCATCTGTGCCACAGCTCCAGTACGTGATCCCAAACCCACATGTAACGATCTCATGAAAAGAAAACAGACATTCCCCTTGCAAGTCACCTGTTCTGTTGCCTCCTTGAGAAATGCTGGGTCTCTGTGACACCCCACATGCAACCGAGAGCCAGGAGGCAACATCAGGTGAAGGCCTCGGCCTCTCTGCCCTGTTGTTGGCCCTCCAGAGGAACTGGTTGGCCACTGTGTGAGACAGGATGCTGGACTAGATGGACCACTGGTCTGATCCAGCAGGGCTCTTCTGATGTTCTTATGAAGGCCTCGGCCTCTCTGCCCTATTGTTGGCCCTCCAGAGGAACTGGTTGACCACTGTGTGAGACAGGATGCTGGACTAAATGGACTACCGGTCTGACCCAGCAGGGTTCTTCTGATGCTCTTATGAAGGCCTTGGCCTCCTTACCCTGTTGCTGGACCTCCAGAGGACCTGGTTGGCCACTGTGTGAGGCAGGATGCTGGACTAGATGGACCACTGGTCTGACTCAGAAGGGCTCTTCTGATGTTCTTAAGAGGCAAACCACAGGCGTGATGGTGGCCATAACAGGAAGACTCAAAAGACACGGGAGGAAGGGGCGGGATTTCTTACCAGGACCTCTTGAGACTTCCGAGGCTCTTCCTTGCCTTCTCCAGGCTGCTTCTTGGCCTGTTCTATCTGCTGCCTCTGTTTGAAGAGCCCTTTCAGCTGTTACGGAGGAAGAAAACATCAGATCCAGAGGTGGATTCTGGACAATGCAGATCGCCCAAGGAGGGGGAGGGAGGTGGGATTCCCAAGGATGATTCTGCTGCTGAGGGACAGTGGATTCAAGACCAACAAAAAGAAATACTACTTTACACAGAGAGTGACTCAAATGTGGAGTTTGCTGCCAAAGGATGTAGTGATGGCCACGGGCATAGACAGCTTTAAAAGGGGATTACGTAGATTGACAGAGGATTGGTCTATCTGTGGCTACTGTTTATGGTGACCAAAGGGAACTTCCACATTCAGAGGCACAAATCCTCTGAATCCCGGGACCAGGAGGCAACATCAGAGGAAGGCCTCAGCCTCTCTGCCCTGTTGCTGGCCCTCCAGAAGAACTGGTTGGCCACTGTGTGAGACAGGAGGCTGGACTAGATGGAGCACTAGTCTGATCCGGCAGGGCTCTTCTTATGTTCTAATGAAGGTCTCGGCCTCCCTGCCCTGTCGTTGGCTCTCCAGAAGAACTGGTTGGCCACTGTGTGAGACAGGATGTTGGACTAGAGGGACCACTGGTCTGATCCAGCAGGACTCTTCTGATGTTCCTATGAAGGCCTCGGCCTCTCTGCCCTGTTGTTGGCCCTCCAGAGGAACTGGTTGGCCATTGTGTGAGACAGGATGCTGGACTAGAGGGACCACTGGCCTGATCCAGCAGGGCTCTTATGTTGGCCGATCTGGTTTAGATGCAGTATTTCAGTACGTAATGGTTTGTGCTGGGTTGTAGAGTTTAACGTAGTTCTCTTTCGGCACAATTCTCCTGATCAGTAAAGTGTCGTTAATCTGAGTGGTGGATTCAGTCATAAGGAACAGGATGACTTTGGGGCTTTTATTGAGAGAGACACACAAGTCAACAGTTTGCTTTTGGCTTCCAAATGTCTTGCATCAACCAAGTTTGGCTCCCGGCTCACACTAAAGAGATTAAACAAATCCGTCGAGGGAAGGGCTCAATAAGGGCTATCATCCACTCCAACCTAAACTCAGTGGAACCTCCAGGTTCAGTGGCAGTGTAACTCCGAAAACAAAATGCTGGCGGGCCTGTTGTCTTTACACCCTGCTTGTTTGGTTTTAGGAAACATCTTATTAACCACTGTTAATAAGACTAGGATGCTGGTCTAGATGGACCTTGGATCTGAACCAACAAAGCTTTTCATTTCTGTAAACCTATTATATTTCCTCCACAAAACACCATACCTGATAGTCGCCTCCCTTATTTCATCCCCACAACAAACCTGTATGGGAGGTTAGGCTAAGAGAGTGCCATGAAGTGTTACAGAGAGTCAGTTTGGGATCTGTGAGACCCAGGTTCAAATCCTCCACACTGCCACGAAACCTGCCGGGTGACCTCCAACTGGTCGCTCTTTGCCAAACCCACCTTACAGGGTTGTTGTGAGGATAAAGGAGGAGCTGCAGACACTGCCTTTTCCTCCTTGAAGGTAAGGCAGGATAAAAACGTACATTTGACCTAAGCAATGCTCCCTCTAAGCCGTGGAGTCTTGTGAACAAAAATTCTACTTTGTGAGCTACTGGCCTTAAAGTCGTGAGCGAGCGATTTGGCTACTGCATAAATTAGTTTGCTCTGGAGCCATATTTCCTGAGCTAAGACAAAAATCTGTGAGCCAGAGGCTAAAAAACTGTGAGCTAGCTCACACTGACTCAGTTTAGAGGGAACCCTGGACCAAAGATGACCCAGCTGATTGAAGATTTGAACCCAGCTCTCCCAAGGCCTTGCTGTATTCTCTAACCACACTGTTCCTAATTCGTTCTGCTGTGTGCTTGGATATACCAAAAACTGGGATTCCAGTTCAGGCTGGGCAGGGCTGGATATGGGGAGAGACTGGTAGAAACACCCTGTAGTTAACTGGTTTAGGTTTGAAGCATGAAAAACCCTTCTAATTGCCCTTGGCTTCAAGCGACAAAACAGACGCTCTAAATCCCATTAAGGGGGATGCTTTAAAGACAAAAAGCAAACAAACTAAAGTCTTTAAATACAGCAGCAACGGACTCCCGAGGGTCAGCAGGGAGAAATGGCGCAAGTTCCGAACGCCTCGGCTCACGCGCATCAACACCCACGCGGTGACATTTTCCTCGGCCCGCTCTCCTCCAGAGAGGTGCGAACTGCACAATGAATCAGAGGGAAAGAGCGGAAGGGCCGAGAAGGGAGATGACTCGCCTGTTCTGTCACCAACTGGTGCCGATGTCTCAGGATCTCCTTCTCTTCCTGGGGGCTCTGAATGACTCTTGCAGCGGGGTCTTGGCTCGGACTCTGGACCTGGGCGCGTGGGGGAGTGAATAAAACAGACCCGCGTAGGTAGGAAGGAACAAGCAAGCGGTCTCCCATCCAAACGCTAACCAGAGCCGACCCTGCTTCGCTTCCAAGAGCTAACAAGATCTGGCTTGCCTGGGCCATCCCGATCAGGGCAAGAGATGTTCAGAGATGGTTTGCCACTGCCTGCCTCTGCGTAGCAGCCCTGGGCTTCCTTGCTGGTCTCCCATCCAAGTACTAACCAGGGCTGACCCCGCTTCGCTTCTGAAACCTGATGAGATCCTGCCAGCCTGGGCCACCCAGGGCAGGGCAGCGTTCAGCTACCCAGATATATTTATCTTGTACCGCAGAGCACCTTTCCCGAACCTCCCATCTGTTACATGGGGATAATGTCCAGCTCACGGTGCCGGGTATTTGTATAAATATCACGCTAAGGGTAAAATATATTCCAAGGCACTTTCAGAAATCCTCTACCACCAAGCTTTCCTTTTACGGTTCGCTTACCGGCTTGGGAACCCGAGCCCAGTCCAACGGGCTCCCTTTCAAAAGGTCCCGCAGCTGATACAGGCATGCCAAGGTCCGATCTTCCTTCTCCCGTCGTTCTGCACCTTTCCCAGCAGGAGGGGGGGGGGAACAAGGAGTCAGCAGAGCAGGAAAAGCACTCGAGAACTACCAAAATGCTCCCATCTACTCAACCAGTACAAAAAGGCAAACAGCAAGCAAAGCAACATTAGACAATCCGCCTGTGATACAAGGCACTACAACAGACTCAGTACAGTAAATTGATTTACCGTATTTTTTGCTCCATGAGACTCACTTTTTCTCCCAAAAAAAAGTGGGGGGGAAAGTGTGTGCGTCTTAAACCCCCCTCACCTTTCCCAAGCCACGGCACCGAGCAGAGCTAGGTGTGTCTTATGGAGCGAAAAATACGGGTATATAAATGGTCTATAGTTCCAGGTGGTCAGCCATATTGCTCTGAAGCAGCAGGACACATTTAGAGTCCAGGGGCGCCTTTAAGACCAACAAAGGTTTATTCAAGGCATGAGCTTTCGTGTGCAGGCACGCTTCGTCAGATACTCTGGAATGGAAGGTAGACTTCAAACTTATAGACAGAGGCTGAGCAGCAGATTCACATGGAACACGATGAAGATGTTTTAAGATGTGCGAAGACAAAACTAAAGGACACACTAAGGTTATAAGGTCAGCAGTTGTTTTGATTTAATTAAGGGGGGGGAAAGGACACCAAAGCAATAAATATGTCAAAATAGGGGATGATGAAGAAGAAGAGATGAAGAGATTGGATTTATACCCCGCTCTTCACTACCCAAAGGAGTCTCAGAGCGGCTTACAAACTCCTTTCCCTTCCCCTCCCCACAACAGACAACCTGTGAGGTAGGTGGGGCTGAGAGAGCTCTTTCCCAAGCTGCCCTTGAGAGAACGGCTGGTACAGAGCTATGGCTTGCCCAAGGTTATCCAGCAGGTGCAAGGGGAGGAGTGGGGAATCAAACCCGGTTCTCCCAGATTAGAGTCTGCGCACTTAACCACTACACCAAACAGGCAAAGATGCCTACAGGCTCAAAGAAGTTGGGAGCCCCCGTTCTAGAGCTTTAAGAAGGGCTGGGGGTGCTTCCTTCCTTCCTTCCAAGTCATCAACTGTGGAACCATGAAGAAATGGGCATAGACCATCCCTGCTTTGGATGTGTGGTATGTGATTTGTCGATCAAGACCCAAACAATGTCCCTCACACTCAGAGAGACATGTACAATAACCCTGTCAAACGCCAACTGTTCCCAAGTGGAGGAGTGGGGAATCAAACCCGGTTCTCCCAGATTAGAGTCTGCGCACTTAACCACTACACCAAACAGGCAAAGATGCCTACAGGCTCAAAGAAGTTGGGAGCCCCCGTTCTAGAGCTTTAAGAAGGGCTGGGGGTGCTTCCTTCCTTCATTCCAAGTCATCAACTGTGGAACCATGAAGAAATGGGCATAGACCATCCCTGCTTTGGATGTGTGGTATGTGATTTGTCGATCAAGACCCAAACAATGTCCCTCACACTCAGAGAGACATGTACAATAACCCTGTCAAACGCCAACTGTTCCCAAGTGGAGGAGTGGGGAATCAAACCCGGTTCTCCCAGATTAGAGTCTGCGCACTTAACCACTACACCAAACAGGCAAAGATGCCTACAGGCTCAAAGAAGTTGGGAGCCCCCGTTCTAGAGCTTTAAGAAGGGCTGGGGGTGCTTCCTTCCTTCATTCCAAGTCATCAACTGTGGAACCATGAAGAAATGGGCATAGACCATCCCTGCTTTGGATGTGTGGTATGTGATTTGTCGATCAAGACCCAAACAATGTCCCTCACACTCAGAGAGACATGTACAATAACCCTGTCAAACGCCAACTGTTCCCAAGTGGAGGAGTGGGGAATCAAACCCGGTTCTCCCAGATTAGAGTCCCTGCACTTCACCACTACACCAAACTGGCTCTCTGGGATAAGTGTGTAAAGGTATCTTTTCTAATTGTGGGACGTAAACTGAGACCATTCATCTATGTTTAGTTTAGTTTAGTTATTTCTTGTTTAGTACGTTTGGTTATTTTATGCAACAAACAATAGTTCAACAAATCATACATGAAAAATATCAGTACTTCCTTGTAAGAACGAACCAGGCTTCAATGTATGTCGCCAAGACATAATAAGCCTGTCTTATCGACACTGAATGTCTGGAGCTGGCTGCCAGTTTGAGTGACTGTAAAGAGGACGTTGTCTGACTTCGTGTCCTCAGTGAAACTGGCAACTGGGAGCTGCAGAGCCACCTGACGAAGACTGCGAAACGTGAACAGAAAATTCCGGGAATCACGTCGGAGCAACTTTGTGACTCACATCTTTGATCTCTGGCCTGTCGAATTATTGTGTCCTTGTGACCCATCTACTCAACGGCAGCCCTAGGATTCTACGCCTGCTGTCCGCACGGACTTTTGCAGGATGGATCCTCCCAACCTCAGCTCCCTGCAGGATAACCGAAGATGGGGCTCAACAGTTCTTACTGTGAATCGCTTGAGTCAGCTGGGCCAGAGCGGCGCTACAGTGAGGGCACGCCCCCTGAGATCTGCTGCCCTCGCCCGGCATGTTCTCCCGCACTTCTTGGGTCTCCAGAGCTGTATTTGCCCCACGCCTTGGGAGGTCTTGTACAGCTTCCACTTCGGCCAGCTAGGAAGAGCATCAAAAGGGGCATCAGCCAGGAAGAAAGAGCAAGAAACAGAGACAGAGAGAGATGTGCCTGTTTCATTGTATGTGAAAAGTGCTGGCAAGTCGCAGCCGACTTATGGCAACCCTATACAGTTTCCAAGGCAAGAGACATTCAGAGGTGGTTTGTCGTTGCCTGCCTCTGCACAGCAACCCTGGGCTTCCTTGATAGCCTCTCATCCAAGAACAGATCAGGGCTGCCCCTGCTTAAATTCTGAGAGCGGATGAGATCAGGCTAGTCTGGGCCATCCCGGTCAGGGCAGGAAAGCAGAGGTGGGTTTGCCATTCCCCAGGTTCCCCCCCCCCCCCCCGAAAAATATCTCCAGGAATTTCCCAAGCTAGAATTGGCAACCCTATCCCCCTGCCATGGGCTTCCTCTGAGGCCTCCCTTACCTTCTGTTCCAGCAAAGAGATTCTCATTTCCTTCTCCGCTCTGTCCTCATCCCCGGCTTCCTCAATGTGTCTTAGGGCCCGTTCTCTGAAGACACAAGAGTTACAGAATCACAGAACCATAGAATTGGAAGGGACCTCCAGGGTCATCTAGTTTAGCTGCTTAAAGACTGCCAGGGAGGGGGAGCTCACCACCTCCCGAGGCAGCCGGTTCCATTGTTGCACAACTCTGCCTGTCAAAAAGTCTTCCCTAATATCCAGCCTGGTACCTTCCTGCCTTTAATT